>CM038217.1:68068325-69312081 GCA_021442155.1 Cymbidium sinense | reverse complement strand
TTTATTTTTGAGTTTTTTTTCTTCAAATTAAGTTATTTATTAATTTTTTTTGTTACAGGTGTCTTGTTTTAGAGAATTTTGTAATTTGGGATGATAAGGTATGTTACATAAATTTAATTATCTATTTTTATATTTTTAAAGACCATTATTGTATTTTTTTTTTATAAAAATTTCTTATTTTTTTTATAAAAGGTGGTATTGTCTTAGTTTTTTTTAAAGTCACATTTATTTTAAAGAATAATCGATGTGTCTTATATTTTAAAATGACCGTATCATCTTCTTTTATAAATTTATATCATCATAAAATTTTAAATAACTCTTGATTTTTTATGTATGTTTTAGTCAGCCTTATAGAATTTTTCATGATTTATTTATTTTTAAGAATCTAAATTTTTATATTGTGGAGAACTTAGATCGTGATTCATTATAAGATTTAAAAGTAATCCAACCAAAAAATTAGAGAAAATTTTAGAACTCATTTAAAACATTCATTAACTTGATTATATAATTGTTCATTTATTTCAAACAATTATGATTCAATTTGAACATAGATAAAATTAAGCCAAACTAAATCATGCAGCTCGACTTCAATGCAACTTATAATTTATCCAAATCGTCCGTCAGATAAGTCTCTCGGCTCGGCTCGATTACAGCCCTAATTTCCGATAGAAAATTAGTAGACAATCAAACCAAATCCATCGAAAATGCAGGTTTTGACGGATCTCCCAACAGTAAAATTTTTGGTCGAAAATGCATTATGACAGTTAATTGATCCATCAGAAAATAGTTTTTGGTAGATTTCAAATAGAAAATCTGTTGGAAAGTTTTTCCTGATTGAACCGATGGAGTAACCCATGAAAAAACCCCGTGGGAAGGAATTTTTATCAAAAATCCACCAGAAATTCTGCTGTTGGAAATTTCTCTTTCATCGGAAAGCCTCGCGACAGTTCGTAACTACTCGTTAGCGATAGAAAATCCATCGAAAATCCACTAAAAACTTGTACATATTTTAAAAAAGATTAAAAGACCTTCGCATATATTTTAATTTTTACACATACATAAAAACTACATATAGCTACAAACAAAAAATTACAAGTACAAGCAGAATAGTGATCTATTAAAGTTTATAATATATTAAAGGATGACATAAAGTCTATTAAAAATAAGAAATATTACTAATTAAAAATTAGATTAGTGATAACAAAATGTGAATTGTAGTTAATTTATATTAATTATTATTGTAAAGTAAGTTTTAAATGTGCTTTAAATTATTTTTTGATAAGATATTATTAACTCTAAACTTGTGATAGACTAAGTGAAGAGGAGTTTCAAAATTCCATTATACATACTCTTTCTTAACCTCTCTTATTTAAGAATTTTATCCATTATTGAATTATCCATAGCTTGAATACATACAAGATTTATCATTATCATTGCTTGAATTATCCATTCAAAAGTTACTAAAGAATATTTCTAGATCTATAAAACTTCTTAGGACCAATCCTTGAAGAAGTTAGAAATTGGCCAATATAACTGATTGTCTCAGCTCTTCAATGCTCTCAACTCATAAGTACCATCAATAGTAGTTCTTCCCATATTAATGATCATTCATTGATATAACTTTCTACCGCAAAAAGTTTTAAGTCCTATTTTTATAACCATGAGAAAATTTTCAGGTCAATTGAAGAATAAATAAGGTTATTAATGTTAAAAAAATAAAAATGGAAGCAAAGCATGAATAGATAAATAAATTGAGCTAACAAAGTAAAAAAATTCAATCAACAAGAATACTCTCCTACAAAACTACATAAGTTGAGTTCGAACCGAGTCTTAATTTTTGTGTTCAAGCTCGGTTTATTTAGCATAGGGACTATTTGAGCTTGCCTCGTGTTCGGTTCATATCACTATAAGAAAATTGCATATTTTTGGCGAACCAATCTGTTGGTAATCAATAACAAATCCATCAGTAATGAACCTTTTCGATGGATATCAGTCAGATGATAAAACCGTTATTGGAAATGATTTTCGATGATTCGAAAATCCGATGAAAAATGTTTCCCGTCGGATTTTCGATGGGATGTCCATCAGAAACGCTATCAGGAAGAACCGACAGACATACCAGCTAAAAATTACAGCCAGAAAATTTCTAACTGGTCTATTGCCGGCCGTTGTGCCGGTAGACACTGCCGCTAGAAAGTTTGAGCCGAGGTAGTCCATAAGAAATCCACCAGAAATTGTCTAGTTAGAAAATTTATGGTTGTTGTTCATTTGCCTACGCCTTGTATCGAGGTTTCTGGTAAAAAATCCATCAGCAGTTTGCTAAAAACCTGTACAAACATGAGAAAAAAAAATCAAAGCTTCACTCATACTCTGATTTTTTACACCTGCATAAGATTTACAAATAACTAATCGCAAGAATATGCTCAACATCAACATATGACAAACAAACAACTAATCTCAAGTATTTATTCATAAGTTTCAGTATTTTCAGAACCATTAAAATAAACTATTAGTTTCAAAGTATTTAAATGAAAGTATAAAATATGAAAATATAAACAAACTATTTGCATATGCAAATAAAAGTGGAAATGAGGCATACTCCTCATTAGTCTTCTCATTATCCTGCTGCTCCTCCTCCTTATCCATCTCCACCAATGGCTCCTTCTCTTTGCGGCTATCCCTGTGCATCTTCTTCATTATCGACTCTATTTCAGCCATCTAGGCTTCCATTTGTGCAGTCATCCGGGCTTCCATCTCATTGGCCATCGCAATAACTCGCCACTAAACAATATCGTCAATCGACTGATTGCTTGTTTCAGAGAATGAATGACATGCATTATATGCTACTCCCTATGAGCCCAGGCTATAAACCCATCCTTTCTTCTTTCCCTCAACAACCACCTTTCATATTTCATATTCCGATTGTTCATACTACGCATTAGAACTGTATGCACTAGTGGAGCCCTAACTAGCAACATCCTTTAGTTGAATGTAGTCATCCTATGAGCAATTAAAATATTAGTTAACTATAATAGATTATTAACTCAATTATATTTCAACAAATTTAATGTTAACTTACGTATGCTCTCTGTGAACGAACATCAACCCGTTGCTGGTCATTTTAATGCTGATGAGTTTTGCTATGCAATTCAGTAGCAATAGGCTCTCAGCCAAGGACTTTAGTTTGTAAATAGTATAATAAAATTCATTAATCATACTTATAGATTCAATTAATAAAACTAACAAATGATTTGTCATCCTCTATCGGTACTCAGTGTGTGGTACTGATCATTCAGTGTGTAGAGAGGTGCCCATGCTCTCATAATCAGAAGCGTGATGTTGCTTTGCCTGCTTTTGCTTACAAACATAATTTAGGGAGGCCCATACTTTGCAGAGGTTAGCTGATACGTCCACTCCAATCCAAATAGGTCTTCGCCTAGGATTGCATATGTCTATGATGAACATATTGCGTAGGTGAGCAGCCCCTCCAGACTTAATTTTTTTTATCTTCTGGTTGTGCTTTGGCAACCAGTTGAAATCCTTCTATAATAATAAACAAACAAATGCTAATTAGTTATTCTTCAATATCAACTAATGCATTAAAAAAATTGTAAATAGTTTAGGCAATATCTCAAACTCCCTAAACCACATGTCTCTAACCTCAATTGGAATCTTCTTTCATGATACATATAAAGCATCATACTTGCTTCTTATAATGTCCTAGATGTTATGAATAGCTTCCCTAGATGGATTGAAAGTGAAAATTAAAATTCATATTAGAAATATAATATGCCAAAAGTAGAACTATAAAAATATGTTTATGTGTCGCCCTCTAACTCAATAAAAATGCATATCATCGACAGCTCAGTGGGCATAGAAGTGTCGGGTTGATCAAAATATGGATGCTGAAATATAGAAACTATGAAATCTGTGGGTGGATGATATGGGTAGAATAGAGTAGTGTCTATAGGCTTTATAGAATGGTAGACACATGTACCGGCTACTCCAGAAGTCAGAGGTGTCAAAATTGAAATTGTGGTCGTAGTGGGTTGACACACTACCTTTTTCTTCCTCATGAAAACGCTCATAAATAAACATTATAAAGCATCATCACCACCACTTGATGCCATATGTAAGAAACAAAAATTAAAATGATTAGAGCAATCATGCATAAAAGTACTTAAAGTGCTTAACATAAATAGTATAGAATTATAATAATAATTACACATTTAATCTATAGTATACAAAAAAAGGCATGTAAAAATTATGTAAAAGAAGCATGAAAAAATTAACTATAGAAAGTTAATTGTAGTATGCAGATATATGCATGTGCAACATATAAAAAACATATAAAAATATATATGCACAGAAAATGTGCAAGTACCTTTAATGCAACTATGAGGTCTTTTTACTCCGATGAATCAATAGAAGTTAATTTCATAGTGTCATTTTCATCATCATCCTTATTGCTCTCATCTTCTGGCTGAATAACTTCTTCATGATGAATATTAATATCAATCAAGCTCACACATGGTTCTACATCATCAGCTAAAACCTTCCATCTCATCCTCTTGATGAACAACTTCAATGGTATTATCAACTTCCACTCTTCCATTGAGTTTGATTTTAACTACCAGAGCCCATTCCAATTTCTCTCTTATTCTTCCTAGATACCTTTGGTAATACACTTGTGTTGCTTGATGTGCAAGGATAAATTGATCATATTTAGCATATTTTTATGTCATCTTTATCTCATTGATTTCTTATGACTTGTGCATTTTTATTTCTCTATTATGCATAGGATCAATCAATCACAATTGAATAGAATGAAATTCATCTGATTTGATCGAGGATACTATACTTGTACAACTTATAATAGAACTCCATAATAGTCAATCTCATCATCTAAATGAGTGTTTCCTTGAATATAAACATCAGAGTTATATGTTTACTTTTATGTAGACCAAGAACTTGTGTGAGATTTATAACAATTTACATCATAAATCTACCATGTATTTATGATTCACTTTAGACCCCAAGCCAAGTCATGAAGGTTCTGATTCTGCACTCCATTTCTCCAATCATGAACTTAAAATGTTCATAAGAAGGGACTAAGCTATGCAATTAACATAGAAAATATATTAAAGTGTTAGTGATGATTTGCTCACATGTAATTTAAACCATGTTGGGAATTCATCTTTGACTTTCTTATTAATAGTGGCCGCGTCATCTAAGTTGAATGAGTTCACAAATAACCTGAACTAAAAAAAAAATAAATTGACATAATTAGGTAAGTATTCTATTTGATTAAAAATCAGAATGAGATATTGTGTCATTGACATGCTTGCTCAAGAAAAAATTGAACCCCATCGCAGTTTATCAAAACAGTAACTATTGATTCCCTAAGCTCCTTATCATTCAGATATCATGAGGTGGTTATGCCCAATGCTTTAACATATGGTTGAAAAGTAGTGTGATGTTTTAATTTGGAGTCATAGGGACACTACACATATCTTAGGGGGTACTTATTGAAATGGTCCAGTGTGACCGTTGACCTCATTTTTGGATGAGGTTAATATCATTCTAAAATCAGTAATTTGGATGTTTTACTCTAAAATAAGAATCTTCTAATTCAATGCTTAGGACACTATATCTAGTGACCCAAGAAACCCTCCTTGCGTTTATTCTAACCTAATTGGCTTAGGTGGACTTAACCCAAAATTTTAAATTTGGATTAAATCAAATAAAATCCAAATAAATCAAAATAAAATAAAATTAAAACAAAGGAAAAAAAATCCAAAACTAAATCAAAGTCAAATCTAGTCAACCCATTTGACGTAAGTTTGACTTTAGGTGGGTCCCACCTAGTCAAAGATCAACCAACCAAAAGCTTGACCAAATTTAATCAATTCAAATATTTCAATTGATCAAATAAACATGTTTAATCACAAATCTAAATAAATTCAAATTTATTTGAGCTTAATTGGGTTCATTAGACCACTTAGTCTAAATAACCCTAAATGGGTCTTATTGGGTTCAAACCCAAATCAAATTGAAATAAATTTAATTTGATTACTCAAAATTATTTAGAAATGATAATTAAACACAATCCAACCCATCATTGGGTCTAATTTGGTCAAATTGGTCATTTGACTCAAATGAAACCCAAGCTTAACCCATTAAGCCACTTTGAGCCAAAATGGTTTCAAATTGAAATCCTATTGAAATCAAATGAAATCAACCACTCTAAATCATCTCACACATGTGATCAAGCATGATTGGAGTTCAAACCCAATCTAATTGAGTAAAATTGGTCATTTGAACTCAATTAAATTTAAACTTAACCCATTTAGGTCAAAATGAAATGAAATTCAAAATTAAATCAAGTATAAATAAATTGATTAAATCAAAACCAAATCAATCATCAATCAAAGATGATTCAAATCAAAATTTAAAATTAATTATTGGTGTTTAAAGAATTTAGAATTTAAATTAAATCTAATGTTAAAGTTAATCACCAGATGAATTCAAATTGAAATGAAACCTATGGAACCTATTTAAATTTATCCTTGCATGGATTAAGAGAGGTTGCCAAGTAATCTTAATTAAACTAATCAAATGTAAATCAAGCCAAAAAAATAACCTTATCCAATGACAAAAAGGGATTATAGCAAAGTCCACTTTGATTTCCTTAATCCCTTATCCCATTTAAAATTCCATCTCTTGGCTTAAAAGAAAAGGAGATGATTGCCAGCAAGCCCTCAAGCCAAAAGGAATTTGGCTTCCTCTATGGGAGAAGCCAAAGTAGAAGAAGAAAAAGAAGAAAGAAGAGCCAAGCAGCTTGGCCAAGCAAGGAAGTTGAGTAGATGCCTTCCTCCTTTCCCAATCATCGTCCAAGCTTGTTCACAAAGCCAAAGAGGATTAAATCCACCCCTTGGCCGGCCTTGTTGCCACCGATGGCTTGATTCTGTCCACCTAAAAAGCCATAAAAAGGCTCTCGACCAAACATGGGAAGAGGGGAGGGAGGGAAAATTCTCTCCATCTTTTCATCCCAAAATGTTCACCAAGGGTAGAGATGGAGAAATAGACCCTCCTCCGACTCTTTGTTGGCGGCACACAGGAGAACGGATGGAATTCAAGCTCCAATATTGGTGAAATCAAAGCGAGAGATTCTTTCATCAAATTGATTGTTCCAACAAGTTCTAGAGGTCAAGACGACCTCAAACGAATTGCCACCTTACCCCCTCATCGCCGACAAGCCAAAAAATGACCAAGGACGATGAAAAATGTATCCGATGTTGGTTTAGGGAGAAATCCACAGGGAGGCAAGCCACCAAATTCCATACACCATTTCATCACATCAATATGAAGCTAATGGAGTCAATCCCACTGTCAGTGATCACCAAAAATGAGCTAAGTGCCACCACTGATCATTTAAGCCATCTATTTTGGTAATTTTTAAAATAAAGTTGATCTCCAAGTCGATCAAATCACATGGATGGGTTGTAAATCGATCCTTGATCATTTTATAATCAAAATCATGTCAAAATTCACTAGTGATCGCCAAAATTTGGGCAAAAATGATGGACGGTGTCTATCTCTTGTTGGAGATCTGTGGGATTTAATCTCCATCGTTTGATCCTTCTATTTGGAATGGATGGCCATGATTTAGTCAAACAATCTGATTTATCTCTTAAGAAAATGGTGGAATGAATCAGGATCATTCGATCTTCGATTGGACAGTCAAGGATCATTTCGCATGGCAACGCTTTTGATGCAAATGCCATACAGGATTCGCGTGACCAAATCATGCCTTCCCACATAGAGACGGCCCCACGACAATGCCACGTCAGCCCATCATTATAAAATAGTTAAATCCCTCATAAAATTAATTAAAAATCAATTAAAAATTATTAAAAATTAAACATTTGTCTTGACCTCACTTTTGGAGTGAGCTCTTAACCTCCTCCTCTTAGACATATGACTCTTCTAGACACTAAGATTTTCTTAGTCATAAGACACTTCTAATGATTAGGTGAACACTTAACCTAAGCTTAGAGACTTAGAAGGGTTAATCATAGGATTAGGACATGCCTTAGGGCTTAAGGAAATCACCTACCCTATAGCCTAAACTCAATCCACTTGCACCTTCTTAAATCGAACCCAAATTCAAATCTCAAACTAAATCTCAAACTCAAATTTAAATTCCAAACGTAATGCCCTTCCTAGGCCATATGAACCACCTTTATAAGCCTAGCCAAATCCCTATTTAAATCAAATCAAATTCAATTATTCCTTAATTTATATTCATAAATATAAATGAAATTCATATCCAAATGATCAAAACCAAATCAAACTAAATCAAGCCGAACTAAAACCCCTTTTAAGCCAGATGGACCCACCTCCATGTGCTTAACCAAATTAGCTTTTAAACCAATACAAACTCAATTAATTTTCTTAAAAATTAATTGTTCATTCATTTATATTCACAAATATAAATGAAATCCAAATCCAAATGACTAAAACTATATCCAAAATAAAATCCAAACGCAAACTATATATACTATTTACAAACTTAGCCCTTTGAGTCAATTCTTTGGACTTAGCCAAATTCTATCCAGATAAAGTCAAAACTAATAGATTTTCTCTTGAATAAACCATTCCTTCAGTTATCTATCCAAATATAAATGAAACCTACAATCATCAAACCAAATTCAAGTCAACCCAAGTTAAGCCTAACTTAGCCCTTTTGACTTGAAACTTTCAATTGAGCCAAAACCTATTAGACTCCAAATTGAATGTAGTTGGATTCATATTTCAATCTGAGGCTCACATATAAGTCCCACTAAACTTAAATCAAGCCAAAACCAAATCAATTGGCTAACTTAGGTCCACTTAACCCTGACCTAAAGGACCCATTTAAGCTAACTTCCAATCCAACCCAAATTGGATTGAACCAAGCTCACCAAAACCTTCCACCATAATTATTGATCACCCTAGGATGATCAATTGCAATCAATTGGTTCAAACGAAATCAACTTAGTCATTTGACTAAGTCAACCTTTAGCCCAAATGAACCAAAACTAGCTAAAACTCATCCTACATCAAATTGATTGAAACCAATGATTTGAATCGACCCAAAATAAATATTTAAATATGACTTGATCACCAATTGAGCCAAACCAAGCCCAATTGGCCATTCAATCCAAGTTGACCCAAATTGGCCTAAAGGACCAAATTAGGTCAAGTCATGATCTAACCCAAATTAATTGCAACCAGTGGCTCAAGTTCATTCCAAATTGATTATTGAACTTTACCAAAGCCATAATTGAACCCAATTTGATCAATTGAGCCCAATTGAGCCATTTAGCTCAAATTTTCCTGAAGGGTCAATTTGGTCTAAATCTAAATTAAATCTAAATTGATTTAAACCAAAGCCACATTCATCTTCAATTAGCTAATTGAACATGAATCAACCTATAACTTAAGCCAATTTGGCCAATTTTTGGTTAGATTGGTCAACTTAACCCATATGACCCATTTGATTCCAAATGAGCCAAAATCAATTCTAAGCCAAATTAAATCAAATTGATCATAAAAAAACTCTTCAAATCATCATTTGAACATAACCTAAGATTTGGTTTGACCTAATTTGACCAATTGGTCAACCTAACCTAACTTGAAATAATATGACCCATATGACCCAAAATGAGCTGAACCTATTTAAATCAAGTCAAAACCCATTGTAATCTAATCCAACCCATCCTACACCCACTTGAGATCATCCCAAGATCAGCCCAACCCAATCAAATCCCTCATGGATCCTCCTCCACATAGGATTCCATCTAATCTCATTCAATTCTCCCCCCATCATGTGCATTCAATGGAACTGATCCTATAGCAGCAAATGAAAACTTTGAGAGCTAAATCCAAAGTCCCTAATCAACCATTACTCCCCCACCATCTCCCCAACACACTTAATGATTGATTTTCATCCATCCACTTGAAGAGAAGAGAGAGGGGTTAAAAGCTAAGCATATTCTCCTCATTCCATCCTCTTGGAACCCCCAAAGCCATCAACAACCACTTCCCCACTTTTCAGAAGTTAAAAATATCAAAATTGGGTGGATCTCAATGAGAAAATGGCAAACACTGAAAGATACATTGTCCTGAAGTGAAGGTGAAGGTCTAGGCTCATTCAAGGATTCTTCCCCCACTCAAAAGCATGCTCGAATCATCACCGCCCCCAGAAACTATCCTTGATGAGGTAATCTTGAAAAACTCGTTGCTGACCCTAGAATTTCTTGCTTTTTGTGATGATTTTCTGGCAATTTTAAAAATTTATCATAGATAAACCTTGCATTTTTCATTTCATTTGACCACAATATGAAATAAAATTTTTCTAGAGAAAATTGACGCAAAAATAAGCTGAATCGGATGTCAATTCACATTTTTTGTATTTTTCCCGTCGATTTCGCTGTCGGTGAACAACAGCCGTCCGATCCAACGTTCAGTGGATCGGACGGCTCAGATCATATTAGACCCACGTCCTTCTGACCCCTAGAACACACAATCTACTCTCTAATCCCACAAATTAGATTTGGACCATCCGATCTGTGATCGGATGGTCTAGATTGAACCAAGCGTCGTTTTCCCCGATCCCACGTTTTCCCGCTCACGCGTCGCGTTGGCACCACCCAACCGCATGGCCCCACGTGGAGACATGTGCCATGCGGCTCCACACGCCCAATCGTGCAGTGCCATGTGGCTCCGCATTCCTACGTAAGTGTCGCGTGAGGTGCTAACTGGGTTAAGTGGAAAAATCCCAATTTTCTGAGCTTAAAATTTATTTAAAGAGCCTGAAAATTCAAAAATTCATAAAAAAATAAAATACTCTACACAAAATTTTAAATTTGGGCTTGAGGATTCATATTTCCAAGGGGAATCTAACGTATGAAAAATCCCTAAAGTTTAGGAGATACTCCGATCTTAATGTGAGTTTTAATAAATGTCAAAGTTTATTAATTAAACTAAAATTAAATATCAGATTAAGTTAAAACTTTTTGGAAGTGAAATTAACCTTAAAATATACCTACCATAAAAATTTCAAATTAAGATGACTTCTGGATTGAAAGATATTAAATTTTGAAGTTCTATGATTTATTTTAATAAAATAAATTAATAAATTTCATGAAATCATCTTAATCAACCGAATCTTTGAAAAATCATAATTAACTGTAGAAAAATCTAAAAAATATAAATAAATACTCATTTTAAAGGTATTTTAGCAGGGAATGCATTGAATTATTTTAAATTATTTTTAGTAGTGATTTTGGCTTAATTAAGATTTAATAAAAATATAATTAGCTTAATTACTCATTAATTAATCACCCAATTAATTTCTAACTTTTGAAGATGTTTAGGGGGATGACCTCTACCTCCCCTATTTTTCTTGGAATTTGTTGGCTAATGAATTAAGAGAATTAATTTATTATGTGTTAATCACTCTTCTGACTTAATGAAGGAATAGTTAAGCACATAAATAGTTAATTAATTTATTAATTGGAACCATTTAACATTGATTGACAATGAGGAGGCTTAGGAATTGTGATTGAGATATTTTTCCTAATTCATTCCATAATTTTCCTTTCCTTTCCAAGGAAATTAATTTAGGGATTAATTAGCTAATTAATCATTTAATTAGCTTAATTAAATTTTAAAAATGGATCTGGTTTCCCCTAATTGACTCATGGGTATGTCCTTAAGTGTTTAATAACCTAAGAGAACTCTAAGAAAATTATAACTAGGCTATATGTGTGGGAAGGTTATCAAAGTACTTAATTAAATCCTTAATCAATCACACCTCTTAATTAAACTAATTTTTTAATCATTAATCCTATTAAACCTAAGCTTAATCAAACACAAATCTAAACTTAATTGAATCACAATTAAATGACAATTAAACCTCCAATCAAACCTAACTCATCATATCATTAATTTAAATAAACATGAAATCAAATTAAAAGTTTCGACAAAAAAATAATCTAAATCAAATCAAAATAAATTAAATTAAGAAAGAATCTCATCAATTTAATATGTAATCAAATCAAATCTCATTCAACCCACTTGAATAAGATAAACTAATTAACTATCCAAAATATAAAATCAAAATACAGACTAAACTTTGATAAACATGATAAATGGATGAGATTAAAAATAAAATTCTAATTACAAAGAATCAAACTCAATTAAAATCAAAATAAAATTTCAATTAATTTAATCCATCAAACTACAAATAAATGAACCATGATTAAATAAAATAAACATAAAATTAAATCACATAACTATAATCAAAGAAAAGAATTAGATATTAATTTAAAAGGATATTGAATTATCAAGATTTAATTGAATCAAAATATCTAATTAAAAATTAATCAATCAGATTTCATGAAGGTGAATAAATACAAAACAAATGTAATAAACACTAATCAAATCAAACCAGTTCAACTAAATCATTCAAATAAATCAAATCAAATAAAACCTTAAATATAAACAATCAAATTAAGGATTCCTCTTTATGTGTTTAATAACATAAAGACCCTTTAAAGAAATTATGATTAACCCATAAGTATGGGAGAATCATAAAAGTACTTAATTATATTTTTAACTTAATTAATCCTTAATTATGATCCAATTGCGTTAGGTTCTTTAGGAGCAATGTAATTTTATTTCCTCACATGTTCATGTCATTTATGGCTTATGATTGAGTGGTTAATCAAATTAAAGAAGCATAGGTAAGGGTAATTAATTGATTTAATTAAGGATCCAACTTAATTAATTTATAAAATTCACTTAATTATTTCTTATTAAACCAAATTAAATCATGAACATGTGGCATGGAATAGGATTAGCACCTCTTCTTATATTTCTTAAATCAAATCTAACATGAAATCAGAATGATATTAAGAAGCTTTAGTTTGTTTTAAATGATCTTTAGGATTTAATTGAATTGAATGAAGTCATGGGGTTATGTTCTTTTATTTCTTTCCAATCATATTGAATACTATTTGTCATATATGATCATGCATTTATCTCTTTCAAAAAAAATTAATTAAACAAAATGATTTCTTTTATGCCAAATTGCATGTGTTGACTTAAATTAAAAATAGGCATGACTATTATCATTATTAAATCAAAAATTACTTTCAAAAGTGTATAAATCAATTATAATATATGCAGTGATGCAAATTATGAAACATTTATGAGTTTGCATGTATTTATTATCTAAGATACGTGGTATGAAGTCTTCTCTCTTTACTTTGCATGGGCTTACATAGGATTTACAAATGTATAGTTTAGTTGAAAAAAACACAACATTTCTCTAAATCCATTCGTATGTATGTCCATGCTAAGGCTTAGAAAGCATTTCATATCACATATATAAATCATATGATCAAATCAAACACAACATTTTGTATGAATTCTTCTTCTTCTTATGGTTAACTGCACATTCATATGCATATATGAAGAGTGATATATTAGTATGGGCATCCCGGGGATGAACGACTTTAAGTAGCCCTAAGGAGGTCTTTACCTCACTCCCCTGGTGCGAAATAATGGTGTCGTACCTACTCATATCTCTTACACATATGTATGTGCAATGTAATTAATGAATAGAAATTCATAATTCAATCAAATTAATTTCTTCTTTTGCATGACTCTTCATCATTATAGTTGTGTATACATTTATATGCATATGAAAATAGTGGGTATATTAGTTTGGACATCTCGAGGATGTACAAATTTAAGTAGCCCTAAGGAGGTCTTTACCTCACTCCCCTGGTGCAAAACAATGGTGTCGTACCTGCTTAAAATTTCTATACATTTGAGTGTATATGTACCTATGGATTGAATTCTCCTTTTTCTATTAAAAAAGACATGCATTCATATTAGTCCAATTATATGAAATATAAACTTCAAATATATTTCATTACATTCATCATCTAAATGTGCTAAGATATATTATATGTGTAGGTATACTTAAGATCCAATCATGTGAGTGTTACATGTGATGGAAAGAAATGAATGAATATGTCTCATGTGGTAGTAATTCATTTCAATTATTCTTGAGAAACCTTTCACATTGAATAAGGTTATTTAAGGTGAACCAAAACCCAAGACTAATTAAAACATTTAATAAGCCAATCACTAAGGGAAACTAAGTCATAATAACATGCTTTAGAAAATGACTTAAGGTAGGGATGAAAGAGGACAATCCTCTTTCTTCTCTTTATAATACTTATATGTTAAGTGTAGGGTCTTATGGAACCAAATAAATCACAAATTAAAACTTACAAAATCAACTAAACAACTTAAAGTGAAACCAACATTCCATGTTAAATTGAATTCTTTTACACGTAGAAAACTTCAACATTAATGCCTGATTAAGACATACCACACAAGCCTTAAGCACACACATTAGAATACTAAGTCACCACTTCTAGTGCTAAGTTAGGGCGGTGTATGTGTGATGGATATTTTGTTTTTTGATGGTTTATTTTAGACTGGATGTTAGGGTGTATTCCTCATAGACTGGATGTTATGCTGTGATTAGCGTAATCATGTTTTCTATAGTGGATTATGCTTAAGGGGTCACTATAATAAAAATATAAATGCTTTTGTTGTGCAAGTTGCTTAAACCCCTAAGCATAGTCTAAATTAAAACAGATGGGCTTGGCTACCCATGTGTAGGGTACTAAGAGCAAATTCTAAATATAATTATTTGGGTGGAATGTATGTTTAGCTAACCTTTATTTTGTAGGTGTTGCTAGATTTACTTTTTTTTTTTCTTTTAATGTAATTTTCATTATGAATTAGGATTAGTGATATGGGGATTAGGATGAGCGGGGCTAGAAGGCTTTGTCCTGGGATGCTCCTTGATGCCTTTGAAGCAAGCTCAAATGAAGAAAGAGAAGGAAGAAATAAAGAAAAGAAGACCCCTATAGCATATATTATTTTTGAAATCTAGGTTGTATAAGGGTAGAGCTCAGCTACCCTTTTTTTTTCTCTTTTTGGGGTGTACGATGGAACCTGACTGCACTGGCCTTTTATTCTTTTACGATAGTCTATAAAACTGTTTGATGTTATGTTTAGATTATGCACTAGAATTACTTTCTTTTCCTAGTTTCTTTATGTTTGATGTTTGAATGTGTGTCCTGGATGTGGTAGGCTCTTAGGATGAAATTAATTTTTTCTACCCCAATTAATAACTCATAATTAAAATTTTTAAAACAATTCATAGCCTCACATAAAAGCCTAAGAATTATATCAAGATAATAAAATATTTAGCAACCCATTAGCTGGATGATTGTATGTATAACATCTTGCATGTCATATTCTTCCACTCTTGTTAAGAGGGGGCTTCCATCTGTGCCAGAGAATAAAGGCTTAACTTGTGAGAGCCTTTGATGGAAGAACACCCCTTTCTCTGTTGGTTAGGTCCATAATCAAATTCTCATGCATTTAGGCATACAAAATCCCATAGCAGTGTCAAAATAAAGAGTCTAAAAGAATCAAATAAATTTGATAAAATTTTCATTAGATTAAGTCATTAATTAATACCACTCATGCTCTATTCTCTTAGGGAGTGAGTTTAAGGACATAGTCTCCTTTTTAAATAGATAACAGCCTAGCCATCTTGTAAAAACATATAACTTGCCCACATGTATTTAAAGCATAGGAGGAGTTAGCTAGTTGCCACTCCAGGTGGTAATAAGTCCAGTAGTCAGGTGGTTTACTCTCTCTTGTGGAGGTAAATTATTTACCCATTTTCACCTTAGATTTAGGTCATGTTTTGGCCCTCGCCAAAGCTCCTTAGATTTAGGATCTGAGGTTGCTATTTCTCTTTAGGGCTACAAGCATAAATCCTCACCTCTTAGGTATTTCCACAATCTTATGTTATGGGATTATAAGTCCTAGTATTCTAATAAAATGTCAACTCAACTAATTAACTCTCTTCAATTTAAAAAATATAAAGCCCAACCATAGGATAGATTGGATTGCTCACTAGGCTTTCTAGTATCATAAGCATTTCCTACTCATCTCCATTGGCTTCCAAAATAAGTCACTCCTTTTAATCTATCCCATTTGATTTTCCAACATAACTAATTCTTTGATATTCTAGCCTCGAAATCTTTGGATACTTTAATTTTTACTTTAATTGAGAGTATTCCTAAGGGATTTCATTCCTTAGGATGTAATTAACTATGGGGACTTATCTCCATAGGGAACTTAATGAACTTGACTTAAAATAAACTCTACTTTACTTTTCCATGTAAAGTAGGGAAAAAATCGCTGGTACATTCGAAGACCCACATGCCTTAAGAGTCCTTATTAAGTGATTAGGTCCATTATAGGGTGGTGATTTATATCTTTCGAGATAGTGCACCATTCTTTAATGTCATATCTGATCACTTCAATAAGTACCCTATAAGATCTGTGTGGTGTCCCACATCCAAAAATAAACACCACAAATTCATAGAAAAATAAATACATATCTAAAAAATAGAAACTTCGGCTCAATGAATTCATCTTGATGAGAGAAATTCATTAAAATTAAAATAACCAATTAATTTGGGGGTAATTTAGCCTTAATTTGATTTTGACTGAAATCAATTAAACCTCAATTAATTACAAACCATTAATCCAATTCAAATGAAACTTTGGGAAACTAAAATTGATATTAAAACACATTATAGGAAAAATCTTTAAGAATTATTGCATTGTAATTCATGAGATATAAAATTTCAAATCCTAAACATTAATTTTAAATAAATAAATAAATATAAAATGAATTAAGTCATGAAAATGAATTAAAGCACTTCAAATTATCTTAATAAACTCTGATGAACATCAAAACACTAATGAAACTCATCAGAACTTAATAAATACTAAATTGACTTAATTAATTAAATTAAATAATTCAAATAATTAACTAGAAATTTGTTAAATCATAATAAATCAACCAATTTTTCAAAACTTATGAGTAAACCTTCATTGGAAGCATCTTTCAGAGAGGAATCAAAGAAAAATGAAACCGTTAAATAATTTGGATCAAATTAGAACCAATTGGGATTTTAATGAAATAATTTAAAATTTACTTTCACCATAATTATGAATTTAGTCAAGATGAAACTTTGGTAACATGAAATTTGCATGTATCCCCACTTGCCATAAAAATTTCAAATCTATTTGACCTTTGGATTTGGAATTGTTGAATTTCCAAATTTCTAGGTTAATATTAATCAAATAATGAATAAAAAAATTCATTAATTTATAAAATCATGAAATAACTTGAACTAATCTTAATTAAACATTAAAAATATTTAGGATGGTTTTCCAACATGCTAAGTCAAACAACTTAAACATTTCCATGCTTAAGGGTTAATGAAATTAATAATGCATGTTAAGCTTAATTAAACCTTAAGCTAATAAAATCATAATCAAAAACACTAAATGAAACTTAAATATGCAATCAATATTACCCAAAGATGAATTTCAAACATTAACCTAAATGCTTTAGGTCAACATAAATCAAACTAAATGAAGGAACATAAGTTCGACAAACTTAAAACATAACTCAAATCAAAATCAATTCATATTAAATAAAATAAATTAAATCAAATCAAATGAAACAAACTAATTTAAATTAAAAGAACAAACTAAACTAAGAATGAAAATCAAATCATACCAAAAGAAATGAAATGGAAAATCAAATTCCAAAGAAAAGAGTTAATCTAAAAATCCAAACTAAATTCAAATCCAAACCATTTAAATAAAACTAAAAGGATTAACTAAGATACTTAAATATCTTAGTTAGACTTTTGGGTTGGATCATCATCTTAGGATGAATGTTTTATTCCATTAAGACTTAGGATGTTGAATAGAATAAATTCTATCCAAAAATAAGATTCATTCTACTATTTATTCTTAAAAACCTAAACTCACTTTAACCAAATAAAAGTGAAATAAAAAAAATGGAAACAAATCATTAAATCATTATAATTGAAACCATCCAAAGCTAAAATTCAAAGAAATCCAAACTCTAAATTGAAACTTGAACTAAAGAGGCCTAGCAGAGTCTTGCTACACAAGCCTATTTTCTTCACACACTAGATCATTAGGTCACAGACCCTAGACTTAGGTTAGACCATCTTGTGATTCTATATGATTCTCTGTGTTGTGATATGATGTGCTTCACATATCTTTGTGGTGTATTACTTTAGACAGCATGTCTAGTATTGTTTGCCCGTTAGACTTGATGATAATATAATCTTTTTAGATCTAACATTGTCTTCTGTAGGGGCTATACTAGAAAGGACTGTTATCATAAATAAATTAAAATGTTATTTTTTTTGAAGGTATGCTTAAGCCCATAGGATAGGTGGGCTTGACAAGCAGCTAATGCCAATCATGGATGTTTATGAAGTATAACTATTTTGTGTTTTTTATATTTTACTGACATTTATTTTGTAGGTCTTAGGAATTAATTTTGAAATCAAAATATAAAATTAAGCTTAGAATGAGGTTATAATATTTTGGGTCTAGGATTAGCATACCAGAAGATATGTGTAGTGGTCCCTTGTAAAGCTAAAGGGATGTTCCTGAAGAAAGAGACTATCCTATAAAGAAGACCCATAGATCTAGACTAATAGTTCATAGATCTAGACTTGTAGTTCTAGGCTGGGTTGTATAAAGGCAGAGCTCGGCTACTCGTTTGCTCTTTCTCTCGGGGTGTATAGCGGTACTCGGCCGCATTGGCCTATTTCTTAAATTAAATTGGGTGCGCAATAGAATCAACCTGCTTTTCTAGATTTTTTTCTAAGTTGTGCTTTCATGTGAGTGAACACTTGGGAGATTAGGGTTATAGGGAAAACTAAATTTTATACCCAACTTAAATCTAAACAACTGAAACAAAAATAAAAGAAAAATTAAAACTTCACATAAATTAAAACCTTAGGCAAAACATAAATTCAATTAAAAACTAATTAGGTCTTGAAATCATAAAATCATATTACTCCAACCCTTGAGTGGACACTTCTTCCATTGCACATAAGGGGCATCTGACCTATGAGGATGGCTACCTTCTTGGGGAAGCATGCCTTATATTATTGATTTGGCCCATAACCATTTCTAATTGCATGACATTTGACATAAAAATGCATACACAAGACCTCAAATGAATCTTGAATAAAAAAATTTTAAAATATGAAAAATACGCTTTAGTTATATGTATTTCATATCTTACATGATCTTAGGGATTATGGAGTGAGTCTAGGTTCATAGATTCCTTTCTTAAAAAAACAACAACTTAATCATCTTGCATTCATAAGACTTAGCATAATGAATTTAAAATGCTCTTAGGTGGTGTTAGCTGATAGCCATCTCTAGGCGGGTTGTAAGTCCAGAAGAGTCAGGGATAAGTTAGTTTTCTCAAGTGAGAGGAATGACTGATAATTCACAAAATAGAATAAGGTCGAGCATCTAACATGTGTCAGAAGCACCTATAGACTAAGTTCTGAAGCATCCTTTTAAGAAATAAGTATTCAATCCTAAGCATTTCTGTAGCATTGTGATACTAGAATCTAAATCCTTGACTTATAAGAAAATGTCAACTCAAAATCTAAATGAAATTATTTAAAGCCCAATGATAGGATAGTTGAAATTTCTACTAGGCATCCAGTACTAATAGACATTTCTTACTTTATTCTGTTTGGCCAGTAAAAGAAGTCTCTTCAATTTGAATAATCCTAGTTGAAAATTCCAAAAATCAATCTTTTGAAAACCAACTTAGAAAACCTTAGAAATAATAACTCATTTTTTTAATCGAGAGTATTCTTAGAAAGAGACCCTTCCTTCTTTAGATGATATTAACTATAGATGCTTGCCCTTATAGGGAACCATAAACTCAGTTTAAAATAAACCCTGTTCTACCTTTTATGTAGTCCAGGAGAAAAATCTCTAAGACACGAAAGACCCATTAACCTTATGAGTCTTTTATTAAATAATCAAATCCATTATATGATAACATGTTTATCTTTCGAGATAATATGTTTATACATTAATGACACATTTGATCATCCAAATAAGAAATTCCTAAACTTTATGTAGTGTCACATAAATTTTATCATCATGAATGAGCCTTATCAAGTAGTAAAATGATTAGTGTTATCAAGCTACTTGTTTTGTAATAAATAAGCCTAATCAAGTACTTTAACAAATAATTTTGTCAAACTATTTGTTTATTAAATTTATAAGTTTATTAAACAAACTAATGAACAGCATTATTAAGCTAGTTATTTTTAAGCTAAGCAAGCTTTATCGAGCTTATGAATGATTTACTTGTTGAACTTGTAAAAATGAATAAACAAGTTTTTAAATGAATAAGCCACCAGAAAAATTATTAAAATAAATATACAAATGAGCATAAATAAGTAGTTTGTGTTCATGAGTATATGAATTCTTCTCCTCATGAAATTTAAGATTATCTTGCTAGATGAAGTGAAAGACGTACAAAGATATTATTAATTATTAAAATATTAATATTCAAAATAGGAGTAACAAAAAATAAATATAAATTGATATCAATTTTTATTAACTAAACAACTCTTCATAAGTGACTACTAATTTGCTTTCTCACTACTTTTGATGTAATAATGTAATATGTAACTCCCTTCTAATATAATAAGTAAATACTGTCAAAAATAAAAATTATATTAATCAATCGATAGCATGAAATTATTAAAAAGTGTAGCAGCTCTCCTTCACCTTCACTGAACATAAATCAGAAGAAAATAAATTCATAGGCAAGATTATTTGATACTGAATCCATATGCTCGATTATTTGATAATGAGTTGATAGGCCTGATAAAATGATCTAAAAGTCACATATTGCATCAAACAAGTTACATATCAAACAAATTCTAAAGTTACAGATTGCAAATTATAATCTAACAAGTCATGAATCCACATATTATTTGATCATGAATCTAAAAGCCACACATTGCATTAAAAAAAGTCACATATGACAGATTCAAACATATATCACACATTCAAATAACTTAGGAGAATTGGATCAAATTTAGAGTCAAATTAATCATCATATATAATAATTATGATGGTAATTTTTTATAACAGCTATTAACAATTCTAAAAGAAAAGGGCAACAAGCATAATATTGAAAAAATCTTGATTCACCAAAAGCAAACATCATCACGAATACATTATAATAAAAATTAAATATAATGGCTACCAATAATGTTTGAAGAGAAGGACAACTATATCTAAAATTTAGATCAATCATAACAACTGTCTATTTAATCATAATTTCCTTCATGACCAATTCCCCATTATTCGCCTCAAGTTTTATGAATGCATCTCTACCACATAAAAATTAAACTTATAGATTACAACAATAAACCAATTATAAATGTTTAACAACTATGTAACCAGGGTCAGATTATAAACTGTTCTCAATAAACATAATAACTATACACCAACTTAGAACTAATTTATAAAAAATTCAAAGACTGAAATCATGATATTCCAAGACAAAGGAATTTCCTTCATCTCTTTATTTCTCTGCAAAACATAACACATACAAATATGTATCTCAATATATTAAAAAATTTTATATTCAATTAAATAAATTAAGCTACTAACCTTTATTTTTCTTTTAATGACCCTTAAATTATGCTTTTAATGATCATAATCGAATTGAGCATGGAGCTATTCAAGCTTGTTCATTTAATGATCATTATTTAAAAAAAGTGTTCAAACATATTCAATTAATTAATTGAATGATCATGAATGATTGCTAATCGAGCCGAGTGACAAGTAGCTTATCGAACACTCAGTTCGTTTGCAACCCTAAATTACCCGATCAAAAATCTTGAAAAAGAAACCCAACGACAAGTCACTTCAAATTAAAATTGGATTTTTTTTTTTCATTATCAATCTATGGACTCAAAAATATTTTCCTCCATAAGGGAATAAGTAAAACATCTTCAAAATTTCTTTAAATTTCCAAAATTCTTCTTCACTCATTATTATTTAGCCAAATCTTATAATAATGTTGCTTTTTTACTCAAAAAAATCACTCACAGGACTCTTATATCATTTATCATGGAACAACTGATTACATAACAAGTTGCTTGCACTTTCTCTCAATGCATTTTAATTGTTAACAAATAGATAATGAAATGCATAGAAAGATGTAACATAAATACGATTCATAAATATGTCATAAAATAAATTATTTAAAATTTCTATAAAAATATATTTGAGTTTAATACAAATTTGAAGAAAATCTAAACCATAATTTAAATAATCGTAGAACTAACTCCAAATAGAAAAATAATTATGAGATACATGAATTTTATACAAATTTGAAGAAAATCTATGTTGTAAATTAAAGATTTTTTCTAAAAGCTTCAAATATATATTCCACTCAATTGAACATATGAAATCGTAAATAAACAACCTTAGTAGCTAGAGGAAGTGATTTACCTTCAATTCTATAAAAAAATGTACAAAAATGACACATTTTTATGGAGATATGGCATGCCATAGGTACCCTTCCACCGCTTCTGAAAGAGATAGAGCCAAACTTAAAGGAAATAAGTGGAGTTTGGGGTCAGTGGTTGATTTGTTGGCCCCAAATAATAGTAGTTTCCATGAATTTTCTATTGGAAAATATATAATGTTTATGTAAGGGGTCAGCGCATCATTTTTTTCTTGCAAAAATTTTCACCAAAAATTTTTTGAATGGAAATTCATAAAAAAATTCTGACGATAATTTCCCACGCATTAGTTTGCTAGAAATTCTATAGGTAATAGCTGTTTTCCTATATTGTATGCTAACATCCCTTCTATTATATATGATACATTATTGATGTTACTTTAGTTAATAAAGTTACTTTTTAATGTCTTATTAAATCGTAAAAGTTATAATGCATACTTCACTTAATCAACATGAAAGAGGTCCATTATGTTGATGAAACCACAATGTGATACTCTTAAGTGGGGAATATATGAGACATTTGTTTGAGGAAATATTTCTTATAAGATTTTTTTATTATAATAAAAATAATAATAAAGAGGCATTACTATTTACTATTTTTATTGATATTATACTATATCAAAATGGAGCTAACAAGGTAGGTTTTTTAAGAATATATGTATATAAAGACTTGATAGGTGACAAAGCGGGTTTTGAAATTCATATTATACATAATTTACTATATATTATGCTATAAACTTGAAATAAGTCAAACTTAGATGGATTTAGACTTATTAAATATACAAGATAAAATTTGATATAGGTTTTATTTATAAGTATGTGCACGATACACCTCACTAATTAGCAATGGTTTATATTATAAAGAAAGAGACTCAGGTAAGTGGAAAATGTACTAAAAAGAAAATTCTAACTCTTTCAGATATATAGTGGATTTGATGTAGGTGTTTGAATGGGGAAAGGGTGATGATATAACAATATTCTTCACATATAAGAGACTCCATTAGAAGAGATAAAGGAAGAGCTCCTGTGAGGTTGGACAAACAAAACTTATCTAAAGTCACATAAAATACTTATGAGATATCAATCATAAAAGTCAAGTAAAGAATTAGGGTATGATCAATCACTTAATGGAATTGAGCTCTTGTTGACCACATTTTTGGAGTGAGGATTGACTCACCTTTTCTTAGGCTTAGGAGTCTTCTAGACACTAGAATCTCTTTAGTCATAAGACACTTCAAGTGATTAGGTAAACTCTAAGCCTAAGCCTAGAGACTTAGGAAGGTATACTATAGATTTATGATATACCTTAGGACCAAAGGAACCCACCTATCCTATGGCCTAACCCATGATCTATACCTATCCACCCATGCAAATCCAACCTCAAACAAATACAATCAAACCTAATTGGATTTCATTTCATATCCAAGCTCCAAGCCAAAATGACTTGAACCCAAACCATCTTAATCCCATGATCCAATCCTATGGATCCAACCCAAGACTTCTTTAATCAAACCAAGTCTAATTGATATTCACAAAATCACTTCAACAATTCAATATATCATTTCAAACCCTTCCAATAACTACAATCAAGCTAATCAACTTAAGCTAGCCCATTTGACCTAAAGGGTCTACATGAGGCAATATAACCAAAATCAATTATAATCAAAGTCATAAATCAATCCTAAATCAATCATAACTCAATTCAACCCAATTCAACCTAATCCAACTCAAATTGACCCATTTGGTTCACATGACCCAAAATGACCTAAAGGACTCATTTGATCCAAACTCCAATCCAACCCAAATTAGATTGAAACAACCCATTTAATAACTTCTATAATTATTGTTGATCACCCTTGATTGTCCAAATGCAATCAGTTAGGTCAAACTATGCCCACTTATCTCTTAACCCAAGTTGACCCAATTCGACCTAAAAGGGTAAGATTGAGTCAAACCTAAATCAAATCCAAATTGATTGGAACCAATGACTCAAATCAATAATGAATTGATTATTGAACATGATAAAACCTTTGATTGAACCCAATTTGACCAAGTCAACCCAATTGACTTATTTAGCCCAAATTGACCAAAAGGGTCAAATTGATCTAAATCATTTCCAAATTTAAATTAGTTGAAATCAACAACTAAAATCATATTCAAATCATCAATTGAATCTAAACCAACTCCTAACTCAAGCCAATTTGGCCAACTTAGCCCATTTGACTCAAATGGACTCATATGAGCCAAACTCAAATCCACTTCAAATTGAATCAAACCAATTGAACCTAAACATCCCAAATCATCATTTGAACTTGACTCAATGCTTGGTTTGACCCAATTTTACCAATTGGTTAACCTAACTCAACTTGATTCAATTTGACCTACATGGGTCAAATTGAGCCAAACCCATTCAAACCAAGCACAAATCCAACCAAACTTGGCATGACCCATCCTTGGGTCAACATGAGTTAGCCCAAATCAAACTCAACCCATTTCAAACCCAAGTTAACCTAAAACCCATTGGGTTAACCCCTGCAAATGGGACAAAATCCCCATTTGGATGGTCAAACCCACCCTCCACCCCTTGGCAACCACTCTAAGCTCAAATGGGACACGAGGACCACTAGCCCACTTGACCCAAAGTTGATTGGTTCAGTCATGAGCCAAGTGGAGGTGAGCTAACCCAAACTATTGCATTGGGACACTTGGAGGGGGTGGTACACTCCACCCCAGCCCGTGCTTTATTTTTTCTATGTATAGTAGGGGAAAGATCTTTGGTACATACGAAGACCCATCTGCCTTAAGAATCCTTATTAGGTGATTAGGTCCATTTTATGGTGATATTTATATCTTTTGAGATAGTACATCATACCTCAATGTCGTACCCGATCTCTTCAATAAGTACTCCATAAGATCTACGTGGTGTCCACCCGATGCTCCAAAATAAAATGCCATAGCTCTCTAATGTTAATTATTAATGATATACTTTATTTTAATTGCTTATATATAAGAAAAAATATGATTCAAAATTATTATCCTTATAATATAATTTATGTTTTAAAATAAGTTAATTTTTAAGTTAGCGGAAGAGTCATTATAATCAAGTAAGAGGTCGGTGAGGTCAGGTGCCGCCGTACAATCCAAAAAAGAGAGATGGGTAGCCGAGCTCTACCCTTATACAATGCAGAATTACAAAATAATAATTACAATTTATAAATTAATAAGTGCTATGGGGGGTCTTCAAACCTTCATGTCTTCATGTCTTCATTCCTTTCTTCTCTTGATTTAGATGTGCTTACTTCAAAGGCATCACATGACCTCCCATGACAAAGCCTTCTAGCCAATGTTCATTCTTATGCCATATAGCACTAATCCTAATTTATAATGCAAAATTACATTAAAAATAGGAAAAATAAATATAACTACACCTGAAAAATAATTGTTAGCTAAACACATATACAACCCAAGCAATTTTATTTATAATCTAGACTTAACACCCTGCACATGGGTAACCAAGCCCACCTGTCCTAACTTGGATTATGCTTAAGAGCTTAAGCAACTTACAAAGAGAGCATTTGTATTTATTTTTTAAGCAGTCCCTTAAGCATAATCCCCTGCATAAAACATGATTAGGCTAATCACGGCCTACCATCTAGTCTATGAAATATACACCCTAACATCTAGTCTAAAATATTACATCACAGAATAAAATAAACACCATACATATGTCAGCCTAACTTAAAACTAGAAGTGGTGACTTAGTTCTAATGTGTGTGTTAAGGCTTGTGTGGTATGTCTTAACTAAGCACTAGTATTATGATTTTCTAAATTTGAAATACTTTCATTTAATATAAATGGTTGATTCCACTAGAAGTTATTTAATTGATTTGAGAATTATCATTTATGTTTTCTTTTGTTTCATATGATTACACTTAGAAACTAAGTGTTATAAAGAGAGGGAAGAGAATTATCCTCTTTCATCAGCACTTTAAGCCACTTTTTAAAGCATGTTAATTTGATTTAGTTCCCTTTAATGAATGGCTTATTAAACACTTTTAAATTAATCCTAAGTTTAAGTTCACTTTAAATGACTTCATTCAATATAAAAGATATATTAAGACTAATTTGGTTGAACTACTTTCGCATGACACATGCTAACCCATTCCTTTCCATCACACATAACATACATATGATTTCAATCCTAAGTATACCTATACATGCAACATATTTTTACACCCTTATATGATGGATGTATGTTCATATCCTTTTATGTGATTAGATTATCCAATCATATTGATTTGAAGCTCTATCTAGATTCTTATACAAAAATACATAGGGACAAAACTAAATAGGTATGCATCATTGTTAACCAAGGAAGCAAGGTAATCAAATAACCTCCTTGGGGCTAACTAAAGTCTCGTATTCCCAGGATGTCCAAACTATATATCCATTTGCATTCAAACACATGTTGATTTATACACATAAATATAAGAAGGAAAGCTCCAAATTATATGACCAACTACTACAATCACATAGTCAATTATGAATGCATGTATTCTTGATAAAGGAAAAAGGGTTCTAATTCAATAATTAAATACACACACACAAATATAAGAAACACAAGAAAGTATGTGTCATTGTTAACTAGGGAAGAGAGGTAATCAGATAACCTCCTTGGGGCTACTTAAAGCCTTGTGTTCCTGGGATATCCAAACTAAACAGTTATTTTTCTCAAATACATATAGATGTATACAAAAATAAAGGAAGGAAAACCATGCAAAGATTGTATTTTTATTTGACTGAAGCATTTATGCATATGGGGTAAAATTCTATCCAAATTCTAATATAGGAACACATGTAAATGAAATCAAATAAGTACATGCCGCTGTTAATAAGGGAAGTGAGGTAATCAAATGACCACCTTAGAGCTAGCTAAAGCCTCATGTTGTCAGGATGTCCGTACTATATACTCATTAACATTCAAGTACATGTAAAATTATGCATAAATTAAGGAAAAAGAAGCTTCACTTCATATGACTAAGCTATAAACACATGAAAACTATATATATATATATATATATATATATATATATATATATATATATATATATATATATATATATATATATATATATATATATATATATATATATATATATATATATATATATATATATATATATATATATATATATATATATATATATATATTCATAACTACAACTAACAAATGTAATTGATTTATAAACTTTAGAAAGTACTTTGAATTTATTAGTGATAATAGTTACACATTATAAATTAATCCAACACATACAAGCTTTACATAAAGGAAAACCATTTGATTTCTTTAAAAAGATGAATGCATGATTTTAAGTGACAAATAACATTTAACACAATTGAAATGGAATAATTAAACATAAACATATGATTTCATTTAATCAAATTAATTTCTAAGAATAATCATATCAAATAAAGTCACTTAAAATAAGCTGAAGTTTCTTTAATGTCATTTTTAATCTATTATTTTATTTTGATTTAAGGATGTGAGAAGAGACTTACTTATCCTAACCCTTTCCCATATTTGTTAATTAATTTGATTTAATGAAATATGATTAGGTTGATTTTTATGAGTTAATTAAGTTGTAATATGCATTAAATCCATTAATTAACCATCTCTTATGTTACCTTAACATAATTACTCAAATAATCATGAGCTAATATGATATGAACATACATTGAAAATTAAATCAGTAATGATCCTAAGAAATGAAAGGGGCCTAATACAATTGACTCACAATTAATGGTTAATTAAGTTGAGGAACTTAATTAAGTACTCTTATAATTTCCCAACACATGTGGGTTAATTATAATTTCCTTAAGATTTCTTTAGATTGTTGAACACCTAGGGGTCTACCCCAAATTTAATTAATCAAGTTATGATATGGTTATTATTTCAATTTAATTAGTTAAGCCATTTGATTAATTAATTACACCATTTGATTAATTAATTAAAAAAGAAATAAACTTAGGGACATATATTGGGGAGGAGGCCTCAATCCCATTCCATAGGTTCATTCACTGTTGGATAGTGATCAACCACTTAATTAATTGACATTCTACTGTTAATGTGATTAATTAATGACTAATTAACTTAAAAGGGTAAGTAAATCTTAATTAGTCAAATTCCTTAATTAATTAAGCAACAAGTCCCAAGAAAATTATGTGAGGTAGAGGTCATCCTATTAAATTAACCCACAAAGTTTGGGATTAATTACTTAAGTAATTAAAGAGTAATTAAGATAATTAATTTCTTAATTAAACATAAATTAAGCTCTAATTAATGTTCTAAATTAATTAAGAATATTTTTAATAAATTCTCCTCTAAAATATCTTTAAAATGAGTACTTATTTATTTTTTATGATTTTTCTATAATTAGTTATGATTTTAGAAAGTTTCAGCCATTAAAACACATTAATTAACCCTAATTAACTTCTTAATCCCATCGGTACCAGGTGGCGTGCTAACACGGTGTGCTTTCCATGTGGCATCGTGGGATTGGTTATTTAAGTTATCATCATTAATGCTGAGTTAGATAGCGGTAGGATGCATTTTCTCATACATTGTCCAATCTAAGATTGGATGACCACGATTAATCCCATGGTGTAAAGAGGATTTAATCGATTCGATCTAACAGATCTAATCACGATTGTCCATTCTGACCATACGGGATGGACGATGCATGATCTATTATCCACGAGCGAGGGAGAATGGAGCACGTCCACCATTATTTGTTTGATTCGAGCTCACCGGAGCTTGGATCGATCTCAAATCTATCCCACACCTTCGCAAGGAGGATCCAATGGTCAAGATAGGATGAGGTGGTAGTTTTCTTAAAAAAGCTCCAACAAAATTTTACTCTAAGGTCAGTTTCAATGGCATGCCTCACCGGAGCTCAAGACTGGTGCCAAATACGATTGAGTAAGCTTCGTCTAGTTGAGACAAGTCCCTGTTGATCAGCACAAGCTCCAATTTGAGTTGGATAGCTCGGGAGGCCAAATCATGAGACATAAGTGGTCGGTGTTGATCGAAGTCCACCCTCTGGCCATTGAGAATTCTGAGGGATGTTTCATTCTTGCTCGAATGGCTCCAAGAAAGGTGTGTGCAGAGTTAATTGCACTTTGGTGGAGAAATGAGCAAATAGAAATCAGTGGGATGCTCCCGTATTTTACCTTGGAGAAAATTGAGAATGTGGAAATGAGGAATGGACTTGGGAGCTTGAGGAAGATCTTTGGTGGCTCATCTTTGGTAGCTAGGCTCTGCAATGCAAGTGTGTGAGCGTGGAAATGAGGTTGTTGGTGGAGGGAAGGGGAGGTATACCCCCCTTCCCTTGGATCAGGTGACCATGGCTGGTTTGGCTTCTTCTTGATCATTTGGCCATCTTAGAGGGTTGTGGAGGTCCTTGAGTGGATGAGGTGGCTTGGTTTGGTTTGGTGAGGGTGTGGAGGTGGCTGCAAAAGAAGGTGGTGGATGTCCTTGGTGGTTTCAAATGCTCCAATGGGGGAGGTGAGGTGATTTCACCTCCCCATGGGTCATGGCCGACCCAACCACCCTTGAGTCAGGTTGAGCAGTGTCCTAGGTGCCTAGGTTGACCAATGGAAGAGTACCAAGTGGCCAAGTAATGGAAATGACCCTTACCCTAAGTGATTTGTCTCATGTGATACCCCTGGCCCAATGGTAGGATGGTTATTTTGCATTGAATTTAATTTGGACAGATTTGAAATGAGTCAAAAGTGGGTTAGCTTAAATTTTAAGTGATTTGGAGTTCATTTGGTTTGATTTGGCTCAATTTGACCTATTTAGGTCAAATTGGGTTAGGTTGGGCCAAGTTGACCAATTGGTCAAATTGGGTCAAACCAAGAGTTGAGTCAAGTTCATATGATCATTTGGAGTGTATTGGGGTCATTAGTTTGGTTCAATTTGGTTTAGTTTTAGTTTTGGTTCATTTGAGTTTATTTGGGTCAAATGGGTCAAGTTGACCAATTTGACCCAATTGGCTAAATTGGGTTGGTTTGGGTTCAGTTGATCATTTGGGATATTATGTAGGATTTGGTTGAGTTTAATTTGGGTTAGAGTGGGTTTTAATTTAACTTGAACCTTTAGGTCAAGTTGGGTTCAATAGGTCATTTAGGTCTAGTGAGTCAATTAGGCTCAATTGAGGCTTTGGTCAAGTTCAACAATCAATTTGGAATGAACTTGAGACATTGGTTCCAATCAATTTGGATTGGATTTTGATATGACCCATTTTGGTTATTTAGGTCAATTTGGGTCAACTTAGGTCAAGAGGGCCAATTGGGCTAGGTTTGGCTTAATTGAAGGTTAAGTCATGTTTAAATGTTAATTTTGGATTCATTTGAATAACTGGTTTCAATGGATTTGGCTTAGGTTGCATATTGGTTAGTTTGGGTTCATATGGGTTAATGGGTTGACTTGGTCAAAGGGCTAGATTGACTTGGTTTGACATAATTTATGACAATTGATTAACCTAAGATGATCAATAATCATGTCATGAAGTTTGGGTTGGCTTAATTCACTTTGATTTGGAGTGAATTGGATTTTGGTTTATATAGGTCAAATTGGTTACTTTGGGTCAAGTGAGCCAATAGGATTTAGCTAGCTTAATTTTGGGTTGAGTTTGATTTAGTTGAGTTTATATATGAATTTGGGATTAACATATAAATTCGATTGCAATTGGTTTGCATTCAAATGAGTTTTGGTTCATTTGAATATTTCAAGTCAAATGGGCTAAGTTTGGTTTGACTTGGGTTGATTTTGATTTATCTTGGTGATTGTATATTTCATTTATATTTGGAATGGTGATTGAAGGTATAATTGCTATATTTGAAAATCAATTGGTTTAGGGTTTTGGAATGAAGGAATTTGGCTAAGTTTATGGCGTTGATTGATATGGCTTAGGTTTGGATTTTGATTTAGTTTGATTTAGTTTTGGTAATTTGATCATAGATTTGGTTTATATTTGGGAAGATAATTGAAAGGGAAAATTGATTTATGAGAAAATCAATTGAATTGGAAGTGATTTGGGTTAAAATTTGGCTAAGCTCATGAAGGTTATTTCAGAGTGCTTATAAAGGGTATTGATTTAATTTGATTTAGTTTGATTTAGTTTTGATCATTTGAATGTGGATTTGATTTATATTTGGGAAGGTAATTGGAGATATAAATTTATTACGAGACAATCAATTGATTTTGGATTGATTTGAATTGGATATTGGCAAAGCTCATTAAGGTTGATTCACATGGCTTAGGAAGGGTTTTGATTTGATTTGAATCAAAATTGGTTATAGATTTCAATCATTTGATTTGGGTTTATATTTGGATTTGAATTTGGTATTTGAATTGAAATTGAGATTTGGTTTTGAGAGAGTGAACATATATTGGATTTAGGCTATAGGGTAGGTGAATTTTCCTTAAGTTCTAAGACATAGCCTAATCCTAGGGTTAACTATTCTAAACCTCTAGGCTTAGGTTGAGTGTTCACCTAAGTGGTAGAAGTGTCTTATGACTAAGGAATTCATAATGTCTAGAAGACTCCTAAGTATAAGATGGGGAGATTGAGAACACACTCCAAAAGGGAGGTCAACAGAGTTATCGAACTTGAAATTAATAAGTAGTGAAGGTAGTTGACTAAACCCATCTATGAGTTATTATGTTAGCAATCATGAATTATATCATTCAGAGTCTTGCATTTTTCAACAAAGGGAAACGTAAAATTTTTAGAAGGATAATTCTTAAGTGAGAAATAAAAATTATAATTCTAGTAGTATAAGGGTAACTAATGAAATAAGAGAATGAGATGACTTAGTTATACCAAATTAGAGGTAGTCAATTGGACTTAGAAATTTAATTTAAATTATGATTGACACTATTTAACTTGTTGTAATATGCATTCGTGACTTCTTGTAGACTCTAGTTAATAATTTCTAACTATGACAAGTTGCCATGTAACAAAGTCAAGAACATTTGTTAGAATAATTTTCATCCAAAATTTTGCAGATAACTAAATAAGCTCAGCTAAATCCAAATTTAGATTCTTATTTCACTATAAAAATAAGATGAAAATTGAGAAGAAAGTCATGATCCTCTGCTCACAACAATCCATTTACATATCAAACTCATAAACCCACAAACCTTAGAAGCCAAACAATCTTGCTTGTTACAAACCCATATAATCATCGCTACAAAAAGTGGGCTTGATAGATTTCTTCACAAATAATGAAAAAAACTTTTGAAATGAAAAAAAATGCAGAGAAATTGAGGGAGAGAGGTGAATAGAATAACGTACAAAAAGAAGCGATAGAGACTCGGGGAGGTGACTTAAGCAAGAGGGACAGAGGGATGATCGTTCGATACCAAACCCTAGAGAGTGGAAAAAGGCATTTTCCCCTTTTTACATGAATAATAGCTGCAACATCTCTAGTGAAATGAAAAAGGGTTATGGAGTTGGGGTCGTAAATGAAAGATTATATAAAGTAAGTTTCATCCTTTGATTAAAGATCCATTGGATAATATCTATCATATCACTAAATTAATTATAATTTTTTATAATACAACCAATCATTTTTTATTAAGAATATTATTAACTTATTGATTTTTTAAATAAATACAATGTATATATATATATATATATATATATATATATATATATATATATATATATATATATATATATATATATATATATATATATATATATATATATATATATATATATATATATATATATATATATATATATATATATTTGTGTGTGTGTGTAAACATTATATTTATAAAATTATTTAAAATATTTATTTATTTCTAGCCAAAATAAGACAAATGCAATATAAAAGAGTGCTGCTCTTGTTCGACTTATTTATAAATCAAGTTCATAAAATCTGTCATGCTAGACTTGTGTATTTGATGAAAAAAATTGAACACGAGCTACTTGGCAAGCTGAACATGAACTGTTTGTGAATAATTTTATTTTTTTGACAGCCCTATAATGTCTCCATCTATACGAAGATTGTTAGGAATGTGCCCACAATGTAAAATCATAAATCTACCCCATCATTTTAAAAAAGAAATGATTAAGTCTAAGCACCATAATATATTGGTGGACATGAAATTGAGAGAGATGGCTATGACCCAAATAAAACCTCAATATTTGGAAGAACAAAAGATCATGACTTAAATAAAAAAAGTTGTGGTATAGAAAACTTAAAATAATGGCTCTAATATATACAACAATAACAATAAGCTTTTATCCCACTATGTGGGGTCGGCTACATGAATCCTTCTTCTCTATTGTATCCTATTATGTGTCAAATTCTCATTTAATTCTAAAAACCCGGGTCATTTTTATACATCTTAACTAAGTCTTTTTAGGTATATTGTTCACCTCACTTTTGGAGTGAGGATTGATCACTCCCATCCTAGGTCTAGAATTTTTCTAGGCACTTATGTTTGTTTAGTGCTTGGACACTTCTGGTGATTAAGGGAATGCTAAACCCAGGCCTAAAGACTTGTATGGAATAACCCTAAGCCTAGAGCTTACCTTAAGATAAGTGGGTTTCACCTACCATAGGGCCTAAATCGACACTCATACCCATCAATTCATTTCAACCTAAACCAAATGATTGAAACCTAAACTTCAAGTCAAAAATATAAACTTAACTTAAGCTCAATTTGATCCACCTTAACCCAAGTCAGATAAGAAAGGTATAATGGTTCAACCTAATGCCTTTGGGCCTAAGATGGGCAAACTCAGCTCCAAACTCATATGACTGAAACCAAACCAACCCAAACTCATTTGAATTTAATTGATTTTGATTGAATTTGGTTTCCAATCCAAGTTAACCCACTTCATTTATACAACTCCATTCAAACCAATTCAAGCAAACCAAACTAAATTTAATTCTCTCAATCATTCTAACTATCCAATGAATCATTTCAAACTATTCCAACACTTGCAATCAAGACTATTAAATTAATTAAACTTAATTATCCCAAGTTAGTCCATTTGACATAAAAGGTTCAAATGAACCAAAACCCAATCGAACCAAAATCAATTACAATCAAAGCCACCAATCAACTTCAAATTCATCATTGAATATATTCCAACCATCCATAGACTTAATTGGTCCAAATTGACTTGACCAAACCACTTAACCCAAAATAACCTAAAAGGCCCAATTAGACCAAACTTCAATCAAACTCCCCTTGGATCAAACAAACCTATCTAATCTCTTCATTAATGATTGTCGATCACTATTGAACACTCCACTACAATGAATTACACCTAACCAAGCCAATTTGTCCCTTTAACCAAAGTTGAGCCAAAGTGACTTAAAGGATCAAATTAGGCCAAATCATGTTCTAAGCCAAATTAACTGCAATCTATGACTCTCATCAATCACAAATTGAATATTGAACATGAATCAATGACTAATTGAAGCTAACTAAGCCTAACCAACAAAAATTGGCCTCTTGACCCAAGTTGATCCAATTTGACCTAAAGGACTAAATTGGGTCAAATCAAATCCTAATCAAATTTGTTGAAACCAATGCTTCAAACCATTCACCAATTAGATATCTGACATGATCCAACCTTCCATTTTTGTAAACCCAACCTAATTGACCTATTTAACCCAATTTAACCTAAAAGGTCAAATTGAACCAAATCATTCCCTAATTCAAATAAATTAAAAACAACTCTTCCAATCAATCACTAATGATCAATTGAACATAGACCTAATACATGCTCAAGCCAATTTGGTTATTTTTGTTAAATTGGTCAACATGACCCATGTGACTCAAATTGAACCATATAAACTAATACAAATCTAACTCAAATTGAACCAAACCAATTAAACTAAACCAATACTCTCACTTTGACCCAATTTGGTCAAAATAGTCAACTTAGCCCAATTGAGCCCATTTGGCCTGTATAAATTAAATTGAGCTAAACCAAGTCTAGATCCAACCAAACATGGCATGATTCATCCTTGGGTCACCATAGACCTACCCAAATGGACCCAACCCTTAGTGAACTCAGGTTGGGTCAAACCCATTGAGCCAAACCCTCTAAATGGGATAAAAAAAAATCATTTGGAAGAGTTCTCCACCTCCTCATTCCTTGGCAGCCATCTTCGATCCTTCTAGGATAGAGGACCGCTGACCCAACCTAACCCATGATTGTTGGGTTTAGCTTTTGGCTAAGAGAGGGTGAGTTCAACCATGGGCAATCATTGGTCCACCTAAGAAGGAGTGTACACTCCATGACAGCCCACTACACTCCCTTAGCTTCTCACACACATCCACCTCAACAGTCCCCTGCCACCTCTAACCACCCACTTTGGTCAGATGGCTGTCAAAGGCTGAGCCAATCTCAGCCCATGGTTTAATTAAAGAGGAGAGTAAACTCATCCTCATTCATTCAAACTTACAATATACCCTCTCCAGAGGATTCTGAATAGTCCCTAAGCATTCCCTGAGCTCCTTATGCACCCTACCATCGGCGAGACCAACCTCCACCCAAACCTGAAGCCTTATCCATCCAACCTCATCAAAATTTCATAAAATTCAAATTAATTCTTCTCATTTGTTCCCCAAGCCTCGATGAATGAGAATGAATTGATTCTCCATCGATTCAACCACTCAAAGCATCCATAGAACAACTCCAGTGACTTCCACAGTGACGCTTGGTTCACAGACCGATCGATGATGAGGCAGTCCAAGATCTTCTTAATAGGGCTTCGTCTCTTCAAGATGAAGCTACTTCCATCGTTGGACTACTGGTCTTAGCTCCAGTGAGGTAAAAATTTGGCAACCATAGATTCAGCCATTTGGTTTGACCTTTTTGAAATAAATTGTAATTTTATGCGATTTCCACGTATGATCTCCTTAAATCTCTTACGTTATCATTTTGTATTCAATTCTACCATCAAAGAAGCTCCAGTGAGCTCAGATTGAGTGGAAGAAGGTGGACGGTGTCTATCTTCTAGCGCTCACTAAATGGCAAATCACTGACCGTCTGTTCCGTATGATTACAACGGACGCTCGTGATTAATCATGCTAGAAGTTTTGATTTAATCCCTTCATAATCACAGGATTAATCTCGTTGAGTCAACAGCCACGTTCGATGTTTTAAATAACTAATATCATGGTTCCATGTGGAGAGCATTATTATGTTAGTGTACATGTGACGCCGATGGTTTAAAATGATTTAATTGGGTTGAAAAATATAATTAAATAGCTAGAGCTTCAAAATATCATAACTAATTATAAAAAATCTAAAAAAACAAAGAAACTCATTTTGTAAAGCATAGACATAGGAGAATTTAATAAAAACAAAATCCCTAATTAATATTTAATGAGCATTGTTTAATTACAATTTGAAGCTTTGGCTAATTACTTAAGGCCAAGTTACTTGGCTAGTTAGTTCTAAATTTAACATGTTAATTCTATGGGATGTCCTCTGCCTCTAATATTTTTCTTGGAATTATTTGTCATGTGATTTAAGAAATTCCAAATTTTCAATCGTAATTACCCTGTTTAAATGATTTAATAATTATTAAAATTTATGAACAATAAAATTAAGTAATTAATGTTAATTAATTCATATAAATAGTGGAGATAACATGGGAATTAATTATGACCTTCTTTCCTAATTATTTTCAAATGTATTCTCTTAAAAGGTTTAATTAATATATTTAATAATTAAGGGTAAATTAAGAAAAATTAATAATAAAATGTAAATGAAATTAATTTAAGTAACTCAAGTGCAACCCATTAATCCCATTAAGTGTTTAATAACATAAAGTCATTAAAAAAATTATGACTTTTCTATTAGTGTTGGAAAATCATAAGAGTATTTTTCTTAAATCTTTTTTTTATTTAATTTAATTAGTTCTTAAGCATGAGCTTAATTGCATTAGATCTCTTTAGGTGCATTGTAAATTTTATTTTTCCAAAGCATATCATTGAAGGCTCATGTTTAGGTGATTAATTAAATTAAAGAAGCTTGGGAAGGGTAATCAAATTGAAATAATTAATAGATTAAGCTTGATTAATCCATAAAATATATTTAATTATCTTCTTTTAACATATTAAATAACTAACATTGGATGGAGTGAATTCTAAGTATTATTTCTCCTCTTTAGGTTTGAACAACTTGAATATTAAAAGTAAACATTAAAGAAACTTTAATTAGATTTAATGGATGTTTTTCTAACTTAATTGTCCTTAGGTTCTAATAAAATCAAGTATGTTGTGTGGTTATATTTAATTACTTCCTTTCAATTATCATAAATCTGCATGCCATGCGCTTCATGTATTCTTGTTTTAAAGTTAAAAGAATATGATTGCATTGGACAAACGTTATTATATGGTAATTATGAATTAAATGATTTTGAAGCTTAAATCAATGCCTATTATAAATAATTAATTATGTAAAAATGGAATGTTCATTTACTTGTAATCAAAAGATAACAATTGATGGTTTTATTCCTATATTCATAATTATATATTCATATATTTGAATTGACAAGTATATAGTCTGGACATCCTGAGAATATGAGACTTTAAGTAGCCCCAATGAGGTCTTAGATTACCTCACTTCCCTTATTTAAACAACAACGCGTACTTGTTTGAATCTTTAAACATATGTATGTGTGCTTACCTAAAGAATGAAATCCCACCTTTTTAACCAAAAATATATGCATTCACAATCATCCAAGTGTGCCAAAATATATTGCATGTATAGGTTTGTTAAGTTCAAGATCATATGCATGTTATTGATGATAAAAAGGAATAATATAACATTATCCATGTAATAATATTTCAATTTTATTAATCTTAGAATGCCTCTCATGTTTGTATATGATTCTTTAAGATTAACCAAAATTTAGGATTAATAAATTATTTAATAAATCATTCACTAAAAGAAACCAAATTATAACAACATGCTTTAAAAAAATAACTTAGGATAGGGATGACTGAGGTTAACTCCCCTTTCCTCTCTTTACAATAACTAGATATTGAGTAAGTATTGAATGAAATAAAAGAAAATAGAAATTAAAATTCACTAATCCTCTTAACAACTTGAAATGAAACCACCTCTCATGTTTAACGTAAATAATTACAAACTTAGACAATCATAATCCTAAGGCCTAATAAGACATACCATGCTAAGCTTAAGCACACACATTAGAATGCTAAGTCACCACTTCTAGCTCTAAGTTAGGATAGTGTATGTTGAGATGTTATGTTTTTTATTTTGTGAAATAATGTTTTAGACTGGAAGTTAGGATTACTTATGCGTAGATTGGATGTTAAGCCATTATTAGCCTAATGGTATTTTCTGTTGGGGATTATGCTAAAGGAGTTGCTGAATTAAAAATAAATATAAATAATTTTGCTTATAGGTTGCTTATAACCATTTACATAATCCACACTAGGATGGGTGGGCTTGGTTACCCATGCGCAGGGTGCAAAGTCTAAGTTATGGAATATAACTGATTAGGTTTGTATGGATGTTTAGTAAACATCTATTTTGTAAGTGTAGCTAGATTTTATTTTTTTTAAAATATATATATATATACTTTTGAAATAGGAATTAGGGTTAGTGTTATGGGGTTTATAATGAGTAGTGGCTAGAAGGCAAAGTCCTGGGAGACCCTATGAAGCCTTGGAATGAAATAAAATAAAAAGGAAGAAAGAAGATGAGGAATGAAGACCCCCTATAACATCTAATTTCAATTACGATTGCAAAATTTTATTATAATCTAGGTTATATAAGAGTAGGGCTCGGCTACCCAATTTTTCTCTTTTTCAGAGTGTACAATGGCACCCAGCCGCACCGACCTTTTATTCTTTCATGATAATTTATAAATATTTGATTGTTGTGCTAAAATTGCACAATAAAAATTGCATGTTCTTTATAGGTTTCTTAAGCTTGATGTTTGAATGTGTGGCCCGGATGCAGTAGGCTCTTTAGGATAAAATTTATTTTTTTACCACCACTAATAACTCATAATTAAATTTTAAAATAACTCATCACTTTAAAGCTTAGGCTATAATCAAGATAACTAAAATATTTATAAATCCCTTAGGTGAATGATGTATGTTCTAATATCATGCATATCATCTTATTTCATTCTTGAATAGGAAGGGTCTCCACTCTTGCACAATAGAGGAATGCTTGACCTGTGAGGGCATCCCTTGTAGTGGAGAACCCCTCCTCCCACTGATTTGGCCAATAATTATATTTCATCATATATTTAGGCATAATTATTCCAAGCCTTTTTCCAAATGAATGTGTCAAAATGATATAAAGATTTATAAAATTTTGCATTAGTCCAAGTCATGTCTTCATGTCAGTCATGATCTTGTCTCTTATGGAGTGAGTTTAGGACTCTAGTCTCTTTCCTAATTAAATAACAAACTAACTATCTTGCACATACATAAGACTGATCTACATGATTTTGAATCATAGGAGGTGTTAGCTAGCGACCACTCTAGACTATGTGAGTCCAGAAGAGTCAGGACGGGTTTATCCTCTCTTGTGGAGGTAAATTATTGTGTCCCATTTTTTATTAGACTTAGGTCGTGCATTTAGCTTGTACTAAACCATCTTAGATTTAGGATATTATGCTACTTATTTTCTTCGGGCTATGAGTATAAGTCCTCACCTCTTAGGCATTTCCAAAACCTTGTGTTGATGAAATATAAGCCCTAGCATTTTAATCAGATTTCAACTTAAATAAAAAGTAAATTCTCTCTTTCAAAAATGTAGAGCCTCACTATAGGGTAGACTGTAGTACTTATTAGGCTTCTTAGTATCATGGGTGTTCCCTACTACTGTGGAATCTATAAATAAGTCTTCCTACTCTAACTCTCCCACTTGATTTCCATAAATATATAATCCTTTGATAGTCTAACTTTGAAATCTTTGGAGATACTTATTGACTATTTTAATTAGGAGTGTTCTTAGAAAATTCTTATTTTCTAAGATGTAATTAACTATGGAAGCTTGCTTCCATTAGGAACAAAAGAACCCGGTGTAGACCTCACTTTTGTAGTGAATTCTCAACCTCCTCATCATAGAACTAGGACTCTTATAAATATTAAGAGCTCCTTAGTTAATTGAGCCAAACCAAACCAAATTGGCCATTTGACCCAAGTTGACCCAAACTGACCTAAAAGGCCAAAATAGGTCAAATCATGATCCAACCTAAATTGATTGCAACCAATGGCTCAAGTTCATTCTAAATTGATCATTGAACATGACCAAAGTCATAATTAAGCCCAATTTGGCCAATTGAACACAATTGACCAACTTAGCCCAAATTGATCTAAAGGGTCAAATTGGCCAAAATCTAAATTAAATTTAAATTGAATCAAACCAAATCCTACAATCACCTTCAATTAACCAATTGAACTTGAACCAGCACCCAACCTAAGTGAATTTGGCCAATTTGGTCAGATTGGTCAACTTGATTCATTTTACCCATTTTATTCCAAATGAGCCAAAATCAAACTTGGCCAAATTGATTGAAATCACTTGAACCAAAACTCTTCAAATCATCATTTGAACCTAACCCAAGCCTTTGTTTTAATTGGTCAACCTAACCCAATATGACCCAAAATGACCCATATTACTCAAATTAAGCCAAATCCCTTGAAACCAACCCATGACACTTTGGGAGCTGACCTAACCCGACCTAAACTCACTTAGTATCAACCCAAAATTAGCCCAAACCAAATTAGAGTCAAACCCAAGGAGATCTCTCTTGGATATGCCACCTCACATGGGATTCTCCCTAAAATAGCAAAATCCACTCTCCTATCACCCTTGGTAGCCATCACACACCCCATTTTGGGGTCTAACCTAGCCACCTAGCCCACTCTAAGTGGGCTAGGATTTCCATGGACCAAAGGGAGGTGAGTTAACTCGATTCCTTTGCAAGCCGAGAATCCCATGGACAAAGATCACCCTACCTCAGCCTTGAGCCACTGTGGTGTTTATTTTTTGATGTGTGGGGTGGGATACATCATGCAGATCGTAGGGGGTACTTATTGAAGTGATCAGGTACAATATTAAGATATGATGTACTATCTCAAAATATAGAGGCATCACCTTTCTATGGACCTAATCACTTAATAAGGACTCCTAAGGCATGATAGGTCTTTGAATGTACCCGAGATTTTTCTCCTACTTAACATGAATGAATAAAGCAGGGTTTATATTAAACCAGGTTCTAAAGTTCACTGTGGGAGAAAGTACCCATAGTTAATTACATCATAAGGAAAGTGAATTTATTAGGAATACTCTCGATTAAAGTAGGCAATTATTGTCTCCAAATATTTCAAGGATAGACTATCAATAAATTGGCTATGTTGGAAAATCAATTGGGAAAGATCAAGGAGAAGACTTATTTTGGAAGCCAAAGGGAGTAAGTAGGAAATTCCCATGATACTAGGAAGCCTAGTGAGCATTTCAATCTATCCTATAATTGGGCTTTATATATTTTGGAAGTTGAAGAGAATTATTTATTTTAGTTGAATTTTATTAGATTGCTAGGGTTTATAATCCATCAACATAAGGTTGTCGGAATGCCTAAGAGGTGAGGATTTATGCTTGTAGCTTGAAGGAAATAACAACCTCATATACTAAATCTAGGGAGCTTTAGCAAGAGCTAAAACATGACCTAAATCTAAGCGAAGATGGGTATAAGGTTTACCTCCATAAGAGAGAGTAAACCACCCGATTACTGGACTTATAATTGCCTAAAGTGGCAGCCAGCTAACTCCTTCTACACTTCAAATCCATGTAGGCAAGTCTTATGATTTGCAAGATAATTGGGTTGTTGTTTATTTATAAAGAGACTAAAGTCCTTAAACCCACTGCCTAAGAGACTAGAGCATGAGTGATATGAGCAATGACTTAATCTAATGCAAAATCTTTTCAAATTTTATTTAATTTTGGACTCTTCATTTTGACAAGGGCTTTGAGATTTTTTTGTATGCCTAAATGCATGATAAAATAAATTATGGGCCAAATCAAGAGAGAAGAGGGTGAAGCTCTATCAGTAGGGGTTGCTCTCACAGGTCAAGTAATCCCTATATGTGTAAGGATAGAGACCCACATTTTGCAAGAGTGAGTCAAGATGATATGTATGATGTGAGACATACAACATTCAGTTAAGGGGTTGCTAAATCTTTTAATTATCTTGATATAATGCCTAGGCTTTATGTGAGGTTATGTGTTATTTAAAACTTTTGTTATAAGTTATAGTTGGATAAAAGATTTAATTTTTTCTAAGAGCCTAATTAGATCCAGGCCACACATAAAGACATCATTCATAAAGAAACTATGAAAAGGCATGCCATTTCTATTGTATAATTTAAACATAACATCAATCAATTTTATAAATCTAACGCAAAAGAATAAGAAGTCGGTGTAGTCGAGTATTACCGTACAACCCGAAAAGAGAAAATGGGTAGCCGAGCTCTACCCTTATACAACCTAAAATATAAAAGAATAATTATAATTTACTAATGAAATGTTATGAGGGTCTTCAAATCTTCAAGTCTTCATGTCTCCTTCATTTCTTCATGTCTTTTCACCTTTGATTTAGTAGGCTTCAAGGAATCACATTGTATCCCAGCATTAAGCCTTCTGGCCAATGTTCATCTTTATCCCCCCATAACACTAATCCTAATTTTTAATGAAAAATTACATTAAAAATAGGAAAAGTAAATCTAACTACACCTACAAAACAAGTATTAGCTAAACACACATACAACCCAAGCAGTTATATGTATAATTTGGACTTAGCGCATTGTACATGGTAACCAAGCCCAACTATCCCAATTTGGATTATGCTTAGAGGTTTAACCAACATGCAAAAGAGAGCATTTATATTTATTTTAAGCACCCCTTAAGCACAATCATCTATAGAGAACATGATTATGCTAATAACGGCCTAACACATAGTCTACGAAACATACACCTTAACATCCAGTCTAAAATAATACATCATAAAATAAAGCATGCATCATACCATGCACCGCTCAAACATAAAGCTAAAAATGATGACTTAGTTCTAATGTGTGTATTAAGGCTTGTGTGGTATGCCTTAACTAAGCAGTGTTATAATTTTGTAAATGTGAAAGGATGTTTACATAAGAGGCTTATTTCACTTTAAGTGGTTTAATTGATTTGAGAATCTTATTTAGTGTTTTCCTTTGTTTCATTTAACTTACATTTAACAACTAAGTATTACGAAGAGAAGAAAGAGGATTGTCCTCTTTCATCCCTACCTTAAGTCATTTTTTAAATCTTGTTAATTTGATTTAGTTCTCTTTAATGAATAGCTTATTACACATTTTAAATTAATCCTAGATTTAGGTTCACTTTAAGTAATCCTATTCAATACGAAAGGCATCTTAAGATTAACTTGATTGAATTGCTATCACATAACATATGTTCAACCATTCTTTTCCATCACATGTAACATGCATATGATTAAGTCCTATGTATACCTACACATGCAATATGTTTTATCACATTTGAATGATGGATGTGAATATGTGCATTTAAAGCTTATACTTTCTTATTTGATTGAATTATTTTATCATATTAATTTAAAGCTCTATCTAAATTCTTATACAAAAAATACATTGGGATGAAATTAAATAGGTATGTGTCATTATTAATCAGGGAAGTGAGGTAATCAAATGACCTACTTGGGGCTAGCTAAAGCTTCATATTCTCAGAATGTCTAGACTATATACCATTACATTCAACCATATGTACCTCTTTGGGGCTAGCTAAAGCTTCGTATTCTCGGGATGTCTAGACTATATACCATTACATTCAACCATATGTAAATTTTCCTACATGAACATAAGAAAGAGAGCTCCAAATCACATGATCAATTAATTCAATCACTTGAACAATTGAAAATGCATGTATTTTTAATAAAAAGGGATTACATTCTCTAATTAAATACACACATGCATGTACAAAATATATAAGCAAGTATGTGCCTTTGTTAAACCAAGAAAGTGAGGTAATCAAATGACCTCCTTGGGGTTAGCTAAAGCCTCCCAAGATGTCCAAACTATATACCACCTTTCTTAAATACATACATGCATATTCATAATTAAGAGAATGAAAATCATACAAAGAGAATGGTATTTAATTTAATTGAATCATTTATGTATATGAATTAAAGCATTATCCAAAGTCTAGTATTAAAATACATTAGAGTGAAATCAAGTGGAGTATGTGTCATTGTCAAACTAGGGAAGTGAGGTAATCAAATGATCTCCTTGGGGCTAGCTAAAGCCTCGTATTCCTGAAATGTCCAGGCTATATACCCATTAACATTCATACTTACTTAAATCAACACATGAATGAAAGGAAGGAAGCTTCACTTCATACACTTAAGCTATAATCACATACATCTCCTATGTATTTATAACTTGCATTTATAGCATATGTAATCATTCATTTATAATCTTTGAAAAATACATTTGGATTTAATAGTGATAATATACACACATATATTAAATTAAATCAACACATGCAAGCTTCATAAAGGAAACCGTTTAATTTAATTAATTTTTGAAAAAGATGAATGCATGAATCAAATGACATACAACATTTAATATGATTGGAGAGGAATAAACAAACATAAACATCTTCTTTCATTCAACCAAGTTAATTTTTAAGGACAATCATATCAAATTAAATCATTTAAAGCAAACCAAAGCTTCTTAATGTCTTTTTTTTAATTTCATGCTTAATTTGATTTAAGAAATGTGAGAAGAAATTTGCTAATCCTAATCCCATCCCATATTTGTAAGTTAATTTGATTAAATGAGAGATAATTAGGTTGATTTTATGGATTATTTAAGTTTTCATATGTATTAACTCAATTAATTAACCCTTACCTATGGTACTTTAAAGTACTTATCCAAATAATTGTGAGCTAATGTGATATGCAAATGAATTGAAAAGTAAATTAGCAATGGTCCTATGAAATGAAAGGGCCTAATGCAATTAGCTCATAATTATGGGTTAATTAGATTAAAGAACTTGCTTAATTACTTTTATGATTTTCCCGCACATATGGATAAATCACAATTTCATTAAATCTCTTTAGGCTATTAAACACCTAAAGATCTACCCATGAATCAATTAATCAAAATCAGATATGATTACATTTTTAATTTGATTAATCAAGTCATTAACTAATTAATCAATGTTTTACTTAATTTGTAAAGTTTAATTAATTATCCTTTGATTGAAATGGGTTTAAGAGGAAAAGGTTAGGAAGGAGGTCCCAACCTGATTTCATGAGTCCACCCATTCAATTAAATAAGATTTGATGTGGTTTGAACCTTAATTTAACTAATTAAGGGATTAATTAGTTAATTAATTTTTATTATTATTTCTTAAAGAAAATAAGAGGGGTTTAAGGAAAAGAGATTGGGAAAGAGGTCCCAACCCAATTCCATAAGCTCCTCTCTGTTAGGCAGTGATTAAGGAACCTCATTAACTAATTAATTACTATTCACATACTAAATTAACACTAATTAAGTTACGAATGTAAATATGGCTTAATAAATCAATCTTCCCAATTAATCAATTTATAAATCACAAGAAAAATAAGGGAGGCAGAGGTCATCCCCCTAGACAATCTTAGAAAGTTTGAAATTAATTAGTTGATTAATTAGGGAGTAATAAGGCTAATTAATTTTTAATTAAACCCTAATTAAGCTTTAATTATAGTTCAAAATCAATTAAGGATAATTTTAATGGGTTCCTCTCTGAAATAACTTTAAAATGAGCCTTTGTTTGTATTTTTTGGATTTTCTTATGATTTATTATTAATTTATTAAGTTTTAGCCTTAAAAATGGATTAATTAGCCTTAATTAAGCCTAATCCCTTTAGTGCCATGTGGCGCATTGATGTGGCCTACTTCCCACATGGTGCTGCGGGATTGGCTATTTAAGTTGTCATATCCTGTGGCTGAGTTAGCTAGTAGTGGGATGCACTTTTGATATTCGTCGTCCGATCTTAGATCGGATGACTCAGATCAATCTTGAGGTAAATAATGACTCAAATTAGATGGATCTAGCGTGATCTAATCAATGTCATCCATTCCGATCATGCGAAACAGATGATGCGTGATCTATCAGCTCGTGAGCGACACAAGGCGGAGGTCTTCAGTCATTAATTGCTTAATCTGAGCTTACCCGAGCTCAGATTAGCTCCAAATGGAACTCACACCATCACATGAGGGATCTAGGAAGATCCAACAGCTAAGATCAGCTCACGTGCACATTTCCTTTATAAAATAAAAACACCATTTTTTCTAAAGCTCGATTTTCATGAAATCACCTCATCGGAGCTAAGACCGGAGGCTCACATGCTTGAGGTTGCTTCGTCTAGTTGAGACGAAGCCCTGTTGAGCAAAAATTGAGTTGATTCTACATGAATTGCTCAGAAGGCTAAGAATGGTGCTTTGGACACTCGACTCTAATCAAAATTCATCCTCTAGTGGGCTTGGAGCTCGAGGGAAGGTTCACTTGGCTTCGATGAGATGCAAGGAAGGTGTGTACAAGAGCAATTTGACTTTAGTTGAGGAATGAAGTTGTTGGGATCGAAGAGTGAGTGCCCTGTTTCGGCTTAACTAGGGAAGGAGGAATCTGAAGTGGGGAGGCCTTGAGAGTGCTTGAGAGCTTTCCAGGGAGTTTTGTATCTCTCTTGGAAATATGATGCGAATGGTGAGATTTTCTATGCGAATTGAGGGGGTATATCCCTCAATTGGCTGAGGTGGATGGACGGGATCTATCCCCCATTTTCAGTCAGCCAATCACCGCCAGAGCACCAGAGTTATTCCCATCAAGTCCACGTGGCTCAATTTGAGTGGTGTGAGGTTGTTCAAGGCTTCATATGGCTGGTTGCATCTCTTTGGAACCACTGGATTTTCAATTTGTAAGGGAGGTGAGTTAACTCACCTCCCTTTGGTCCATGGCAAGCCTAGCTGACTTAAGGTGGGCTAGGTGGCTAGGTCAGATCCCAAAATGGGTGCTTAAGGGCTGCCAAGTGGGATAGGAAAGTGGACTTTGCCAATTTTGGAAAAATCTCACATGGGGAGGCATATCAAAGGAAGATTTTCCTCGGGTTTGGCTCCAATTGAGTTTGGTTTAATTTTGGGCTGACCTAGGTTGGATTTGGGTCGGGTTGGGCCAGGTCCTAAGATTCCATCACTTGGTTTCAAAGGATTTGACTCAATTTGGATTATATGGGTCATGTTGGGTCATGTTGGGTCATATTGGGTTAGGTTCACCAATTAGTAAAATTGGGCCAAGCCAAGGCCTGGGTTAAGTTCAAAATGATGATTTGAAGTGTTTTGGTTCAAGGGGTTTCAATCAATTTGGTCTAGGTTTGATTTTGGCTCATTTGGAATCAAATGGGTCAAATGGGTCAAGTTGACCAATTTGTCAAAATTGGCCAAATTGGCTTGGGTTGGGTGTTGGTTCAAGTTCAATTGATTAATTGAAGATGATTGTAGGCTTTGGTTTGAATCAATTTGAATTTAATTTGGATTTTGGCCAATTTGACCCTTTAGGTCAATTTGGGCTAAGTTGGGCAATTGGATTCAATTGGCCAAATTGAATTCAATTATGGCTTTGGTCAAGTTAAATAATCAATTTAGAATGAACTTGAGCCATTGGTTGCAATCAATTTGGGTTGGATCATAATTTGACCTATTTTGGCCTTTTAGGCTAATTTGGGTCAAATGGCCAATTGCGCTTAGTTTGGCTCAATTGATGGCCAAGTCATGTTCAATCATTGATTATGAGTTGGTGTGAATTAATGGTTTCAATTAATTTGGTGTATGGTGAGTTTTGGCTAAGTTGGGTTTCCTATGGGCTTAGGGTTGTGTTGGTCAAATGACCAAGTTGATTTGGTTTGACCCAATTTAAGATAATTGATCATCCTAGGGTGATCAATGATCATGGTATGAAGTTTGGATGAGCTTGGTTCAATCCAATTTAGGTTAGATTAGAACTTGATTCAATTGGGTTCTTTAAGCCACTTTGGGTCAAGTGGACCTAAATGGGTCAATTGGCTTAGTTTTGGTTTGATTAAGGTTTAGCTAGATTTATATATGAGTTTAGGATTGAAATATAAATCCAATCAATTTGGGCTATGATGGGTTTTAGTTTATTTGGAATTTTCAAGCCAAATGGGCTAAGTTGGGTTTGACTTAGGTTGATTCCAATTTGGCTAGATGATTGTAAGTTTCATTTATATTTGGGTAGATTATTGAAGGAATGATTAATTTAAGAGAAAGTTCATTGATTTTGGCTTGGTTTAGATGGGTTTTGGTTAAGTCCAAAAAATTGGATTAAAGGGTTTGAATTGGGATTTAATTTGATTTTTGATTTTTTGTTGGCTATTTGAATATATTTTTCATTTGTATTTGGAAAGATAATTGAATATATAATTAACTTATAAGAAAATCACTTGATTTTAGAGTGATTTGAAGGCAAATTTTGCTAAGCTCATGGAGGTAGGTCAAAGGGCTTAGAAGAGAATTTACTTTAGTTTGATTTAATTTCTATCATTTAAATGTGGATTTCATTTATATTTGTGAACATGATTGAATATATAATTGATTTATGAGAAAATCAATTGATTTTGGATTGATTTGGGTTAAGATTTGGCTAAGCTCATGGAGGTAGGTCCATATGGCTTAGGAAGGGTCTTGACATGACTTGATTTAGTTTGATGTAGTTTTGGCTATTTGAGTTTATATTTCATTTATATTTGTAAATATAATTGATGGAATAATTAATTTATAAAGAAATTAATATAGTTTTATTTGATTTGAAGGGGATTTTGGCTAAGCTTATGAAAGTGGATCAATGACATAGGAAGGATTTTGGGACTTGAATTTTATTTTGGGTTTCAATTATTTGGAGTCAAATTTGGATTTGAATTTGATAAATGATTGATAGATTGAATTGATCTTTGAGAAATCAATTAAATTTGGATTGATTTAAATTTGGTTACAGACCAAGTCCGTAAGATAAAATCATAGGGCTTAAGCAGGATTTTGATTTTGGATTTGATTATGGGTTTCAATCATTTGGGTTTGAAATTTGGATTTGGATTTGGCATTTGAATTAAATTTGGGGTTTGATTTGAGAAGGTGACCATAGTTTGGGTTTAGGCTATAGGGTAGGCAACTCTCTCTAAGTCCCTAAGGCATGACCTACTCCTATAACTAACTCTTCTAAGTCTCTAGGCTTACGTTAAGTGTTCACTTAATCACTAAAAGTGTTTTAAGACATAGGAACTCTTAGTGTCTATAAGAGTCTTAGATCTATGATGAGGAGGTTGAGAACTCACTCTAAAAATGAGGTCAACAGCCACCTCCCAAGCCTTCCTCCACTCAAGTCGTTCCACATGGAGATGATGGAGATAACTCTGGTGCTCTGGCGGCTGCTGGTCGGCCAAAAAATGGGAGATGATCTCGTCCATACATCATAGCAAATTGAGGGATATACCCCCTCAATTCTCTTGGGAAATTGATCCATTTGATTTGTCCAAGCTTCCAAAAGAGTTTCTAAACTACCTAGCAAGCTCTTGAGCATTCCCAAGGCCTCCCTCGTCAGAATTCCTCACTCCCAAGTGCATTTGAAATAGGGTAAGCCTCCTCCGATCCAAACTCTCTGATTTCTTTGTTAAAACTAAATTCCTCTTGCATACACCATCTCGACACCTCATCGAAGCCAAACAAATCTTCCCTCGAGCTCCAAGCTAACCAGAGGTACCACTTCAATCAAGGCCAAGCCTCCAAAGGATGGATCTTGATCTTCTGAGTGAATCACTTGGAATCAACTCAATGGTCGCTCAACAGGGCTTCGTCTCAACTAGACAAAGTTTCCTCAAGCGTGCAAGCCACCAGTCTTAGCTTCGGTGAGGTAATGCAATTGAAATCGAGCTCTTTTCAATTTTTTGGAGCTTTTTGAAGAGAATTTGAATGTCGCATGATCTTGGACGTTGGATCCCCTCCGATGATTGTCGTGAAGGTGTGGGATTCATTTGGAGTGGATGAGAGCTTGGGTGAGCTCGGATCATGTGGGCAATGGCGAATAGCTTCTATCTCTCATTGCCTGCAGGGAGATAGATCATGCACCGCCTGTTCTGTGTGATCAGAATGGACGGCCATAATTAGATCCATTAGATCATTCCATTTGATATGTTATTAACTACAGGATTAATCGTGGCCATCTGATCTTAGATCAGACAGCGCATGAGAAAGCGCATCCTGTCACTAGCTGACTCTCTATAACTTAAATATCCAATCCCGCAGTGCCATGTGGAAAGCACGCCGCATCAACACGCCACATGGAACTGACAAGATTAGGATTAATTAAGGCTAATTAATTAGAATTAAAGGTTGAAACTTCATAAAATCATAACAAATCATACAAAAATCCAAAAGATACATATAAATACTCATTTTAAAGGTATTTTAGAGAGGAATCCATTAAAAACATCCTTAATTGATTTTAAATAGTAATTAGAGCTTAATTATGGTTTAATTAAAAAATTAATTACCTTAATTACCCTCTAATTATTTAATTAGTTAACCTCAAACTTTTTGAGATTGTTTAAGGGGATGACCTCTATATCCTCTAGTTTTCTTGGGATTGATTGTTTAATTAATTAGGAAAATTAATTTATTAAGCTTTCATTGCCTTCTTAACTTAATTAAGGGTTAATTAAGCATGTGAACAGTAAGTAATTAATTAATTGGGCTTTTAATCACTATTTAATAATAATGGGCTTATGGAATTGGTTTGGGACCTCTTCACTAATCCCTTTTCCCTAAATTCTTCTCATTTTGCAAGGAAAATTATTTAAAAATTAATTAACTAATTAATTACTTAATTAGTTAAATTAAGGTTCAAATCACATCAGCTCTTGCTTAATTAAATGAGGGGACTCATGGAATTGGGTTGGGATCTCTTTCCCAACCTTTTCCTTAAGTCCATTTCATTTGAAGAATAATTAATCAATTTGGCAAATTAAGTAAGAGAAGTTGATCAATTAATAAATGATTTCATTAACCAAATTAAAATTATAATCACATATAGTTCTTTAAGTATTTAATAGCCTAAAGAAAGTTAATGAAATTATGATTTACCCATTTGTGTGGGAAAATCATAAAAGTAATTAATTAAGTTCATTAACCTAATTAATCAATAATTATGAGCTAATTACATTAGGCCCTTTCATTTTCTAGGACCATTGCAAATTTACTTTTCAATATATTTGCATACCATGTTAGCTCACAATTATTTGGATAATTATGTTAGGTTAACATAAGGGTTAAATAAAGAAATTTAATGAATATTACAACTTAATTAATCCATAAAACAACTTAATCATATTTCATTAAACCACATTAACTTACAAACATGGGGATGGGTTAGGATTAGAAAACTCCTCACATTCCTTAAGTCAAATTGAACATGAAATTGAAATGACATTAAAGAAGCTTTGGTGTATTTTAAGTAATTTTATTTGGTATGTTTGTTCTTAGAAATTAATTGGATTGAATAAATCACATGCTTGTATTTGATTATTCTTTTCCAATCATGATGCATATTGTATGTTGTTTAATTCCATGCATCCATTCCTTTTCAAAAATTAATTAAATCAAATGATCTTCCTTTATGTAATCTTGCATGTGTTGATTTAATTTAATATATGTGTGGCTATTATCTCTACTAAATCTAAATGTACTTTTCAAAAGCTTATAAATGAATAGTAACATATGTTGTGATGTTAGTTATAGATACATAGGAGATGCATGTGATCATACCTTAAGTATATGAAGTGAAGTCTCTTTCCTTCATTCACATGTTGATTTACATAAGTATGAATGTAATGGGTATATAGTTTGGACATCCTGAAAATATGAGGCTTTAAGTAGCCCCAAGGAGGTCATTTGATTACCTCACTTTCCTGATTAACAATGACACATACTCGTTTGATTTCACTCTTAGGTTTCTTTAACATAAGAATTTAGATAGAGCTTCAAACCATATACCTAAATAATTCCATTAAAGAAATACAATCTTTGCATGATTTTCATCTTCTTAATTATAGCATTTGTATGTATTCAAGAAAAATGGGCATATTATCTGGACATCACGGGAATACAAGGCTTTAAGTAGCCCTAAGGAGGTCATTTGATTACCTCACTTCCCTGGTTAACAAAGGCACATACATATTTATGTCTTTTATACATATATGTGTGTATTTTATTAGAAAATGGTAGTTCCCTTTGCTATTTAAAAATACATGCATTCAAAATTGCTTAGTCATTAGACTCATTAATCCTATAATTTAGTGCTTGCTTTCTTATATTCATATATACAAATTTACATATGTTTGAGTGTGATGGGTAAATAGTTTGGACATCTAGAAAATATGAGGCTTTAAGTAGCCCCAAGGAGGTCATTTGATTACCCTAGTTAACAATGACACGTACTTATTTAATCTCATCCCTATGTATTCTTGTATAAGAATTTAGATAGAGCTTTAAACTAATATGATTAAATAATTCAATCACATAAAAGAATACAAATTAGTTGACCTGACTTTTGGAGTGAGTTCTCAATTCTCTCATCATAGATCTAGGATTCTTGTAGACAGTAAGAGCTCCTTAGTCTTAAGACACTTCTAGTGATTAGGTGAACACTTATCCTAAGCCTAGTGACTTAAAAGGGTTAGCCATATGAATAGGTTATGCCTTAGGGACTTTGGAAAACTTACCTACCCTATAGCCGAAACCCAATCCATGCTTTCTTTCCAAAACCAAACCTCAAATCTAACTCAAATACCAATTCTAAATCCAAATTCCTAACCAAATCATTGAAGCCCATAATCAAATCCAAGATCAACATTCTTCCTAAGTCATTTGATTTCATCCTATGGACTTAGCCTCAACCAAATTCAAATCAATCCTAATTCATATGATTTTATCAAGGATCAATTCAATCCCTCAATCATTTACCAAATCTAAATCCAATTTCCAAATCTAAATCCAATTTCCAAATCAAATGATTCAATCCAAAATCAATTCCAAAGTTCCAAATCCCTTCCTAAGTCATGTGACCCATTCTTATAAACTAAGCCAAACATCCACCCAATTCAACCTAAACTTGACTGTTCTCTTCATGAATCATTTATATATTTATTCATATTCACAAATATAAATGAGATATAAACCAAAATAGCCAAAACTAAATCAAACTAAATCCAAATCCAATTAAATCCCTTCTTAAGTCTTATGGACCCACCTCCATAAGCTTAGCCAAATCTCATACAAATCAACCCAAAATCAATTGGTTTCTTTATAAACAAATTACACCTTAATTTATATTCATAAATATAAATGAAACCCACCCTCCAATGACCAAATATAAATCAATTCCCTACTTTAGCCCTTTTGACCTACATCCTTAAGCTTAGTCAATTTTGCTTCCAAATCACTCCAAATTCAAGTGATTTTCTCATCAATCATTTATATCTTCATTTATATTCCCAAATATAAATGAAATATAAATTCAAATAGATAAAACTAAATCCAAAATTAAACCAAAACCCAATTCAAGCCTTTTAAGCCAATTTCTTGGACTTGCTAAATCCTATACAAATCAAGCTAAAACTCATAGATTTTCCCTTGAATCAATCATTCCTCTAAATATAAACATAAACTATAATTATTAGATCAAATTCAAGTCAACCCAAGTTAAGCCCAAGTTAGCCCTTTTAACTTGAAAACTTCAAATGAGCCAAAATCCATTTTGACTCTAAATTGATTGCAGTTGGATTTATGTTTCAATCCTAGGTTCATATATCAACTAAACTTGAGTCAAGCTAAAACCCAACCAATTGACCCATTTAGGTCCACTTGACCCAAAGTGGCCTAAAGGACCTTTTTGAGCCAAGTTCTAATTCAACCCAAATTAGATAGAACCAAGCTCATCCGAACCTCATATCATGATAAACAATCACCTTAGGATGATCAACCACCTTGAATTAGGTCAAATCAAGTCAACTTGGTCCTTTGACCAAGTCAACCTTTAGCCCACATGAAACTTAAACAAGATAAAATCCACCATGCACCAAATTGATTAAAACCATTGATTCAAACCAACTCATGATCAATGTTTGAGCATGACTTGACCCCCAATTGACTCAAACCAAGTCTAATAGGTCATTTAACCTAAGTTAACCTAAATTGGCCTAAAAAGCTAAAATGGGTCAAATCATGATTTAACCCAAATTGATTGTAACCAATAGCTCAAGTTCATTACAATTGATTATTGAACTTGACCAAAGCCACAATTGAGCCCAATTTGACCAATTGGTCAACTTGACCCAACCTATCCCAAATTAACCTAAAGGGTTAAGTTGGCCAAAATCTAAATTAAATCTAAATTGATTCAAACCAAAGTTTACAATCATTTTTAATTCACCTATTGAACATGAATTAACACTTATCCCAACCCAATTTGGTCAAATTAGTCAAATTGGTCAACTTAGCCCATTTGACCTATATGAATCCAAGTGAGCCAAAATCAAACCTAGGCCAAATTAACTAAAACCACTTGGACTAAAACTTTTCAAATCATCATTTGAATCTGACTCAACCCTTTGTTTGACCCAATCTCACCAATTGGTCAACCTAACTCAACATGAATCCATTTGACCAAATGAAGTCAATACCCATAAAACCAACCCATGGGACTTTGGTGGCAGACCAAACCCGACCCAAATTGACCCTAGGTTAGCCCAAAGTCACTCCAAAAGCAAAGTGGGTATACTCCAACTTAGCACATCAAGTGGGTATACTCCCCCAAATCGAACGAGAATTTCACCAATTCATTTCGTGCGAGCTTCCAAAGACATTTTTGAGCTTCCCTGTGAGTTCTAGAATGATTCCAAGCATCCCACTCTCGGCATTCTCTCTTCTTGTGAGGAACCAAAATAGGAGAGGCTAGCTTTGATCCCAACTTCACCAATACCCCACTTCAATCAAATTTCTCATTCCTACACCATCACTACACCTCATCGAGGCCACCCAAATCATTTCCTAAGCTCCAAATCAACTCTAAGTTCAAGTTCGATCAAAGCCAAATGCCAAGGAGGAGGATCTTGGTCTCCAAGGCAACTCAGACCAAATTAAGGCTCATGTTGATCAATAGGACTTTGCCTCATCTAGGTGAAGTTTTCTCAAGCATGCGAGCTGCCGGTCTTAGCTCCAGTATTTCCATGAAAAATGATCTCTAGCTTAAGTGTGGTTAGTCCTTTTTGAAGAAAATTTTCATTGCATGTGATCTTGATCGTTGGATGTGCTTGTCTCCTTCTCTTGATGGTGTGGGTTGATTTTGAAGTTCATCCGAGCTCGGTGAGCTCGAATCGAACTATCCATGGAGAATGAATGTTATCGTTCGTCACTCGTGGGAAGGGGGATCATGTGCCATCCTTTCTGTGTGATTGCAATGGACGACCGTAATCAAATCATGTTAGATCAAATGCGATTTCTCCCTTTATGCCTCTGATTTGATCCACGCTGTCCTATCCGAGATCGGACGACAACGATCAATGTCGTGTCCTCCGCCAGCTAACTCAGCACACGGATGTGACAACTTAAATAACCAATCCTATGGCACCACATGAAAAGTGCTCTGCGTCCGTGCGCCACATGGCACTGATGGGATTTGGTTTAATTAAGGTTAATTAATGTATTTTTTAGCTTAAATATTCTAGAATTCATAACTAATTGTAGAAAATTCTAAAAAATACAAATAATAACTCATTTTAAAGGCATTTCAGAGAAGAATTTAATAAAAATATTTTTAATGGATTTTGAATAGTAAATAGAGCTTAATTAGGATTTAATTAAAAACTTAATTAGCTCAATTATTCTCTAATCTCTCAAGTGATTGATCCCAACATTTTTGAGAATGTTTGAGAGGGTGACTTCTGCCTCCTCTAATTTTTTGGGGATTTATTACTTATTAAATTATGAAGATTGATTGATTAAGCCCTAATTATCCTCTTAACTTCATTAAGGGGTGATTAAGCATATGAAAAATAATTAAAATAATAATTTGGACTCCTTAATCACTGTTTGACAGTAAGGAGACTTAAGGAAGTGGATTGGAGCCTCCCTCCTAATCCATTCTCTAATTTTCCTCTCTTTTCAACTAAAGTCCTAATTATTAATTAATTAACTAATTAAAACTAATTAGCTAAATTAGATTTCAAATCATATTAAATCATGCTTAATCCAATGGATGACTTATGGAAATATGTGGGGACCTCTTTCCTTACCTTTTCCCTTAAGCCCATCTCACTTCAAGATAATTATTAACTTTGGTTAGTCTCTTTTCGCAGGAGAGGTTAATTAATGGATTATTGGTTTAATTGATTTAAAAAATCTAATTAAATTTGATTTTTCCCTTAATCCATCTCGAGTAAAGCTTTAGGTGTTCAAGAACCTAAAGAAGCTTAATAAAATTATGATTAGCTCACATGTGTGAGAAAATCATGAAAGTAATTAAAATGGCTCCTTAAGCTTAATTATTAAATGATTATGAGCTAATTGCAGTAGGCCCCTTTTGTTTCATAGGAGCATTGCTATTTACTTTTCAATTCATTTGCATATTATATTAACTCATAATCATTTACTCAATTATCTTAAGGTAACATAGATTTAATCCATGTTTAACTTAATTAATCCATAAAAATCATCTAATTCTTCTTATTAAATCAAATTAATTCACACATATAGGGAATGGGATTAAGATTACAACCTCTTTTTCACATCTCTCTCAAATCAAATTAAACATAAAATCAAAAGTGACTTTAAGAAACTTTGGTTTATTTTAAATAAGCTTATTTAATGTGATTTTCCTTAGGAATTAGTTGGATTGAATGAAATTACATGCTTATGTTTCTTTATTTCTTTCAAATCATATTAAAATGTTGCATGCCACTTGATTCATGCATTCATTTCTTTTAAAAATCAATTAAAATAAATGGTTTCCTTTATGCCAAATTTGCATGTGTTGACCTAATTAAAAATATGTGTGGCTATTATCACTTTTAAATAAAAAATTATTTTGTATATATATATATATATATATATATATATATATATATATATATATATATATATATATATATATATATATATATATATATATATATATACTATAACATGTGGAGTGATGATAATTATAAATATTTATAAGCTTGCATGTGCTTACCCTTTAGAACATGTGATATGAAGTTCTCTTTTATTTAATCTTCATGAAATTACATAAAGAAATGAATATTAACAAGTATATAGTTCATTTGAAAAGGACACAACACTTGCTTGGATTTATTCTTATCCATGTTAGAATTTAGATGGAACTCTACTTCACATGTATAGTTAAATCAAAATACAATTCTTGTATGATTTCCATTCTTATAGTTGTTTGCACACTCATGAGTATTTAAGGATGGCGGGTATATCTAGTATGGAAACTCAGGGGCCTTGCGACTTTTAATGGGATTTTACCTTGTTCAGGTCAAATAATGTAATGCTAACTTTTATTTTCATTGCATTACACATCTTTAAGTAGCCCCAAGGAGGTTCCTACCTCATTCCCCTGGTTAAATAATGATGAAGTACTTGCTTAGAACTTTCATACATTTAAATGTGTATTTAGCTAATGAATGAGATTCCTCTTTTTCTATAAAACTCATTCATGTATCCTGTATTTAAGTGTGTAAAAAACATATTGCATGTATAGGTATGTTTAGGACTTAATCATATGGATGATACATATGATGCAAAGAAATAAACAAATATGTGTTATGTGATAGTAATTAACTCCAATTAATCTTAAGATGCCTTTCTTATTAAATAAGACTATTTAAAGTGAACCTAAACCTAGGACTAATTAAAATATGTAATAAGCCATTCACCAAAGAGAATTAATTTTTTTTAGATGTGACTTAAGATAGGGAACAGGGTGATCGTCTCTTTTCTTCTCTTTATAACACTTAGTTGTTAAGTGTAAACCAAGTGAAACAAAAGAAAATATTAAGTAAAACTTATAAATAAATTAAGCCACTTAAAGTAAAATCATCCTTTATAATTAAATCTTTTCTTACTCAGAAAATTATAACAAAGCCTAGTTAAGGATACCACACAAGCCTTAATACACACACCTTAGATTAAGTCACCACTTTTAACCTTATGTTAGGGCGGTGCATGGTTTGATGTATGTTTGGTTTTATGATGTATTATTGTATATTGGATGTTAGGGTGTATGCTTTGTAGACTGGATGTTAAGCCATAATTAGCCTAATCATATTTTTCGTAAGAGATTGTGCTTAAGGGGTGCTTAAAAATAAATATAAATGCTCTCTTTTATAGGTTGCTTAACCCCTAAGCACAATCTAAATTATGACATGTGGACTTGGTTACCCATGTGCTTAGTGCTAAGTCTAAATTATACATATAATTGCTTGGGTTGTATGGTGTATTTAGCTAACACTTATTTTGTAGGTGTAGTTAGATTTATTTTTCCTATTTTTAATGTAATTGTGCATTAGGAATTAAGACTAGTTATGGGAGGATTAGGATAAGCGGAGGCTAGAAGCCTTTGTCCTGTGAGGCCCCCATGATGCCTTTGGAGCGAGCAAACCCAAATGAAGAAATGGAGATATGAAGAAAGAAGATAAGAAGACCCCATAGCATTTAATAATTTGTAAAAATTGTAACTATTCTTTCATATACTAGGTTGTATAAGGGTAGAGCTCGGCTACCCATTTCTCTTTTCGAGTTATATGACGATACCTGACTGTACCGACCTAATATTCTTTTACGTTGGGTTTATAAATTGCTTGATGTTTTATTTATAACTACGTAATATAAATAGCATGCCACTTCTTAGTTTCTTATTTATATGGCGATTTATATTCTTTTACGTTGGGTTTATAAATTGCTTAATGTTTTATTTATAACTACGTAATAGAAATAGCATGCCACTTCTTAGTTTCTTATTTATATGGCGATTTAATGCGTGGCCTTAATTCGATTAGGCTCTTAGGAAAAAAAAATTTCTACCCCAACTATAACTCATAACTAAACTTTCTAAATAACTTATAGCCTCACATAAAGGCTAGAAATTAAGTTAAGATAATTAAAAGATTTATCAACACCTTAACTGGATGTTGTATGCTTAATATCATGCATGTCATCTTATTTCACTTTTTCTAAGAGATGGTTTTCATCCTTGCACGATAGGAAAAGACTTGACTTTTGAGGGTCTCCTCTATGGTGAAGAACTCCTCTTTCTCTCTAATTTAGCTAATAACCTCATTTCAACATGCATTTAGACATATATAAAAAAATCTTATAGCCTTTGTCAAAATGAAGTGTCCAAAATCAAATAAAAATTGAAAAAATTTGCATTAGACTAAGTCATTGTTCATACCACTCATGCTCTAGTCTCTAAGTGGGTGGGTTTAAGGACATTAATTTTCTTTCTAATAATAACAACCTAATCATCTTGCAAAACATATGACTTGACCATATGGTTTTAAAGCATAGGAGGAGTTTGCTGGCTACCACTCTTGGTGGTTATAAGTTCAGTAGTGGGTGATTTACCCTATCTTGTGGAGATAAACCATATACCCATATTTGCTTAGATTTAGGATGTGCTTTGACCCTCTCTAAAGCTCCCTAGATTTAGGATCTGAGGTTGTTGTTTTTCCTCAGGCTACAAACAGAAGTTCTGACCTCTTAGGCATTTTCACAATCATGTATTGTGGGATTATGAATCTTAGCCTTCTAATAAATTTCAACTCAAATATATAATTCTCCTCAATTTCAAACATATAAAGCCAAACCATGGAATAAGCTAGAATGTTTACTAGGTTTCCTAGTATCATGAGCATTCCATACTCATCTCCCTTTGGCTTCGATAATAAGTCTATCCTTTTTTATCTATCTCGATTTATTTTCCAAACATAGCCAATTTTTTGATAGTCCTATTTCTCAAATTTTTGGAGACAATAATTGCCTACTTTAATCGATAGTATTTCTAAAGAACTCACCTTCCTTAAGATGTAATTAACTATAGGGACTTGCCCCTATATGAAACTTTAGAACCTAATTTAAATAAACTTTACTTTATTCATCCATATAAAATAAGAGAAAAATCTCTACTATATTCAAAGACCCAGTATGCCTTAGGAGTCCTTATTAGGTGATTAGGTCTATTGTATGATGGTGATTCCTATCTTTTAAGATAGTGCACCATTCCTTGATGTCATACCCGATCACCTCAATAAGTACACCCTCAGATCTACGTGGTGTCCCTCATACATATAATCAAAAATAAACACCACAAAATTCCATATACATATACATTCATCATTTAAGTGTGTTATATGTATAGATACACTTAGGATTAAATCATATGCATGATATTTGTGATGAAAAGTAATGAATTGATATGTGTCATATGTTAGTAATTCAATTTAATTAATCTTAAGATTTATTTCACATTAAATATGATCATTTAAAGTGAACCTAAACTTAAGATTAATTAAATCATTTAATAAGTCATTCACCAAAGGGAGCTAAATCAAATTAATATGTTTTAGGAAGTGGCTTAAGGTAGGGATGAAAAAGGGCAATCCTTTTTTTTCTCTTTATAACCTTAGTTGTTAAGTGTAATCATATGAAACAAAAGAAAACATAAATGAAAATTCTCTAATCAATTAAATATCTTCAAGTGAAATCAACTCTTTATATTAAATGAAAGTCTTTCATACTTAGAAAATTATAACACCAATGCTTAGTTAAGACATACCACACAAGCCTTAACACACATATTAGAACTAAGTCACCACTTCTAGCTTTATGTTAGGATGATGCATGGTGTGATGTATGTTTTATCTGGTGATGTATTATTTTAGACTAGATGTTAGGGTGTATGCTTCATAGAGTGGATGTTAGGTCGATATTAGCCTAATCATATTTTTTGTAGGGGATTGTGCTTAAGGGGTAATTTAAAATAAATGTGAATGCTCTTTCTTGCAGGTTGCTTAAACCCCTAAGAATAATCTAAGTTAGGACATGTGGCCTTGGTTACCCATGTGCAAGGTGCTAAGTCTAAATTATAAATATAACTGCTTGGGTTGCATGTATGTTTAGCTAACACTTATTTTGCAGGTGTAGTTAGATTTACTTTTCCTATTTTTAATGTAATTTTGTATTATAAATTAGGATTAGTGTTATGGGGGATAAGGATGAGCATTGACTAGAAGACTTTGTCCTGGGAGGCCATGTGATGCCTTTGAAGTGGAGTAAATCAAACCAAATAGAGATATGAAGATGAAGACCCCCCATAACATTCATTCATTATAATTGTACTTATTCTATGTAATTATGGGTTATATAAGGGTAGAGCTCTGTTACCCATATTTTCTCTTTTTGGGTTGTATGGCAGCACCCGACCGCATCGACCTCTTATTCTTTTACGTTAGTTTTATAAAATTGATTAATGTTATGTTTAAAAATTCCGCCTTAAAAATTGTATATTTTTTCATAGTTTCTTAAATGATTGATGATTTAATGTGTGGCCTGGATGCGATTAGGCTCTTAGAATAAAATAAATTTTCTTCTCAAACTAATCACTCATAATTAAAAAAACTAAGCAACTCATAACCTTATCATAAATCCTAGGCATTAATCAAGATAATTAAAAGATTTAGTAACCCCTTAGCTGAATGTTGTATGTTTCACTTCATGCATCATCTTAAATCACTCTAGTAAAATGAGGGCCTCCATCCTTACACGCATAGGGACTGCTTGACCTGTGAGAGCAACCCCTACTAACGGATCTTCACCCTCTTCTCTTTTGATTTAGCCAATAACTCATTTCATCATGCATTTAGGCATACATAAATCTCAAAGCTTTGTTCAAATGAAGTGTCAAAAATCAAATAAAATTTGAAAATATTTTGCATTTGTAGATTAAGTCATTACTCACACCACTCATGCTCTAGTCTTTTAGGGAGTGGATTTAAGGACTTTAGTCTCTTTCCAAATAAATAATAACCCAACTATCTTACAATTTCATAAGACCAGACTACATGATTTTAAAAGCGTAAGAGGAGTTAGCTGGCTACCAATTCAGATGATTATAAGTCTAGCAGTCGAGTGATTTATCCTCTCTTATGGAGGTAAACCTTATACCCATCTTCGCTTAGATTTTTTTCATGCTCTATCTCTTTCTAAACCACCCTAGATTTAAGATCCGAGGTAGTTGTTTCGTTTGGGCCACAAGCATAAATTCTCACCTCTTAGGTTTTTTCATAACCTTGTGTTGATGGATTATAAGTTTTAGTAATCTAATAAAAATTCAACTCTAACAAAATAAGTCTCTTCACTTTCAAAATTATAAACCCCAACCATAGGATAGATTAGAATGTTCACTAGGTTTCCTAGTATCATGAGCATTCCCTACCTATTCTCTTTGGCTTCCAAAATAAGTCTTCTCCTTGATCTTTCCCAGTTAATTTTTCAATATAATTAATTTATTAATAGTCTATCCTTAAAATCTTTGGAGATAATAATTGTCTACTTTAATCGAGAGTTTTCTTAAGGAATTCACTTTATTTAGGATGTAATTAACTATGGGAGTGTGGTGTTTATTTTTGGATATAAGGGGACACCACGCAGATCATATGAGGTACTCATTGAAGTGATTGGGTATGACATTGAGGTATGATATACTATCTCAAAAGATAGATACATCACCCTTCAATAGACCTAATCACCTAATAAGCACTCTTAAGGTATGATGACACTTTGAATGTACCAGAGATTTTTCTCCTACTTTACATGGATGAATAAAGAAGAGTTTATATTAAACTGGGTTCTAAAGTTCCCTATGAGGGCAAGCTCCCATAGTTTATTACATCCTAAGGAAGGTAAATTGCTTAGGAATACTCTCGATTAAAGTAGACAATTATTGTCTCCAAGGATTTCAAGGATAGACTATCAATAAATTGCCTATATTGGAAAATCAAGTGGGAAAGTTTAAGGAGAAGACTTATTTTTGGAAGCTAAAGGGAATTAGAAAATACCCATGATACTAAGAAACCTAGTGAGCATTCCAATCTATCTTATTGTTGGGCTTTATATATTTGAAAGTGAAGAGAATTATTTATTTGAGTTGAGTCTTATTAGATCGCTAGGGCTTATAATCCACCAACACAAGGTTGTGGAGAGGCCTAAGAGGTGAGGATTTATGCTTTAGCCTAAAGAAAACAACTACCACAGATCCTAAATCTAAGGAGCTTTAAGAAGACCTAAAGCATGACCTAAATCTAAGTGAAGATGGGCATAAGGTCCACCTCCACAAGAGAGGATAAACCACTTGTTGCTTTGCCGGGTGGCTAATTCCTCCTACTTTAAATCCATGTGGTAGCAATTATAAGATAGTTGGGTTGTTATTAATTTAGAAAGGTACTAAAGTCCTTAAACTCACTCCTTAAGAGATTAGTGCGTGAGTGGTATGAGCAATGACTTAATCTACAAATAAAAATCTTTTCAAATTTTATTTGATTTTGAACACTTCATTCTAACAAAGGCTTTGGGATTTTGATGCTTATATGCATGATAAAAAAATATTGTTGGCTAAATAAATAAGAAAGAGGTATTTTCCATACAAGAGATGCCATCAGAGGTCAAGCATTACCCTATCGTGCAAAGATAAAAATCCCTTATTTTCAAGAGTGAAAATAATATGATATGCACGTTGTGAAACATTCAACCATACCACTAGGGGGTTACTAAATCTTTTAATTATCTTGTTTAATGCCAAAGCTTTATGGTGAGGTTATGAGTTGTAGTTAATTTTAGTTATGAGTTGTAGTTGGGTAAAATATTTATTTTCCTCTAAGAGCCTAATCGGATCCAGACCACACATTAAAGCATCAATCATAAGAAAGTATGAAAAACATATTGTTTATAATGCATAATTTTAAACATAACATCAAATAATTTTATAGCTACCACAAAAGAATAACAAGCTTGTGTGATTGAGTACAGCCGTACAACCCATAAAAAAAAGATGGGTAGCTGAGCTCTACCCTTATACAATCTAGAATTAAAATAATAATTACATTTATAATGAATGAATGTTATGGGGGTCTTCATTCTTCATGCTTCATCTTCATATCTCCATTTGATTTGATTTACTACACCTCAAAGGAATCACATGGCCTCCCAAGACAAAGCCTTCTAGCCAATGCTCATCCTTATCCCCCCAAATAACACTAATCCTAATTCTTAATGCAAAATTACATTAAAATAGGAAAAGTAAATCTAACTACACCTGCAAAATAGAGGTTAACTAAACATACATACAACCCCAAGCAATTATATTTGTAATTTAGACATAGTACCCTACACATGGGTAACCAAGCCCACTTGTCTTAGCTTGGATCATGCTTAGGGGCTTAAGTAACCTGCAAAGAGAGCATTTATATTTATTTTAAGCGACCCATTAAGCATAATTCCCTGCAAAAATATGGTTAGGCTAATCACGGCCTACCATCCAGTCTACAAAGCATATACCCTAATATCCAGTCTAAAATATTACATCATGAAACAAAACATACACCATGCATACGTCAGCCTAACTTAAAATTAGAAGGGGTGACTTAGTTCTAATGTATGTGTTAAGGCTTGTGTGGTATGTGTTGACCTCATTTTTAGAATGAGCTCTCAACCTTTCCATCTTAGACATAGGACTCCTCTTAGACACTAAGAGTTTCCTTAGTCTTAATACACTTCTAATGATTAGGTCAACACTCAACCTAACCCTACAGACTTAGAAGAGTTAGCCATAGGAATAGGTCATGCCTTAGGGGTGTTAGGAAAATTTGCCTACCCTATAGCTTGAACCAAATCCTCACTTCCTTCCTTCAAGTCAAATTTCAAAACTCCAAATTCAAACCAACTTCAAATCCAAATCAACTTTAAACTCAAATAAATTCCAACTTAATTGATTTTCTCAAATCCAAATCAACTTAAAATTCAAATCAAATCTCAAATCAATTCCAACTTAATTGATTTTCTCAAACCTTAAATCAAATTCAATGGATTTTCTCAAATCATGAGTCATTGAAACCTATGATTGAATTCCAAATTCAAAAATCCTTCCTAAGCCCTTTGATTTCATCTTATGGACTTAGCTCAAATTCAAATCACCTCAAATTCATAACACATTTATATTCTCATTTATATTCATAAATATAAATGAAATATAAATTCAAATATCCAAAATCAATTCAAAACTCAAATCCAATTTCAACCAAAATTCAACCAAAGCCTTTCAAGTCAAATTCTTGAACTAAGCCAAATCAAATTCAAATCAAGCCAAACTCTTGATTTTCCTTCATGATTCAATCAATCCTTCAATCATGAAACCAAATATAAATACAAATTTTAATTATCAAACCAAAAGCAAATTCAAAACCCAAATCCAAATCTAATCCAAATTCAACATAAGCCTTTCAAGTCAAATTCTTGAACTTGCTCAAATCAAACTCAAATCAAGCCAAACTCTTAATTTTTCTTCATGATTCAATCAATCCTTCAATCAGGAAATCAAATATAAACATAAACTTCAATCACCAAACCAAAACTTAATTCAAAAATCAAACCCAAATCAAACTCATGTTCACCCTTTGAACATGAAATTGTCAAATGAATCAAAACCTATTTGACTTCAAACCACTTGCAAATGGATTTATATTTCAATCATAAGTCCATATGTGAGTTCAATCAAACTTGAATCAAGCCTTGATCAAGTCAATTGACCCATTTAGGGTCACTTGACCCAAAGTGACCTAAATCACCCTTTTGAGCCAAATTCTAATCCTACCCAAATTGGATTGAACTAAGCCCACCTAAGCCTCACATTGTAAGCAACAATTATCATGAGAGGATCAATCACTCAAATTAGGTCAAACCAAGTCAAACCTAAGGGTTGACCAAGTCAACACTTAGCCAAAATAAAATATAAACTAGCCAAAATCCACCATAGGCCAAATTGATTAAAACCATTAATCAAAACCAATTCATGATCAATGTTTGAACTTGACCAAGTCATCATTTAAGCCTAACCAAGCCCAATTGGCCACTTGACCCAAGTTGACCCAACTTGACCTGAAAAGTCAAAATATGTCAAATCTTGATCTAAGCCAAATTGATTGAAACCAATGGGTCAAGTTCATTCTAAATCACTTGTTGAACTTGACCAAAGGCTCAATTAGCCAACTAGACCCAACCTAGCCCAATTGACCATGAACCCAACTTGACCTAAAAGGTCAAATCAAGCCAAAATCAAATTAAACCAAAATTAATTGAAACCAAAGACACTAAAACATTTCAAATGACCAACCAAATCTAAACCAACCCATGACCTAACCCAATTGGGTCAAATGGTTCAAATTGGTCAACTTGACCCATTTGACCTAAATGAAATCAAATGAACCAAAATCAAATATAAACCAAATTAAACCAAACCAATGATGCCAAAATATTTTCAAATGGTCATATGAACTTGACCCAACCCTTGGTTTGATCTAATTTGACCCATTGGTCAACCTAACCGAAGTTGACCCATTTTGACCTAAATGGGTCAACATGAGCCAAATGACATCAAATCAACTCCAAATTCTTTGAAATTTGGACCAACCCATTTTCAAACTATTCTAAATCTGTCTAAAGTGAAATCAAAGTCAAATGACCATTTTACCCCTAGTTCAAGGGGTAACCCATGGCCAATTCTACTTGGAATTTGGTCATATCCTTTTCATGTCCACTTGGCACCCTCTTAGTGGACCAAGTGGACACTAATGAGTGTGGTGCATATGATGCAATGGGTTTGGGTCAGCTAAACCCAACCCAAGGCCAAAATCGACCACTCAATAGGAATTGCTCCACATGGGATCACTCCTCCACTGAAATGAGCACATGGGAACTTCACCACTCCACTTCTCTAGCCAAACCGAATCACATGCCACTGAAAAAGGCCTAACCAACTCACTCCATGGGATCAATTTGATCAAAATGGCATATGCAAGCTCGCCCGTCCAATCCTTCTAGGGGGAGATATACTCCCCTTAATTTCACTTGAAGTTCATTCACATTCTTGAACCTATTTTGAATTCTCCATTTTTGGATTTCCTCAAGCCAAAAATAAAGGAGCTCATTGAAAATTTCAACTCATCCATCACTCAACCAAAAGATAATTGCTCTTGCAAGCACCCTCAGAGGACCCAATCGAGTTGATCCAAAGCTTCTTCCAAGCTTCCAAGGCACGAGAGGAGGGAGCTAGACCAAAGCCGCAAGCTTAGGAGGAGGACTTTGGCCAATTGGAGGATCTACTCAACCTCAAGCCCTCAAACCTTCAACAGGGCTTCTTCTCCACTAGACGAAGCTACCTCGATGGTTGGGAGCGCTGGTGATAGCCTCCAATGAGGTACTATTCAAAATCAAGCTAAGGATAGATTTTCTTTGGTCCTTTATGAAGAGAAGTGTGACCTCAAGTGAATTTGACCATTGGATGTCTTGCTTATCCCTTCTAGATAGTGTGTGATCAATCCTTACTCAATCCGAGCTCAATCGAGCTCGGATCAAGCCATGGAGGATGGATGGTTGCCATCTCCCACAGGCGAGGGCAAGGATGAATCATGGACCGTCCATCCCGTGTATTTTGGATGGACGGTCCTGATTAAAATACATGAGATCCCCTGATTTATCCTATTAGAACTGTGAGTTTAATCCTGACCATCCGATCATTGATCAGATCATCTAGAGAGAAATCACGTAGCACCGCCGACCGACGTGACATAGGATGTGACAACTTAAATAACTAATCTCGTCGGGCCACATAAGAAGCGCATGCCACATCAGTGGTCCACGCGACACTGACTGAATTAGTTATATAATTAGGGATTTAATTATCTAATAGTCATAGAATCTTCAAAAATACATAACTAAATGTAAAAAAAATAAAAAAAATACAAAATCAAATGCATTTTGAAGATATTTTAAAGGGGAATAATCTAAATTTAAGTTTATTTGATTTTGAATAGTAAATTTCATGCAATTTAGGTTTTATTTGGAATGTAATTATATTAATTACTCCCTAATTATTCCATTGACTAATTCCAAACATCTCAGGTATGTTTAGTGGGATGACTTCTGCCTCCCCTAATTTTCTTGAAATTTATTAATAGTTTAATTAAGAGAATCTCTTGATTCATTCCTAATTACTCTCTTAATTAATTAAATGATTAATTAACATATTAAACAGTGATAAATTCATTAATTAAGTTTTCTAATTACCTTAGAACAATGAACAGACTTAGGGAATAAGATTAAGAGTTCTTTCCCAAAATTTTTCCCCTAAGTTTATTTCATTTCGATAAAAATCTGATTAAGGTGTAAATTAATTAAATAGTTTAATCATTTTATTAAATGGCTTAATTAATCAAAATTTTAAAATCAAATCAATTTGAATTTAATCATTTCCTTTTTGGGATAGCTACTTAGGTATTCAATAACCTAAGTAGCTTAGGGAAATCATATCTAACCCATATTTTTGGGAAGGGCTATGAAAGTACTTAAAGTAAACCCTTTAGCTTAATTAACCATTAATTGTGAGCCAAATGCATTAGAACCCTTTTTTTCTTAGGTTCATTGCTGATTTAAATTCCTTGTGATTTTATGTCATACATTGGCTTATAATTATTTGGTTAAATATGTTAAAGTGGTGTAGGTAAAGGGTAATTAATGGACTTAATGTAACCTTAACCTAAGAAAAAAATAATATCAATCTGATGGTTCTAAAATTAAACTAAAATAATACACACATGAGGAAAATGGGTTAGGACCAGCAAACCTTCTCATATTTCTTAAATTCAAATCAAACTCAAAACAAAAATCAAAATTCCTTAAACCAACTTTGATTTACTTTAAATAATCTTATTCCATATGATTGTCTTTAGGAATTAATTAGAGTGAGTGAAATTACATGCTTACATCACTTTATTTCTTTCCTAGCATGCTAAATGTGTATTTCATATGAAAATCATGCATTCATTTCTTTTGAAAAATCAAATTAAAATGAAATATTTCCTTTATGTCAAATTGTATGTTTTGGCTAAAGTAAGAATATGAATGGCTATTATCACTACTAAATCCAAAATTATTTTCAAAACTTATAAATCAAACATTACAAATGAAATGTATGCTAGTTATAATTACTTACGAGTTTGCACGTGAATATAATATTAAGATGTGCATGATGTGACTTTGCTTCTTTTCTCTTTTAGCATAGTTTTGAAAATGATTTACAAAGTGTATAGTTCATTTGAAGAGAACACAACATTTGCTTAAATCCATTCCTATGTTATTATTTAAGAAGGTCTTTACATTTGCACATGTAAATTAAATAATCAACAAATCAAACAAACATAAACTTTTTTGCATGTCTCTTTTTCAATTCATTTCTTTTTGTACATGCTCATGTATTTAAGAAAAGTGGTATATTAATCTAGACATCCCGGGGTTGCGAGACTTTAAGTAGCCCCAAGTAGGTCTCGTACCTTACACCCCTGGTGTAATGATGTTGTACTCACTTATGTCTTTCATACATGTAAATGTGCATATGAATAATGGATAAAAGAACCACTCTTTTCTACTTAACAAAATCACCCATACATGAAACATTCCAAATTTTTCTTAAGCAATATCTCTTAGCATTCATCATTAAGGTGTGCTAACACTTCCATTTATATGTATAGCTATGCTTAGGATTCATCCATATGCATGTTACATATGTTGGAAAGAAATAAAATATTATGTGTTTTGTGATAGTAATTCACTTTACTTAATCTTAAAATGCATTTCTTTTTAAATAGGTTTTCTTAGGAAAAATCTAAACTTAGGATTAATTAAAGCACATAACAAAATATTCACTAAACAAAAATCAATAATGAATCTACCTTAGAAACTACTTAAGGTAGGGTGGAAAGAGAAGTCATCTTCTCTTTTCCTCTCTTCACAATACTTAGTAATTAATTGTAGGTTCATTCTAACCAAAATTAATCATCAAATAAAATTATCTAAATCACTTAAATGAAACCACCCTCTAAGTTGAACCCTTTCATACTTAGAAAATTTAAACTTTAAAGCCTAGCTAAGACACACTACACAAGTCTTAAATGGCACACACATTAGGCTAAGTCACCATTTATAGTCCTATGTTAGGGCGATGCATGGTTTGATGTTTGCTTTTATTTTGTGATGTGATATTTTAATCTAGAAGTTAGGGTGTATATGCGTAGACTGAATGGTAGGGAGAGCTTAGTCCAACCATTATCTTCTGCAGGGGATTGCGCTTAAGGGGCACTGTAATAAAAATATAAATATTTTTGTTATGCAGGTTGCTTGTACCCCTAAGCATAATCCAAAATAGGCTGGGTGGACTTGGTTACCCATGTGTGGGGTGCTAAGTTTAATTTATTCATATACATTCATGAGATTGTGTGATTTATTTAGCTAATCTCTATTTTGCACATTTTTTTGTTAGATTCACTTTTTTCCATTTTCATGTAATTTTATAATTAGGATTTGGAATGATTAGTATGGGGGATTAGGATGAACATTGATCATAAGACTATATCTTATATACCATGTGAAGCCTTTGGAGCAACCATATTCCAACCAACCAAAATAAGAAGGAAGAAAGAAGAAATATGAAAGAAGATGAAGAAATGAAGAATGAAGACCCCCATAACATGAATTTCTTCTTGATTTTAATTCATTCATTTGTAATCTGGGTTATATAATGGTAGAGTTCGGCAACCCAATTTGTCTTTTTAGGTTTGTGTGGTGGAGCCCAACCACAAATGGCCTCTTATTCTTTTGTGCTAGCTTTATAAATTATTTGATGTTTATTTAGCTTGTGCATTAAGATGACATATTTTCCTAGTTTCTTGCTTGCTTTGATGAATGACCTGGATGAAGATTAGGCTCTTAGAGAAAAATAAATTTTTTATCTAATTAATCAACTCAAAACTAAAATTAATAACTCTTAACCTCACTTAAAGCTTAGGTTATAAAACAAGATAAAAGATTTAGCAACCCCTTAGCTGGATGTTGTATATTTTTATATCATGCATAAAAAAAGCATCTTGTTTCACTCTTGTTATGGAGGGCTTCCACTTTTGCCAAAGAACTTGGCTTGACCTTTGAGAGCCATGGTGGAAACACACCTCCTTTTCTTACTGATTTTGGTTATAATCTAATTTCTCATGCATTAGGCATATGAATCCTAAAGCGTGTGTCAAATTGATTGTCCAAAATAAAAATAAAACATAATGAAATTTGCATTAAATTTAAGTCATTAATCATTCTCTACATGATCTATCCTCTTAGGGGGTGTGTTTAAGGACTTAGTCTATATTTAAATAAACAACAACCTAGCTATCTTGCAAAAGCTCATGACTTGCCTAAATGCATTTAAAATTGTAGGAGTTAGTTGGTGGCTACACCCTGGCTATTATAACTCTAACATTCGAGTGATTTATCCTCTCTTATGGAGGTAAACCAAATACCCATTTTCATCTAAATTTAGGTCATGCTTTTGGCCCTTACCAAAACTCCATAGATTCAAGTTCAGAGGTTGCTACTTTCCTTTGCGGGCTATAAGCATAAATCCTCACCTCTTTGGCATTTCTGTGATCTTGTGTCATGGAATTGTAAGTCCTAGATTTCTAATAAAAATTCAACTCAAATAAATAATTCTTCTCAATTTCAAAAATATAAAGCCCAACCATATGATAGTTTGAGATGCTTACTAGGCTTCCTAGTGTGATAAGCATCCCCTACTTATCTCATTTGATTTTGATAATAACTCCCTCCTCTTGATCAATCTAACTTGATCTTTTAAAAATAAACCAATTGATTGATAGTCTTATCTTTGAAATCTTTGGAGACAACAATCATTTATCTTAATTGAGATCATTCCTAAGGAATCATATTCCTTATGATGTAATTAACTATGGGGGCTTGCTCCTGTAGGAAATTTAACGAACCTGGTTTAAAATAAACCCAGCTTTACTTTTCTATGTAAAGTAGGGGAAGAATCTCTGGTACATCGGAAGACCCATAGGAGTCCTTATTAAGGTGATTAGGTCCATTTATAGGATTATGACTTCTGTCTCTCAAGATAGTACATCATTCCTCAATGCCATAGTCGATCACCCTAATAAGAATATCTGCGGATCTACATGGTGTCCAACACAAGAAGTGTTACACATTTATTTTTGATTCTTCATTTATTTCTTTTTTCTATTTAGTAAAGATTAGATGAAGAATTCTGAAAATAATAATTCACCTAGTATGTTTTAACTAAGTATTAATATTATGATTTCCTAAGTGTGAAAGAGATTTAATTTAACCATAAAGAATTATTTCACTTCAAGTTGTTTAGTTGATTTGAGAATTTTAATTTTTATTTTATTTGGTTTTATATGATTTACACTTAACATCTAAGTGTTATAACGAAAAGAAAAAGGATTGTCCTCTTTCATCCCAACATTAAGCCACTTTCTAAAGCATGTTAATTTGATTTAGTTCTCTTTATTGAATAGCTTATTACACATTTCAAATTAATCCTAAGTTTAGGTTCACTTTAAATAATTCTATTCAATGTGAAAGATTTCTTAAGATTAATCTAATTGAAACACTATCACATGATTTATGTTCAACCATTCCATTTCATCACATATAACATGCTTATGATTTAATCCTAAGTGTAACTATACATACAATATATTTTAGCACACTTAAATGATGAATGTAGACATGCATATTTGAAGTTTATATTTCTTATTTGATTGAATTATTTAATTATGTTAATTTAGAGCTTTATCCAAATTCTTATACAAAAAGACATAAGAATGAAATTAAATAGGTATGTGTCATTATTAAACCAAGGAAGTGAGGTAATAAAATAACCTCCTTGGGACTAACTAAAGCCTCGTATTCCCGGGATGTCCAAACTATATACCCATTTACATTCAAATATGTGTAAATTTGTATGTAAGAACATAAGGAAAGAGACCCCCAAATCATATGGATAATTAATTCAATCACTTAGTTTATTATGAATGCATGTATTCTTAATAAAAAAGAGGGATTTTCATCCTTTAGCCACACAAACATACACATGTAAAAAGAAATAAGCAAGTACGTGGCTTTGTTAAACCAGGTAAGTGAGGTAATCAAATGACTTCATTGGGGCTAGTTAAAGCCTAGTATTCTCGGGATGTCTAGACTATATACTTTTCTATCTCACTACACATGAATGTATATGTAAATAAGAGAAAGAAAATCATGCAAAAATTATAATTTTATTTTATTAGAACATTTATGTATGTGCAACAAAATTCCATCCCAGTTCTAATATAGGAACATATGTAAATGAAATCAAATAATTACGTGTCATTGTTAAACCAAGGAAGTGAGGTAATCAAATGATCTCATTGGGGCTAACTAAAGTCTCTTATTCTTGGGATGTCCAGACTATATATTTATTAACATTCAAATACATATGAAACTACATATAGATTAAAGAAAAAAAAGCTCTATTTCACATACTTAAGTTATAAGCACATGCATCTCTTATGTATTTATAACTAGCATCACATCATATGTTATTACTCATTTATAAGATTTTTGAATTTACATTTGGATTTAATAGTGATAATAAACACACATATATATTATATTAAATCAACACATGCAAGCTTGACATAAAGGAAAACTATTTAATTTCATTAACTTTGAAAAGATGAATATATGATTTTAAGTGACATACAACATTTAACATGATTGGAAAGGAATAAATAAACATAAACACATGATTTCATTAAGTCAAATTAATTCTTAAGGACAATCATGTCAAATAACACCACTTAAAATGAACCCAAAAAATTGTTATGTATTATTTTTGAATTCATGTTTAATTTGATTTAAGAAATGTGAAGAGAAGTTTGTTGATCCTAACCCATTCCCATATTTGTGAATTATTGGTTTAATATAATTAAGTTGATTTCATGGATTAATTAGGTTTTAATATTCATTAAATCTATTAAATAACCCTTACTTATGTTATCTTAATTTAATTAATCAAATAATTATGAGCCAACATGATATGCACATGAATGGAAAACAAATTTACAATGATCCTAAGAAATGAAAGGAGCCTAATGCAATTGGCTCATAATTAATGATTAATTAAGTTAAAGAACTTAATTAAGTACTCTTATAATTTTCCACACATGTGGGTTAACTATACTTTCCATAGGATTTTTTTAGGTTGTTGAACACCTAAGGGTCTACCCAAGACTTCGTTAATTGAGATTCTATATGATTATAATTTCAATTTGATTAATTGATTAAGCCTTGATTAATTTAATTAATGAAATAAACTTAGGAAAATAGATTAGGAAGGAGGCCCTAATCTATCCCATGGGTCCATTCACTCTTAAACAATAATTAACCACTTAATTAATTAATTTATTACCGCTCATGGGATTAATTAATTATTAATTAATTTAAAAAAGTAATTAGAGCTTAATTAGTTAATTTCTCTAATCAATTAAGAAATAAATCTTAATAAAATCATGGGAGGTAGAGATCATCCCATTTAATTAACACACGAAGTTTGGGGTTAATTACTTAAGTAATTAAAAAGTAATTGAGTTAATTAATTTTGTAATTAAACCTTAATTAAGCCCTAATTACTATTCAAAATTAATTATGAACATTTTTAATAAAGTATTCTTTCAAATACCTTCAAAATAAATATTTATTTGTATTTTTATAATTTTTTATGATTTATTATAATTTTTCAAAGTTCCAACTGATTTAAATCATTTTTCATCATTTTTATAAAGTCTATTAATTTATTTTTACTAAAATAGACTATTTGAGCTTCAAATTGCAATATCTCCCTATCTAGAAATCAATTTGACTACAAATTTTTATGGTATGTGTATTTTAACTTCAGTTTCATTCCCTTAAAGTTTCAAATTAATCTGATGTATATTTTTGGATTAATTGATGAAATTTAATTTTTTACTAAAACCTAAATTAAGCTCAAAATACTTAGTAAAAAATAAGTATTTTGGATTTGTTGGATTCCTCTAGAAAATATGAATCCAATGAGCTCTTATTTGTAATTTTTTTGTTAAAAATTTTAGTTTTAGGTGATTTTAATTACTTTTAAAATAAAAACCCCTAATTTCTTACTCAACCTAGTCAACGTCGCACGACACTGACTGGACCACGTGGTGTCACGCATCACTGCACGATTGGGCTGCGCAATTTTGTGTGGCATGCGGTGCTGCATGGTAGAAGCGGATTGGACCACGTTGTGCTGATGCGGCAAACGAGAGGGAAAATGCGGAATCGTGCGGGGTTTGATCCAACCATCCAATCACATATTGGAGAGTCCAGATTGGTTTGCAAGATCCAGTGGAAAAAATTGGGCAAATCTGGCATTTAATCTGGGTCCCTATTAAAATAGGATCGGTCAGCTTTGCTCGCTTCCCGGTATCGATGACGAAACCTAGATAATGTGAAAAACACACAGGAGAGTCCATTTCAAGCTCGATTTTACATCGATTCTCATTGAAAAACTTTTATTTTTTACATCAAGATCATGTGAAATGATGAATGTAAGGGTTTTCTAATGGAAATTCCTAAAATCAAGCAAACATCGTCACAAACAAGAGATCCTATGGCCAACTAAAGGATTTCAAAATTACCTCATCGGGGATGGTTTTCAGTGGTTGTGTTGATCCGAGCACACTCCTGAATGCTAAATGAAACCTTGAGATGAATCTAGACTCTTGCCTTCACTTAGAATATTATTTCCACCAATGGTCACCGCCTCTTTGCCGTAATATGCTTGGTTTTGGTGTTCTTCTAGACCAAAGAAAGTGGGAAATGGGTTTCTCCCTTTCATTGGAGTTCCTAGAGCTTCTCTGATGCAGGAATTGAATAAAATGAGTGCCTTCTTTCCTATGTGCTTGGTGGTTGCCGAAAATCACTACTGATGGTGATTTTTGGCTCAAAGTGGATGTCCTATGGCTTGGGGTGGTTGGGAGTGGTAGGGAATCATCTTAGGTGGCTTGGTTTGTTTGGACAATGCTTGGGAGGTGGCTGCCAAGAGTAATTAGTGGGTGTTCAATGGGTTTCAAATGCTCTAATGGGGGAGGTGAGCTGAATTCACCTCCCCATGAGTCATGGCCAACCCAACCACCTTTTGGGTCAGGTTGGGCAATGTCCTTGGAGCCTAGGTGGACCAATGGGAGGGTGTCAAGTGGCCAAGTAATGAAAATGACCACTTACATAGGTGATTTATCTCATGTGATTACCCTTGATCCTAGAGTAGAATGATCATTTGGCATTGAATTTGATTTGGGCGGATTTCAAATGAGTCAAAAGTGAGTTGGGCCAAATTTTATATCATTTGGAGTTGGTTAGGTTAAGTTTGGCTCAATTTGACCCATTAGTTAGGTTGAACAATTGGTCAAATTGGATCAAACCAAGAGTTGGGTCAAGTTCATATGGATATTTGGAGTGTATTGGTATTATTGATTTAGTTCAATTTGGTTTAGATTTGGTTTTTGTTCATTTGAGTTCATTTGGGCCAAATGAGTCAAGTTGACCAATTTGACCCAATTGACCAAATTGGCATAAGTCATGGCTTGGTTTGGGTTTGATTAATCATTTGGAATATTTGTAAGCTTTGGTTCAATTCAATTTGAATTTGATTGAGTTTTAGGTTGGTTTGACCCTTTAGGTCAAGTTGGGCTCAATAGGTCATTTGGGTCAACTTGGGTCAAGAGGGCCAATTGGGCTAGGTTTGGCTCAATTGGAGGTCAAGTCATGTTCAAATGTTGATTTTGGGTTGATTTGAATCATTGGTTTTAATGGATTTGGCTTAGGTTGCAATTTGGTTAGTTTGGGTTCATATAAGTTAACGGGTTGACTTGGTCAAAGGGCTAGGTTGACTTGGTTTGACCTAATTAATGATGGTTGATCAACTTAGGATGATCAACTGTCATGTCATAAAGTTTGGATTGGCTTAATTCACTTTGATTTGGATTAAATTGGATTTTGATTCATGTAGGTAAAATTGGTAACTTTGGGTCAAGTGAGTCAATTGGGCTTAGTTGGCTTGATTTTGGATTAAGTTTGATTTAGTTGAGTATGTATATAGATTTTAGATTAATATTTAAATCCAATTGCAATTATTTTAGCTTCAAATGAGTTTTGGTCCATATGAGTATTTCAAGTCAAATGGGCTCAGTTGAGTTTGACTTATGTTGATTTTGATTTGGCTTGATGATTATAGATTTTATTTATATTTGTGAAGATGATTGAGGATGTGATTTGGAAATGATCTGGGTTAAGATTTGGCTAAGCTCATGAAGGTTAGTTCATAGTGCTTATAAAAGATTTTGATTTAATTTGATTTATTTTGATTTCATTTTGATCATTTGAATGTAGATTTGATTTATATTTAAGGAGATGATTAAAGATATAAATTTATTATAAGGAAATCAATTAAGTTTTTATTGGTTTGGATGGCACTTTGGCTAAGTTCATGAGGGTTGATTCACATGACTTAGGAAAGATTTCAAGTTTGGGTTTGATCATGGGCTTCAATCATTTGGTTTGAGATTTAAATTTGAATTTGGATTTGAATTTGAATTTGACATTAAGTTTGATTGTAGGTTTGATAAAGTGAATCAGGATTATATTTGGGTTGTGGGGTAGGAGGGTTATCCTAATCCTTAAGGCATATCCTAATCTTATGATTAACCCTTTTAAGTCTCTAAGCATAGGCTAAGTGTTCACCTAAGTGCTAGAAGTGTCTTATGACTAAGAAATTCTTGGTGTATAGAAGACTCTTAAGTCTAAGATGAGGAGATTGAGAACTCACTCTAAAAGTGAGGTAAATAGAGAGCTTGCCCCTATAAAAAACTTTAAAACTCAGTTTAATATAAATCTTACTTTATTTATTCATGTAAAGTAAGAGAAAATCTCTAGTACATTCGAAGACTCATCATACCTTAGGAGTCCTTATTAGGTGATTAGGTCCATTGAAGGGTGATGTCTCTGTCTTTAGAGATAATATATCATACCTTAATGTTGTACTCGATCACTTCAATAAGTATCCCCATGATTTTAAATCCAAAATAAACCCTATTTTACTTCTCCATATAAAGTAGGGAAAAGGTCTCTGGTATATATGTAGAGCCATCTACCTTAGGAGTCTTTATTAGGTGATTAGGTCTATTGTAGGGTGATGGTTTCATCTTTCGAGATAGTATATCATACCTTAATGTCGTACTAAATCATTTTAATAAGTATCTCCTAAGATCTGTGTGGTGTCCCTATGGCTCCAAATTAAAACACCACAGACACAAGCAACATCTTTAGTATATATATCCTTAATTACTTGGATATAACTAATATTAACTCCTTTCATTTCTAAAACTCTTCAAAGAACATATCTTGAAACTATATCATAAGCTTTCTATAAATCAACAAATATCGTATGTAGATCATCTTTACTTTCTCTATACTTCTCCATCAAATCTCTCAACGTGTAGCATCCATATTAGATCTACTTGGAATGAAACCAAACTGATTTTGAGAAACTTTTGTATCACATCATAACCTATGCTCAATTACTCTTTCCCATAATTTTATTGTATAAGACATTAACTAAAATCATCTATAATCTCCACACTCTTGTGCATCACCTTTATTCTTAAATATAAGAACTAACAAACTCTTTCTCCACTCATCTCACACCTTTTTAGTCTTTAAAATAATATTAAATAGATTTGTAAGCTAAAAAATTTCTTGATCTCCTAAATATTTTCACACTTATATTGGAATATTATCAGGTCTTACTACCTTTTCACACATCATTTTCTTTAAAGCTACTCCAACTTCAAATTTACTAATACGATGATAAAAATAAATTTTTTTATTTTTTTAAGATATTAATGTTGCTAAAATCAATCATATTTTGAGAACCTTAATCAAAAGTTTATCAAAGTAACAATCCACCTATTTTTAATATCTTTTTCTAAGAAAAGCACTTTATGATTTTCATTCTTAATACACCTAACTTGAACTAGATCTTCACTTCTCCTATCTCTTTGTATGACTAACTTCTACATATATGATTCACTTTCTTTGGTATCCAATCTATTGTATAAATCATTAATAAATTTTTTGCATCATATATTGCTCTCTTAGAATCTCTATGGGTCACTTTATATATTTCTCAATTCTCTGAGTTTTTACATCTAAATTAAGTTTTACAATAATGCTTTTTATTTCTTATCTTTTTTTTCTTGCACATTTTGACTCCACTACCAACTATTTTTATTAAAAGAAGCTTTCCCTTTTGATTCTCTAAGTACATTTTTTGCAACTTGCTTAATTTCACTTTCTACTTTTTCTCACATAATATTAACTTCCTTATGAACATCATAAATTCTAAGCTCTTATAGCTTGCTCTTAAAAATATTTTTATTAGTATTTTTTAAGTTCTCCCATCTAATCCTAGAATAATAATTTATTTTATTTTTTATCTTTCAATTCTTCATTTTAAAATCTAAAACTAATAGTCCATATTGGGTACTTAAACTTTTACTTAGAAAATGACCTTACAATTTTACAATCTAAACTGGTATTTTTTTTTTATCAAAAAATAATCAATCTTGTTTTACTAGATCCATTTTTATAAGTAATAATATGCTAATCTCTTTTCTTAAATAAAATATTAGCAACTACAAAATCATAGGCTAAGTAAAATCCACTATACTCATACATTTTTCATTAGTTACTCTAAATTTATAACTACTATAAATACTTTTAAAATCTTCTCTCACTTTACTAATATGTCCATTTAAATCTCCTCTAATAAATACTTTTTAAGAGATATCTTTTGTATTAATTCTCTTAAGTCATTCCAAAAATTTTCTTTTGAGCATACATCCAAACCTACTTGAGGATCATAAACACTTATAATATTGATAATCTTAGTATCAACAATAACCTATAACGCTATAATTCTATCTCCAATCATATAAATATTTATAACATTATCTTTCAACTTTTTATTTATAATCACACCTACATTATTTCTAATTTGACTTCTACCTGAATATCAAAATTTAAAACCTAAATTATCAATCTCATTGGCCTTCTCTCCAACCCATTTCATTTCTTGAATACATAAAATATTTAACTTCCTATAAACCATAATATCTATTAATTTCATTAATTTACCTGTAAGAGTGCTTATATTCCAAGTTCCTAACTTAATTCTAATTTCATGGACTAACTTCTTTGCCTGCATCTATTCATAATGTGGGAACCCTTACTTATTTAACACCACACCTGAGCCCCGATGCATCGACCCTTGCTCACTTTTCACTGTATTCAGGCCATATAGTGTGTCGCTTTTAGGGGACACCTTAACATCAGCACAAATATTTTAAATGATTCATGTCATGATTATTTCAACAAGTTTTATGGTGGCTATCGACTGCCTATCATAACCCTCCATTTTTCACATCCTGGACTTCGGACCCCGGTAAAGACAGTGTTAATGGCTCTAATATATCATATCAAAAAAATATAAAATTCTACATCTTTGCATGATTGAATTATATTGCTATATCTATATAGAGGCAATAGAATAGAGCACTAAGAGAAATACAATTACAGAAAATATCCCCTATAATAAGATATTTTACACTAATAAATACTATACATTTCTATTAGGCACGTATTCTTATATTTATATAATAATGAATAGTAATTTAAAATAACTCCAATAATTCTAAACACACACCAAAACAAATAATTAAGGGCTAAGGTAATGTAGTAATCCTATGCAAAGATTGAGGTCGGGGAGATGAAGGTGTGAATGCAGCATAAGAGACGGACTAGAAGAGGCATAGAAGAAGGAAGGAGTAGGGCTTATATAGTCATGATGGAGATCCATTGCACTACGGGAAAGTTGACATCGGCGCTAAGAGATTTTAGTGTGTAAAGAAAAACATGGTCAAGGCTCACAATCATAGAGTCCAGAAACCACGAACTCCAATATGAGTTCACCAACCAAGTGCTCCAACATAACCCTTGCGATGCTTGAGTTAGAGTTGTTTTACAATGTCTTCTAAATAATTAAAGCTTCAGAAGTCCATGAGATGTTGGCAATCACGGAATAGTATTGGTTTAAAAATTATCAATATTTGGGATGAAATAACAAAACATTTTGATTTGGCACATTTGAGGTTTTTATCATGCTTATTATATATATATATATATATATATATATAATGCAGATAAAATATTGAGGCTTTTAATATGAAATAGTTAATAATAACAAGATAGATATGAATACTGATTGAGATAGATTAAATATGCAGTATCATCCAAAACAACTGATTTTGTCTAATTTTTTTTCAAGTCAAATGAAGAATTTGATTTTACGAATATATATTTAAAAATATTAGAAACAAATAGTTTATATATTAATTATCGCTCTGAAATCGTCAAAGAACACAGCCATCTAATTATTGGTTTTTTGCAGGATAAATTTTAATATTTTAAAATGTATATTACATTATCACCTATTTATCATAAATTCATTCATATATATATATATATATATATATATATATATATATATATATATATATATATATATATATATATATATATATATATATATATATATATATATATATATAAGGCCAAGAAAAGCCAACCGACCATCCTCCTTCTCCACTTACCCACTCTTATTGTCTCCCACTGGCGTCTCATTCATTGACGACCAAAAACCCGAGTCTCCGCCGCCGGAGCTCCAAACCACCTCCATCATGTTTCCTTTTCTGCCAGAATCTCATGATGAGCCCTATGGGCCGCCGGAGATGATGATAAGTCCCACGATGGCTGCCGATTCTCTTCCGGGCTACTTCATGGCTTCCTTTTTTCCCATGGAGATGGCCTGCGCCACAAGAACAGATCATATGCCGATGGACCGGGCAGTCTTGGCGTCACGGAACCACCGCGAGGCTGAGAAAAGGAGACGGGAGCGGATCAAGTCCCACCTTGATCGCCTTCGTGCCATCCTTTCTTGCGATCCCAAGGTTTGTGTTAATCAAGTAGATGTTCGAGGTTTTTCGAAAGCTAGCTATCTTGTTTGGCTTTTTTTTTTAATATTATTAGCCGTAATCTTTTAATACTATTTCATATAAGGTCTCATACGGTAGGGGAGAGAGTTAATTTCTTATTCTTAACTATTTATGTGCAGTTGATGATTTACTGAAGTCATGTTGATTGAATTCTAACTAGGATTTAGTAGTTTGCAAGAAACCATTGTTAAGTCTTCTGGGCGGTTGTGTTCAATATTCTGTTTGAGAGAAATTTTGTGCTGTGGCATTAATTTAAGAACTGATCATTTATTTTTGATTTGTGCTGCTTCATTAAGTTGTGAGGATACTTTTTAGTTACTTGAACAAGGTTAGCTAAGATTTACTAGCTTTTGGTAAAGTGAACTGGGCTGTCAAAATTAATTTCAAGGTTTCTTTTTTTTTAAAAAATTTTTTTTAACGATTGGAAAATTCTTTCTGTTCACGGGAATTCTAAATAACGTAATCAATGGTAACTTCTCCTTCAATTGGAAGAATATATAGAACATTTCCATTTCATCCATACGGCCAACAAGGAATAAAAGATACATTGGTATAGATAAATTAATATTGAATGACTGAGTGGAGAGATAAGCTATTAAGTATGGGGGATGGATAGTGTTTAGAAAATTTGCGCATGCAATACTCATTATTAGCAGATTAATTAAGCCATCGTCCATGCAAATAATTGGATATGACAATGATGATAATGTTGATGTTGATATGATCACAATATAAGATTGGCTGTGATTCGAATTAGCTGGTCAAAAATTCTCAAAATCCTTCAATATATTAGAAGCATGAAAAATTTGCAAGAGAATGAAAAAGCCCGAGTATCTGAACTAATTTCTTTTCAGTGATTCAGAGAGAGAGAGAGAGAGAGAGAGAGAGAGAGAGAGAGAGAGAGAGAGAGAGAGAGAGAGATGTTTAATCTATTTCTTTTATGCACATTAATTACATGAGCCATATTGTTGGAAGGTAGCCAAAACCAATGCCTAAGTAAACTATATCAGGAAAGTTAGACTCAGAAGAGTTCAGGCATAAAACTGAGAAAGGTACGTAGTTTTTAAGAGTTGGATTAAGGATGTCAAAAGTAACTTAGCTTTATTGTTTCATGTCTAGGTTTTAGGAGTTTTCTCTTTTCCTGAACACTCACTTTAGCTGACCAGTTTTCTTTTGTCGCTTGTCATTCTCTCCAGACAGACAAAGCATCACTCCTTGCAAAGGCAGTAGAACATGTAAGAGACCTAAAGCAACGTATTGCTGAAATATCTCAAGCACAGCTCTTTCCAACTGAAACAGATGAGATCAGTGTGCTTCCTGGAAGTCTCCATTCAAATTCTTCAACTTCAACTTCTGATGGTGGTCGGAGGACAGTCTTCGAGGCTTCCGTCTGTTGCGACGACCGCTCTGACCTCCTCCCAGAGCTCATCGAGACTCTCCGAACTCTTCGGATGAAGACATTGAGGGCGGAGATGGCGACACTTGGCGGCAGAGTTCGAAATGTGCTGGTGCTTGCTAGGGAGAAGGATAAGGAGTATGATGAAGGAATAGGTGATGGGTCTGATGAGGATGGCGGAGGATTAATCAGAGAAGCTCTTATGAGTGTGGTCAACCGGCCTGTGTCGGCCGTCGACAGGTCGAAAAGGAGGCGCATTGTCGATAATACTGACATGTATGTCTAAGTCGGAACAACTGATACCTAGTGTGTGCTGCTATTTTGTTTCTTCTTGTTTGTGTTTGGACAGAAATCATAGTAGGATTTCCTCGTATAGATTTTTATTAAAAATTCTTATCTCCGTTTACTTTTGCATCAAGATCTGTGTTATAAGTTTCTATCATTGACAGAAACTTATCAGCAGAAGAAAATAGATCTTGATGTATTATAATAAATGAAGATAAGTATTTTTTAATAGAAATTTGTATAAAAAATTCTTGTAGGATTTCTGTCCTTGTTGTTTGTGTTGCATTTAAGAATGGTTCATGGTCTGTAATGGTTGGTGTTAACTGTTTGACTACTTTCGAGGTTAGGCGTGCAAGAAGAGAAAGTCTAAAATAATTGCACGATAAGTTATTGGGTTCAATGTGATGAAGCTAATATCAGTAATATAAATGTCAACAGAACAATACTTATTTATCATTTTTAGATACATATGATGATTAGTTAAGTAATTAAGTTCATTAATGTCATAATATAGATGTGGAGCAGCCAGTTATGGGATTTATGCCAATTCTCCAAATTTTTTCAGTTATGTTTGAAATGCAGTTGTTCACTAGATGCTAGTTTGTTATAATATTTAATTGATTTTTAATGCTTTTCTAATTAATACGATATATCTAGATTGGCAATAATTTTTGTGCTATTTTATTTTTTAAATTAATATTTTGTGGGTCAATTAATAAATTAGATAACTGTTAAATAAAATTATTTTTATAAGGAAAATAATGAAAGTAGCAAATACAATTTTTGCTTAAGTGGATTGATTGACCATTGCACGTATGATATATGCCAAATATTATACGACTACCTTTGTACCGGTTGAACAACTCTAGTTGGGGGCCTAAGCATCTAATATTGAAACATAAGAGCCATGCTTATATATTGAGATTTGTTGAGATTGTTTTATATAAAAAGTTTTAATATTTTATTGTTATATTAGTCTTTTGAGGAGAGAAATTATTAGCATGCCCTCTTATTTATTGTGTCCAATAACTTGGGAGATGGAGATGAAATGTTTGATATAAATGCGGGATGATCATAATGTTGAAAAATATTTTGATGAATGTTAATTTCAATTGTCATTTGAAATTCAGAGTTTTTTTTCTCTTTTTGGTGTCATAGTAGAGTTTCATAATTTAGCTAAGATTGATTCCTATTCATTGTAGTAGTAGAGTTGTACAGCTTGGTAAAAATTGACTACCTATAATTCCATTATTCTCTAATTGAAGATTTATTTTGCACCTTAATGATCTCTATGGTCAAACCTCCCTCCTGAGATACTAAAAAGTTGGATAAACAAATGGTTGAAGATATTCTTGATGAGCCATACCAAAGGTCTTTCAACAATGAGCAGAGTGTTCATGATTTTTTATTCTTTGCAAATGTTTCATCAAGCATTTTAGCTCCATAACTAAATCAATAACCAAGCTATTGAAGTCAATAATGTTGTTAAAACCATCTCAAACTCAGGAAGATTACTACAATGTAATCCTTAAATGAAGGGCATGGGTGAGAGCATGAGGGGTTGCAAGATCCATTGAGATTCATTTTAGTCATAAAGAGCTATTAGTTGTTAACTATATTGATTTTTTAGAAGTGAAATAGTTACCTTGCCATGTATATATTTTGTTTCCAAAAATATATCAAGAAGTAAAGAAATAAGAGATCTATTATAAATAGAGGATGTATAATTATAATGTCAAAACATAATTTTGACAAATTTTAATTTTAATTGTGTTTTCTTAAATTCATAACACTTTGCTACCTATTTATCATCATGGTGATGTTTCCTAACTTTATCGAAGATAATTTCTTATTTATTCAAATAGTGTAGATTTTGAAGTACACTAACATTGAATCTCTCTTAATTTGTTAATCTTTTATGATCACAATTTCTCTCTCTACCTCATAATCTCTAATGTTAACCTAGACAACAAAGGCAATGATATCGATCTATGATAAGGGCAAAATATATTAATTCAAGCAGTAGCCATCAAGTCACTTTAGATAGCCACAACCAGTGTCAATACACTTACATAAAATTTCCTTGTCATTAAATGGTTTGCCATTTTTGGAAAGTTCATTTTAATTATTATCATGAAATTCAAAATGAATAATAACATATGAAGATGTTTTGAGGAGACCCTAAACTTGCAGAGGATTTAAAAAATAGTGGCATAATCTTCTATGGATCTTGGGATGATGTTGTGTGAGTTATGAAGGAAATTATCAATGGTGAGAGAGGCCTAATGATTGCATTGAGAATAAGCTGATTTTGAAAAATTTATAAATGCCAATAATGTCATTTAACAGGGATGTGAGAAGCTTCTTTTAACAAAGCAAATAAGGCCATAGTTGACACAACTTAGGAATTGAATTGGATGTGCCATGAGATATGGCCAGTGGATGTGAGTTTGATTAGTGCTTGAGCAGTTGCATAGAAATGAAAGTGGCAATATTTGTGAGAAAAAAGCGCATTTTAATTTCATTTAAGGATTTCTAGTACAATATAAATGATTTTTAGCTTAATTTTGGATTAAAAGCACTTAACCAAGGAAAGGATTAGACGGGCTTTTTGATCGATGAAAGTAGTTGATGATTGACTCGAAATATAACTGTGAAAGGGGAGTAGGAGAAGGGGGAGGTTGTATTATGAAATATATTAAATCTAATTTAAGCACTAAGATAATAAAAATATATATAAATTATAAAAGAAGATCAATGGCTAAAACACAAAAAAAATTTCATACATGTTCATCCTAGTGATGGCTATATCTTGTTGCAACCATTGTGGATTTTACTATGATTTGATTTTGGAGAATCATAATCTTAATTTCTTTAATACAAAAACAAAATTATGCCTTCTTTTTTTGAAGAGAAAATTAGGAAAACAAATATAATAAAATATTCGTAATGATAGAGATATATCATTTATTTCAATGGCTTTGCTCTTGAATTCTAGGAGGGGGCTTCTTAACTTAATTCCAAACTTTCTAATGTAGTTATTACAATAGTACTCATAACTATGTTTGCATATTTTCTATCTTATAGGAAAAAAATTAGGCTCCATAGCTTAATAATTGATATCACATTATGATACCATACAGAATATGAGAGAATAGTTCTCGTCATTATTTTCGTTGTAGTTTGAGAATACATATATATTGGGTAACTTCTCATCAAAAGGGGCTATTTATATAGTTGGAAATAGTTTGAAGGTATTATGAAGTAAATGTAGAGTATTTAAAATTTAGAAGATTAATTTTTAATTTGTTAGACCTAAAAAAAATTTTAAAAAAAAATTGTTAAGGTTTGAAAAGGAATCATGATGGCCCTTGCTTGGGGGCATGCATTAACATGATCGAGGCATGTGAAGGAGAAGAGGAATCATGATAAGATTAAGGGAGGTATCAACAAGACATAAGACATTTATTGGAGAAGAGGAATTATGATATGAGCTTGCAGGGAGAGGTATTTTTGGGACATCTTATATATGAAGGGGAAGAGGAATTGTGAAGGGAACTAACCAAGGGAGACATCAATGAGATTTGCGTTGTGTGAGGGAGAAGACTAGATTGTGATAGGAGCTTACATATGTTCGGGATAGACAAGATCAATGGTGTGTGAAGGAGAAGAATAGGTCATTGTCCATTTAGAAATCACCCAATTAAATAATTTTGGCTTGGAATACTCCAAAATTAAACCAATAATAAGTTTCAAACATAATATTTTTTTTAGCCAACCAAACATCTGAATTTTTAAACCCCTATTTTTGAAATATTGTATCATGAAAACCACTACAACCAGGTAGCCCTTAAGATGAAAATTGGCAATACTTTCTAAAATTAAGAGAATTCAAAAGAATTCTAAATATATAGTTGTATAAAATAAGTGTTTTCATATTTATTTTATATTAGTTTATTGAGTAAAAAGTTCAATTATAGATTCTCAATCAAACTTGTTGAAACTCTCTGGCTAATCCTCTAAAATAAAAGTATTGGCAACAAAGCAAAGCATAATGATATTTCTACATAGTGTGTATGAAAGTGTATATATATATATAATTATAGAAAAGGAGGGTGTAAAAGACAAATTTAAAAAACAATGATTAAAATAAAAATGATTTAATCCTTAGGAGCAAATCAAAATAAGAAGCAAATAGATTTATCCTAAATCCCTTTATAATATTGGTTGACATTAATTGTGCTGAAACATAATATTTCTAAAAGCATAATACCAGAGATAACTCTTTGTCATTATACTTACATATCTTGATTCTATGTTTTTATTTTCTATCTTTGCTTTTTTTTCCCTATTTCGGTGTTTTTTAATAATCATAATTAATGAAATTCATAGATAAATTAAGAAATTTATAATTCAGTTGACATAAGGGTGTAAGAGACTGCAACAGAAGGCGCTTGTCCTATCCTATTGTGCCTTTCCATAAAACATAAAAAGAGGCTTGATTTGGAAAGGCTATCAAGAGAAGCAAAGTGTTTAAGATTTATTTCTAGAAAACAATATATCTTTCCTCACAGTACTCTACCTTCATTTACTCTCTTCTGACAAAAAAATAATCACAGTTGTGAAGCTTTCTTCATGAAATGTTAGTCGTAAAAGTTCCCATCTCATATACAAACCCCCACCCCACCCCCAACCTTGACCTCAAAATAAAAATAATAACTAAAGCAGTTCCCAAAAGGAATGCTGAGACATCATTGATGGGAGAGTAAAAAGGTGTTTTTTCCAATTTGCATAAGTTGACAGAAGAGTTGAATCATTATAATTACAGCAAGTCACGAGCTGCACTGCATGCCATATGCAGTGTGTGTCTGGAATGCTTTGTTTTATTAGCTCAAAAAAAAATATATATATATAATCTGATTAAAGCTTAGATACTGCTACTATATATATAAAAGCACATTATTTCTATCAATATGCTATCATAATGCTTCTATGTCTTGAGTAATAGTGATAAATAGAAGTGTTGAGCTAAGTTCTAGTAAGAAAACTTCTCAATGGATATCTTGAGTGAATTTAACTAAGAATTAAAGACACCTCGATTAAAAATAGCCATAAAAATAATTATTAAAGACATTTTTATATAGTTCTACCTTTATTGTAGAGACAGTTCTAATACCCCGCTAAATAGTAAAGGACCAGCATTTTCTCTTTAATACTTTGTAGGTATAGGTCAAAAAACTGTAAAAGCTCTATGAGCTTTAAAGCTTTAGAAAATGGCTTCTGCATGCGGCACTTGAGCACGAAGCCATAAAGTGGGTCCTATAAAATCCTCCCAAATCTCAATTAGATACAGTTCAAAGAATAATTAACACTTACAAAGTAATAACTTTTGAGCAAGTGTTTAGACATCTAGACAGAGTGATTAAACTCAAATACATGATTAACAGCTTGAGATGATTCATACTGCACCAAATAGCTAGCGTTTCCACGTACGCGTTATTCATATAGGCGTGCAGAAGCTTGATGCCTTATCGTCATTTAGGGCAAATATTAGGTAGTATCTCACATAGTGTGGAACCATGAAGTACCTGATGGCGACTCTTATCAACTTTATATATTCTAATATATAATTATAGAAGCTTTTCCTTTTAGGAATTTGATTGTCAAAATAAAACATATGTTGACCATACTCACCGATTCATTCTCCATTTTCTTACTCAGTATAAGTTAAGATATTTTTCAATATTATTTGATGCCGAAACATTGTAGGTTTCGCCCTCTATGATGCCCAATGACTAGCTCGGTGCCAGATCTTTGCAGGGGAGGTAGGTCGAACGAATTAGTAAAATAAATTTAACGTGATCAAAACTCAGAGTTACGTTACATTTTAAGTGAGCCTATTTTCCTAATATATTATGTATTATAAACCATTTAAGTAAAAAAAAAAAAAGTAATTCAAAATCAAGTCATGCAAGCATTAGTTTCTTTGTTTTTGTTTTTGTTTTTTAATAATTTAGTGTCGGAATGGCATTCTGGTGCATTTCTCATTCAAACGTTAGTTTGAGATTTGTTTCATTTATAAATTTATTTACTTTTTGGAATAAAATGCCATTTAAGATAGAGTTTTTTATTTTTTTATTTGTTTGAGAGAATTTATTTGCAAACTCACATATTTAACCTATGTAGGAGAACTTAAATATAAGATTTATCGATTGAAAAATAAAACTCTCAACAATTAAATTAAAATGCCTTACAAAAGATAGAGTATTTCTCCTTCAAACAACCTTCATGTCAACATCAAAACTATATCTTCCCATAAATTGTTAAAGGACCACCTCTTCTGACACAGAAAGTAAAGGGAGAGAGAATGAGAGAGAGAGAGAGAGAGAAGGGACCCATGCATGCGCGCGTGCTAGATGCTTGCAGTAGCCGCAATCATGTGCGTGACAGAAGCTCAGAGAATGTCGCAAGCTGAAACAAAGAATAGAAAGAGTAGAAGAAGCACATACAAAAAGAGAGAGAGAACCTAGCAAGAGATGACAAATTATTAGTTGAGCTAAACAAGTGGAAGATCCACATATCCATGCTTTGATGTGTACCTTATTACATATTATTTCCAACAAAATATTTCTAATAAAATAGACATATTATAATATATAGATTTTAACATATTTCTTTTAAGTGCGCAACACGCACGCAATAATCGCGAGAGAAAGAGAGAAGAAATAAATGGTCTCAGACCTGCAACTTGTCCCCAAAGGAGAAGGCAACCCTCTTTTTACGTTATTTCTTTCTAATGCGCTTTACGATCTTTAGCCTCTTTCTTAATATTCTCTACTGTTGGCTTTTGTTTCATTGGGAGGAGAAAGGGGAGAGTCTTTATGGACACGCGCGCGGCCGAAGGCAATTATATGGAGGGTGGGCGAGACGCCAGGCACTGATCAAAAGCAGAGCACATGATCGCCCAAATGCTTTTTCTCCATTAAAATAAAGAAGTTTTGTGCAGAGTAAAAAATATTGAATGATAAAAAGAGTAAAACATGGTAGATAGATTATTATATATGGAAGGCATGGCTATCGAGTAACAGCACGAGGGCAGATGGTGGAGATGTTTAAAGCTGTTGCTTTCTTCTGCTTATACGGCTAGCTCCAACCTGTCTTATGCTGACCTCCCTCTTGTTTTATATATTTAAACTAGCTTTTTTGGTCGTATTCACTCATCAATATATATGGTAATGCTAATGCTACATTGTAACTCATATCCATAGAAAAATACTGATATCTGATAACGCATTAGCATGGTAAAAGACTAAATTATAGTATAAAAAAGACTAATAATTTGACAATTTTATTTTATTTATATATCTTCATTATGTCAAGTTTTTTTTTGAGAGAGATTAACGCCAGTGGTTGACTGATGCAATATTTCTGGTCCTATCAACGTGCATCATCAGATGGTAGCTGTTGATTAATACCAATGCTTATCTTCCTCCAAGTTCAATTTTAGCAAATTTTTTTAAATTAAGTATCATTAGAAACTTAATTAGGCAATTAAGTATCGTTAAAAAAATAATTAAAAAAAGTATAATTAGTGCAGTGGGCTAATTCCGTCAAAAATGATGTGGCATGAAATTGCCATGATGTAGTGAGCCCAGTCGCCCACTTAGTGGGGTCTAAAGTCCCACTAAGTGGGCTAAATCTGATTAATTTTTTTTTACATGATCGATTGTTTTGACACAACTCAACCTTAGAGTTTGTAAGTTTTCATTCAAGTAGATCTATAACATCTAAGAATAAATAATAAATGATAGATAAAAATAAAATTGATTATTTACAAGTTTTCATTCTAAAAAATGAGTATAAGTATTTACATAAATTGATGATACAAAAATAAAAATAAAACATATAAGAACAAATGTAGTACAGGTGCATAAATAGACTATCGTAAACATCTACGCTCAGGTGCGCATGGAATCGCACTCCGGTGTACTAGTTAGGTGCACGTTATGGACGATCACGCAGCTGATGGTGGCCCTCCAATGCAAGATCTTCGGAAGTCTGCGTTGGATGGTCCTGTGACGGGAAGATAGGTGGATGTGACTCATACGTAGGTTGGTATATAGAAAGACTTAGATCAACATACATAGATGGACCTGGAACAACATATGTAGATGGCCCGACGCTCCAATTATGGTGTGGTACACCCTCTGTAGGCTCTGATCCGTAATGTGTGTCCCCGATATGTACACGCAATCGTAAGTCTGCACCTTGCCTATTACGACTCAGTAGCTTGTTCTCATCCACAGTATGCACGGAAGATGTCCTGAGTCACCGAGATGTGCTCTGCCAGCACAAAAAAATAGTATATGAAATTAGCCTCAAGTAATATATTGAATTCAAATGAATACTTATGTTAGCGCTTACATATATACACTCTACATGTGCTCTGGATAGTAAGTGGTCGGAAGATCTATCGAGGCGGCCAGTAAATAGAGAGAAGCCCACGATCTGAACCAGCATATGTACTGGTTGATAACCGTCATCCTGTCCTTATCCTCATCCAAGCCCTCGACGAGGTAATCCCTCCGCCTCTCCCAAGCAGCAATGTGCACCTGGTGGTAATCAACTCAGTCGACATCCGCTTTGCCTCGGCCATCGACCCTTTTGAAACTAGGATCAACTGGTGCCACATCTACTCTGGGTAGTAGGCCAAACTATTGCAGCACTCGATCTGGTAAATGTCACTCAACCCTCTTCCAGCTGATCAGAGGGACTCGTGCTAACCATATGTCAGAGCCTGCTGAGCATGCATGTGATAGACGTAGTGTGATCTTCTCATTGTACGACTCCCAGATCACCTGTACATATTAAAAATTATGTTAAATTAGAATATGCATTGTATATATTTGAACCAAAATGTAATCTGCAAGTCCAACCTGAGTATGCAACAAGTCATCCAGCTCATTTCTATACGCTGCAACGTTCGCCATTGGCATCTAGCAAACATATTTATCGTTCCACCTATGCATATAACATAGTTTAAACAAACAGATAAGCTAAAAATTTGAAAGTGCAGAAAGTAAAATATACTTCAACCCAATGCTAAGACTGTCAAGATCAGTAGGATATGACACTTGCAGGGTCGGTCTCCCCACATGAATATGCTCCCAAGACCATATTTGTAGGAGGTGTAGGTAGCCAGCCATGTTGGCCCTAATGGGCCTAGTCGACTCGTAAAGCTCTCTATAGAGATGGGCTAGAACTGGTCCTCCTATAGCCAGCGTACTGAATGTATCCAGGTCCTCTAGAAGTGGTACATACTCTAGGTGGACCTTAGAACCTGATGTATCCGGAAGTAAGAAACACCGAATAAAAAATAGAATGTAGGCACGCAGGTGCCTGAAAAACTCCTCGGTACTCAGATGCGCATATGACTCCTTATAAAAAGACCACCTAAGCCTCCGGTGTCGTCATGTGCACACGGCTCATCTGAAGGTCGAACGATGTGGACTAATCAGGTCATGGTACATCACATCTGGTAGAGGGTGTCGACCCAACAACTCGTCGCAGCAATCAGGTCAGGTATCCCATCTCTTCCCCTCACCGATCACAATTGAGCCAATAATAGGTGGCCCATCAACATGTAATCCTAGGATCATCACCACATCCTGGAGCGTCACAGTCATCTCACCAACAGCTAGGTGGAAGGTGTTGGTCGTGAACCATCTCAACCAGCAGGCGATGCGGATGATGATCTAGCGGATTAGGGCCACCTTGTAGGCCTATTGCCTCTAGCCCACTGATAAATCGTCTACAGATGATGGGCCACTTCTTCAGCATAAGCAAGTGTGACACAGCCTCTAGTACAGTGCTCTGCAAAAAAAAAAGGATTGATTCGTCATTAACCAAAATAAAAAGTATGCAAGCGTAACGTAGAAACATAAATTAACTATTACTTACGATCGGTGGCGACTCATCGTCCCGGAGGCTATGCTAGGGTGAACCTCAGTAGGTGGTTGCTCCAACTATGGGGTGGCCTCCCTAGCATGACCATGACGCTGACGTCTAACTGGAGGGCAGTGCTCCTCGACCATCGTACTTATTGAAGAAAATAAATGCATGAATCAGTATCAGACAGTTATAAATAATGTGAGGGAAAACTGTAGCGTAAATTAAGCAAAAAAAAATAATATAGAGTACTGCAACCTACACGGAAAATCTAAGTAACATGCACTAAACATATACATTGTATGCTAAAGTATCTACGGTATACCTTCTACTATCAACATTGTGAGGGCACGATGACCTGTAGTGGTCAGTTGTCTTGCATAGACTGCAGGTTCTACTACTGCTAGCTCTATTTTCATTCATTGTATTTCTGAACCTATTCGTACGAGGCTTATCCGACCTTCTATGAAAACTAGGTGGTAGCAATGCTATTAAACCATGCTCTGCACTGAAAGATGGCCACTCGGAATGGTCAAGCAATGTGTGTGACTCATTTATGTATGTGAGATTATACAGATGCAGTGTGCAATACTGTGACACACACGTAAGGTGGTTCAATCATCTAAATCCTAGTATAGCAACAACATGTGGGCATGGCCAATGATATATGATTGTTTTGTTACAACTGTAATTACAATGGCTATTATCTAGTAAATCAACTCTAAATGATCGGCTAGACCTATCAAATACCTGCATCTCCCGGGAGTTGATGTTCACAGGTTCAGAGTAATGTCTTGCTTCCCTTTCAGTACGCTGTAACATTGTGGATACTCTTTGGGTGAAAATAGATAAGTTGACATCCTGTTGCTGAGTTGTAGTGGCAAGTCTTTTCATGAGCAATACAACTAAGTTGTAGTAAATAGTAATAATTAGAGCCTAAATCGGTAAACCACGAGCCCGTTTCAGAACACCGTTAAAATACTCAGATGTATTAGTTGTCATTGTATCATAGCGCATTCCACCGTCATGTACAAGTGACCAATTAATAGAGTCGCGCTCCACAAGCTATTTGTGAGCTTCTTCTTTCATATTTTTAATATCTAACATGAAACGATTGAACTCACGGATATCATCAGTGTTTCCTGCCATATACATCTTCTAGCATAGAAATTCAACATCACCATTCTCCAATTTACGTATTACCTTTTTAAAATTTCACGCAGATGATGCAAGCAGTGTCATTGAGCGGCCCATGGAAAGACTTCTCTACACCCACGTAATAAACCAGCATGTTTATCAGATATTATGCACAAATCACGTCTAACAGACACGACAGACAGGATATCATGTAAGCATATCAAGAACCACAACTAGGAATCAGTCGACTCAGACTCCACAACAGCAAAGACAAGTGGAAACAACCCATTATTTTCATAAATTCCAATAACAGTTAATAACGTACCAAGATACTTGCCTAACAAAAATGTACCGTTTAAGCTCAGTACTGGTCGACAACTACCCCAGCCTATAATGGAAGGACCAAATGCCCAAAAAAGTCTTTGGAAGCATTATGTTCTGCTAGACTAAATTATGTAGAATGTACCAGGAAAAGTACTGCAAATTGATTCCATATAAAGACTGAGAGTCCTATAAGACTCTTCCCAACTGCCAAAGATTGCTTTTATTTCCTTACGCCTTACATCCCAAGCCTTCATATACGAAACTTTAACATTAAATTTTGACTCCATTATATCTATAATCTCCCTAGGTTTCAAATCAATATGATGCCCTGATCACAGATATAATGAAGTAAGCTATGAATTTTGAACTACACTTGATGTGAATGCACTACTACATTGATACATGATTTTCTCCAACTCTGGATATTCTCCAAGCAGCCCCTAAGCGTCTATTATTGTTACAATACAAATGCCAATTATATGATCTTGTAGGACTATCATGGTGTACACATATAAACGTAAAGTTTTTTTGGTTAGAGGTCACTGTTTGGAATTGAACATTATTCACTATGCACAACCCAACAATAACAAATCGAAGACTCCGTTTACTTGCGAAACACATACCTTCAATAAGGTCACCTAGGATTTCAATATCATATGTTAGGACATTTTTATCAGATGGACCGTTAAAGTAAATAGTGTTGTCCCACTCTCTCATAATTTGACACATCTGTACATACTCGTTTGTGGACAACATCTGAATTTCACTATCAATATTTTGGAGTGAATGATTTTTTAAAAGATCGCGACCGTCTAGATTCCCAATCATAGTGGCTTCTAACCCAAGTGAACAATCATCATCACTGATATCCTGCTCAGACTCACTACTTGAATCGCTGCTCATAGTCTGATACTCATCATCGCTTGTAGCACTCTGAGGCACATATGGTTCCTCTGAATGATAAATAACATCATCGTTACCACAAAACTCATAAGTTGGATGGAAAACTATCATATTAATTATTACAAGTACAAACAGAGAAAGGTAGACTAACTATTACCTGAGAATCAACTCATCAAAGCTGCGCTGTGTCGCTAGAGTTGCATGTGCGATGAAATCCTGTGTATGCGTCATTGGTATATCTACTGACCTTATTACAAGATTAGCTGATGTTGATGCAATATTAAGATCATCCACTTCAACATACAACACTAATATCTGACGGGAAGCTTCGTAATCGCAAATGTCATCGTCAGATATAACAGACGCTATAAATCCATTACCCACCGGATAACGATATGTAAGAGTGATTATGTGATGCTCTGAATCAATGTGCAAGGATCTCATAATTATTTACTTCAATTCCAGTAAGGTGCTGTAACGCAAAACCTTAACTGGATGATTTCTAGCTCCCACATAACTTGGACTGAATTGCTCGTCGATACTTAGTTCGCCTCCATAGAAAATGATCAACGAAATAAATTTTCTATTTATTCATGTAAAACAAACTACATAAATAATAAGAAATTTAAATCAATCGACACATTATACAGACGTCGTCATCTAACATCACTACAATTAACATGGCTCTAAGCTTATTAGCCAACTGCAACAACCCAATCCTAACTCATACTTTTCAAAATTATATTGTACACCCTAAATAATACTATACGCGGTATCTTATCACCTGAACCGCAACGCTAACACAAACATATAAATCAAACCCTACCACAAAATTCTAACCATACAACGCTAATCCCTAGCACACATACTCTATTAATTTATAAATGGAAAGAAATAGGGATTTATCATGTGTTGACAAAAAACGACTGAAATGTGCACAAAAATGGTATAATCTGCCGCAGGGAACTTCCCTGAACAAAATGGAGCCACTGGAATTGTCACTGGAAGCTAATGTTGGCTTCCAACGGCTGCTAGATGGAGAGGGAAGTCGTCAAACGCCGTCGACGCAACTGTTGGGAAGAAAACAAGTTGCTTTTGGGTAGAAGGAGAAGACGGCACAATGCCGGCGGTTTGACGGCTGCCGGGAAGCTTGGAGACGAAAAGGAGCATGCTCGGAAGGAGAAAACCGGCTGGCGGCACTCGTGGAGGCGGCGGAACCTCGGGTCTGCGACGTCGGGGGCGAATCGAACGAAATAGAGAAGAAATAGGGTCGATTGGTCCGATCGGCCCTATTTCATTTCCTTCGCTAGTCGTCCACTAAGTGGGCGACTGACCCCACTATATCGTAGCAACTTTATGCCACGTCATTTACGATGTGACAACCTAGTCACCTACTAAGTGTGCGACTATACCTATTTTAAAATTTTTTTAACGATACTTAATTACCTAATTAGATTTTTGATGATACTTAATTTAAAAAAATTACCTTCAATTTTCCATGCCTATCACTGCCACCTGCTCATCGACTTACACAAGTTTGAGATATCTATATATTTTTAAGTCCTCCAATTGCAAAAGGGTGTTTTTATAATCCCTGACTTATATTAGTGTAATTGTAAATGATTTAAGCCCATAATTTTTTATTTATTTTTCATGTACAAGAATTTATCTTATAGGTGTATTTTGCTCTAGTGCTTATCTGTATGTGCGCATAAAATGCTAAAATCTTTGGTACAACTACATTTCATGAGATCTATAATCGTTATATAATAAATAAATATGTCTACAAAATATCATTTTAATGATATAAGTTTGAAAAAAGATGTTAAAAAGTTCTGATTTTAATAAATACGGGGAAGATAGCCTCCTATCAACTACTTTCCACAGTATATCACATACTCCACATAAGAATAATCAGCAATATATTATTATTGACATGTAAGTTATTCATAAATGCTAACAATACAATTATTTAAAAATAATCAAAAAAAAGGTTTTTTTTTTTTTTTTGCAATGGGTATCCACCCAACACCCCACCCATCTTGTGGGTGGAGATGTCGATATATTTAATCCCGCCTAATCTGCATTCATCCTACATGTAATTTTACTCTTTAGGTATAGGAGTCTCCGCCCTGGAGAGGATTCGAACTCGGTTGAGTAGAAGGAGGTGGGGGGGCTGCTTGCCCATCAATTGAGCTAAGAGATGATAGGTATTTTTCTTAATTTACTTTTCAGATGTTCTTTGCCTTTGTCACTTGCAAGTTACCAGGTAATTCCTTTTCACTCAGTGTTTCAGATAACCTTTCTCGCTTGCTGTTTATTTTTGCGACAATCAGTGCATTTGTTTGCCATCATTGTTACGTCAGCTTTAGATAAAGTTACTGATTTAACCGATTTCAGATACAGGTAAAGCCGTCACTTGTGAGGCTCCCCGCGAAGGCCTCAGAAAGAGGGGGAAGGATCGCAGCTTTGCAACGCATGGGGTTCGTGGGTTTAGAAAAGTGCTAGACATGCAAATTGTGGGCCTTTCATGAGCACTTGAATTTGTCCTCTACTTGCAAAAATAGAAGGAATAAATATTTTTTTTTAACTGATAACTTTATAAAATAAAAAATTTATAAAAGATTATTTAAGAAAACAAAGCAAAATAAACAAAATGAATTCTGAATTTTTAAAATTATTTCGTTTGGCTATTAAAATTAATGAAATGAAAGAAATTTGTGTTGATTATAAAATAAATCTATAAGTTTCATCAATTCAATCAGTAATTTAAATGAATAATAGTATAATTTTCTTTTACTAGAATCATATGTTATAAAAAAGTAATTTTAATATTTATTTTAATTAAAAAATTAGGCCAATATTTGTGGCCAATGGCCTCAATAGTCGCTACTTTATAGCACTTTAAGTTTATCTATATTGTGTATTTATACTTTCAGCTACATCCTCGATGCATGCTTGAATTCGTTGACCCACTTCTAATTTGCCTTTGTTTTCTTAACACACATAACCCCAATGATTTCTACTAGTATTTATTTAATATATGCTTTCAATGTATTCCTAAAACCTCAAGTAAATTTTCTTACAAATCATTACCTTCCGTAGAATCTTACATGTCCTATTTGTCTATCTATTATCTACCATCTTAACTATTATATTGAGGTGCATCTTTCATCTTTTTCTACCATCTATTCATATAAATAGGTTGCCCAAAATAGTGATTAGCAATTAGTAGTTGCTTTGGTTGGTATCATATAAAATATTTCTCCATTAGAAGATCACCAATAAGCATTAAAAGGTGATAGTTTGAAGGTAGAGACTTTCACAAGAAAGCTAATGACTATTGTTAGAGCAAGTAACAAACAAGGTGCTTCAGTATAGTTAATAAGCTTTTTTCTATGTTTGATGAGCATAGTTGAAGAAGGCTCATATGTATTTTTGGAGAGAGAACAAAAGTGGAAAGAAAAAGTAAAAGTTAGAAAAATATTTGTATAAGAAAATATGTATATGATATATTTATCTCTAATATAGTGGATTTGAATATCTATTGTGCAGTCATAGATATAATCATTTAACATCAAAAATCCCTTATCACTTTCTTTTATTTATCTCTAATATAGTGGATTTGAACATTCTTTTTCTTTATTAGTACTCCCAAGCATGCATTTCCTTATCAATTGATATCAAAGTTGGGCTAGCTTAAAATCTTGTAAGAAAAGTGAAAGTAATGATGTACGAATATGCGATTGTAAGAACTAGTATGAATAATATTTATGGCCTTTTCATAGAGAATGAATAAAGCTATAATATTTGCATGGCAAAGTAATATTAGTTTTTAAATATAATAAGGAAAAGAGTAGTGTTTAGTTTGATTTTTGAAAAGTATTTTTAATAAACTTACAAGTAAATAATGTATTGATCATTTAGTTTTGCAATATAAAAATGTTGGTGTGGTGAGTTAAAGAAAGACAAGCTATCTGTATTAAAATATATTTTAATTAGTTGGCTTAACTTAAGAAGAACGAAGGGATATAAGTATTAAAACTTATAGAAAATATCAAAACACTTAAGAAGAATAATAGAAAGAGAATAAGCAAATGAAATCTAGAAAAGGAAGTAACAATAACATAACCAACAAAGAAGTAATAAGATAACTACCACTTCATTGTTGAGTATAACCTTGTGTATCCCATCATTTAATTTGATGATAATAAATCTTGTGTAATAAGAACTAATAATTTCTTTACAAGATAAATTATCCACATTAATTATTATGAATGTTATTCTTAATTTAGATTTATATTGATGATAAATATATATTCTGGGAGCTACTAATTATTTATTTTAAATGTTTCAAAAAATTCATCAGACTCAAGTTACTTAATTAGATCTGAAAAGTCATATCAGATGGGCTTGGGCTGTTTAGGAATTTTTATAGCACTTGCAAAATAGGACAAATTAAAGCTCACGAAAATAATAATAATTATTAAATCTGTTCATATCATTTATTTTTATTTTTTTTACATTTTATCCGTTTTAGATAATTTGACTACCTGCACTTAGTTTAGCGTTATCCATTGCATCTAAAGTTGAGTTTAGTTCATTTATTTCTTCTTTAATCATATTTTCATGCTTATAAAAAATTTTATTAAGTTATTTTAGCTTGAGAATTAATTTATTCACTTAATTATGCAAATTATTATTTTTTCTCTCTTATATTATTCTTTTTCTCTCTCTTGCCAATAATTTTATTTGAAATTCAAATTCCCTCATGCATGGCCAAATTTTTGCTGTTTTGGCATGCTAAATTTTGTGTGAACTATTTTATTTAATGCCATGTCAATATTCTTTATATATTAATTTTCAAATTTCAATTTTATTTATATGTAAATTGAATATTATCTTGAAACATTTCCAAATTTTGTTTAATGACTTTGGGAATGTTATGGCCGGCCTCTAAAGCATTTCTATTTAATTTCGTATGATTTTATTTGATTTAATGTGAGTTAATTTAATTTTTTTTAAAAATTTAAAATCAAATAGATTTGCATTTAAAGCACTTTCCTAATTTATATATTTATTTTTAGTAAAAACTTTGGCTGGCCAATATTTCCTTTATTTAAATTAATTTTAATGTTGTTTAAATTTCAAAAACTTTCCCATTTAATCTCTCTTGATTGAATTTAAATTGATTTGCATTTATTTGGGTTTATTCCAAGCATGGAAAGTCTGGGCTGAATTTATCTTGGACTTATTTTATTTGATTGTAAATTTGAATATTGCATTTACTTATTTCCAAATTCAATTTTCTATTTATGGAAGATTATGGCCGGCTCCCATGTGTTTAATTTAACTTATTCTAATTTTATTTGAATTAATTATTCTTAGATTAAATTCAAATCCAAGGAGCCATGTATTATTGCACTTTTCAAAAATTAAATCTTTATTTTTGGAAATTCTTTGGCCGACCCCTTATCTATATCATTTAATTAATTAATTTTTTTTTTAAAATTCAAATTTATTACTTATTAATGTCATTTTATTATTTATTTACTAATCATCTTTATTAAAAATTAAATCATGCATGGAAAGTTCTGACTGACCCATACATTATTGCTAAATTAAATTATTTTCTAATTTGATATCTTTATTAATTAAAACCTCTTCATTTATGTAAATAACATTTAAACTCATTCCTTCTCATGCTTTGGCCGACCACATGATATTTAGGTTGAATTTATTTTGAATTTTTACATCATGTGCTTTAATTTTCAAAAATTAAATTATTTCCTTAAGAAAATTTGTATATCACTAAGGAAAATGTATCACTCTCAATATTTTCAAAGAAAAATATAGTTAAATTAGACTCCAATATAAATTTCAAGTGAGTAACCTCACTTTATGTTCAAATATAAAATTTGCAACTATCATTTCATGGCTATTTATAGACTTAAATATCATGAAGAATATGAAAATGCATAATAATACTAAGGGCTACAAAATTGCATAAAAAGTAACTTCCATGAAAAATCATGATTAGCCAAATAAATACATAAATATTAAATATTAAATATTAGCCTTCTCATCATTCACCTCCTTATATTAAGAGACTTCATAAAGAAGTTTTGTCATACATATTTCAAATCTTTAAGGAAAAGCTGTATCAAAAATATTCTATAATCTATCTCAAGACTTCCAAATTTTCAACGAGAAAAATACCGCTTAATTATGCATGATAACTGTGTTTGTTTGGTTGCTAGGCTATTGGCCAAGTTCTTTACCTTCGTCCATATGTTGATGACTTCAGCACAAAGTGGGTGTTGTCATCAGTAACCTTGTTGACAGTTGGATCAGTCTTGACTACGTACATTGGAGAAAAGATATCAGATCTAAAACTTGGAAACGGACTCATCGTCTCTTAGCTCAATTGGTGGCATGGAACCTCTGACCGAAGTTGAATCTCCAGGCATACACGCCATACGCGAGGAAAGTAAGTGGGGACCCCACATGTGTGGGTGATGAATGTGACGCTAGGCCCCCGTGAAATTAGTCACAACGACATCCCCACTTACAAGATAAGTGAGGTGTTAGATGGATACTCATTGCAAAAAAAAAAAAAAAACTGGGAAACACTTTTGATATTCACAAGCATTATATCATACTTGCCCGCATCATTTGGAAGAACGGTCTCCCAGGCATTTCAGGATGGAAACTACATTGGATTGACTACTATAGTCATTTCATTAATCATATTAGTTCTTGGTATTGTCTATGTACAGGTATTTTTTTTTTCTTTTCAGTCTTCACCTTCTCAAGTATCTAACACAGGACTTGAGGAAGCGGAGAGAAAAATTCCGCTTAATTATGCACGGTCAGACCTAGATTTCTCTAAATATTAATTTTACCTTTGAGAAGGTCATCCAACATGAAAGTGCATGGTAACATTAAAATTTCATACATTGTGGCTAAATGGTCATGTAAGAAGAAGATAATTTGTTTTAGCATGTATATGTAGTTATTCTTCATTTTTATACTAATAATTTTTAATACAAACATAGGTAATAAAAGTGTAAAAATAAGATTACATGAAAATAAAAAGATTATATGAGGACTATGTAAAATATTTTGAATAAGCAATACTTACGGAGAGGACATCCATTTAGCCACACCAATGCTTTAATATTTCTAATCTCTGATTAATATCTCATTATTGTGTTACATCACTTTTGATACTAAAAAATATTTTGATAAATGCATATACTAATAAATGTTGTGTATATCTTTCTTTAATTTGAAGTTACTATCATGAGCTAATAACACTAGTATCTTTTAGGGGAATATGTGTTAGGAGCTATATGACTGTTATTGACAAAGAATTTTGACTTTAATATATTACATGACCAGATTATGCATAACATGATTAAGACTTGATTATATATATATATAATGTTTTTAATTTGGAGTCGCGGGGACACCACATAGATTTTAGGGGGTGTTAATTGAAATAATCAAGTACGGCATCTAAGGAATGATGTACTATCTCAAAAGTTAAAAACATCATAATACAATGGACAATCATGTTATAAGAACTCCTATAGCAGATGGGTCTACATATATACTAGAGATCTTTCTCTTATTTTATATGAATATGTAAAGTAAGATTTATTTTAAGCTGAGTTCTTTAGTTCTCTATGGAAGCAAGCTTCCATAATTAATTACATCATAAGAAATAGAAGTTTCCTAAGAACATTCTCGATTAAAGTAGTCAACTAATATCTCCAAAAATTTTAAAAATAGATAATCAAAAAATTGGACATTTTGGAACATAATCAGGAAGATCTCAAATAGGAAGAGTTCTTAGCAGATTCCAAATAAGAATAAGTAAAAAAGCACACATGATGCTAAGAAGCCTAGTGAGTGCTTTAATCTACTCTATATTAAGGCTTTACATTTTTGAAAGAGAAAAAATATTTATTTGAGTTAAAATTTTAATAGAATACTAGGAATTAAATTCCAACAATACAAGATTATTTAAATACCTTCTAAGAGGTGATGACTTATATTCATAGCAAAGGAGAAATAAGAAGCCTATGAACCTATATCTAGAGTGCTCTAGCACAAGCTAAGAGCTTGATCTAATTCTAGTTGCGGTAATGAGATATATTTGTTCACTTCCACTAGGGATAGTGGACTAATTTTGACTCTTCTATACTTATACCTCCTGGATTGACTACCAGCTAACACCTCCTATGATGTTAAAATCATGTGAGCTAGTCATATATAAATGCAATATATGTAAACTGTTATTAATCAGAAAGAAATCTAAAATCCTAAACTCACTTCCTGAGAGAATAGATCATGATTGGTGTGCAGGTTATGACTTAAACTAATACAATAAAATTTACATGTTTTTATTTCATTTTTGACTCATCATTTTGGACTCAGGCTTAGAAGAGTTTATGACTAAATGCATGATGAAAATTGGTTATAGGCTAAATCATAAAGAGAGGGTGTTCTTCACTACAAGGGACTACTTTCACAAGTCAAGTATGTCCCCTATTGTGCAAGAATAGAGATACCTTATGTTTAAGAGTGAAATAATATTCATGCATGATGTTATGATATACAAATATTTAGCTAAAAGGTTACTAAATCTTTTATTTCTTGATTAATATCCTAGGTTTTAGAATTAGGATATGAATTGCTTAAGCTTTAATTAAAATTATTAAGTGGAGATAGAAAAATAATTTTTCTTAAAGAGCCTAATGCATCTGAGTTACACATTAAATAATCACACTTTAAGAAACTTGTGAAAAGCATGGAATTTCTTTTACATGATCCAAGTAAACATAATAATCAAACATTCATTTCGTAAAAGAACAGAAAGTTAGTGCAGTCGGGTACCGCCATACACCCAGAAAAAGAAAATAAATAAGATTGTCGAGCTCTACCCTTATACAACCCAGATTATAATTAAATTATAATAAAAGAGAAAGCTATGGGGGTATTCAATTCTTTATTTCATCTTCACTTCTTGGATTAGTATTTCATACATCACATGGTCTCCCAAGTTCAAGCATTCTAGCCACTGCTCATCCTAAATCCCATTACTCTAATCCTGATCCTATTGAAAAAATTACATTTTTATGAAAAATTAAATTTAACTACATGTGCAAAATAGAGATTAGTATAAAATACATTCAAACCAACCAGTTGTATTTCACATATTTGGACTTAGCACCCTGCCTTGGATAATCAAGCTCACCTGTCCTAATGGATTATGCTTAGGGACTTAAGCGACATATGCAAATAAAAGTATTTGTATTTTTTTATTATAATGGTCCCTTAAGCACAATCCCCTGCATAAAGTATCATTAGTCTAATATCACCATATCATCTATACTACACACAAATAATCCTAACATCTAGTTTAAAATATTACATCATAAAATAAACCATCATATTACAACATTCACCATCTTGACCTAAAATTAAGATTGATGACTTAGCATTCTAATGTGTGCATTAGGCTTAGTGAAGTATGTCTTAATTGGACTTTCAAGCTGAAATTTTCTAGTGTTTGAATATTCAATTTCTTTACTAATTGTGGTTATACTTTAAGTTATTAGAGTCTTGATAATATTATTAAATTATATGTGCATTCCTTCTTTTATTTCATGATTATAATTTGAAATTATAAAGAGAAGAAATAGAGGTGACTCTTGTTAATCTCTACCTCATGTTAATTCTAAGAGATGGATTTTATGACTTTTAGTCTCTTTAAGTGAAGGGGTCATAAGTTTTAATTGACCCTATATTTGAATTTGACATAAAAAATTCTACTCAAACATGAAAGATATCTTAAGATTATTGAAGCCAAATTATAATCAATTCAATAATATTTTCTTAATCGAGCTTCATTATTAATACTTATTATCATTTTTTACGTAATTTGACTTAATGTATTATGGTGTTTATTTTTGGATGTATATGGGGAACATCATATGGATCTGAGAGAGTATTTATTGAAGTGATCTGGTATAAAATTGATGTATGATATACTATCTCGAAAGATAGACATATCACCCTTCAATGGACCTAATCATCTAATAAGGACTCCTAAGGTATGATGGGTCTTCGAATATACTAGATATTTTTCCCCTACTTTATATGGATGAATAAAGTACGGTTTATATTAAACCGAGTTCTAAAGTTCCCTACGAGGGCAAGCCCCCATAGTTAATTACATCATAAGAAATATGAATTCCTCAGGAATACTCTTGATTAAAGTAGGCAATTATTGTCTCCAAAGATTTCAAGGGTATGACTATCAATAAATTGGTTATGTTAGAAAATCAAATGAGAAAGATCTAGGAGAAGACTTATTTGGGAAGCCAAAGGAGATGAGTAGGGGATGCTCATGATACTAGGAAGCCTAATGAGCATTCCAATCTATTATATGATTAAGCTTTATATATTTGAAAGTTGAAGAGATTTATATATTTTGAGTTAGATTTTTATTAGATTACTAGGGCTTACAATCCATTAACACAAGGTTAGGGAGATGTCTAAGAGGTGATGATTTATGTTTGTAGCCCAAAGAAAATAGCTATCTTAGATCCTAAATCTAGGGATATTTAGTAAGAGCTAAAGCATAAATTAAATCTAAGCGAAGATGGGCATATGATTTACCTCCATAAGAGAGAGTAAGTCACCCTACAACTGGACTTATAACCGCTTGGAGTGGCAGTCAGCTAATTCCTCCTAGGCTTTAAAACCATGTAGGTCAGTAATATGATTTTGCAAGATAGTTGGGTTGTTATTATTTAGAAAGAGACTAAAGTCCTTAAACCCACTCTCTAAGAGACTAGAGCATGAGTGGTATGAATAATAACTTAATCTAAAAATGCAAATCTTTTCAAGTTTTATTTTTTATTTTTTTGACACTTCATTTTGACAATGGCCATAAGATTTTCATATGTATAAATGCATGATGAAATGGATTATGGGCTAAATCAGTAGAAAAGAGGTATTTTTTGACGCAGAGGAGACCCTCAAAGGTCAAGTCTTCCCCTATCGTGCAAGGATGGAAACTCTCTCTTAACAAGAGTGAAGTAAGATGCATGCATGATGTGAGACATACAACATTCAACTAAGGGGTTGCTAAATCTTTTAATTATCTTGATTTAATGCCTAGGCTTGAGGTTATGAATTATTTAGAACTTTAGTTATGAATTGTAGTTGGGGTTGAAAAATTAATTTTTTTTCTAAGAGCTTAATCGCATCCAAGCCATACAACAAACACCAATCATAATAAAATTATGAAGAGATATGTAATTTCTAATGCACAAACTAAACCTAACAACAAATATTTTATAGCTACTATAAAAGAATAACAAGCTGGTGCAATCGGGTACTGTAGTACAACCTGAAAAGGCAAAATGAGTAATCAAGCTCTACCCTTATACAACCCAAAATATGAAAGAATAATTACAATTTTACAAATGAATAAATTCTATGGGGATCTTCTTTTCTTCATCCTTCATGTCTTCATGTCTTCACTTCTTTATTTGATTTGGTAAGCTTGTTTCATCACAGCCCTCTCGTGATAAAGCCTTCTAGCCACTACTCATCCTAATCCCCCATAACACTAATCCTAATACCTAATGCAAAATTACAGTAAAAATAAAAAAAGTAAATCTAACTACACTTGCAAAACAAGTGTTGCCTAAACACGCATACAATCCTAAGTAGTTATATATATGATTTGGACTTAGCACCCTACACATGAGTAACCAAAACCACCTGTCCTCACTTGGATTATGCTTAGGGGTTTAAGCAACCTACAGAAAGAGCATTTATATTTATTTTAAGTACCCCTTAAGCATAATCTCTTGTAAAAAATATAGGCATTAATGTTATGATTTTCTAAATATGAAAGGACTTTAATCATAAGAGGTTGATTTCACTTTAAGTGGTTTAATTAATTTGAAAATTTTACTTAGTATTTTATTTTATTTCATTTGACATACACTTAGCAACTAAGTGTTATAAAGAGAAGAAAAAGAGAGGATTACTCTCTTTCATCCCTACCTTAAGTCTTTTCTAAAGCATGTTAATTAACTTAGTTCTCTTGAGTGAATGGCTTATTACACATTTTAAATTAATCCTAAGTTTAGGTCCACTTTAAATAATCCTATTCAACATGAAAGGCATCTTAAGATTAATTTGATTGAATTATTATCACATTACACATGTTCAACCATTCTTTTTCATCATATGTAACATGCATATGATTAAGTCCTAAGTATACCTACACATACAATATATTTTAGCACACTTGAATGATGGATGTGAGCATTTATATTTAAAATTTATATTTTTCATTTGATTGAATTATTTCATCATATTAATTTAAAGCTCTATCTAAATTCTTATATAAAAATACATAGGGATGAAATTAAATAGGTACATGTCATTGTTAACTAGAGAAGTGAGGTAATCAAATGACCTCCTTGGGGCTAACTAAAGCCTCATATTCCTGGGATGTCTAGACTATATACCATTATATTCAACCAAATGAAGATTTGCATACATGAACATAAGAAAGAGAGCTTCAAATCACATGATCAATTAATTTAATCATTTGAGCAATTGCAAATGCATGTATTTTTGATAAAAGAAAAGGGGTTCTAATTTTATAATTAGATACACACACATGTATAAGAGACATAAGCTAGTACATGTCATTGTTAATCAGGAAAGTGAGGTAATCAAATGACCTCCTTGGAGCTTCTTAAAGCCTCATATTCTTGTTGACCTCACTTCTGGAGTGAGCTTTCAACTTCTCCATCCTAGACATAAGGACTCCTCTAAACACTAAGAGCTTCTTAGTATTAAGATACTTCTAGTGATTAGGTGAACACTTAATCTAGCCCTAAAAACTTATAAGAGTTAGCCATAGGAATAGGTTTCGCCTTAGGGGTATTAGGAAGATTTGCCTACCCTATAGCTTAAACCCAATCCTTGCTTCCTTCTTTTAAACCAAACTTCAAATTCAAATCTCAAATCAATTCCAACTCAATTAATTTTTTCAAATCATGAATCAATTCCAAATCAAATAATTGAAACCCATGATAAATGCCAAATCCAAAATTTTGCCTAAGCCCTTTTGATTTCATCTTATGGATGTGGTGAAAATTATATATATATATATATATATATATATATATATATATATATATATATATATATATATATATATATATATATATATATATATATATATATATATATATATATATATATATATATATATATATATATATATATATATATATATATATATATATATATATATATATATATATATATATATATATATATATATATATATATATATATATATATTCCTGCCTTCATCCATCCCTTTCAAAAAGAGAATAAATGAAAACAAAAATATAACACCTTGTCAGGACACCAAGTAGATCCATAGATATTCTTATCAGGGTGATCGAGTATGACATTGAGGAAAGGTGTACTATCTCAAAGTATAGAAATCACCACCCTACAATGGACCTAATCACTTGAATAAGGACTCCTAAGGACTATGGGTCTTCAGAATGTACCAGAGATTCTTCTCCTACTTTACATGAAAAAGTAAAGTAAGGTTTATTTTAAACTGAGTTCGTTAAGTTTCTTATAGGGGTAAGATCCCATAGTTAATTGCATCCTAAGGAATAAGATTTCTTAGGAAGACTCTCGACAAATGATCATTCTCTCCAAAGATTTCAAAGGTAGGACTATCAATCTATTAGTTTATTTTTAGAAAATCAAGTGTGATTGATCAAGAGGAGGGAGTTCTTATCAAAGAAAAATGAAGATGAGTAGGGGAGGCTTAGGATACTAGGAAGCCTAGTAAGCACCCCAAACTATCCTATGGTTGGGATTTATATTTTTGAAATTGATATGATTTATTTGTTTGAATTGAATTTTTATTATAAATCTAGGGCTTACAATTCCATGATACAAGGTTATGGAAATCCCTAAGAGGTGAGGATTTATGCTTATAGCTAGTAGAGGAAAGAAGCAATCTCAGAACCTAAATATAGGGAGTTTTAGAAAAGGCCAAAAGCACAACTTAAATCTAAGGTAAAAATGGATATTTGGTTTACCTCCATAAGAGGGGATAAACTACCCAACTGTCTGGACTTACAATCGCCTGGGGGTGGCCGCCAACTAACTCCTCCTATGATTTTAAATATATGTAGATAAATCATATGCTTTTGCAAGATAGCTAAGTTATTATTTATTTAGAAAGAGACTAAGTCCTTAAACACACTCCCTAAGAGAATAAATCATGAAGGGCATGATTTAAATCTAATGAAAATTTTGTTCTATTTTATTTTTATTTTTGGACAATCAATTTGACACAGGCTTTAGGATTCATATGCCAAATGCATGAGAAATTAGGTTATGGGCCAAAATCAGCAAGATAAGGATATGTGTTTCCACCATGGCTCTCAAAGGTCAAGCCAAGTTCTCTGGCAAAGGTAGAAGCCCTCTAATCAAGTGTAAAATAATATGCTTTTTATGCATGATGTGAAAAAGAAAATACAACATCCAGCTAAGGGGTTGTTAATCCTTTCATCTTAATTTTAGGCTTTAGATGAGGTTATGAGTTATTTATTTTTAGTGTAGGTTGATTAGTTGGATAGAAAATTTATTTTTGTAAGAGCCTAATCATCATCTAGGCCATACATCAAAGTAAGAAAGAAACTAGGAAAAGATGCCATCTTAATGCACCATCTAAACAAACATCAATCAATTTATAAAACTAGTGCAAAAGAATAAAAGGCCTTTTGTGATCGGGCTCCACCGCACAAACTCAAAAACAAATTGGGTAGCCAAACTCTACCCTTATACAACCCGGATTATAAATGAATAAATTACAAACAAGAAGGAATTCATTGTTATGGGGGTCTTCATTCTTCATTTCTTCTTTCTTCTTTCTTCTTTTGGTTGGTTGGAATGTTGTTGCTCCAAAGGCTTAACATAGTACATAAAACATAGTCTTATAACCAATGGTCATCTTAATCCCTCATAACAATCATTCCAAATCCTAATTATAAAATTACATGAAAATGGAAAAAGGAAATCTAACTAAAACTTGCAAAATAGAGATTAACTAAACAAACCATACAATCCCAAGCATGTATATATATAAATTGGACTTAACACCCCACACATGGGTAACTAAGTCCACCTAGCCTATTTTGGATTATGCTTAGGGGTATAAGCACCTACACAACAAAAGCAGTTATATTTTTATTACAACGCCCCTTAAGCACAATCTCTTGTAGAAGATAACGATTATACTATGATCACCCTACCATTCAGTCTACGCACATACACCCTAACATCCAAACTAAAACATTACATCACAAAATAAAAGCAAAGTATCAAATCATGTACTGCCCTAACCTAAAGTTAGAAGTGGCGACTTAGCCTAATGTGTGTGCTATTTAAGGTTTGTGTGGTATGCTTAGCTAGGATTTAAGGTTAGAATTTTCTAAGTATGAAAATATTCAACTTAGAGGGTGGTTTCATTTAAGTGATTTAATTAATTTGGCTGATTTTTATTTTTATGATTTATTTAGGTTTGAATGAACCTACATGTTAAAGAAGAGGAAAGAGAGAAGAGAACTTCCCTTTCCTCCCTACCTTAAGTAATTTCTAAGGTAGATTCATATTTAATTTTTTATTTAGTGAATATTTTTTTATGTTTTTTAATTCATCTTAACTTTAGATTTTTCCCTAAACAAACCTATTTAAAAAGAAAGGCATTTTGAGATTAAGTAAAGTGATATACTATCACAAAACACACAACAATTTATTTTTTTCACAACATATGTAATATGCATATGGATGAATCCTAAGCATATCTATACTTTCAAATGAAAGTGTTTAGCACACCTTAATGATGAATGCTAAGAGAGTTTGTTTAAGAAAATTTGGAATGTTTCATGCATGCATGATTTTATTAAGTAGGAAAGAGAGATTATTTTATCCATTTTTCATATGCACATTTGCAAGTATAAAAGACATAAGTGAGTATGCCACCATTGTTAGCACCAGGGATATAAGGTACAAGACCAACTTAAAGCTACTTAAAGCCTCACAATTTTGAGATTGTCCAGATTAATATACCACTTTTCTTAAATACATGTGCATGTATAAAATGAAATGCATGGAAAGAGAATCATGCAAGAAGTTTATGTTTGTTTGTTTGATTTTTTTATGCAATTTACATTTGTAAGTGTGAATATCCTTCTTAAGTGATAACATAGGAATGAATAGGAATGTATTTAAGCAAGTGTTGTGTTCTTTTCAAATGAACTATACACTTTGCAAAATCATATTCAAAACTATGCTAAAAGAGAAGAGAAGGAAAGTCACACAATGCGCATCTTTATATTTATACTCACATGCAAGCTTATAAATAATTATAAGTAGCATACCTTTCAGTTATGATATTTGATTTATAGGTTTTGAAAATAATTTTGGATTTAATAGTGATAATATCCATTCATATTCTTACTTTAGCCAAAACATGCAATTTGACATGAAGGAAACATTCCATTTTAATTTAATTTTTTTTAAAAGGCATGAATGCATGATATTCATATGACATCACAAATAGCATGTTAGAAAATAAATAAAGTGATGAAAGCATGTAAATTCATTCACCCTAATTAATTCTTAAAGATAATCTTATGAAATAGGATTATTTAAAGTGAATCAAATTTATTTTAAGAAAATTTTGTTTTGTTTAAGTTTGATTTGATTTAGGAAATGCGAAGAGGTTTGCTGGTCCTAACCCATTTTCCACATGTGTATGTTATTTTAGTTTAATTTTAGAACCATTAGATTAGTTTTATGTTTTTCTTAGGTTTAGGTGTACATTAAGTCCATTAATTACCCCTTATCTACACTACTTTAATATATTTAACCAAATAATTATGAGCCAAAGTACGACATAAAATCACAAAGAATTTAAATCAATAATGCACCTAAGAAAGAAAGGGGCCTAACACATTTGGCTCACAATTAATGATTAATTAAGTAAAGGGTTTAAGTTAAGTACTTTCATAACCCTTCCTATACATATGAGTTAGAGTTGATTTCCATAAGCTACTTAGGTTATTGAACACCTAAGCATCTACCTAAGAAGGAATTGATTAAGTTCTGGAATGTTTTGATTTTGAAAAAGTTTGATTAATTAAATCATTTAATTAAGTGATTAAACTATTTAATTAATTTGCACTTCAATTAGATTTTTATCCAAATGAAATAAACTTAGAGGAAAAGATTAAGAAAAGAATTCCTAATCTCATTCCCTAAGTCTGTTCACTATTTTAAAGTAATTTGCAAACTTAATTAAGTAATTTATCATTATTTAATAGATTAATTAATCATTTAATTGACTAAGGAAGTGATTAAGAGTGGATCAAGCAATTACCCTAATCAAACTATTAATAAATTCCATGAAAATCATGAGAGGCAGAAGTCATCCCATTAATCAACCCTAGGAAGTTTGAAATTAATCAGTGGAATAATTAGGTAGTAATTAATATAATTACATTCCTAATAAAACCCTAATTGCATAAAATTCACTATTTAAAATCCATTAGACTTAATTTTTGGTTAATCCCCTTTAAAATATATTCATAATGCATTTTATTTTCTATTTTTTTATTTTTCTATATTTAGTTATGAATATTTATAGATTCCATGATTAAAACCTAATTAAATAGCCTAATTATATATTACATCCCGTTGGCACCACATGGACTGCTGACGCAGCACGCGTTTTCCATGTGGCGCAACGGGATTCACTATTTAAGTAGTCACATGCAATGCCACATTAGCGGCGGCGCTACACACTTTCTCCTCGACCGTTCGATCAAAGATCAAATGGTCAGGATTAAATGCGCGGTTCTAATAGGATAAATCAGAGGATCCTGCTTTTGATGGGGACCGCCCATCCAAAAGTGCGGATGGACAAGAAATGATCCGTCACCGAGCTTGTACGGAGAGGGGCATCCATCCACTCTTCAGGGAATGATCTGAGCTTGATTGAGCTCAGATTGAGCTCAAACTTTACCCACACCATCTAGGAGTAAGCACAAGTAGATATAACAACCAATTTTGCTTGGGATGAAAATTCTCTTTACAAAGGACCAAACACTTCCTATTCTAGGCTTAGTTTGAAGGCATACCTCACCGGTGCTCCCAACCGTCGAGGTAGCTTTGTCTAGTAAAGACGAATCCCTGTTGAAGATTTAAGGGCTTGAGGTTGAGTGGATCTTCCTATGGACCAAGCTCCTCTTCAAATGCTTGCGGCCTTGGTCTAGCTCCCACCTCCCTTCCCTTTGAAGCTTGGAAGAAGCTTTGGATGAGTTCGATTAGGTCCCTCTAAGGGTGCTTACAAGAGCAATTAGATTAAAGTTGAGTATTAGATGAGTTAGAAAAATGCTTGAGCTCCCTAATTTTTGGCTTGAAGAAATCGCAAAGAGGATAATTCAAACGGCTTAGGGATTGCTTGAGGGAGCTTGGGGAGCTTGCCTTAGGTCTCTCTTAATCAATCAAGTGTGAATATGTATGAATGAAGTGAAATTAGGGGGAGTATATCTCCCCCTCCAAAGATCAGATGACCTAGAGGTGCTAAGCCATTTTGATCAAATTCACCTCATGAAGTGGGTTGGTTAGGATATTTAGGGTGGCATGTGATTCGATTTTGGCAGAGGGAGGTAGTGGAGAAGTTTCCATGTGCTTAATTGAGTGGAGGAGTGATCCCATGTGCTCAATTTCTAAGTGGGTGGTCGATTTGGCCATTGGGTTGGGTTTGGCTCACCCAAACCCATTGGGTCATGTGCACCATGATCATTAGTGTCCATTGAGCCCACTAAGAGGGTGCCAAGTGGCCATGAAGAGGATTTGACCAAATTTCAAGTGAATTTGGCCAAGAATTACCCTTTGACCTAGGGGTAAAATGGTTATTTGGCTTTGATTTTAGTTTGAATATATTTGGTATGATTGAAAAAAGGGTTGGGTCAAGTTTCAATGAATTTGGAATTGATTTGATATGATCTGGCTCATGTTGACCCATTTAGGTCAAAATGGGTCATCTTGGGTCAAGTTGACCAATTGGTGAAATTAGGTCAAACCAAGGATTGGGTCAAGTTCATATGACCATTTGAAATGTTTTGGTAACTTTGGTTTGGTTCAATTTGATTTATATTTAGTTTTGGTTCATTTGATTTCATATAGGTCAAATGGTTCAAGTTGACCAATTTTACTCATTTGACCTAATTAGGTTTGGTGATAGGTTTGTTTAAGTTTAGTTGGTCATTTGAAGTGATTTGGTACCTTTATTTTCAATCAATTTTGGCTTGATTTGATTTTGGCTCAATATGACCTTTTAGGTCAAGTTGGGTTCATTGTCAATTGGGTTAGGTTAGGTCTAGTTGGCCAATTGAGGCTTTGGTTAAGTTCAATAAGTGATTTTAAATGAACTTGACCCATTGGATTTAATCAATTTGTCTTGGATCAAGTTTTGACACATTTTGACTTTTTAGGTCAAGTTGGGTCAACTTGGGTTAAGTGGCCAATTAGGCTAGGTTAAGCTCAAATACTTGGTCAAGTTCAAACATTGGTCATGAGCTGGTTTTGATCAATGGTTTCAATCAATTTGGCCTATGATGGATTTTGGCTAGTTTAGGTTGAATTTTGGTAATATTTGGATTTGATTTTTGAATTGATTTTTGGATATTTGAATTTATATTTCATTTATATTTGTGAATATAAATGAGAATATAAATGGGTTATGAGAAAATTTCTTGAATTTGAATTGATTTGGATTTGATTTAGGCTAAGTCCATAAGATAGAATTAAAGTGACTTAGGATAGATTTTTGGAATTAGGATTCAATCATGGGTTTCAATCATTTAGAATTGATTCATGGTTTTAGAAAATTCATCAAGTTGGAATTAATTTGAGTTTGGTTTGGAATTGATTTGAGTTTAAAGTTGATTTGAATTTCAAAATTTGACTTGAAGGAAGGAAGTGAGGATTTGGTTCAAGCTATAGGGTAGACAATGATTCCTAACACCCCTAAGGCATAACCTATTCCTATGACTAACTCTTCTAAGTCTCTAGGGTTAGGTTAAGTGTTCACCTAATCACTAGAAGTGTCTTAAGACTAAGAAAACTCTTAGTGTCTAGGAGAAGTCCTATTCCTAAGATGGAGGGATTGAGAGCTCATCCTAAAAATGAGGTCAACAAAATGATATACTTCTAACCTAGGGTGTAGAAGGAATCTAGAGCTTAGTGCAATATGACTCTACTCATGTCACAGACATAAGAGAGTAAAGGAGGAATCCACTAGGGATAGAGTATATGAACCATCCATTAGAAAAATAGGTTCAAGTCATCCACAAAGGGATGCGAGGTTTGATTTGACTTGAGTCTCACTAAGGAGAGAAAATGATTTGATTTGTTGGATTGATTGATTGTTTATTTTGTTTGTTGCTTTTGTTTATTTTGACTCATTGGGGGGGGGGGGGGATTGATTGAATTTTTTTTGTTTATTTTTGTTTGACTCCACTGAGATAGGAGGGTTGAGTTTGTTTTAGATTTTTATATTTTTGAATTTGAGATGGACCTGTTGGTACATGGATCCACCAAGTAGGGGCTAGGGAGAGATAGTCGATTTATCAATCTAAAGGGGTAGTCTACCAAACACATAGTAGGACTAGCCAACCAAAAAGGTTGCCTTTCGATGTGTAGTAGCTGTACTAGGAAGAAAGTATAGTAGACTTACATCCTCCAAAGTAGGGACCAATTGTTGGGGTGATCCATTGGCAAGGCAACGGATTGAACCGAACATAGGGATGACTATCGAGTAAATGTTGCTGGGGGACTTAATGAAGTCAAAGATAGTCAAAAGATTGATTTCATTTTCTAATTATTTTTGATGGATCCCATCGATTTGCGATGGACTGCACTGAGTAAGGGGTCGTGGAGGCCTATAACTAGCTCAGATTTACCAATCCAAAAGGAGTAATCTACCAACCACATAGTAGGACTATCCAACCGAATGGATGCCTTTCAGTTTGTAATGGCTAAGTTTAAGAAGAAAGCATGGGGACTCACATATTCCAAAATAGGGAACCATTGGGGTGATTGGTTGGCAAGGCAACAAATCGAACTCGACCTAGGGCTGACTATTGAGTGAATGCAGCTGGGGGACTTAAATCAACTCAAAAATAGTCAAAAGATTAATTTCATTTTTTAATTATTTTGATGGATCTCATCGAATTGTGATGGATCACATTGAGGAGGAGCTTATATCAGCCTAGACCTATCTCAAATTTAGGGAGTAGGTTCTCGGCCAATGGAAGAACTATCCAACCAAAGAAGTTCCTTTTGGTTTGCAATGATCAATTCAGGGGAAGAAAGCACGAGGACTCATATCTTTCACTTACAAAAGACCACTAGGGTGATCGGTTACTTTGGGCAACAAATTGAACCCAACTTAGAGTTGCCCGTCAGTTTGTGACCGTCATGCTAGAATGAAGGCATTGTAGGCTTACATCTTCCAAAGTGGAATGACTGTCAGGGTAACCTATCTGTGGCAAAATAGATTAAACCTGACCTAAGGGTAACTACAAAGTGAGTGTCGACCAAATTAATCTCAACTGTAGTTAGGCAATTCTATAGGTAGTTCTCGACGCTGCCCTAAAGATAGATGCCTCTTGGGAAAAAAGGCCCTTTGGGGTTTGAATTTCTAATCCATAAGTGAATATTTTATTTGTTTATTTAGTTTATTTATCATGGACCTGTAGATGAGGGATCAAACTGAGAAGGAGCTTATATCGCCTCTAGACCTATCTCGATTTATGCCAAGGGAGAATCGATCCTAACAAATTCTCCAAACACAGGGGTGGCTACTAGGAAAGGGGGGCTTTCTAATCCAAAAGTAACCTGGGTAGTGTCTAAATGAGGTCACAAAGGGCGTGATCCAAATAGAGTGCCCACAGGGAGAAGGGCTACTAAAGGGTTTGATCCAAAACCCAAGAGAAGATAATCTCAATAGGTATTCGGTGGCCAACTCAAGGAGAAAGCATGGGGACTCACATATTCCAAGAGTGGTGTATCCACCGGGTGATTCGCTATCAGCATAGCAAACATCTACCAACCTAAGGTGCCCGTCAGTTTGCCGCAATCAGCCTAAGAAGAAAGCTCGGGGACTCACATCCTCCTATGAAACCATTGTCGGGATAGTTTATCTTCGCCCGATAAAGGTCCCACCTAGGGGACTACTGAGTGAATGCTACTATAGGACTTATATCAACTCAAATGTTGTCAAGAGGAAAGGAGCCTCTGGGAGACTTATCCTAAACCTTGAATATACTCATCCTAGTCAGATAATGATGATTAGTTTAAGAAGAAAGCATGGGACTCACATCTTCTTAAAAAATCAACATGAGAGGTAGCTTAATGGGCAAGGAAGTCTACCAAACTAACAAGGTGCTCTGGTTTGAAATGATCAAGTTAGAAGAAAGGACTCACATCTTCCAAACAAGTGACCATCGGAGACATACTAGCAGGTAGTATGTAAACCCCAAAGTAGCTAATGAGTGCCACATGTGGGGCTTGCTCTCACATCAAAATAGCCCGACACAAAATATTTGTGTTTATTTTTGTACTTGTGTTAAAGGGAATAGGACGCCGCTTGGGTTATCTCACACCTACCCTAAACACACTTGGGGAATTGGATGAAATGGTGCCATGGATGGAAACTAGAATTCCCATTAAGAAAGGATGCTTCTTGAGTTCTCTTACACTTAACTTAGTTGAGCTAATCGAAATAGGATACCTCTTGGGTTCTCTCGCACCTACTCTAGTAGCGTCGAGAAGTGTGCTTGATTGTGTTTGTGTTGTGAAAGAGGGGTAGGATGCCTCTTGGGTTCTCTTACACCTATCCTAAACACGTCATGACAGATTCACAAGACAAGCAAATAATGCTTCAAAAGAAGAGGAGATTTTGATGAAATGGAATCAAATTTTTATTCTTTTGTTGATAATTATTTTCAAATAGAGCCCATTAATTGGAAGCATCGGTGCCCTTTACAATCAATGAGTAAGATCCTCCTTGGTAGGCCTTCTCTATGACATGGGGCCTTCCCAAGTGGGTTCAAACTTGCCTCCCATATTTTGATGCAATAATTGGTCTCCTTAGGACTAACACAAAGTTCTCCTACTTGGAAAGACTAGGACCACCAATGAGCTTGAATCATTTTGGCTTTGTACAACTCGAGGTTCTGCACGCCATGCAGCATTTCTCCTCCAAACCTTCGAGCTCTTCTAACCAACTTTGCATTCTATTCTCAGTAGTGATCTGCTACCCAATGCTATCCTTAGTGATGGGAGTTGAACTTAAAGGTAGAATATCTGCACCCATACACCAAGAAAATGAGGATTGAGTTGGAGTTCAGATGGTGGTATCACAAGGCTTCAACAACCGCTTCATTCCACTGCTTGTCATCAAGAGGTGTCTTTAGTATTTGGATGAGAGTTTTGTTGAATGCTTCAAGCCATTTTCTAGGGTAGTAGATGGTGGAGTATCTCAATCTATACATGTCTTCTAGAAGCTTGATCTTGGTGCTTTTGAATGTAGTACCATTATCAAATATATCGAGGCACCCCAACCTATATAATATGGTTCCAAAAATTGAAGCAGTCATGTGACCTCTCTAAGTGGGATTGCCTCCACTTGGAAAAGTAGGTGGCCTAAGATGAACGATGACCCTTGGAAGAAGGAGGATCGATAATACAATGTTGGTAATAAACACTCAAATGGCCATGAGGCCAATGGTGTAGAATATTGGGTGGTTGATGTAAGACCACACTGTACAAATCGATGGCATCTCCTAGCTACATCTATGCATGTAATCATCAAGGCTAGTAGTATCCCATCTCGATCTTCATCTTCATCTTCGCATCTAGATTGATGCTCCATAGACACAAAATGTACCATAATCCCATGGGATTTTGTGTTTGTCCAAATAAGTAACCATATTTGATCAAAGACCATCAATAGGTGCCATCAAGAGCATAAGAGAGGCTCTATTTCACCGATGGGCTTGTGATTTCTTGAGGTAGTTTGTGTTCAAATAGTCTATGAATGGTTGCCTCTCCAATCTAGTTCCTTATCCAGGCAACGATAACCTCCCTTCAAGAGAAAGTCTCGATGAGTTCAACATCAAGGGATGGACTTGTCTATTTTGGACCTTATTGAATGGACTCATCTTCCTGACATGCCAATTCTTTGGCAAGTTTGGCCAAAGCATCTACCACTACGCTCTCGAGGGAACCTTGTAGATGACTTAGGGATTTGGGCCAACCTTCATGGTATACTCATGGTAATGATGAAGCTTGGGTTTGAGAACCTTGTAGACCCCAAATTGATTGATGACCAACCAGAGAATCCCCATGATGTTGATGCTCTGACACAATCGTGATGGCTAACCTGCACCAATCATAGCCTCAATTTTTCTGGTACAAAGATTGGAAAGATAGTATGAGAATCTCACATCACACCGGAGTTAAGAGAACTATTCCTACCCCTACCTTTCGAAGAGTAGATCATGGTGCTTCCCTTTATGAAAGGAAGTCGCACCATCAAAATACATCTCCCATGGTTGTCAACCTCTCCCATGATTTGTTCATCGGAGATCATCACTAAGTGAAGAATCAAGAGAAGTGGGTGCTAAGAAATAGTGCTTGTCCTTTACCGAGGAGGTATGAATGTGATATCAAATTGTGAGAGTATCATGGACCAACATGCCAAACATCTAGATAGCATGGTGCTCATGAGATACCAGTGGTTCTGAAATCAAGTTCACCTTATGAGAAAGCATATGGTGCCATAGCTTTTGGGATGCATAGATTAAAGCTAGGCAATGTTTCTCAATAGGTGGATAGTTTGCTTTAGCAAGGATAAGATGATGGCTGAGGTAGTAGAGAGTGCACTCCTTCCCTTCATCATTGGCTTGGGCTAACAAAGTGCAAGGGAGTCTTCCAATGCAACAGAGTAGAGGATGAGTGGCCTGCTTGAGATAGGGGATGCTAAAACTAGTAGCTTCACCAAATACTACTGATATCTTCAAAGGCATGTTTTCAGTTATTATCCCACTTGAACTTGCATCCTTTTGACAAGTGCTAAAATGGTTTGCATCTTCCTGTAGTTGGATAAAGCATCTTAGATATGCCAACCATCCTTGGAAAGATCGAGTTGAGTTAAACTTTAGAGGTGGAATTTCTAAGATAGCTTTGATCTTTCGATCTATTTCTATTCCCCTATGTGACAACAAACCCAAAGAATTTCCTTGAAGCTACTCCAATGCACACCTGGGGATTCATTTTGAGGTTATATTATCTTAACCATTCAAAAACTACTCTCAAGTCAAAGAGATGGTCTTCCTTTTCTTTGCTTTTGACTACTAGATCATCAACATAGCACTCAACCTGATGATGGATGAGTTCATTGAAGATTTGAGTCATGGCCCGTTGGTATGTAGCACCAACATTTTTAAGGCCAAAAGGCATGACCTTATAATAATAGATTCTAATCAGGGTTCAAAAAGTAGTGTTTCTTTCATCCTCGGGGGCCATTTTGATTTAGTTGTAGAAGATAACCTATCCATGAAGAAGAATATTGCATGAGATGAGGTGATGTCCACCATTAGGTAAGAAGAAACTCATCCTTAGGATATTTTAAGTCCCTAAAATCACACAAATATGAATTTGGCCATTCTTCTTCTTAACTGACAAGCTAACCAAGTAGTATTTTTCTTCCTAATTAAAGATCGATCGCTTTCTTGACTTCAAATGACTTTGTTCGATTTCTAATCACATGCGTCAAGGAGCTTGCTTGATAGGGTTAGCGCTAGGGTCTATTGCTAGTTTATGGACTGCTATGTTAGGAGATAATCAGAGCATTTTTTCATAACTCGATGCAAAGTAGTTCTTAAACTCAATCAATAGTCTAACTAAGTCATTGGTTTTTCTTCTTCATTCAAAGAATTGATGTATGCTCATGGATTTTCTTCCATCCCAGGTTGATTTCTTTAAGCTTGTCAATTGTTGAATGGATCTCCTTCAAATTTTGGGGTGCATCTTTGATTTGAGATCATCTGATCATTTGAAGTTTCTAAACACACATCCTCATAAGAGTTTGGTGTGAAAAGAACCTATACTCAGATTGGTAAATAAGCGAATCATCATCATCGACCGACCTGTATCAAATCCTAGTCCTGATCTTGATTGTGCATCCCTACCTGTGTTGTTCCATAGCTTTTTAAAGCATTCTAACCTATGCTTAGAACATGTATAAGGAATCAAACCTTTCTTTGCAAGATTAAGAATACAAGACGAATACCAATCAAAAGGTAATTTCATTTCTTTATTTAAAATATCCTCAAGTCCTACATTAGTTTTTGGACTTGAGGATGATGATCCCAAAAAGAATCTCTTCGGCTTGACATCCCTGGAAGATTGAGGGGCTTCTTTAACTACTAAACATTCAACTTTTCTAGATGAAAGAGAGGTTAGAGCTAAGGTTCCTAACTGCTATCTGATAGTTTAACATACATTTGATTCGAATACTTTCATGCTTTGTCTGGAGGCCATCTTCATCCGCAAAAGTGTCACCTTCAATGAAACCCACTGAGAGGGGTTGGCTAGTATGCTAATCACATTAGATTCATCCTCTGAGCTAGATTCCAAATATATGTGAATAGTAGTGGTACTCTTCTGAACTAGAATATAACCCCTGTTGGCTGATGGCCAACCATGGGGTCTTCCACCTCTGGAACTACCTCTATTCTGCTTCTACCTCTACCTGGTGGAGGTTGATTCATCCTACCTACATGTCTATATGATAGAATGAACTGTGGGTGGAATGTAATATGCGGCTCTACTTCTTCCTCAATTTCCATTTTTTGTCACTTGGACTTTCAATTTTCTTTTCTCTTTCTTTTTCTTTTTCTTTTTCTTCCTTTTATTTTGCATTTGCATTTGAATTTTGACCAAGTTCACAAGAAAAGGTGTTTTGAGGAAGATAGTAGGTCATATCTTCATATATCTCAATCACTCTGATTGAAAATAGCTTTTCCTCTGCTTTGACACAATATTCAATCCATCCTTCCTGAACTTGATGCACTAATGGAGGGAGATAGAATAATCTTATTCAGATGTATCCAAGGCTATTGAGAAAAGCAGTGAATGAAGTATTCAAATCAATAATATAAAACTTGGCTTCAATCTTCAAGTCACCTATCTCCAAAGGTAACATATAGAACCTAAAGCCCTCTCGCCTTGTTCATTGAATCCTCTCAACATCATCCGATCTCCTCGGAGTGTGGAAATGTTGATCCTCATATAGGCAATGGTCTTTAGACTCATTCACCAATGCATGAAGGAGAGAACTCCGGCAAGTCAATATGTCCCATGTCAATGTAATGAGGGGACTGCTTTATGTCCCCGTAGAAGAGGTCTTCATCTGAAAGTGATTCCCCTGAGCTTCGAATAATGTGTATCCTCTAATAGGTTAGCTAAACTAAGATTCAAGGAGAGCCTTGATTAATGATTCCCTCATCTCTTGGATAAGGGCATCATATATGCTTAGCTTAGATGGAAACTTTCTTAGTGAAAGAGGACATTGTAGTGACCTCTCCTTCCACAAGCATATCCAAGGGTGGAGCATCTTGTGGAGGGCTTCGATCATTTAAAACCAATGACTTATTTCCCTCTATCTTGAGGTACTGCCCTAGGAGGTAGAACCTTGCCACTACGGAGGTTGACTTCAGTGATCTCTTGTGGCAGGATAATGGAAGATTCTACCGCCGACAAGCTCACTACATCTTCTCCTATGGGACCCTAATCAAAATGATTCCAAGTCTATCTCAAGAGGTGAACCCATAGTATTTAGAGAAGTCCAACTCAATCAAAGAGGAAGATCGAGTTGTAATTATTTGTTTAGACTTAAAGAGTAATCATTAGAATAGAACAAGTGAATCAAATATAATTCAAGCTAGCTTTATTCTTTGATTTCTTGGATTTTGAAAGAGGTACATTGTATAAATCAAGTAAAGTAAGTGGGGTGAGGGATTTGATGCCCTCATTTGTCAATATAAAATGTCTACTAGAAGAAGAACTAGAGAGAGTAGTCTGATGTAGTAGCTACAAATGGAGGGCGTATGGTTCCCCTTTGGCTATCTCTAGCATAGCTGCTCACGAGCTCCCCTTTCCCTAAGTTGTCTCAATAACTTGCAAACCTTCTTGATGTTGAGGTTCAAGTCGCCTACCTGAAGGAAAGTTTCTTGATTTTAGAGACAATTTTCTTAGAGGTACGAAATAAGGAGATATCCCAAGCTTCTTTGGTTTTGGAAGGATCATAAGTATCCCTAAGGATTACCCTAATGGAACTGGATGGTTGTTCCATAAGGTATTCCTTCAGGATAACTATATCACTGGTCTTGTAGCTATGTTCAAGCCAATCCTTCAATGTGAAGCAATCTTCCAAAACATGACCTAGCATGTGGTGGCACATGCAAAGTTAAGATCATTACTTTTGCCCACTTCCTCTAGTCTCTTAGGTTTGAATAGCTAAAAATCAGGCTTCTTTAAGAGGTTCTTAAGATCTTCTTGATTACCTCCCTCTTAAATGAATAATGCTTGTTAAGTTTATCCAAAAGAGTAGATGGACCGTAGCTACCTGGTGTTGTCATGTCACGATGATATGAGGAGGAGGTGGTGCCATGGAGGCTGACCTACCTAATAGGAATTGTCTGGTGATGGTAGAGTGGAAGTGACATAACCGAGGTCTCTCAAACTGCTCTTTGGCCAATTGTTTCCTCTTATCTACTGCTATCACTACTCCAGGCTTCTCCTCAAAAGCTTTATGTGGCTTCTACTTTGTTGATTGGTCTGAAAAAGACAACTATTTGGATTCTCCTTGTAAGCTAGCCACCTTATTAATTAGCTTCTCAAAAGTTTTGATGGTGAAACCTTTGAGCATGAAGGTGACAGGCCATGGATATTCTTAAGCAGAATCTCAATGCATGTTGTTCAGACAACTGTGGTTTGGATTTCATACTCAAATTATGCCTTCTAAGAATGTAATCAAAGAGGGACTCACTAGGATTTTCCTGAGTCACAACGAGATCACCTATAGCCACCCTTTGTTGAGCTCCAACAAACTTCTTGATGAAGAGTTGCTCCAACTCAGCAAAAGTCTTCACTGAACTATTGGGAAGTTCAACATACTATTCGAAGGCTATGCCTGCTAAGCTACTGATAAAGAGACAGAAGAGTAAAGTATCACTATCACCATCATTGCAATAGCTGGCTCTGAAGTGCATAATATACTATCTCAGGTTCCCACTACCATCAAAGCTCTTAAAAAAAGGTGGCATGAAACCCTTAGGATATTGGATGACATCAAATTCCTTTAGGTAGGGTCTACCCTTTAGAACTGATGATCCTCCTTGAGCTTGAGCCAATGATTCTCTCACCTACTGCTTAACCATGGCTTTGATGTCTTTTTACTATATGGAGGTACTATCTACTACCTTCCTATTCAGGCTGGTGCTGCCCTACTTTACTGGAGGTAAAGTCTTGGCTGGATCCAAGACATGCACCAACTTTGGCTGACTAGCCTCAGCTATAGTAGGATGAACTGTCGGGGCTTGATTCTATAATGCCAAAATAGCTGCTAGCAAATCCTCAAGTTGCTTCCCCATCCTATCTATTTGTTCATCTTTTTTTTTTTAAGAGGTGTTGGGTCAGTAGGCGTGTTTTCCACTCTCACAGCACCTTCCATACGCCGATCACGAGAGGGAACCCCAGGTATCTATCATGTACCCCCACCTCCTCTAATAGGTCATCTTCATTCATCAAAGCTAACATTTTCATCCTCAAATGTGCATATCCTAAGATTTCCTTCTTTTCCACTAAATAGCTACTATCAGATCAATCCAACAAGGCATGAAAGATTGGGTCTGACTGGTAGTAAGATCACTATCATGAATAGATAGGCATCTAACCTCTAAAGCTACTGGCGAGCTGATCTTGTGAGGACTATGCTCATTAGGAAGATACCTGCATCCTGATCACCGTGAGTGGTACCCTGATCTATGGCCATGGGGAGACTAAACCGCTCTTCCTCCCTCACTATGATTGATACTCTATTCCTTTCCTTCCTCACAAGGTCAAGCAGAGAGCTACCGCCACAAGAGGGCCAGATGGAACTGGGATCCTTAGGATCACCAATGGGGTTCTCTTCTCCCCTGATGCGGCCTTCATGGCCTTGATTGGAATAGTAGATGATGGAACATGTATAGGAGATGGCAAACGAGGAGAAGAGTTGTGTGGTGGAGGCACCATTGACACTCTCGAGATAGGAGCTCCTCTCCTATGATGTGTAGTTCCCGTGAGTAAGATACTGTCAGTATGATCGATGCGTGTAGCACGCCGATCTAGAAAGTTTATAAGTACGGAGGAAACTGATTGTCGGTTGTACCTCAGATACTCCTGGCTAGTAATGTGAACTGATGTATGGGCCTCCCTGGCCATCTCCTGCCTAAGCTTCCTACCAACACGACTGGGAATGACAGAACACAAATCAAACTGAGCCCCAGATTTTGATTGTCCGTAGGCTCTTCCTACTCAACGTAATCAGAAGGTGCATGACCTCCTCCTCTCACTAACGGTGCTCAAAAAGCTGTGAGGCAAAGCGAATCCTCCCAGCATCCTCTATCGATCTAGAGAGGGTGGAATTAGTTTTCTATAACCAGTGGGGAAACCAACCTATGAAACTTCTCTACAGTAGGCTGAGTAGCTGCCTCCAACTCCCTGGCAATGCTAGTGTGATACTACTTGATCATGCGGTTCTCATTTCTGTGCTGCGTCCTGGTAGGTCGAGTGGTGTATGAACTAGATCCAACCTCAAAGGTAGGGGAGACAATCCCTGAAATCAAGGGAGCCTTCCCCTTGGAAGGTTCCAAGGAGTGGGTACTAGCCCTAATTGGGGCAGCATGGGGAACAACCGAGCGCACTGATATTGGCACTAATACTACTATTGTGAGAACCACAATAGCCTTCCTCTTTAGCGAGGGAATCTCTGAATCAGATGGCATGTCAACCTGGATGACTGACTTCGCCTCACCACTGAAGTGGTGAGGGGTTCTCACATGTAATCCACCCTCAAAGCCTCGACCAAAGTGGATGAGGTGGGCATAGTCGTGAAGGGCTCGATCCAAGTGAAATCCATCCCATGAGAAAACATGAACACATACTTCTGCGTTGCCATTGTAATGAACTGACTGAACTGGAACTTCCTGAAAAAACTAACTGAAGTTGATTGAAATTGCAATGTTGAAAACAAACTTGAATCATATTTTCTTGCTTTGTTGATTTTTTGAATTTGAATTTTAGAATTTGAACCCACACTCAACATCTTGAAAGTGTTAAGTGGGACTCAAAATAGATTTAGAAGAGATTTTGACATTGATTGGAAAGAGGATTTTTGAATGTAGAATCTATTTTCACCAAATTTGGGTACGTTAAAAATGGGTTCAAATATTTTTGTAGAGATGCTTCCATAGGTTCATATTTGATTTTGATTTTTTTATTTATTTTGAGGACCCTTCATTTAATAAATTTGACTATGTTAAAGTAAAGAGTCAATTGGTTTTGTTTTTATTTTTTTATTTTTTTTTGGGATTTACTCACTTAGCAAATTTGGGTATGCTAAGTGAGGTGTTTGAAAACAATTTCTTCTTTTTCTTTGTTTGCTTATTTTGTGAATCATTTGTTATTTGAAAATGGAATTCTCATTTAGCAAATTTGGGTATGCTAAATGAAGAATCCAAGTGTGTTTTATTTTTGAAGATTTTAGAAAATATGACTTAGCAAATTTAGGTATGCTAGGGAAATTCAATGTGTTTTGTTTTTGTTTTTGTTTGATTTTTGAAAAGGAAGATTCTTATGAAATTTAAGTATGCTAGGAATTCCAAATGTGTTTCTGATTTTTGATTTTGATTTTGATTTTTATTTTTGAAAGAGAAGATCTTCATTTAGCAAATTTGGGCATACTAAATGAAAGATCTAAATATTTTTTTATTTTTATTTTTGGTTTGTGATTTTTATTTTTGAAAATGTTATTGTTCATTTTGTTTTGAAAATGTGATTGTTGATTTTGTTTTAAAAATGTGATTATTCATTTTATTTTAAAAATGAAAATCTTCATTCAATAAATTGAATAAAGATGTTCATTTGTGCTTTTGAAAAATGTGATTTTGGATTTTAATTTTGAAAGAGATGATTGTCTTTTTGTTTTGAAAAATGAAATCTTCATTCAATAAATTGGATGAAAATATTCATTTGTGTTTTTTGAAAATATGATTGTTGGATTTTATTTTTGAAAAGAGATTGTCGATTTTCTTTTTAGAAAAGATGATTATTCATTTTTATTTTGAAAAATGAAATCTTCATTTAATAAATTGAATGATGATGTTTATTTGTGCTTTTTGGAAAGTATGATTTTTTATTTTAATTTTGAAATGATCCAACATATAACAATCATGAAGATTTATGATTTATGAAAATTTTTGTTTAAAATATTTTATTATGTGCATTTTGAAAAGGAGCTTTTTGGAAATTGATGTTTCTTATGAAGAATTTATTTTTATTTATTCTTGGAATGAACCTTTTCTTACCATAAAAATGGTAAGGAGGAAGTCTTTAGTTATTTATTTTTATTAAATTTTTATTTTCACCCACTGGGGAAACCAAGGGGGTTTTAGGAGCAACACAGGATGAGGTCCTAAAACCAGAAGATATTGGCCGGCTTAACTTAAGGATGAAATAAGCTAAGTGCCAACAAAAAAGAAAGATAGTCTTGGATTCATATAAATGTATAAACCCACTATCGATACTTAGAAATAACGATCATTTACCAAAGATGGAGAGAGGAACCATGCCCAGCGGAATCGAGTACAACATTGTCTGGATACTACGTAGAGGATAAATGAAAATAGAAATATAACACCTTGTCTGGATACCACGTAGATCCATAGATATTCTTATTAGGGTGATCGAGTACAACATTGAGGAAAGGTGTACTATCTCGAAAGATAGAAATCACCACCCTACACTAGAACTAATAAGGTCAGGACTGGGTCTTCAAGAGATCTTTACATGGAAAAGTAAAGTAGGGTTTATTTTAAACTGGGTTCATTCTTCTACAAGCTCCCATAGTTAATTACATCCTAAGGAAGATTCCATAAAATACTCGATTAAGATAAATGATCGTTTTCCAATTAAATTTTAAAAAATCAAAAGATGAGGAGTTCTTATGAAGCCAAATGAAGATGAAAGGGATACTTAAGATACAAGAGAAGCATCCCAAACTATCCTATATTTGGGCTTTATATTTTGAAAGATATGATTTATTTGAATTGAATTTTATTAGAAATCTAAATTCCATCATGAAGGTCAAATTCCTAAAAAGGATTTATGCTTATAGTCCATGAGGGGAGAAGCAACCTAACTTAAATCTTGGAGCTAGCATAACCCAAATCTAAGGTGAAAATGGGTATTTGGTTTACCTCTACAGGAGAGGATAAACCACTCGACTGTTTGGACTTACAGACTCCTGGGAAAACTCTTAGTGTCTAAGAGAAGTCCTATGCCTAAGATGGAGGGGTTGAGAGCTCTTCCTAAAAATGAGGTCAACAATGGACTTAGCTCAAATCAAATCCAAATCACTCCAAACTCAAAAGATTTTCTCATAACCCATTTATATTTTCATTTATATTCATAAATATAAATGAAATATAAATTTGAATAGCCAAAACCAAACCCAAATTAAATCAAATCCTTAACTTTACCCCTCTTAGTCAATTTCTTTAACATTGGCCAAATAATATCTAAATCAACCCAAGACTCATGGATTTTTTCATGAGTCAATCTTTCCTTCAATCATTGACTCAAATATAAACATAAATCACTACTATCAAACCAAATTCAAGTCAACCCAAACCAAACCTAAGTTGGCCCAAATTGGCCTAAAGGGGTAAAATTGGTCAAATCATGATTTGATCCAAATTAATTACAACCAATGGCTCAAATTCACTCCAAATCACTTCTTGAACTTGACCAAAGCCATAATTGACCTTAAGTTGACCAAATTGGGCAACCTGACCAAACCTAGCCCAAATTGACCTAAAAAGTCAAATTGGCCAAAATTCAAATTAATTCCAAATTAAAGCAAACCAAAGCCTACAATCACTTTCAATTAACCAATTGAACTTGACTCAACACTTAACCCAACCTAATTTGGTCAAATTGGTCAAATTATCAACTTGACCAATTTGACCCTATTGAAACCCAAGTGAGTCAAATCCAAACCTAGACCAAACCAATTCAAATCCATTGAACCATAAGCATCCCAAATCATCATATGAACATAACCTAATCACCCATTGGGTTTAATTTAGTCAAATGGATCATTTGACCCATTTGAATTAAAATTAATTTATTAAACATAATTTGAACTAAAACTCATGAAATCAATTAGAATTCAATTAAGGCTTCTTAATAACATTGATTAGGTCCTAATTAAGTCCCTAATTACTTCACACTATATTCCAAATGGAAAAAGAGGAGGGGGAGGAAGTCAAAGATGCCACTTCATTCCCATTTGCACAAACCCATCCCTTAGCCACCAATGAGGGAGAAGGCTGCCTTCAAGTGAAGGCAGCAAGGCTAACTAGGGGCCAAGGCTTGCAATCTCACTCCCATTAAAGAAACATGAAGAAAAAGGAGAAAATGAGGGTCGACCAAACAAGAATTCCCACTTCCACTTCACCTCAAGCAAAACAAGCTCATCCCTCACTTTCACAACTTCAAATCGAAGCCAAATGAGGTTTCCCCCACCTTACAAGCCGTCAGCAATAAGGAGAATGACCTATCCCTTCAAAATTGAGAGCCTTGGTGGTCTAGGGAGCAAACTACAACAAATTGGATCAATTCCTCTGGCGCACACTCATCTCTTGAAGAAATGAAGCTATTGGAGTAGAAACTTAAGCCAAACAAGCGACAGATTGAGGTATGCCATTAACGACCCCAATTTTCCTTTGAAGCTTTCAGCCTAAGACATTTTGTAGGAAAACTTGATCTTAATCGAGATCAAGCCATATAGATTGATAGGATTCTCCTCAAAGTTCATTTGCAATTGAAATCATGTGATTTCATTGCCTAGATCGAAAGATATTAGCAAAATACCATGGACGGCTCTCAGCTTGCACAAGTCGGGAAGGAGACGAAATCTCTATCATCCATTCCTTCTAAAAGGAATGTATGACTTTGATCATGTAGGATCGCATGATTTACTCCCTTAAGGAAATGCGGGACTGATCCGGACCGTCCAATCTTCGATCGGATAGTTCAAGATCATCCCGCATGGACTAACTGGTGAAGGCCACATGAAAAGCCAACGGTATGCCCACAAGACTAGACGCCACACTTAAAGTTCATTAATTATCTTTGAATAATGGTTTTGACTAATTAAAAAATTATAGAAAACTTCAAAAATTCATAAAAAATCAATGAAAAATAAAAAAAATGCAAACAAGGGCATTATAGATTCGCCTTGATGAGAGGAATCCATAGAAATTAAAATACTCAATTTTTATTTGGTATTTTTCCCTTAATTTAGGTTTAATTAAAAAACATTAAACCCTAATTACTCTTAAACCATTAACCTAATTAAAGTGAAACTTTGGGGAAATGAAATTGAGCATGAAATATTCCTTAGGAAAAGTTTTCATGATTTAATTGACTAAATTCAATGGAAATTGCAATTTCACATGCTTAATTCATTAATTAATGAAATTAATTAATCCCTAATGAAATAATTAGGGAATTTTAATCAAACAACCTTAAGTCAACCTAATGAACTTCAGTAAACATTAAAACATCACTTAAACTCAATTAAACCCAACAGTCCTTAAATTAACCTAATTAGATAATTAAATGAATTAAATAATTTAATTAAATAACATGAACTTATTTAAATCATAATAAATCAACCAATTAATCCCAAATTAGGAATGAACCCTCATTGGAAAGGTATTTCAGTAAGGAACCTATGAAAATTAAAACCCCTAACTTAATCCAATTAAATTAGGCTTTATTTTAGTTTTAATGAAATAATTAAAACCCTTGTTACTCCCTAATTATAAGTATAATTAAGATGAAACTTTGCACACATGAAATTGGCATGTAACCCCACTTACCAGAAAAGTTTCAAACCCAATTGATTTCTAGATTAGGAGTTATTGAATTTCTAAATCTCTAGATCAATATTAATCAAATAATGAATTAAGGAAATCCATTAATTCATTAAATCATTTAATTACTTAAACAAATCTTAATCAAGCATCAGAGGATTCTTAGGGAATGTTTATTAACAATTCTAAGCCAAAAAATTTAAAAATGTACACATTTAAGGATTAATAAAACTTAATAATCTAATGAAGAGAAATAAAAATAACTTAAATTAAAATAAATGCTTAATTAACCTTAACACTTGTAATTAATCTAATCTAATAATAAATGTCAAACATTACCTTAAGATTTAAAATTAATTAACATAGGATTAGGTTCCAAACAAAATTAATTAATTAACAACTTAAGCTTAAGCTAAATCAAATGAAAATCTAATTAAACCTTAGGACAAAATGAACTCATAATCAAACTAATTAAATCAAACACAAGTAAAAAGAATAAAATAATTTAACTTAATGAAATAAAGAAATATGAAAAATTAAACATATAACTTAAACTAAATTAAATGAAATAACATAAAAATTGAATAAACACAAATGAAAAAAATATAATCACGTACATAAGAATTAATGAACTTAAGAAAAATCAATAAAACATAAGTCAAACCTTAACTTAAACATTTTCAAGTAAACATAAATCAAATTAAATGAAATAGACATAACTAAACTTAATGCAAACTTAAAACAAAAGTCAAATAAAAGAAATGAACTAACCTAAATAAAATAAAGTTAACATAAGTTAAATTGAATCAATCAAAATAAAAATGAACCAACCTAAATGAAATAAAACCAACATAAAATAAATTAAACTAATCAAAGTAAACATGAAACAACTTAAAGAAAGGAAATGAAATAATTTGAACTAAAACTTTTTATTAAACTCCAAGCTAATAAAATTATAACTAAAATAATTGAAATCAATATCATTAAAGAAAAGAAAATTGTTAAATACCTTAAGTTAAAGAACTTAAAGGTTAATAAAACATTAAGAATAATTCAACTTTAACTTTGTAACATTAAAGATAATTGGAATCAAATCAATTAAAGTAAAGCAAAGTCAACATAAACCTAAACAAAAGTAAACCAAATCAACTGAAATAAATTGAATCATATCAAAAGAACAAACTAAATGAATTAAACCCAACTTAATTAAAAGAAAAGAAACAAACCCAATCCAAACATAAGTAACATAAAAAAAAGATTAATAAAGATACTTAAGGATCTTAGTTAGACTTTTGGAAACTCCATTAGGATTTAGGATGTGGAATAAAGTGAGTTTCACCTAAAAAAAATGAAATTCATTCTATTTCTCATTCTTGAAAACCTAAACACTACTTTAACTAAATAAAATGAATATAAAAATGGGAATTAACTCACTAAACCATTTGAACTAAAATCAACCAATGGTAAAAAATTAAACAAATTCAAACTTCATATCAAAACTTGAACTTAAAGAGCCTAGCAAAGCCTAGCCACACAAACCCCTCCTTTCACACACTAAAATACTAGGTCATTGACCCTAGAATTAGGTTAGGTTGATGTGCTGTGATGTATGGTGTTGTGTTTCGTTTTGTATTTTAATGTTTTAGACTGGATGTTAGGGTGAATGTGCATAGTATGGATGTTAGGCCGTTATTAGCCTAATCATATTTTATGCAGGGGGTTGTGCTTAAGGGGTGTTGTAATAAAAATATAAATACTTTTACGTAGGTTGCTTATACCCCTAAGCATAACCCAAAGTAGGACAAGTGGACTTGGTTACCTATGTGTAGGGTGCTAAGTCCAAATTGTTCATATAACTACTTGGGTTGTATGGTATGTTTAGCTAACATTTATTTTACAGGTGTAACTAGATTTACTTTTCCTATTTTTAATGTAATTTTGCATTAATAATTATGATTAGTGTTATGGGGGATTAGGATGAGCAGTGGCCAAAAGGCTTAGTCCCTGGGGTACCCTATGATGCCTTTGGAGCAAATCAAATCAAAAGCAAGAGAAGGAAGAAATGAAGAAAAGAAGACCCCTATAGCATCTATTATTTTTGTAATCCAATTATTTAAGGGTAGAGCTCAGCTACCCACATTTCTTTTCGGGTTGTACGGAGATACCTAACCGCACCGGCCTTTGATCCTTTTACACTAATTTTATAAATTGATTGATGTTTTATTTATGATTGCACAATTAGGATGGCATGATTTTCTTAGTTTCTTAATTATTTGATGGTTGTTGAATGTCCTGGATGCGATTAGACTCTTAAGAAAAAATAAATTTTCTATCTAATTAATCAACTCAAAATTAAAATTACAACTCATAACCTCACCTAAAGCCTAGGACATAAATCAAGATAATAAAAGATTTAGTAACCCCTTAGCTGGATGTTGTATGTTTCACATCATGCATAAAATCATCTTTCTTCACTCTTGTTAATGGAGGGCTTCCACCTTTGCCAAAAAAATGGCTTGACCTTTGAGAGCCATGGTGGAAACACACCTCTTTCTTGCTGATTTTTGCCCATAACTAATTTCTAAAGCATTAGGCATATGAATCCCATAGCCTATGTCAAATAAATTGTCCAAAAAATCAAAATAAAACTTAACAAAATTTAAATTAAATTTAGGTCATTATTCATGCCTTACATGATCTAATCTCTTAGGGAGTGAGTTTAAGGACTATAAGGTGAAAGAGCAGAAGCAAAGAGGGAGAAAGAAGGCCATGCTAACTTTCTTGAAAGCACTTTACTTTACACCTAAATCAAGAAGATTAGTTCCTCATTTAGGAAGTGACACACAAGAAGAAGAATATATTTTTGTCAAACCTAAAAGAACATTTAAACTTTCAAGAAAGACAAAGCATGAAATAAGTGATTCTGATTCAGACTATGATTTTGAATCTACTTATAAAAATAGAGTTTAGAAGGTCGCATCAAGAAGCATAGCTCACGTGGTAGAGTTAGATGACTCACTCAAAATTATACTCATCCCTTAGTAGTACTTCAAACAAATCACTCCACTAGAGGTTCATAACATTGAAGAATTGATAACATTCAATGTGCCATTATTGAGTGAGAGTGGCAGAACATAAACTTTATTTTACAAATTTGAAGAGTCTCAGCCTCATAATTTTGATCAGCCTACTCAACATGAAAATTTTGATGAGATAGTGCCAACAAGAATACCAATATACTATCCATAGAAATTACAAAGAATGATGCATAAGCTTGGAATTCATATTGGAACTACTAAAAATAGAACTCAAATCATTAACAGGATGTGGAGCCAAAGAAGTCCTCATAGTAAGAAGTGATAAGTTTATCACTAAAGGTCTTGGGTTCATCCACAAATCTCATCAAAATAAAGTTTGTTATAATATAGTAGAAGTTGAGATCGAAACTAATAGTGATGAAGAATATTATCTCCATGAAATTCTTCTTACAAATGATGAAGAAGTAAAAGCCAAGCCTGCGTCTGAAGGTTGGTGGACAAATAGCTAATATGGATAAACTCAAAGAAATCAACCTAGGAGCTAAGGATGATCCCCGTCCAACTTTCATCGGCGCCCTTCTACTTGATGAGAAAGTTGAAGAGCTAAAAATGCTACTGTGTGAATTCAAGGATTGCTTTACCTAGACACATTCTAAAATGCCAGGCTTATCCCCTGTTATAGCTATTCATAAACTTGCCATTAAATCAGTTGTGATGCCTGTTAAGAAAGCTCCTGGGTGAATGAGATTAGAGATTGAAGAACATGTAATTGCAAAAACTAAGAAGTTGATCAAAGCAGGCTTCATCTAAGAGGAGAAGTATGCATATTGGATAGCCAATATTATCCCAGTTAGGAAGAAGAATGGTCAAATCCATATTTGCATTGACTTTCAGGACCTAAATAAGGCGTACCCAAAAGATGGCTTTCCACTTCCAAAATCAGAACTACTAGTGGACAATACTTCCAAGTATGACATGTTCTTATTCATGGATGGATCATCGGGATACAATAAAATCAAGATGGCTCCTAAAGATGAGAAGCACACATCAATTAGGATGTCAATTAGTATATACTGCTACACAGTCATGCCCTTCAGATTGAAGAATGCTAGAGCTATTTACCAAAGAGCCATGACGCATATTTTTGATGAGTTGATTCACCAGAAAGTGGAGTGTTATGTTGATGATTTAGTGGTGAAGAGCTTGAATCATGAAAATCACTTTGAAGATTGAGACTTATATTAGAGAGAATAAAAATATGATCTCAAGATGAATCCTCTAAAATATGCATTCATGGTGTCCTGTGGAAAATTTCTCGAGTACATTATACCTCACAGAGAAATTGATGTCGATCCTGCAAAAATCAAAGCAATTGTGGAGATGCCTCCTCTGAAGAGTTTATGTCAACTCTGCTCTTTACAAGGATAGCTTGCATTCATCCGATGATTTATATAAAACTTATCAGGATGCTATCAACCATTTACAAAGTTGATGAAAAAGAATGCTCCATTCAAATGGGATAATGAGTGCTAAGAAGCCTTTAATAGTATTAAAAGCTACCTATTAAATATACCAATACTTACAACACCTAATCCTGGGAAGCCCCTCATTCTATACACAGTTGTATTAGAAGAGTCCCTTGGAGCATTATTGGAATAATACAATGAAGAAAGCAAAGAGAATGCTCATTATTATATCAGTCGGAGGTTGATAGGAGCATAAATGAAATACTCTATGATAGAGAAGTACTGTTTGACATTGATCTTTGTAGTCCAAAAGCTCTGTCACTATATGTTATCTCACAAGATTACCCTCATCTCAAGGATCGATTTGCTGAAGTACTTGATGACAAGACCAGCATTGACAAGTCACTTCGCAAGATGGTTAGTATTACTTTTATAATTTTATATCACATCTATTCTGCAAAAAATAGTGAAGAGATAAGTCTTAGCAAATTTTCTTGCTACACATCCCATCTCTATGGACTCTTCTCTTAACGATGATTTACCTGATGAGAAAATTATGCTCATTCATGAAAGAGAATAATCATAAATTTGGAAAATGTACATTGATGAAGCCTCATCAATCAAACAAAGGAGAAATTAGCATCATCTTCATAACACCAGAAGGACGAATAATGAAACGATCATATGGGCCGACCGAGCTAATAACTAATAATGAAGCTGCATATGAAGTATTAGTGCTAGGTCTTGAAGAAGTTATTTTCATAGGCATCCAAAACTTGTATATTTTTGGTGATTCACAGCTTAATATAAATCAAGTACTTGAAATCCATAAAATCAACAAGCTTGAGTTAGCTTTCTATCACAAGCGAGTTCTCAAGCTTTTGAAGAAAAATACCAAATATCACATTAACTCAAGTCTCTCGATATGAGAATAGCAAAGCCGTTTGCTTAGCAAAATTAGCTATGGAAATGGCAAGTATGAATGGTCATTATGTCATGATTGGAATATTTACTTAATGAATTTTAGAGCAAGCGAAATACCAATCCCCATAGGCAGAGCGGTTATAAAATTCAACACAGCAGGATGCGACTCAGGTTGCTCCTCATTCTTCCCAAAATGAACAAAGAGTTATAACAAGAATAGTTAAGCATGATATTACCTCAGAAAAGTAGTGTGAAGCCTTTATTGTAGAAGAGCCACATGATTGGAGGCAACCCTTCATCAACTACTTTAAAGAAGATAAATTGTCAAATAATAAATCACTGGCAGCTCAAATCGAGAAGAGAATGTTGCACTATGCTTTAGTCAACAACACTTTTTATCGTAGATCTTTTGAACAAATGTGGCTATGATGCCTAAATACAGATGAAGTTAGCAATGCGATGGTTGAAGTTCATGAAGGACTTTGTGGTGCACATCAGTTAGGTCCTAAGATGACAGTAAAGATCAAAAGGATGGGTTATTATTGGCCATCTATGGTGAGAGACTGTATCAATCATGCTAAGAGGTATCATGAATGTCAAGTACATGGAAATATAATCCATCAACCTCAAAATCCACTACACCCAACAATAGCATCTTGGTCATTTGAATGTTGGGGTACATATGTAATTGGACCAATTAACCCACCATCATTAGCTGGACATCGCTTCATCCTAGTAGTGTCTGATTATTATTCTAAGTGGGCTGAAGCTACCCCATTTAAAGAAGTTACTGCTAATCGAGTGATTAACTTCTTTACGCATAATGTGGATTATAGATTTGGAGTGTCGCATCGAATAATTTTTGATAATAGCACAACTTTCAAAAATATAAAGATTTATAGATTCGTTGATCAACACAAAATTATTTGGCGATATTCTTCAATATATAATCCAAGGGCAAATGGTTTGGTAGAAGCTTTCAACAAGACATTGGCTGAGCTACTCAAGAAGATCCTCACTAAAAATAAGAGAGAATGACATACCAAACTGATAGAGGCATTATGGGTGTGTCGAACTACCTATAAGATGCCGACTAAAGCCACTCCTTATTCATTGGTATTTGGAACCGAGGTGGTTCTTTCGCTTAAAGTTGAGTTACCATCACTTTGAGTAGCCATCCAATACAATCTAATTGAAGATCAAAATGCTCATTTGAGAATGGAAGAACTTAACGTGCATGATGAAGTTAAATTGCAAGCTCATCAAAATTTGGAAGTTTATCGAGCAAAGATGTCCAATGCTTTTGACCATACGGTGCAGCCTCAAACGTTCCAAAAAGGGGAATTAGTCTTGGTGCTGAGAAGACCAATTATTCCTAATCAAAAATTTGGTGGTAAATTTGAGCCTAATTGATAGGGCCCTTTTGTCATTGAAAAAGTGTATCAAGGAGGAGAATAACAACTCATTGACTTAAAGGGTGAAAGACCAATGCCACTAATTAATGGTCATTACCTGAAAAAGTATTATACATGATAAATACATTCTTGAGGTACAATACAAATCCCCCTGCAAGATAAGAGGCATTTTTTAGTATATCTATTTAGGTTGACATCGTGCTTCATGGCGAGATCCCTAAATAAATATACTTACTCAAGATGAAAAAACTTTTTTGTGAGAATTCTCCCATTACACAGGGGGTATTTTAGATTTCTATACATAGATGAAATCGATGTTATATGTTAAAACTCTCTTACGATCAAATGTATCAACTCATACATTGATATATTTTCTTAAATTACTTTAGAGCTTTTCAAAGTTCTTTAAACTTTTCCCTGCAAGATAGCGGGCATTTTTATATATTTAGCCAAGTTGAAATCGTGCTATAAGATGAGATCCTTGAATAGCCTTAAATAGTTTATCTCCCATATTCACCAAATTTTGAAGATTAAGTTAGAAGAACTCCCAACTTCAGAAGCTTCAATCAACTAAGTTAAAAAAATCAATCTCTACATCCTGAAGTCTAGGATGCATATGGATTCTAAAGGTTGAACACAACAAGCCCATAAATGGCCAAGTTATTGACGTTCTCCTCAACAAGCCGCAGTGAAATAGCCCCCGTTCATTAATCTGATGACCAAATCACCAACCGATCATAGCTTAAGTTGAAAACCTGAGTAAGTTTTAAAGGTCAAACTCAATAAGTTTATAAATGGTCAAGTTCCTGACGCTCTCCTCACTCAACAAGCCATAAAAAAGGCCACACTGAAAGAGCCTCTACTTATCAGTCCAATGACGATAGCTATTCAAATCTTAAACCAGATCCAGCTTAATGACTATAAGCAACCAGAATCCAAGAGATCTTTCTACTTGATCGATAGAGATAATTTGAGGAAATAACACCCAATTCAGGGCTGCCTCAAATCAATCTATATATTGCCTATAGGATGATATTTCAATTTATTCTCAAATGATCTGATCAAGAACAAAGCACAGATCAAAACCAATCTCCTCAACAAGTCTGTCAAAGCAGAAAGCACAAGACTGAGGAAACAATTCCATAGTTCATTCAAAGCCAATGGCTGAACTAAAAGAATTTTATTATTATTCAGTCTATTAAAGCACACATTGCTAGACTGATAACTCAACATTGACCTTATATAAGCTAGGAGGCTGGGTCATCTATATGTATCCTTCAATGAGTCTGTCAAGGCAACAAGCATAGGACTTAGGGTGCACATACACTTCCTGACAAGTCATGTAGACAAATCAAGTCAATCCTTCATCAAGACCGTCAAGCTTAAACCTAGGATAGAAGGAGTTCCAAATCTCAAAATAAGCAGACCAATTCCTCCATTTACCTTGATCAAGCATGAAGCTAAGGTCGGAGGAAATCCAAATCTACAATGGCACAAAAGAAAAGATCATCAACAAACCAATCAAAAAAGAGAGTAGATGGTGGAAGATCTTTTGTCTATCGAACAAGTTGAGCTTAACAATTTGGTGAATCCCATCATTTAACATGTCTAAAATATTGCATCATACCAATGAAAAAATTTTATCAAAGCTCTATAAGCTATTGAAATCGAAGATGAAGTGATCTAAGGGCTACGACAAGCACAAAGGTCAACCAATTTTCAACAAATATGACTCGCTCTATGCGCGAATCACATTTGTTAGGGGGCATTTGTTGACCCACGACTCTTCCCCAAATTGATCCCGCCCCGGCTCCCCCTTCCTCTCAGTTGACTCGATTCTGAGCACACGTGAAGCTTCCGCTCGACCGATCCTCCACTCCAACCGCACGCACGATCCCTAGAAACTGCAAGGAATGACAAAAACATTCCCTCCCTCTCATTCGCTCCCTCAAAATCGCAAGGAACGGATCCCATTGGTTCAACATTCACTTTTCACCTTATCGTTCGAACCTCAAGCCCGATTCCTCTCTCCCGATTTCCCCCAATCCAAAGGAACCAAGCCCCACTCGTTCGATTCAGACTCCCTTATCTGCAAGGTACTCTCCCCTCATTCTCTTTGATTTGAGTCGCAATCATTCCTTCACTCATTCGTACGATTCCTTGAAACTGAATGCTCGATCCAAAGCCTCTTTCTTCAATCCCTCATCTCATTTGTCCTCCAAAACCACATGTCATTCCCTTTCTTTCTTCTTCACGCTGATGTGTCCTCCTATTGGAAGAATGTGTTGCCCCTCCCGATTGAGCCAGAAGTCAATGCCAACATCTCTCATTCGTTCTTCAGAACAACAACCGAATCCTTCCCTCATTTCTTCAGAGTGATGAGCTTACTGCACTTCATTCTGATTTCCTTCTCCTCCCACCCTCCTTCGCACAATTCTGCTTCTCTAAATCCCATAAATTTGCTTACTAACAAAATTTGGTTAATCCAGATTTAACTTGTAAAGGCAGCATTTATGGGATTACATCCAAAATTGGTTGGATTTAAGTTGAATCCAGCTTAAATCCTGCTCAAATCCTATAGCCAAACAACCCCTCTTTTATTCCTTGCAAGCGATATAAACCGAGAAAGAACACTGCCATCAGGAAGGTTCTTCTCTAGGTTTCTTGCATTTCCATCATTCCTTCCACTTTACCCAAGCTTGTTGATCGCTACGTTATTCGTTACAAATGAAAAAAAAAATGAAATGAGTTTGGATGTGTAGGAGTGATATAAAACTAATTGAATAATTGAAGAATCATATTAGATGTTAAATGAAGTAAGAATCCATTGAACGCCAAAATTGAAGCATAAGAGAAATCCCTTGGAATTACGATATACTCTTCAAATACATCCAAATAAATTGAAGAAAATCAAAGAATCCATAGGATATCCCTAATGAAATTGAAGGGTTGCAAATAGGCATGTTCAAGAAATTTTTGGAAAATATTTGAAGCTTGTTATTTGTCTTATTAATTACTTGAATTGAATTAAGGAGAAATTGAATAGAACTCTTAATGAGTTCAAGAATTGTTAATAGATGAGAATCTATTGAAGGTTCAAAGATTAGACAACTTTGAATAAAAAAAGGCAGAAATAATCAAATATTGTTTCCAATGTGTCTAGTAAACTACTAGAATAATTTAAAACGCCTTCTACGCCATCAGATCTGCAACTCTTTATACAAGCAGTCAGAAGGCATTAGCTTAAATTATGAATAGACTTCAAATGTATTAATTTTGCATAAATTATGGAGCCAACTATCACTCAATTCAAGTTCTTCAGAATTTGTGCAGTCATTTAAAAGAAATGATTTCTTGTAGAAAATATAAAGCAATCTTCAATTCAATTTGAGCTTTTCAAAAATTTGTACAAGTGTTCTAATTACCCTAATCACCCGCATGGGCCCTGACACTATGTTGAATGACTAAACTTAGTGTATGAGATTGATGCACGGGTTGCTTCCCGGTTTGGTCTTAGGATTGGGTCCGGGTTAACAAAACCTAAAAGTTTAATTATTATAAGAATTTTAACTTATTAAAATATCTAAGAAGCTAATTCTGACATGTGAAAGTAGATTTGATCCTCTATTAGGAGCTAAATAGAGTTGACAGGATCTAAATTTCTAAAATAAATTCAATTCAATCAATTAACTATCCCGATGATGGCTGTGTTGAATGGTGATTTCAACCGGAGGAGATACTTCCATCAAAATATGATTCTAATTTCAAATCAAATTAACACAAATTAAGTATCAATCAAAAAATGCTTAAATAAAATTTAATCTCTAAAAACTTAAACTAAAATTTAAACCAATCCACCTTCCAAATAGTTTATCAAAGGTGATAAATTAAGAAAACTCTAGCTCATAAAAGAGCCAAACTCAAATCAAGTGTTTTACTATGTTCACTCTCAATAAATCTCATGCCAATAAGGATGTGGCTCGTGTCCTCTGACTGTGTGGCTTGGCCAGTACACTCCACATATGATGCACTTACGACCAGAGTCCTTTGTTCATGTGGTTGCCGCCAAATGTAACCATTATATTACGATCACGACCGTAGCCCGTATGCTCCCCAATGGCTATGCCCTTTGAGTTGTGAATCATAGGGTATACTTGATAGGGTAAAAAGCCCTCTATGAGCTAAGGTACACTTAAGATTGTCTCCTTAGACAAACACCAACCCAAGTCTACAAAAATTTCTTGGATGATGTAACTCATGTGTTGCTGATAAAGATCCTTCGGTCAGATTGGGTCGACTACCTCCTCTGACTAAGTAGACTAGGGAACACAACAGCCCAGGATGACAAGACCATGGGATCTAGATCAGGCACGTCAACATCCCCAAACCATCCACTTTAAGCTAAAAATGATAAATTTCATAAATTCTAAAATTTATACTTACTACTACTATACGCTACGCATTAAGCGACCTAATGACTAGCCTTAATTCAAAGTTCTCTCTGAGCATTGAGAGGGGTAATTAACTATAGGTTTTTGTGCCTATAGGAAACCTGGAACCATATCTAAAGTTCTCACAAAATGAGGGTGAAATCTTTGGGTAGTGTCTTATCAGCTATCTCGTCTGCCTTCTGAAAATTACACCGACACTCAAATCATACTCTCTTTCATTTGTCGAGAGGTCGGTGGCAAATTTTCGGAGTCCATAAAGAGGAATAACTAAACATAAACATATGATTTCATTCAACCAAACTAATTCCTAAGGACATTCATAGCAAATAAAATCTTTTAAAGCAAACCAAAGCTTTTTTAATGTCACTTTTAATTTGATGTTTAATTTGATTTAAGGAAAGAGAGAAAGAGGTTTGCTAATCGTAATCCTATCCTATGTTTATAAGTTAATTAGATTTAATGAAAAGGTAATTAGGTTGATTTTATGGATTAATTAAGTTAAGGTATGAATTAAATTAATTAATTAACCCTTACCTATATTATCTTAAAGTAATTACTAAATAATTATGAGCCAATGTGATATGCAAATGAATTGAAAAGTAAACTAGCAATGGTCCTATGAAATGAAAGGGCCTAATGCAATTGGCTCATAATTAGTAGTTAATTAAGCTTAAGAAACTTAATTAATTAATTTTATGATTTTTTCATACATATGGACAAATCATAATTTCATCAAAACTCTTTAGTCTATTGAACACCTAAAGATCTACCCCTTAATTAATTAGGTTCAGATGTATTTTAAAATTTAATTAAACTAATTAAGTAATTAATTAGTCTATTAATCTTTCATTAATTTATCTTGGAAAAGTAAAAAAACTTAGGGAAAAGATTAGGAGAGAAGCCCCAATCTCATTTCCTAAGCCTCCTTTTTGTTAAACAGTGAAAGATGATCCAATTAATTTAGCAAGTTACTGTCATATGGTTAATTATCACTTAATTAAGTTAAAAAAGTTAATTAAAGTTAATCAATCAATTTCTCTAATTAATTAATCAATAAATGTCAAGAAAAATAGAAGAGGCAGAGGTCATCCCCCTAAACACTCTCAGAAAGTTTGAAGTTAATTAATTAATTAATTAAGGAGTAATTAGGGTAATAAACTTTTTAATTAAACCTAATTAAGCCCAAATTACTATTCAAAATCAATTAAAGATAATTTTAACGGATTCCTCTCATAAATACCTTTAAAACGAGCCTTTGTTTGTATTTTTTTGATTTTTCTACAAATAGTTATGAATTATAAAAATTTTAGCCTTAAAAATTAATTAATTATCCTTAATTAAGTCTAATCCCGTTGGCACCACGTGGCGCACTGACGCGGCATGCTTTCCACATTATGCCACGGTAATTGCTATTTAAGTAGTCACATTCGCGGTTGACTCGGATGGTGGTGGGACGCGGTTTCTCGTGAGTCATCCAATCTTAGATCGGATGGCCACGATCAAACTTGTGATAAAGAGAGGATTAAATAGATGATCTAGCGTGATATGATAATGACCATCCATTCCAATCATACGGAATGGATGCCTCGTGATCTCTCTCCTGCGAGCGACGAACGACGGAGCCCGACCACCATGAATCGCTCAATCCGAGCTCACCCGAGCTTGGATTCACTCTAAAATAACCCCACACCTTCGCACAAGGGTTCCACGAAGATCCAACAGCTAAGATCAGCTCAGATACAAATTTTCTTCTAAAAGCTCCAACCCATTTTAAGCTAAAGCTTGGTTTTAGTGGATTTATCTCACCGAAGCTAAGATCGACAGTTTGCATGCTTGAGGAAGCTTCGTCTAGTTGAGACAAAGCCCTGTTGAGTAGCAATTGGCTTGGTTCCAAGTGGATTGCTCAGCCGGCCAAGAACGATTCTTTGGATGCTCAACTTTGATCAAAGTCCATCCTTTGGTGGGCTTGGAACTCGAGGGAAGGTTTGCTTGGCTTTGATGACGTGCGTGGAAGGTGTGTGTAAGAGAAATTGGGTTTTGATTGAGAAATGGTGAAATTGGAATTGAGGATGAGCTCCCTTATTTTGATTTTGCATGGGAAGAGAAAATCAGAAGTGGTGAGAGCTTTGAATTGCTCAAGAGATTGCTAGGGAGTTTCATTTCTCTCTTGGGAGCTCAGATGAAGCGAATGGTGTGATTTCCTGTAAGAATTGAGGGAGGGGGGGATACCCCTCAATTGGCTGAGGTGGACGGACGGAATTGTTTCCCTAATTTTGTCTAGCTAGCCACCATAAGAGCATCGGAGGGGTCGCAATCGAGTTCATGTGGCTTGGTTTAAGTGGAGGAATGCATGGGAGGTGGCTCAAGGCTTGACATGGCTGATGGATTCTCCCATTGTCCATGGTGTTCTTGGTTTGGAAGGGAGGTGAGTTAACTCACCTTCCTTCGGTCCATGGCAACCCTAGCCCACTTAGGGTGGGCTAGGTGGGTAGGTGATACCCCATTTGGGTGTTTGATGCCTGTCAATGATGATATGATAATGGACTTTGCCAATTTTGGCAAAATCTCACATGAGGAGGCATATCCAAGGGAGATTTGCCTTGGGATTGGCTCTAGTTTTGTTTGGGCTGATTTTGAGCTAATATAAGATGGGTTTGGTTCGGGTTTGGTCAGCTCTCAAGGTCCCATGAGTTGGTTTCATGGATTTTGGCTTAATTTGGGTCATATGGGTCATGTTGGGTCATGTTGGGTTGGGTTGACCAATTGGTCAAAATAGGTCAAACCAATGCTTGGGTTAAGTTCAAATGATGATTTGAAGTATTTTAGTTCAAGTGGTTTCAATCAATTTGGCCTAGGTTTGATTTTGGCTCATTTGGATTTATATAGGTCAAATGGGTCAAGTTGACCAATTTGACCAAATTGGACAAATTATCTTAGGTTGGGTGTTGGTTCAAGTTCAATTGGTTAATTGAAAATGATTGCAGGCTTTGGTTTGAATCAATTTTGATTTAATTTAGATTTTGGCCAATTTGACCTTTCAGGTCAATTTGGGCTAGAATGGTCAATTGGGCTAAGTTGGGTCCAATTGATCAAATTGGAGCTTTGGTCAAGTTCAACAATGAATTTGGAATGAACTTGAGCCATTGGTTGCAATCAATTTAGGTTGGATCATGATTTGACCTATTTTGGCCATTTAGGTCAATTTGGGTCAACTTGGGTCAAATGGCCAATTATGTTTGGTTTGGCTCAATTGATGGCCAAGTCATGTTCAATCATTGATTATGAGTAGGTGTGAATCAATGATTTCAATTAATTTAGTGTATGATAGGTTTTGGCTAGTTTGGGTTTCGTATGGCTAAGGGTTGACAAATGGCCAAGTTGACTTGGTTTGACCGAATTTAAGGCAATTGATCATCCTTGGGTGATCAATGATCATGGAATGAGGTTTGGATGGGCTTGGTTCAATCCAATTTTGGTTGGACTAGAACTTGGTTCATATGAGTTCTTTATGCCACTTTGGTTCAAGTGGACCTAAAGGGGTCAATTGGCTTTGTTTTGGAATAATTAAGGTTTAGTTGGGTTTATATATGAGTTTAGGATTGAAATATAAATCAAACTATAATCAATTTGGGCTATGATGAGTTTAAGTTCATTTGGAATTTTCAAGTCAAAAAGGCTAAGTTGGGCTTGACTTGGGTTGATTTCAATTTGGCTTGATGATTGTAGGTTTCATTTATATTTGGATAAATGATTGAATGAATGATTGATTCAAGAGAAAATCTATTGATTTTAGCTTGATTTATATGAGTTTTGGCCAAGTTCAAGGAAGTGACTTAAATAGTTTGAATTGGGTTTTGATTTCATTTTGGATTTCATTTTGGCTATTTGAATTTATATTTCATTTACATTTGGGAAGATAATGGAAGATATAAATGACTTATGAAATTACTTCAGTTTGGAGTGATTTGGAAGCAAATTTGATTAAGCTGATGGAGGTAGGTTAAAAGGGCTTAGAAGGAAATCGATTAGTTTGATTTAGTTTTGATCATTGGTATGTGGGTTTCATTTATATTTTTAAATATAAATGAAGGAATAATTGATTTATAAGAAAACCAATTGATTTTTGAGTTGATTTGAATGGTATTTGGCTAAGCTCATGGATGCAGGTCCATATGGGTTAGCATGGGATTTGGTTGGATTTGGATTTAGTTTGATTTAATTTTGGTCATTTGAATTTATATTTCATTTATATTTGTGAATATAAATGATGATATAAATGACTCATGAAGAGATCAATCAAGTTTGGAGTGATTTGAATGGGATTTTGCTAAGCTCATGGTGGTAGGTCCATATGGCTTAGGAAGGGTCTTGGTTGATTTTGAATTTTGTATGATTTGGTTTTGGTTATTTGAATTTACATTTCATTTATATTTGAGAAAATAAATGAAGATATGATTGATTCATGAGGAGATCAATCAAGTTTGGATTGAGCTAGGTGGAGATTTGGCAAAGCCCGTGGAATTCAATCATAAGGCTTAAGAAGGATTTAGGAGTTTAAATTTGACTTTTGGGTTTCAATCATTTGGAATTGAGTTTGTATTTGAATTTGATAGTGATTGAGGGATTGAATTGATCTTAAAAAAATTAATTGAATATGGATTGATTTGAATTTAGTTAAGGCTAAGTCCATAAGATAAAATCATAGGGCTTAGGAAGGATTTTGATTTTGGATTTGATAATGGGTTTCAATCATTTTATTTGGAATTGGATTTGGTATATCATGGAGGGATTGAATTGATCTCAGAGAAAATCAATTGAATTGAATTGAATTGAATTGAATTATACTTGGCTTAGAGTAAAGCCATGGAATTCAATCATAAGGTTTATGAAGGATTTTGAGCTTGGATTTGATCATGGGATTGATTGTGAATTTTGAAATTTTGATTTTGAATTTGGAATTTGAATTTGGGGTTTGATTTAATAAGGTAAACATAGGTTGGATTTAGGCCACAGGATGGACAAGTCTCCCTAAATCCCAAAGGCATAACCTACCCCTATGACTAACCCTTCTAAGTCTCTAAGCTTAAGTTAAGTGTTCACCTAATCAAGTGTCTCGAGACTAAAGAGCTCCTAGTGTCTATAAGAGTCCTAGATCTAAGGAGGTTGAAAACTCACTCTAAAAGTGAGGTCAACATGTATGTATATACATATTACATTTTTATTAATACACACTTGATGCATGAGTGATCCTATATGTTATACGAATACATATACATACTAATATAATACACACACACACACACACACACCACCCACCCATATATATATATATATATATATATATATATATATATATATATATATATATATATATATATATATGATGCATGAATTTAATAAAAAAAGAGAATTTCACTTTATACTCATATACACATATGTATATAGAAAACTATATAAGTATGTGCCTTTGTTAAAGTCTTGCATTCATAAGGTGTCTAGACAATATACTTGTTGAGCCATACACACATACATATATATAACTATAAAAATGAAGTAAGAAAATTTTTAGATTATTTTAAAATATGAAAAATAAAAGTTTCACTTTGATATGTCACTTGTAATAAATCTTATATGTATAAAGTTAAAATTTAAATTACTTAATTAACAATCATGTCATATTATTTTATGAAGATAATTTAAGATTTATTCATGATAATAGTTATACTATCTTCAATCCAACACCATGCAATTAAATGCAATTTTTTTTAATTTTAAATTTGAAACATGAGTGCATGAAACAAATGAAATATAAAATAATAAATAATTGAAGTAAAGCAATTATATATTGTCAAATGTCTTATTTGGCTTCATTAAGGCCTAAGGATAATCCTAATAAATAAACATCCCTGAAGTCAAATCAAGTTCTTTAAAACTTAATTTCAATATTTGAGTTTTTAATCCTAAAGAGGGGAACAAATGATTAAGGATTAACCCACACCATCTTTGTTCATTAATTGATTTAACATTATCTTAATAAATTTTATGAATTAATTAATTTTATTAAGCTCTTAATCAAATTAAGCCCAAAACAGGCCTATGGATTTAATTAACCCTTGCATATAAGCATAAAAATCATGATAAATTTAATAAACATGCATAAACATAAAATAAATATGTTCTAAAGTTTATAATATAATTAATCTTATGATAAAAGCTTAATTAAATAAATAAAAAAACTCAAAAGAAAATTAATAATTAATTTCAAAATACCCTAAACTAATTAGGGATTTTGATTTCATTAAATTACACTTTGCTAATTGAGCACAAAGAGGAATTAATTATAATTATCATTAATTTTAGTTTATTATTATGATTTTTTTAAAAATTTTAATTAGCTAGGGATCTAATTAATTAATTAATGGTTCACTAAAGTGATTTAGGGAAAATAACTAAGACCATAAATCCTAATTATCTTCTTTGGTCATCCTTACTGTTTACATGATTAATTACCCATCCTTAATTAATTTCATATTTTTTTTATTTTTTTAATAATTATTAAATACATAAAAGAAGAATTAACCTTTTAAAATTTGAATTTACTAAATCACTAAGCAAATGGGCTTTAGAAAATCTTGAGATGCAAAGGTTATCCTAGAGATAAATCAGTCCAAATTTCAAGCCATTTGGCCAAATAATTCTGACTTAATTAAGTTAATTATTAAAACTTCAAACACTAATTATTCACTATTCATTAAGTAAAATATATTGCTTTTATTGTTCTTTGATTCTCCTTTATTTAAGCTTTCCAAAATGGGTTTATTTACATTTTTTAATTTTTTTACAATTAATTATGATATTTTCAAAGATCTAATTAGTTAAAATGCATTTTTAACCTTAATTAAACCATTTAATAGTCGGCGCCATGCGACCGCTAGTGCGCTAGCGCTTTCCATGTGGTATCGCGGGATTAGTTACTTAAATCATTCGATGCGGTTGCTGACTCAGCGGTGGCGAATGCGCTTTTATCTCAATTGTCCAATCATGGATCATACAACAAAGATTAATCTCATGATTCTAAAGGGAGAAATCAAGAAATTCAAACGCAATTAATCATGGTCATCTATTCTAATCATGCAGAATGGACAGTCGATGATCCGTTGTCTACCCACGGCGAAAGATGGACATTTGCCTTTCACTACTCGATTTGAGCTCATCGTAGCTCATTCGACATTAAAAATGATTGCAAAATGATCATGGATTAAATTTAAGAGGGATCCTACATTTCAATTTGCACGAAACAAACATTTAGTTCACAAAACTTCAAAATTCCTAAAATTTTCTACTGTTTGCCAGAAATTCCCTCACTGTAGCTCAAGACTGGTGGTCCGTCGACAGAGGTAGCTTCGCCTTGAAGATGTGAATCCCTATTGAGAAGATCCTCCCATGTCTCTTAACAGGTTTCTCCCTAAACTAAATGCCACCTTGAAGCTCATTAGAGTTGATTGAACTTGGTCTTTTGGTGATCGAGTCGATTATGAATCGATTCATTTTGATTCGTTGGAGTGAGGGGAAGGTGTGAGTGAAATTAATTTAATTTTGGTAGAGTTTGGGTGATGTTAGACAAAGTAGAGGCTCGGGTTGAGGGATTGATCGCTAAAAAATAACTTTAAAGATGTGCTCCGCCATATTTGCGGGATGGGTTTCAAGAATATTTTTATATGAGATAGATTGATAAATATTTAACCAGATTTTCCCTAACATTTATGTTAGGGCTTATTTAGATCTGGGTTCTACTTGCTATGGATGCAAGCCTCTATAGTGTGATTCAGATGAGCGTATAAGAGAGCACTCTAAATTAAGGTTGGAAATAAATGTATTTATCTGATATGCAATTATTTCCTTAGAGGTATAGTGTGATTCAGATGACCGTATAAAAGGAAATAATAGTGTAATCACAATCAAGACCTCATAGTTTCATCATCATAGGATTATGTTATTCTAGCTTACCAATATTAGAGGGACATAACGGTAATGTCCAGAGAATTTGATTAACAGCCATGGGTTGCCTCTTTTCAGGTATCTCAAGCAGTCTTAGAATTTTAAGTGTAAATTGTGCAAGAGTGTTCATATGATGAAAAAAATTATAAGATGTTCAAATGATGAATGCGTAGATGTTCACATGGTGAACTAATATGAGGCTAGGCTTATATCCCTTTGAAATGCCAAATTGAGGCTATCCACATGATGGACTGGTGTAGATTTGTTTGCATTGCGAACAAATTAAGCATTTTTCATGTGATGAATGAACATATATTCACATAGTAAATGTACATGAACTTGAACCTTACACTCCAAAATTAGGTTTGTCCACATGGTCGACGGATATGAATTTATTTGCTTGGCAAATAAATTATGCGGTATTCGTATGATGAACGAACAAATGTTCACATGGTGAATGTATAAGAGGTTGGGCTTACATTCTTTTGGAATGCCAAAATTAGGGTGTTTGCATGGCAAACGAATAGTAAAACTAAACCTACATCCTTTTAGATTGCCATACACATGAGTTATCCACATATTAGGTAGACATAGTGGTATTTGTATACCAAACAAATAAAAATTAAATTTTATTAAAAATGCTTAAAATTCTCATTTTAGGACCCAACACCTCAACGATGTAATGGTGGAGTATATTGCTTATACGATATGATATGGGGGCAGATGAGCTGGAGGCTCAAAGACTCAGCACTGCATATGTAGCACTGTGACACCGACATTATGGTCATTTGACCATTTGAACAGCATTGCGGCGCTGCCTTATAATGTCATGATGCTAGTCAAGATTCATGATAGGCATGTGGTGAGTTTTAAGAGGAAAAGACAACCTCATTTTAATGAGCACTGTAGTGTTGGGTCAGAGCGTTGCGATGCTTCCCTCTTTTCATGTGCATTAGTTATAAAATTTATTGTAATTAAATCTATCTTTTTGATCGCGCAGTAACTGAAAAGATGGACTAAATAGTGCCTCATGAGCGTCGCGATGTTGAGGCTGTGTTATGCAACCAAAGAGGGTTCCTCCTCCAAACTAAGTCTAGGACCCACGATGTTGGGATCTGATTTATAAATAAAGGGTAAGGCTATTAAAGATTTTTATTCAGCGATCCCTCCTCCTAAGAATTTACTTTCTTTTCTAGCTATTTTTTTTCTTTTCTAAATTTTAATATTAATTATCTCTCTTAGAAAAGTAGTGGGCAAGATGAGGGCATCCAACGATGACAACCGCTTTGTCAGTGCCAACATTGAGTGGTATCAAAATGCTCTCCTTCACAAGCACCTGATTTCATAAAGGGATTTCTTAAATTCCAGTGACAGCATGGGGGGGCTTGGGGCTGAATAATCATGGAGCGAAGGTGGCTCATGCGAGCGTACAACAATAACTCGAGCATTGTCCCGCTAATGGGTGAATTTTTTGCAAACACACCGGATGTCCAGGGAAGCTGGTAAGTTACGGTAGTAGTACTATAAACACATTACGATCTTTCTAATGTTGAGTATGATCAATATCTCTCCTACTATAATGACCATTCTGATTTTTACGAGATCATTCTTTTTCTTTCTGGTGAAAATGAAAGCATGTAATGGAAACAACGAGAGGAAATGATTATCGACTTTCCTGTCATCGGTATGACACTCACTTCTAAGGCTTGATACTATTTCATTTCTACCAGGCTTATTCCCTCTAGTAACATCAGTGAGGTTACCACATATAGCACTATTTTAAATTTTGTTATTCAAAAGGGGTTCTCAATTGATGTCTGGAAGGTTATTTTTAATTCTATTTGTAATATGCTGAAGGGCAGCACTATTATCGAGATTGACCTCCCTTCTCTTATTTATGATTTGTGTGTCACTGTAGGTGCAGTAGAGAGGGATTGATGAGGAGGTACCCTTTTAGAAGGCTCCTTTAACAAAGATGGTGATTTGGGGGGATTCAGAAATAGATTTGAGGTGGGAGAGAGTTCAGGTCCTCCCTGACCTAGATCCCGAACTCTTAAGTCCTAGGCCGAGCAAATTCAAGAGATTTGCAGCCAAGTCATGAACTTGCAAAAGAGGGTAGATATGAGTAGTCATAGGCAAGAGATGCCGGAACACAAATTTGACCATCATATGGGTCAACAGCAAACACAATTCTCTTACATGGTCAAGTTCAACACTACACTGGTCAATATGTTTCAGAATTACAATCTTGCAGTCCTAGCCAAGTCTCTTTTCCTACAAAACCTCAATATTAGGCCTATGTGATTACCTCACCGATATCAGGCACAGAGGAGGAGAAATAAGAGGAAGAGGAGGGTGGCATGGCGATGAGTACGACTACTAGCTCACACCCCCACCCCCATTTGTATTTTTTTCCATCTTTTATTCTTTAATGTAATATTCAAGTTTAGTAATAAGATTTCTCCCATTTTTATACTTATGTGTTGTGCTTATGTATTATTGTCGTTATTGATGCTCCAAGATAAAAAGGATAAAAAATAAGAAATTTAACACTTATAAAAAGTCATATCAGAATACAACTCCGCGACGTTGATATGTCAGTGCCTTAACACTAGAGATAGAATGACGAACCTGAGAGGCGGGCACCACGACGCTGTGGGATATAATTTATTCCCAGCAGAAAATTTTCTCTAAGTCTTTTTTCACATATAGAAATGAGACATAGCGTTATGGCGTTATCCCTATAATGCCATGACATTGTGAAATTTTATTTTATTTCTATCAAAATGTTCTAAGTCATATTCCAAGTGACACGTGGCTATGGCACCATGAAGCTGATTCTATAGTGCCATGGCGCTACGATGTTATATTATATTTATTAGGACATGGCTCTGCGACATTGATGCTATGGCAACATGGGGATTTGTTAAAGTGTTGCGGAGCTAATTCTTGGTCATTGCAGCGCTGCTCTTGTAATATGAATACTCGAGAGCATAGCATTATAGCTCTGATATTCAGCGCCTCGATATTGTAGGCCAAAATTTGAATTGAAAGTGTGAATCTTTCATTTGTTTTTTGAAACATCGACAGCATTTCACCTTAGTAGTGCTAGATTTCAAAATTGCATAGTGCGGAACACTCTTCTATTTTATTTCAGATCTAAAATCAACGAAAGGGAAGAGGATTTTGTTTTACATCGGAATAAAATTTAACGATGGAGGTTTTCAAATCTCTAGGTTTTTTTCACTGGATCAAAGATCAATGATGAAATTTTTAGTAAACTAATTTTTTTAAAAGTAAAAGATCATAAATTCTTTACTTTAAGTGATAAATCATGGAGTGTAGAGTGATCAGTAGTTCAAAGAGAGTGGAGTTAAGTAGAAAAAAAATCATTGGAGTAAACTGCTCACTCATATTTATAGTAGTGGGCTGATAATTATTCCCTCTCAATAGCCGGTGAAGCACTTCAATGCCAAGATTGTGTGACACCATGGTGTTGTATCATAATTCAACAGCGAGATCATGCAATTGTTTCTTCTAGAAGGCTAGGGTAGCACTTCGGCACTTTGAACATAACGCTGCGGCCCTATAGCCAAAAAAAAATTTATTTATTAATATTTTTATTTTATTTCTTTTGATGTAAACATGGAGGAGCAGGTCTCGTAGGTGACATGGTGCTCGAATTTCTCTAAGGATGCTTGGGGACTTCCTCTCAAACTTTAGGGAACATTTGTGCTAAATTTGAATAAGAGAGGAAGTGTATACCCTCCAGCCCATGTGAACTAACTAAAGAGATTGATTTAGGTCGTGGCAACCAACCAGCCAGTAGCGATGGCCGAAAATGGCATGGCATTGTTGAGGTGGAGATCTCCTAGCAACTAGTGGAGTTTGATGGCTAGTTGTGATGGAGACAAGTCACATGGGCTGAGCCAAGGGTCGGCCAAGGTGAGAGGGACCTCACCTTGGTCAATGGCTGATCCCAACAACTTTGTGTCATGTTTAGTCAACATGGTGGGGAGCACAAGGCATGGTAAGATGGCTGCCCAAGGCTAAGGGAGGGGTTGAACCTTCCTATTTTGGTTTTTGTTCTATTTGGAATCCTTGGTTCACTTAATTTGGGTTGAACCGGGTTTACCTTGGGATGGGTCCACTTAGGCTAAACAATGGGGACCTAAGGATAAGTCATGCCAAGTTTGGTTGGGTTTGGCTCAATTTGCCCCATTTAGGTCAACTTGGGTTAAAATGGGCTAAGTTGAACAATTGACCAAATTGAATTAAGAGAGCTATTGAGTTGTGTTCAAATAATCATTTGGAATGTGTTGGCATAATTGGTTTGATCCAATTAGGAGTGGATTTGGATTTGACTCATATGAGTTTATTTAGACAAAATGGGTTAAGTTGACCAGTTTCATCAAATTGGTCAAATTAGATTGGATGAAGGGTTGGTTTATGTTTGATTGATCATTTAAGAATGATTGTAGGCTTTGATTTGATTTGATTTGATTTGGATTAGAATAGGTTTTAGTTCAATTTGACCTTTTAGGTCAAATTATGTCAAATTGGTCAATTGAGTTGACTTGATCAAATTTGCTATAATTGGATACTATTCAATACCCAATTGGTGATTGATTGGAGGCATTGATTTCAATTAACTTGGATTGGAATGAGATTTGACCCAATTTGGCTCTTTAGGTCAAATTGGATCAACTTGTGTTAAGTGATCAAATTGACTTGGTTAAGTTCAATTTGTTGCAATTGGGTGATCAATGATGAGCAATAATCACTTTGGTATAGATTGAGTGAATTTGTTTGGTCCAATTGGGGTTGGATTAATATTTGACTCAATTTGGTTATTTAGACCAAATTGGGTCAAGTTAGCCTATTGGCTTTATTGGGTTCAATTAAAGGTGCATGAAGGTTGGAACATGTTTAATAATGGATTTGGATTTGATTGATGGCTTTGATTGAAATTAATTTGAGTCAAGTTGGATTTTGACTCATTTGAACCCTTTAGGTCAAATGGGTCAACTTGGGTCAAGTAGGTTGATTTGACCAATTGGTTTGCTTAAATGGGTTGGAATGGATTGTAATGTTTAATTTGATGTTTGAAACAATCTTGGTTCTTGAATCAAGTTGAATAAGTCTTTGTCCCTATGGAGTTTAAATCAATAAAGTTGGGCTAAAAGGAAAGTTGGCTCGGTTTGGTTCAATTGAATTGAAGTCAAGGTTCAATCATCTCTAATTGGCATTCAAATGGATTTGGATGAGTTAGATTTCAATATGGTTGATTCAGTTTCGGGTTCAGCCATTTTGAGTCCAAATAGGTTAAGTAAGGCCAACTTAGTCCCTTGACCAAATTGAACTAAAATGAATCATATTGAGCTTAGGTCAAATTGGCATTGGTTTGGAGCTTGTTTGCAATCATTTTATTTAAGTTTGATCAGTGGGTTTGATATGGGATTTTGTTAGGTTTATGGTAGGTGGGGTTCTCACCTATCTTATGACATGATCTAACCCTAGGGTTACACCTTATGAGTCCCTAAGCTTGAGCTTAGTGTCCTCCTAATTATTAAAATTGTAATAGCATTAGAAAGGTCTTAGTGCCTAGATGAATCCTAGATCTAAGAACAAGGTAGTCAATCTCACTCTAAGAATGAGGTGAAAAATATATAAGAAACTTTAGTTATAATAAGGTGCATTAAAAATCTAAATATTATGATGGATGAAAAGCATTATTGTAATAGTGCATATGAATTATTTCAATTTAATCATTAGTAATCTTGGTGTATATGTATTAACTTCCATGATGAATTTCATACTTAATATTTGCCAAAAAAAAATATTAAGAAGTGGGGCTAAAATTACAATTTTTACCAATTCATTATTTGATTGATATATATATATATATATATATATATATATATATATATATAAAGATTTCATTGAATAAATTTAATGAGGTATTAATTAATCTTATCAAAACATATATAAAAGCATAAGAGATTTTGTATTTTAATAAAAATAAATTTTTAAAAGCTCAATCAAATTTTAAATTTCTTATTAAAAAATGATCCTTATGGAAAACTTCTAATAATACTCTCAATAGAGAAAATATGCTCATGTTTTGATTTTGGCTAAAATTAAATCAAGGTTTAATGAATCCATATATCATCCTAATTTATCAAACTCTAAATCTATTTAATCATGAAGATACTTGACCTAACCTAAATAGATGCATTTTAATAATAATAATGAATTAAATTATCAAAAATATATTATTTACTAAAACTAAAAGAAGAGATATAGAATTTCTAAATAGATGTACTGGCTAGTAGATTTTGAATAAATAAATGTCTTAAATTTTCATAAAAGAAATGCTTACAAGGATAGAGGATAGTGATAAATATGTTAACTTTTTAACAAACCTTATATTCATATCTAGATTATGATTTCCACTAAACTACTTAAGCATATTTAGACCCACACATAATTTTTTCTAAGAATCATAATATCAAGTAGTATAAATGAAGTAAGCATATCCCATGGGATATGAATGAGGCATAATTATATATTGATAGTTGTGAGATGACTTTTAATGAAATTGGTGGATAAAAATGGAAATGGATATTTTGCTTGTGATCTAGAATTTATGGTGCTGGTGAAAGGATCAAGAGGTACGGTAGATGAAATATAATGACTAATTTAATATATATTAATTTAGTCTGATTTAAAAAATCACTATAGAAGTTGAGTTTTAAGCAAAGTAAGTAGCTTAAATTGATAGTGGATGGATATCTTAGGATGTTAATTTATGATCACAAATAGTTTGTAGGATTTGATATAGTTTATGGGGTGTCATATTATAAGGAATAAAACTAAGTTCTTATGTTTCCTAATTTGGTCAAGAGCTTGATGGAGGGGTTTGGAGTGGCTGTGAGGCCATGGGTGATCGATAAATGGCCTTAGAGGATTCTTAAGTTGTGGAGAAAGATATATGAAGTTTAATGGTGTTTAAGTGGCTTATCAAGTACCATAAAGAAAGAAGAAGATAACTACATTTGCAATAAACAAGGACAAAGTATCAAGGTGTCATCAATAGTTAAATTATTCTTTCAACAAACTAAAATATTAGCCTAGTAGTTGAGTTATTGAGTAAATCTTTAGTGATGGCATAATTAACCTCTAAGAATAAGGAATTCTATAAGTGAAATTATTTCTCTTACGAAGGACATAGACTAAACAAGTGAATGTTTTCTAACTCAATAATATGATTGAATATTTTTAATATTAATAATAAGATAAATTAGCATATAAATAAGCAAATTAATTTGAGAATATTTGATATAATTTTTTTAAGGATTTTGAACAGGATGTAGACTCTTATGTATAATTTTTTTTAACGTAATTGTGAGGCACTGCTTAGATGGTTGCAAATTAATAAATAATTATTTTTTAAAATTCTTCAATTGATTGATTAATTTGACCTAAAATCATATTTGTTGTTACTTGAACTAAACTTTTAATAAAAATGACAAATCAAAGAATCTATATGAGGATAAGTTGTATACATCAATTGATTATCTAAGATTTGGGACAAACTATTTCAAAAAGTGAAGTCTTAGTATTCTAAAGAAAATGCAATCATATGTGAATTTTAGAAGGCAAATAAATATCACAATTTCTTAAGCACTTTCCTATTTAAGCTGGATTTTTAAAATTCAATTGATTACTTTAGTTTATCTCAATTCAAGCATGAAAAGCTAACAATAATTTCAATTTAGTATCTAATAATATTATAAAAAATTTTAGAAGTACAAAATTACTCTAACATCATGATTAGACATACAAATTGAAAGAAAATTATATTGACATATAATTTCTTTAACGAACAATTAAGCAATATAAAATACATCATAAGTTTTTAAAAGTAGGATAAACATATGTTATTTTATAGAGTCAATTTTCAACATAAATATTATCATATTGTCCACCTATTTTAAGTAATTCCAAGAAAAGTTGACTAAGAAGTCTTCATACGGTGTATGTAGAATTGGCAAAGTAGTGCATTATCTAGACTTCAATTTAATAGCTTTGACTTATTTATAAATATTAGGTTAGTAATTTTTGAAGTTTATTACTTTGTTCAATAGTCATTTCCTATTTAATATTTTTATTAAACTTATTTTGAATGGTTATGTTTAGTTTATTTTGATCGATATAGTTAAAAACTTTATTTAATTTGAATTATCATATGATTTAAGTTAATTTTTCATTGTTTCGATTTATTTAAAGGTTATTTAGGCTTTATTAATTCAATTGGATGGTTTATCTAGTTAAAGTTTAGTTATGGCTCTTTTTCATTTTGATTAATCAAATTGAGTGTTTACTTTGATTTCATTTAAAACTGATTATTTGTAATTAGAGTTTCATTTAACTTTCATTCATCTGTTATGTTTATTAGAATTTGATTAATATTTTGATTATGAAATTTATATGTCTAATGATTAAATAAAGCATCTTATTTGATCTAATTTGGTTGTATAATTTCATTTGATTTGATTAATGTTCAATGATTAGTTAAGATGAGTCCAATTTATGATCAATTTAATTTAAAATTTAATGAGTAATCAAGGATCAATTTAGTTTGTTGCTTATTGAATTTAAGTTATTTTATATGGTTTAGATTCAATGCTTATTCAAGGTTTAATTAGGTTAATTTTATTTATATAGTTAACTAAGTTATTGGAAGTTAATAATTGACTTGATTATTTTATTTATTTATTTAAAGTTTGGTTTAGATGATTGATTTTCTTAGATTTTTTGAATTCATCATGATCAACATGATTAATGATTAGATATTCTTGATTAATATGGAGTTTGATTAATGATTATCTTAGTTTACCTTATCTAAATTAATTCATTCATATTAGGTTCAGTTTAGATGTTTGGTTAATTAAATTAAATTAAGGGTTGTTTAAATTCAATATGATTAACTTAATTGATTTAATTTAATTTAATAATTCATTAACTTAATAACTTTTTAAATTTTATTATTAATTTGATTAAAAACAGTTGATCTTTAGCTAAAGGTTGATGAGTTAAATACATTTAACTTGAATAGATAATCAATTCAATTAATGTTGGATTAGTGATTAATCAAATCATAGCTTTATTAGATGATTTAAGAGTTTAAGGATTATGTTTAAGTTGTTCAACTATCATTGAATTAAAGATTAACTAAACTTAACTTTATTAAATGATTTATTTGATTAAAAATTTATTAAGGAACTAGATTTATTTGATGATCAACTAAATTGATCTTAATTAAATGATTATTTACTTAATTAGTGGCGACCTAGATTATAGGTTAATTGATAGCTGATTGAATTAATTATAATTAATTAGATTTAATAGTTCATTTAATTAAGATTTCATTAATGATTAATTTGACTTTAATTTAATGAATAATTAGTCTAGCCAAATGATAGAGTTTGATTTGTTCATAAAATATCTTAATTAAATGTTAAACTTAATTAAGATTAATCAAATAATTTCTTTAAACAATAGTCCACTATTGATTAAATCTATCTTAATTTGTCTAATCAAGTTTAATTACACATTGATTATAATTGGTCTTAATTAAATTTATTTGGATTTGACTTGATTTATTGCACTTGAGATGATTTGAGTTACTTAATAAACTTGATTTGATTTAACTAGTTACATTAATTTGATTGAGTTTAATTTAAAGCTTAACTAATACTTAATTTGATTAAATTAAGTTTAAGTTTGTTTGATTCAACTTAGAGTTTGATTAATGGGGGTTTAAATATTGTTTTATTTATGATTTTGGTTTGATATTTAATTTGTTGGAATTTAGCTTTAATTCATTCAATTAATATTGATTTTAATAATTTATTAAATCATAATTTAAAGTGGGTTTTTTTTTATTTATGTAGTTGTAAATGATTATATTATTATTTTTTAAGATTTTATGATGTTAATTAAAGTGGTTTAACTATATTGATGATTTTTATAATTTTCTAGGTTTTTAAATTAATTAGTTCATGAAATTAGGTATTTGAACTTTAAAATTCAATAACTTTTAATTCATTCATCATTTTAACTTATAATTTTATTGGTAGGTGTGTTTTAATGTCAATTTTATTTTCTTAAAATTTTAGATCAATTTGATTAATATTTTTGGACTAATTAAATATATTTATGTTTCATTCAAACCTAAATTAACTATAAAATATTCAATAAAAATTAGACTTTGGGTTCATTAGATTCTTCTCAAAGAGGCGAACACAACAAGCCCTTATTTATAATTTTTTTTATAAATTAATAAAATTTCAGGCATTTTTTATAATTTTAAAATCATAAATCCCTAATTTCCTACTTACCCATGTCATCAGTATCAGTTGACGGGGCTGAGACTTTTCACGTTTTGCATCATGATTGGTCCATGGTGGATCCACCTCATATGACGACTAAGATGTGACTTCAATCAAGATTGTCTGATCACAAATCAAACGGTCTGAATTTGATCCATGGGTTTTAGTGGGTTTTACACTCACTTCGTCCAACCTGATTGTGTCCCTGTTCTCGCTAGTAAAAACTAAGGGTCATCTGCGTAAAAGGGGTAAAATATGACAATCTAGGCTACGATTTCACATAATTTAAATTGCAAATTGATCAAGAGTCACTCCGCAATATGTCCATATAATTGGATCTCAAAGAGAAATAAATTTCTTCAGAAAGTAATAAAATCACATAAGATGGGTGGTGGGTTTAGGGAGATATCTCGCCGGAGCAACATCCGATTGTTTTGTTGGTTTAAAAGCCTTCCTCAAGTCAGGGCGAATCTCCAGTGAAGTCGAATCGAATCGCTTCCTTGCCGATCAATGTGGACACCAATGCTCCGCTCATTCTTGTTGGCTTTGGTCATTTTTTTCACTCGTCGGTGGTGTAGCTCGATCGGGTATACCTTCAGCTCTAAAACATGTAGAAAGCTTCAATCTGCCTTGAAGAGCTTGATTTCCCCTGTTTTGAAGGTTATCTAAGAGTCTTTCCATTGGAGGAGCTTGATATGGCTAGAATCTGACCACCAACGGTGAGAGACCCAGTAGAGGGGTCAGCTCACCTTCTCTCTTCTTCAAGAATGTGTTAGATTATATGGATTGAAAAGAGGAGTTATTCTCTCTTCTTTTTCCTCTTGGTCGTGAGCCATATCTATGTAGGAGTTTATGGGTGGCTATCTAAGCTGATTGAAAGCTTTGGATGCTTGCTCCTAAGTCTAACTTGTTGGCTATGAATTCTCATCCATTAGGTGTATGGATAGATGAGGTATGGAGGAGAAATGGAGTGGTTTGACTTTATGTGCATGAATTTAGCATTTTTTATAGTTCTAATTCTTCCCTTCTTTGACTTTAACTCCACTTAATCCCACTTGATCTGATATGTTTTCTACCCATGGCAAGCATTGAGTGACTCATGAGTTTGAGCTTAAGTTGATTTAGATTTAATTTGGAGTTGTTTTGAGTTTGATTCATCCCATTTGAATTTGTTTTAATTTATATTAAATTCATTTGATCAATTGACATTGGGTGATGATTGCAATTATTATTAATTATCTCTTGAGTGATTTGAAGCTCAATTGATCCATATTATATTGAGGTTTCATATGGTCTTAAGCATCAACTTATTTTAGTTAAGGAAGTCAAGTTGATTTTGTCAACCTGTTTAACCATCTTTTAAATTTGGATTTGTGTTTCATTATATTTGAATATAATTTATTATGTTTTTGTTTTTTGACTATTTGGTTTCATTTAATTAGAATTCTATTTTTATTTACACCCAAGTTGACCCATTCACCTAATTAGGTTAAGTTAAGTTCAATTGAGTCAAATGACCAATTTTACTCAACCAAAGTGTGTTTAAGTAGAAATCATATTTGATTAAGTGTTTGGGATAATTTACAACATTTGATATTCATTTGTTGTTAATTTTGATTTTTTACTCATTTTGACCCAAATTGAGTTTAATGGGTCATATTGGGTTCACTTGGGTCAAATGATTAAATTAAATACAAACAAGTGTTAAATTATGCTCATTTATGATTTTAAAATTTTTTTGAAGTATTTAATTTGAATTATTTTTAATTTAATTTGGGTTTGAATTCAATAGGGTTCATTTGGATCTATTTGGGTTAAGTGGCCAAATTAACCTATTTGAATCCTTATTAAATTTAGATTTTTTTTAGTTTTAGACTTAAACATGTCCATTAGATGATTTTAAGTCTTTGGAGTGATTAAATTTGGCCAAATTTTTGTTGGTTGGCTTTTTAACTTGGTGGGGCCCACATAAAGTCGAGTCTAGGTCAAATGACCAATTTGATCACTTTGAACCTCACATGAATTTATTTTTATATTCATTTATATGTGTGCATTTATTTTATGTTCTTTATTTAATTTAATTTTGATTTATTTTAATTTTATTTGAATTTATTTAAACTTAGGTGATTTTATGTTTAAATAGGTTAAATGGGCTAGCCACACTATTTACCTTAATCCAAGTTCAATTGGAATTGGATTTCAATTAAGATGTGTTTAATTTAGATTTCTATTGAATTTTAAAATATGTGTGTTTGCATTGGATTCACCTAATTTAATTAGGTTAGGATAGGTCCTAGATGGGTTCACTCGAGTGACCTAAGTTTTAAGGTATTGAGTTTGATTTACTTTTAAGTTTAATTTTGATTTCTACTTTAGTTTTGGTTTTGGATTTATATTTGATTTAATTTGTTATTTGATTTTGATTTGGTTATACATTTGGTCACCAAGTGCAGTGTCCTTAGGGCCTAATTAGGAAGCTCTTGATATAAGATTAGGGGTTCTAATTACTATGATTAGGAATGATGTTAACCTCATCCAAAAATGAGATCAACAAAACTTAATATATAGGAGAATTCTGTGAACACATCTGAAGGCTGTTTAATTTCTTGAAAAAGAAATGCAATGTAAAATGAGCATAACGTAATTGGATTATTTTAGGTTATTTGGATAGAAACTCTACAAATACATGAGTTTATTTTTCTTAATTGGTAGAATGAATGTAAAGTATCTTTTGATGTAACGGCCATTTGTGGGGGTCTATTGAACAGTGGTCGGCCAATCAGGGTGGATGTTGATGGTGATGAGGAGTAGCTAGTGATTGCGGGTGTTCGACGATGGCGATGGTCGGACAACAACGGTCGTGGGTGGTTGGCTCAAATTGTGTGAATTTCAAACTATAAATCACTCTTCAAATACATTTCAAATACACCACAAATACTTTGGAATTTTACTTTGTAATAGTCCAAACACTGAAAACTAAGATCTCTACATCTACTTTACACTAACAACTCAAAAGAATAATTTGAAAACTTAAAAGAGAATTTCATCAATAAAGCGACATAATAGTTGACAGGGGATTTCTTTTTTCTTTTTGTTTTTCTTTTAGTTTTTCTTTCGCAATGAATACTCACACAAAACACACACACACACACACACACACACACTCACACACACCTCTAAGCCTTCTCATAGCAATAACCATAAAATGATGCACGACAATAGACCACAATAGGTTAATGCTACAAATGCTTTGGGATGAACCCGCAAAACATAGTAATTGCTATAGGATTGCGTATATAACTCTAAGCTTCGAACTTATAATTTCAAGGGCAACTTATTCCTATCACTAAATAGCATATTAAACTTATTCAAATCGTTACAATCTCATTATTAGATTTATTCTTAATTATGGCTATATGATAAGTACCAATTATGTAAAATGACAAAACTATTTGAAATAGTAATAGATTTATTGTATGCCTTAATATTTTTTTCAATATCAAGTATTTATAATTAAGGTATAGTGCAAACTTTTTTAGGGTGCAGATAATGCTTTCAATGATGAAGAGCTTGCACAACAATATTAAGTCCATTATTTTTATTTGACTACTAATTTTTATCTTCATTATATTTCTCATATATAAACATAATAGAGAGTTTCTCCAAACTTCAACCAATGCATAGACAAAACAAATTGAAATAAACCTTAAAAACCTTATTAAAATAAGATAATTTAAGCATATGTACATATAAATAAGTCTTTTGATAATCGCAATATGAGAATTATCAACATACATGGTTTATTTAAAGTTTCTTTTCTTGTGATAGTTAGTGTTTGGTATTGTAATAATAGTAAATCCTTTAATAAGTCATTTGTTAAAAAAAGGCATATCATGAAAACTCTAGATATAATAGTTATTAATAGTCATTAATTAAAAATGAATTACTTGAATTTATAGAAAATAAGTTAATATATGCAGAAAATTTGAAAACAAATAATAAATGGTATTGCAAATAATATTTTTTTAGAAACAAATATAAATTTTTATCTTAGAATATCATAAATAATTTCTTAAAATGCACCAAATAATAATTATCATACACTTCTTTATATATATAACAATATTATCATTTATTTTTTTTTGTTTTAAACTAGCTTTTCACTCATCATTTTCCCTCACTTTAACATAATGATAACCACTCAAATGGATATTCGAAAATACAGTAACACATTCATCATACCTAATATATAATTATTCAAATGAGGTATAAGATATATATAGATATATAGATATATATATATATATATATATATATATATATATATATATATATATATATATATATATATATATATATATATATATATATATATATATATATATATATATATATATAATGGCAATTTATTAAATGGCTTTATTATCCATGCACATATGCTGACTCTTATCTTTTTTTTAATATTTTAAACAAAGTTATGACCACATAAGAACTAATTCTCTCTTAATAGATTTCTTTTTGAAATAAATTGATAACTACTTTCATAAGCTTTACATGCTTTGTTTGATTCATTTTATAATAAGAAAAAATAGCTAATGATGTCCATGAACAAAATCAATGGCAAGATGTATGTTTTTCAATGATGATAAATTATTAATAAACATATTGACTTTTTTTTTTGAATAATCAATAAATTTTTAACATCATTAGCCAAAGTCCTAATCTTATGCAATACATCATTCAAAATAACAACTTATGGGTAGATAACATCTAGTTGATTATCTTCTTTCTCTAATGCATGTCAGTTCATAATACACTAAGATTTTTCACTTCATTGGGAGTTCTTAACCAATTAGATATACTCTTAGGCTTTTTAGATTTTTGAACTACTCTTCTCACATTAGTTTTATAAGTATAAATATTAAATATTAAATCTTCCAAAATATGTAACATCTAAATCATAAAATCAAGGCTTACCTAAAATAACAGAAGCAATATCTATATGATTTTAGCTCAATCAATTTCAATTTTATGAATCTAATTTAACATTTATAAGACTTATTTTGTCATTTGGAGAAATTATCTAAATCATTACCCATTTAATAAAAAACTTTAGGATCAATTTTATAATAAAAAATAGAATCTTTAATTTTTAGTTTAGTTGACTTCATTTTCATCAAAGTTTTGATATATAGGATTTATGTAAACCTCATTATTCAAAATCTTACAGTGATCATTTTCATATATATCAGATGTATGAGCATTCAATTAATGTGGATAATGATCAATATGATTGGAATTCACTTAAATTTATGTACATGAACTTGATTGATTTTCAAATATAAATTAATTGTTCAAAGTAATGTTATCATTGCTTGATTACATTATTTAATATATTAACCTATTAAATTTATAAAGTGTTCAAAATATCATCTATTTGTTAATATATCGAGTTATCTTGATGTTGAACCCTGCATAATGTTAAAATTTTATACCAATCTGATGTGAGATACATATGGTTATATGGTTCCTAAAGATAATTAGAATGATGCATTGACTGTTGATCACTCAAAAAAAAAAAAACTAGGAATCTCATATTAAAATCATATAGATATTGCATAAACACAAAATTATTTTCTTAGTTAAAATCAAGAAATATGAATTCAAATAAAAATGATAATGCAATAATTGATAAATTTGATAAAATCAATAAAAAAACATTAGAAAATCACAAATCATTAAAATTTTCACAACAAACGAAATATCTACGATATCAAATTTTACCAAAATATTGAACTTTAACAAATTTATTTTAAAAAATAATTAAAAAGAAAAGGATCAATGAGAACACCAAAGTGAAACAAATTCATGTATCATGGGTATAGAGTGATAATACTTACTACTCCATGATAGTTATGTTGAAATGGTGTAAAATTATACTAAATGAGATAAGCCTAATGATGATGATAATGTCTTGATTTATAGGACTAATTTTTTTTAAGAATTATGCTATTGATCCTACTTGATGTAGAACATCACATGGGTTAAAAGATTAGAGATAAATGTTCAATAATAAGAGTCCAAATAAAAGCTTAAGAAATTAAGTACCCAAACAAGAGCTTAATCAAATCACAACATAAGAGCCTAATCAAAAAATAAATAGTTAAATTTTATTATTTAAATTTGAAGTTTAGATTCTAAAAATTGTAATATTTGCTTTTGGATCATGTATAGGCTGGCTATTACTAAAATAATTGAAGATATATGACATGAATTGATGAAGGTGGTTGATACAAACAACCATTAATGACGAGCAACCATAAAAAATTTTCTTTTTTTTCTTAAATGATAGTCATAATAATACTTATAAATAGATTGAATAAATAATAAAATATCTTTGAAGAAATTTTTTCTCTTTATGTTAGTATTTAGGGTCCTGACTTAGTCTTTCCTTAATAAAATTATTTTTTTATCATGTAAGAGCTCCCTAACCCCTCTCAAAACTTTTATTCAATCATTCTCACATTTTATTGTACATTCTAAATTACCTTTGAGCCAATCCATTCATCACCCAAATTCTCAAACTCTCTTAAAAATCTTTCTTAAGGCTTACCACTCAAATAAGGTAACAATTATTTAGTCATGTTCTTTTAACTATTATAATATATTAAATCTCACTAAACTCCATTAAATACTCTAAAACATAAGTACACATCTTAAGATACCCTCCACCATCATTTACTTTATATACTTTCCTAAGTTATTTCTCAAGAGATATTTTTTATCAGCCCAAACTATTTTGATTTGGATGAGACTTGGTCATCTTTCTAGAAATCCTATCTAATGGCCTTGCAACCCAATCATATACTTCAATTCAAAATTTAAGAACCTAAGCGGATCATCCACCAAAATTTTTAGCTATTTATATTATTTAAAAGTTGTTTCTTAAAGTGATCTATCAAATCAACCAAAATTAGTCCCTACTCGACTAGCTTTAGCATTCTTTCCACATAAACTCCATTTCACTTCTTATTTTTAAGCTATTATACTAAGGTAAGATATTTATTTATAGTAATTATTCTCACCAAAAGGTCTCCCACTACCATACTAGCATTCTATCCTACATCAAAAGAACATTGTAATATAATCTTAAGCTATAATATTATAGCTCACCTTCATCTCATGGTATAAATTTTGTAGAGCAGATATAACATGAAATACTAAATATAATATAAAATCATAAAAAAATTTACATAATTCAGGTTAATAAAATTAAAGTATGATTGAAAATAATTTAGATAAAGATCTACTGCCTTTTATCATAAATTTCACTTTTAATGAATGATACAAAATTTAAATGTAGAAAGAAGAGATGAAAATAAATGAACAAGAAAAATAAGTTTTTACAAAAATAAGTTTTACACCTGAATATGGAGATATATTCTCCCAAAATCCATTAATTTCTTAATCAAGGAGAAAATTTTATTTAAAGTAATGGTTTACACATATAATTATTAAGCCATTAAATAATTTTTTAAATAAATATAATAATTTTATTCATAATAATAAAAGTAACAAACAAAAGTTAATAAACAAAATTTCAATTGCCACTTTAAGCTCTGATCTTACTAGAAGACTATCATGACCCTACCTTATGTAATATATATCGCTTAATAGGTCATATCAAGTAAAGCACGTAATAAAAGGTTGTTCAAGATTTATTTGAAGAAATTTCATATCTTTTCAACCACATAACATAGAGCTACTAAATCATCAATATTAATATAATAGAGAAAAAATTATCATCTCATCTTATATATGTACTTCAAAATTCCTTACATTCAAAACTTTTGTATATAATAATCATGGTGTTCTAATATCACTTACAAAATATATGTAGTCCATAACCATAAAAAATATGTTTATAATGAAAAAAATCTTTCTATCACCAATGATTATGATCTCACTCTACAAGTTATTTACCCTTTCTTAAAAAATATATAAATGCAAAAAGAGTAAACAAACATCTCAATTTATTACACAAAACTTATAATGTTATTCAATGCATATAAATATATATATATATATATATATATATATATATATATATATATATATATATATATATACCCATGATTACATTGAGAATATTTCATATGTTATACAATCCATGAGCAAGTATACTATATAAAATATGAATCATGACTAGGGTAAGTGTCATATCATGATAGTAGTTTATATAATTTGTATCATCAAGTGTAACATTTTAGGGATATTTAATTTTTACATATAAATAAAAAAAAAATGGGTATTCTTGCTTATATTATATAGCATTTTGATAAACCAATCATAGCATATCAAGTACAATATCATGTTATATTATATCATGTAAAAGAGTTAAGTGACATAATGTTGGTCACCCTAACTTGCCAACACTCATATCATGACATATCCCTCTTATATCTCCCATCATATATCAGTGCACATCAACCAACTTGAATCATAATAGGCAATATTTCTTGCATATACACATTTCACAACATAAATATTAAGTTTACCATTTCATATCATACTCAACATGCATTTCATCATAACAATTTTAGTGTATATAATTTTATGTAATTTAGAAATAGTGGAGTCAACAAAATAAATCAATAAGCTCAATTTAACTATATAAAATCATAATAAATAAATCACAATACATTTGTATGTCATTTAAGCAATGTTAGAGATGCAAATTTAACAAAATTTTAAGATAAATTTATATAATTTAAATTTGGGCATATGATTAAAATAGAGATATTTTATGAAATTCAATATGATCATGTCAATATGTGCAAAATAATTAAAATAAAAATTTACTAAAATTTATTCCCTGAAAGCTTTTCAAAATGCTAATTTATTCAATTTTGTATAAGTTCTAACTAAATTAAAAATAAGAATACAATAAATGTATAGAATCATCAAAAACATAAATAGAAAATGATGTTAATGCCTCCAAACTAAAGTTTTCTCTCTTTATTTATTTCTCTCTCTCTCTCTCTCTCTCTCTCTCTTTATATATATATATATATATATATGTATCATATTTCTTTTTTTTAATTCCTTCTCCTTCCCTTATCTTCTTCTTCTTCTTCTTTTTGTTTCTCCTTCTTTTTTTTTCTTTCTTTCATCTTTTTTCTCCATCTTCTCCTTCTTTATCTTCTTCTTTCTTCTGTCTTCTATTTTCTTTCTCCATTTTTCTTCTTCAATTCATGTTAGGCAAAGGTTTTGATGGGACAAAATGAAGTGGATAAGTATGGTTATGAATAATATTAATATGAAATATTCTTAAAATATTTAATTAAGTTTTAAGTGATATTATTTTTAATATTTATATATACTTCTATATATCAAAAAGATCGATTCGATGTTTAAAATTTTATAAAAATATATTTGTCCATTTTTGAAATATGTAAGAAATTAGGCATAATATTTAAAAGAAAATTATTATTTTATATTATTAAAATTTTGCTTATTACAAAGACTTCTAAAAGAGAACAAAAGCTTTAGTACCACTAAAAATTGTAAATAACCATAATAGTTTTTGTCTTAAGGAGCCTTAGCTAAAATAGAAATTTTTGAAATCCCATTTCCACAATCCTAAAAGCACTCTTCTCCCCTAAAATTTTGAAACCTTATTCTCCTCAAAATTCCTAAAACATAAGTTCTTTCATAAATTCTTAGAGCCTTATATCTCTTTTCACCCATTATTGGCGATAACTTATAAGATGTTATTTGATAGAAGCTTGATCTATCACAACCACAAAGAATTATAATGTTTTGGTTTATTTTAAAATTTGAATATTTTTATACATTCTATTTAAATTTTGTTTTTTATAGCACCAAAATTTTCCATTTATTATTGTTGGATGAATTCAGCTATTAAGGTTGTAGCTCTCAATAAAATAGCCAATTTTTTCCACTAATATGAATAGGACATTTAGCATAATGTAAGTCACAAGAAATTCTTAAAAGCAAAATTATTGTTGTGATGAACATAAAATAATATGCAACTAAATGTGATTATTTAAACTTTTATGTTTTCTCCCCCACTCCTTAATGTTTAAAGTTCATGTCCAAAATTTATTAGTAATTTGAGTATTATTGTTTGTTATAAAATTTGTAGTGCTAAATATTTAGAGCTATGTTTGAATTTGCACAATGATCATTACTTTCTTCCTTTATGGTATAATTTATTTTTAAATTGATAGTATTTTTTAAATAATTTACTCTATTTTCTTCCATGTTTTCTTTTTACAAAATCACATTGACATCCTAGATCTAGTAATTTTATAATTATGTGTTTTAGGTTAGGAAGAAAGTAAACAATGATAATAAATGTCAATTTATAAAAAATATAGAAATAAAACTAAATTATGTAAATAAACAAGTCAAAAAAGATTATCATAATTGAATGAATTCATTACAGCATATTGATAAGTTTTTTTAAAATTAATCTTCTCAACAAGTTTTAAGATAGTGAGTTCAACGCAAAGTACCTATTGATTCTACAAAGTAGCTTATATTTTAATCTTATGTTTTTAGATGTCATGATGATAGTCAAGGATCAAAAAATAAGTGTAGTTTTGTTAAATTGTTTCAGTTAATGATTGCAATTGATGAACTAAATAATAGTGAGGGAGTAAATTAAGATGGTACCTTAAAATGTGTTAGAGGTACACATTGAGGGTCACATTTGAGTTATCTTTGCAATTTAATGAGGTTGTATAATACAAAATATATTATTTTATAATAATTTATTAAGGAAAAAATTTTATCAAGTTAAATAAATGAAGTTAGTAGAGCTTATAATGTAGTCACATCATATGATTTTATTTTTATTTTGCATCTTATGATAGAAATATTAAAAATTATGGATGATTCTTACCATTTATTACAAAAAAATAGATGCAAGAAATCTTAAATACAATGCATCTAGTGTCAATACATAAGCATATTTTTCAAAAATTAGGAGAGATAGGAGTCATTTTTTCTTTAGAGGGTGTGTGCATTCCAAAAATGAATGTTCCTTATTTTGAAGATTGAGGATGCACTTGTCATAAAAATGACACTATTTATTGAACATGTCACAGAATTATTGATTTTTTTTTCAATATTAGATCCTTGAAATTGATATTAATCATTTAAAATTGATGATATTTAATAGCTTACAAATAAAGTTTATCCTGCAAACTTTATAGATAAAAAGCCATACTTAAAATTTAATTAGAATATTTTAAAATTGAACCTCATTAGAATTAAAATTTTAGATTCTCTTTATAATTTTTGGCTTATGTTAATGTTGGCTAAATAAAATATCAATAAAATATTTTTAAGTGATCGATTATTAGATTGTTCTTAACTCTATCTATTTTGACTGCAATAACTAAATGCACATTTTTAACAATGAATATTATGAAGATATGGTTTGGATTAAGGTGAAGATGATTTTTTTATAAGTTTATTGATAAAATATAGTAAGAAGGATATTGCAATGAGTTTCAATTGACTTATGATTTTGACATAATGAAGAACAAGTTAAGATGCTAAATCATAAGGGTTGGATTAAAAGATATATTTTTCTTACTTTTTATGTTGTTCTTAGCTAATTTTTTAAAATGTCAAACCATAATGGATATATTAAAGGTGCTATTTTATTACTTTATAAGTTATTTGAATGCTATTTTTTATTTATTTTAATTATTTACTCATTTTAGTTTAAAATTTTAAATTTTAAATTTATTTAATTTTAATTATTGCCACCCCTTTTGATAAATTATGATTCCACTATTAAACATAAGGGTTCTACTTTGACTAAAATATGAATGTAAGTTGTAGCATGCATTATAAGAATGTAATTATTCATGTATACAACTTAGGAATAGATGGAAATTTTAGACATACAAAAAAATAAATAAAAAGAGTATGAATAGATTAATTTGTAGGTGCACAAAAAACTTAACAATGTGTTTTCATATGTTTCAATTATAACATGGGACTAGATTATTTCTTTAGAGGGTCTCCACCAGTTTTATTATACCACAAAAAATATTTCTAGGATACTTTTAGATACAAGATCAAGGATCTTCTCTAGGTTTGTATGGGGATAGCATTTTACAAAGATGCTTGTAAATATATTGTGGAAAAACCAACTTTTAAGAAAAAATTGAGAGAACTATAAATATTTTTTTTTTTTTTTTTTGAAAAAGTTAAACAACTTCCTTAAAGATGCCACATTATATCAGAATTGGTTCTCAAAAGTAACTTGTAATCACAAAAAGAATTTAAAAATAATAAGAAGGAAGTAATCAATTGCATGTGAAGCAACAATCTAAAAAGCAAAGATGTGAGAAAGCTTCCCAAGACATACTCTTTGTTTGTCTGCATTGCATTTAATAATGTATATTTCACAAGTACTATTTAGTTGTCCCACAATTATTTTAAGTATAAAAGGTATGCCATGTTTATTGAGAAAGAAAATTAACATTTCCATTGAGTTAACTACTCAATTATTCTTCATCATTAAGTTCATCATCAATGAATTTTTTTTTCTTATTAAGCTTTGTATAAGGTGCTATATTTATTGCATGCAATTTGCCTATTATATATATATATATATATATATATATATATATATATATATATATATATATTTCCAAATTCACCAATATTAATTTTATATGCCCATTTTATTGGTACATCTTTTACCTTAAAAATTATTTAATCATGTCAGTGTATTTTTATCTTAATTATGCATGTCCAAATTACCTATCTTTATTCTCCAATACTTTATTATCAATAGATACTAGCCTCAAAATTCCTTTAATATAATAATGATGTTCTTGCTTTTATATATTTGTGTTTGTCATTTAATTTCTACATCTTCACAATCAGTAATAAGTACTTTGAAATGAAATAAAAGAAAGATGGAGAGAAAAGTGCGACCATAAAAGGGTAAGAATGAAGATTTATTATAAACACGTGGCTCTTATCTAAGCAAAACATATATCATAACTTTGAACTAGAATGGATATAATAAATTACAAATTAAGATTGGTTGATTTTTTGGGTTGCAATTATGTATGTTCATTGACCAATGGCTTTGGCTTCCTTTGAGGGAAGAATGTTAAAAAAAATAAATTGGATTATCTAACTTGTGTGATGCTTCATATACTCTTTTAAAAATCTCATCGTATTGCTTGCTTAGAGCAACAACTACTAGTAAAGAATAAAGTATTCATCCCTCTTTATTCGGAAGAATGGATTTCAAGGAGCTTGATGCTTGTGTAAGAGATAGAATGCTTGGGATAAGTTATATTCTAGCAATAAATATTCAAGATATTAATAATTTGAAGATATATATAAGAAATTCAAAAAAATACTAAAGACCTTGAAGAGGCACCTAAGCAAATGTTACAAGGGAGTGGAACTCTTTCTAAACATCTACTTCTTTGTTCCTTTTGTGAGCATCCATCGAGACATTTTTGTTATTAATAAATTATTTATTTTATAAATTATTTCTAATCTTCTAAACACTTCTTTCAAATTAACTCAAATTAATTTAATTTGGACTAGTCTTGATTCTCCTTCTAATAAAATCATCCTTAACTTATTATCATCTACTCTAGGTCATAAGTTAAAATGTTAATTAATCTAGCCATCAATTATAAATTTAACCCTTTTATACTCCTAAAAATTTATTCTCTAAAGTAATCTTCCAAATCAGTTTAAATTAGCTCAAGTTGAACTAGTCTTGCCATTGTTTTAACCAAACTCTTATAAACCTCTTATTATTCCATCAAAAACTCTAAATCACTTATTAAGATATTAAAAATAAAAACTCATGGTTATTTCAATTATTAATCCCCTCAAAGGCCTCCACTACAATCACTTAGTTCTGATAAAATTCTAAAATAACTAGAATAAAATAATAACAATTTTATAAATAAACCAACTAAATAAAACTGATAGTAAGGCATCAAATCAAAATTTTATTTAGATGGGCACCTACTTATCAAGAAATTAATTAAAATTATTGTAAATGGTTATTCTTTTATATCATTTCTTTTTTCCCTATTATGTCAATAAGAAGTTAGAAGTTTGAAGTAAATAGAGTTATAAACATCTGATTTGATATTTCTTAGATAAAATTAAGTCTTCTTGTCTCTTGAGATATTGATTAAATGATGATTCCTTGCTTGCAATAAAATATCCATCACAAAATTATGTTATAGGCCTATAATTGGAGCATGGGTGAGGGTGAAAAAAATTATTGTGTGTAAATTTAACAAGATTAGGTCCTAACATGTTGTGCAAATAGTAGTTAAAATATAGTTATATGTATTCTAATCTCAATAATAAATTAGATATTTTATGATACTTAGTTACCATAGAGGCACTTGAATGAGAATATTACATAGAAGATAAATAAAGAAGGCAAAAAATATGATATTTTTGTAAAAACCTCTAATAGCCTCGTTAAAATATAACAATGAGATGCTAAACATTTCAGAGAGAATATTATTCAACTTGCTTTTAATTTAACTAAATAAGGAGGCCTCATGTCAAACTAACTCACATTAGCTACAAAACTTAAAAGGCTTCTTTGCCATCATTTTTTAATTGTGACAAATCCAAAAAAAAATAATTAGAAAAGGGATGAGTCACATCAAGAGAATTTGTGTGTACGAGTTTACACTACAGAAATGCTGCTATATTTCGGTGCATATTTCCATCGAAAATTACCGGTTGAATAATCATCTGGATAATCAGTCGGGAATTTTCCAACAACTTTTTCGGTTGAAAAGGAAGTCAGGCTCAATTCACTTAAACTTGAGTAAATAGTCGACGACTTGAGCCATCGTAGTAGTTTTCGGCGGATTGTTCTCCAGAAATGCCGACGAAAATCATTAATATATAGCTGGCTACCCCCGAACCCAAGCCATTTCCCCAATATTCTTCTCTCTCTCTCTCTCTCTCTTTCTCTCTCGAACGACGATGAAACAAAGTCTAAGGCACTCCAATTCTGAGATTCTCGCCCAAAACGTCTCTATTTCTTCCATTTTCTCTGTACAATCAATAGTATACCTCAATGTACTCATTATAATATAATTTTTTTATAATTCTATCCATTGATTTATGAGAAATAGGGATTTAAGTTTCAACATAGTTTAATAGATTTTAGGTTAAGTTTTCTCAAAATTAATTTGAATTTGTTAAACATTATATTAGAATATCTATTTGTCTGTAGGTCTTTAGTTATGCATGTTAGGTTTTGTATTTTTTTTATAAATTTAGGATTTAGCAATTTAGGCCTATTTATTCCTCTAAGTATTTAATATGTAAAATAAAAAGTTATATGATCTTGAAATTTTTGGTGCATTTATTTAAATTTTATAATACATGTTAATCTTAGTTTTTTTTTAAAATTAGGGTTTTAGTTGTAAAAAAAATTCTTTCAATGAGAATAACTTAAACACTTACAACGTCACATGAATTTAGTTATTTATTATGCAATCAATATTATTTATGTAATGTGACAGAATATTAATTAAATTTCCACATTTTCTAAATTAGGTTGATTATGGATATCCATAGTGAATGATTATAGATGTACAATAGATTGCATTCGGGTAAAAAAGAATTAACTGATGAATTCTTGAGTGGTGTTGAGCACTTCATAAACATGACATCTCAGCTTCTTTCTTACATTTTTGAAGGAAAGTTTCAATGTCCATGTGTGAGGCATATGAAGTGAAATTAGACTTGTATCACAAGGGTTTTCAACCAAATTATTTGTTCTCGACTTCATATAGTGAGTTCGAGCCACATGTTGATGCTGTCAGTGGTGCCTCAAAAAGCTATGTATGCTCCTCAAACAAATATGACTCTGACTGAATTTATGAAGAAATGGTCTATAATGTTGCTTGAGCAGAGTACCCTGTAGAGGAGGAGCCACCTAATAAAGAAGCTCAAAATTTCTATGATCTTCTAAAGGTAGCACAACGACCAGTATGGAAAGGATGTTTGAACCACAGTGAGCTATCTTTGGCCTTAAGAATGCTAAGTATTAAAACTTAATTTAACAAGTACTTACCTCACTTTTGGAGTGAGTTCACAATCTCCTCATCATAGATATAAGACTCTTATAGACACTAAGATCTCCTTAGTTCTAAGACACTTCTAGTGATTAGGTGAACACTTTTCCTAAGCCTAGAGACTTAGAAGGGTTAGCCATAGGAGTTGGTTGTGCTTTAGGGATTTAGGGAGACTTGTCTGCCATATAGCCTAAACTTAATCCATGTTTTCTTTCTCCAATCAAACCTCCAACCCAATTCAAATTTCAAATTCCAAATACCAAATTTCCAAAATTCACAATCAATCGCATGATCAAATCTAAGCTCAAAATCCTTCATAAACCTTACAATTGAATTCCATGGCTTTAACCTTAGCCAAATTCAATTCAATCCAATTTCAATTGATCTTCTCCAAGATTAATTAAATCCCTTAATAATTTATCAAACTCAAGTCCAAACTCAATTCCAAATGATTGAAATCCAAAATCAAATCCAAGCTCCGAAATCCTTCATAAGCCATATGATCCACTCTCATAAGCTTAGCCAAAATCCCCTTTAAACCAAATCAAAATCAATTGATTTCTTTACAAATCAATTATTACATCATTTATATTCATAAATATAAATTAAATCCAAACTTAAATGAAGAAAACCAAATCAAACTAAATCAAACCAAACCAAGGCCCTTCTTAAGCCATATGGACCCACCTCTATTAGCTTAGCCAAATCTCAACTCAAATCAACCCAAAACTAATTGATTTCTTTATAAATCAATTATTCCTTCATTTATATTCATAAATATAAATGAATCCCACATTCCAATGATCAAAACTAAATCAAACTAAATCAATTTCTTTCCTAGCACTTTTGACCTACCTCCATGAGCCTAGTCAAATTTATTTTCAAATCACTCCAATCACAAGTGATTTTCTAATGAATAAGTTATATCTTCATTTATATTTCAAAATATAAATGAAATATAAATTCACATAGCCAAAACTAAATCCAAATCAAATCAAAACTCAATTCAATCCCTTTAAGCCAATTTCATGAACTTGGCCAAAACCTATCTAGATTAAGCCAAAACCAATGGATTGATTTATATTCACAAATATAAATGAAACCTACAATCATTGAACCAAATTCAAGTAAACCCAAATCAAGCCCAACTTAGCCCTTTTGGCTTAAAAATTCCTAGTGAACCAAAATCTATTAGATTCCAAATTGATTGTAGTTGGATTTATATTTCAATCCTAGGCTCATATATTAATCCAACCAAACTTGAATCAAGCCAAAACCAAGCCAATTGACCCACTTAGGCTCACTTGACTCAAAGTGGCATAAAGAACATTTTTCAGCCAAGTTCTAATCCAACCCAAATTGGATTGAACCAAGCTCATCCAAGCCTCATATCATGATGAACAATCACCTTAGGATGATCAATTACATTGAATTAAGTCAAACCAAGTCAACCCTTAGCCCAAATGAAATCTAAACTAGCCAAAACGCACCATACACCAAATTGACTGAAATCATTGATTCACACTAACTCATAATCAATGATTGAACATGACTTGACTCTCAATTGAGGCAAACCAAGTCCAATTGGTCATTTGACCCAAGTTGACCCAAGTTGACCCAAATTGGCCAAAAAGGCAAAAATGGGTCAAATCATGATCTAACCCAAATCAATTGCAACCAATGGCACAAGTTCATTCCAAATTCATTATTGAACTTGCCCAAAGCTTTAATTTGATCGATCAGACCCAACCTAGCCCAATTGACCAACCTAGCCCAAAATGACCTAAAGGGTCTAATTGGCTAAAACCCAAATTAAATCCAAAATGATTCAAACCAAACCCTACAATCATTTTTTAATTAACCAATTGAACTTGAGCCAACACCCAACCAAAGCTAATTTGGCTAATTTGGTCAAATTGGCCAACTTAGCCCATTTGACCTGTATGAACCCAAATGAGCGAAAATCAAACCTAAGCCAAATTGATTGAAACCACTTGAACCAAAACACTTCAAATCATCATTTGAACCTAACCCAAGCCTTGGGTTGACCCAATTTGACCAATTGGTCAACCTAACCCAACATGACCCAAATTGAACCCATATGACCAAATTGAGCCAAAACCCATGAAAACAACCCATGACCCATTGGAGGCTGATCAAACTCAACCCAAACCCATCTTAGGTCAGCCTAAAGTTAGCCCAAAATCCAAGTGGGTCCAATCCAAACTATTATATGTTGGTCAGGCCTCTTTACATAGGATTCCACCCATAAATGGCAAAGTCCACTCTCCTATCACTTGGCAACCCTCACTCACCCATTTGGGGCTGACCAAACCTCCTAGCCCACCCTGAATGGGCTAGGACTTGCCATGGACCAAAAGGAGGTGAGTTAGCTCACCTCCCTTATAAATCGAGCACCTATTGGGATCCAACCAAGGAGATCTGCCCATATCAAGCCTTGAGCCATCCCCCCCCTCCTTCCTCCAACCAAGACGAGCCACATGGACATGATGGCTACCACTTTGGTGCCCTGGCGATGGCTAATCAGTCAAAAAATGGGAGACAATCCCGTCCATCCACCTCAATAAATTGAGGGATATACCCCCTCAATTCAAATCAAATTTCACTTACATTCGATTCCTCTGAGCTCCAAGAGAAATAAAACTCCATAGAACATTCCAGAGCTTCCCCAATGCTTCCCCGCTTTGGATTTTCTCTTCCCGCGTGCAATCAAAACAAGGGAGCTCAATCTCGATCCAAACTTCTTCCTCTCTTAACCAAAGCTCAAATCCTCCTACATACACCTTCCACATGCCTCATTGAAGCTACCTAAGCCATTTCCTGAACTAGAAATCAATTGGAGGCCAGACTTTGATCAAAGTCAAAGTTCCAAGGCACCGTCCTTGGCTAATTGAGCAATCCACTTGGAACCAATCCAATTGCTGCTCGACAGGGCTTCGTCTCAACTAGATGAATCTTCCTCAAGCGTACGAACTGTCAGTCTCAGCTCTAGTGAGGTAAATCTATTAAAACTGAGCTTTAGAAGAAAATGTGTTGGATATTTTTGAAGAAATGCTGCATGTGAGCCGATCCTAGCTGTTGAATCTTCGTGGATCCCTTACGTGAAGGTGTGGGGTGCTTTTGGAATGAATCCAAGCTCGGGTGAGCTCGGATAGGGCAATCCATGGCAAATGGGCTCCGTCATTTGTTGCTTGTAGGAAGAGAGATCACGGGTCATCAGTTCTACATGGAGGGAATGGACGGCTCTAATCAGATCACTCTAGATTCATTGCTTGATCTCTCCTTAGCTGTGGGTTTGATCGTGGCCATTTGATCTTAGATCGGATGGCCTACGGGAACGCGTGTCCCGCCGCCATCCAAGTCAACCATGGATATGACTACTTAAATATCCAATCCCATGGCTCCATGTAGAAAGTGCACCGTTTTAGCACGCTATGTAGCGTCGACAGGATTAGGGCTTAATCAGGTTAATTAATTACTTTTTAAGGGTAAAAATTTGAGAATTCATAACTAATTCTAGAAAAATCCAAAAAATATAAATAATTGCTCATTTTAAAGGTATTTTAGAGAGGAATCCATTAAAATTATCTTTAATTAATTTTGAATAGTAATTTTTGGCTTAATTAGGGTTTAATTAAAATTTTAATTAACCTAATTGTTTCCTACTTGATCACCTAATTGGTTTTAAATTTTTTGATGTTGCTTATGGGGATGGCCTTAACCTCTCCTATTTTTCGGGAATTTATTGAATGATTAATTAAAGAAATTGATTGATTAAGCCTTAGTTACCTTCCTAACTTAATTAAGGATTAATTAAGCATGTGAACAGTAAATCAACTAATTAATTGGACTTATTTGGCACTGATTAATAGTAGGGAGGTTTAGGGGATGTGATTGGGGCATTTTCCTTAATCTTTCCCCTAAATTTTCTTTACTTTTCAAGATAAATTAATTAAGGCTTAATTAACTGATTAATTAATTAATTAAAATTTTAAAATGGATGTGGACCTAATTAATTCATGGGTAGGTCGTTAGGTGTTCAATAGCCTAAAGAGGTTTAATGAAATTATAGTTAGCTTACATGTGTGAGAAAATCATAAAATTAAATAAGTAAGTTTCTTAAGCTTAATTAATCAATGATTATAAGCTAATTGCATTAGGCCCCTTTCATTTCATAGGAGCATTAATATTTACTTTTCAATTCATTTGCATATTTTATTGGCTCATAATCATTTGATTAATTACCTTAAGGTAACATATGTAAGGATTAATTAATTGATTTAATTCATACCTTAACCCAATTAATCTCTAAAATTGATCTACCTACTTTCCATTAAATCAAATTAACTCACACATATGGGAATGGGATTAGGATTAGCAAACCTCTTTTTCTCTTTTCTTATATCAAATTAAACATGAAATTAAAAGTGAGTTTAAAAGCTTTAGTTTATTTTAAATGATCTTACTTAGTATGATTGTCCTTACGAATTAATTAGATTGAATGAAATCATGTGCTTATGTCCCTTTATTTCTTTACAATCATATTAAATGTTTTATGTCACTTGTAATCATGCATTCATCTTTTTCAAAAATCAATTAAATGAAATGATTTCCTTTTATGTCAAACTTGCATGTGTTGATTTAAATTAAAGATATGTGAAGCTATTATCACTATTAAATAAAAATTATTTTCAAGAGCATATAAAATAATTATAATATATTTAGAGACAATAGTTATAAATGTTCATAAGCTTTCATGTGCCTATGGTTTAGAATATGTGATATGGAGTTCTCTTTCTTTATCCTACATGGATTTACATGAAATTTGAATATTAACAAGTGTATGGTTCATTTGAAAAGGACATAACAATTATTTGGATTCATTCCTATGCACCTCTATTTTGGAACTTAGATAGAACTTTAGCTCACATAAATATAAATAATTCAATTAAATCAAATATAACTTTTGCATGATTTTTTCCATTATTATAGCTAGTTGTACATTCATCTGTATTTAAGAATAGTGGGTATATTTAGTCTGGACATTCCGGGGCGCAAGGCTTTAAGTAGCCCTAAGGAGGTCTTTAGTTCACTCCCTTGGTTTAACAATGATAAAGTATCCACTTAAAACTTTTATACATTTGTATGTGCATTTAGCTAATGAATGAAAATCTTAATTCAATTAAATCAGATGCAACTTTCACATGATTTTTTTCATTCGTGTAGATAGTTGTACATTCATGTGTATTTAAGAATAGTGGGTATATATAGTCTGGACATTCCGGGGATGCAAGGCTTTAAGTAGCCCTAAAGAGGTCTTTACCTCAGTCCCCTAGTTTAACAATGGCGAAGTATCCGCTTAAAATTTTTATATATTTGTGTGTACATTTAGCTAATGAATGAAAATCTTTATTCAATTAAATCAAATGTAACTTTTATAACATTTTTTCATTCTTGTAGTTATTTATACATTCATGTGTAATTGAGAATAGTGGGTATATCTAGCCTGGATATTCCAGTGATGCAAGACTTTAAGTAGCCCCAGGAGGTCTTTACCTCACTCCCCAAGTTTAACAATGGTGAAGTATCAACTTAAAACTTTTTTATACTTATGTGTGCATTTAACTAAAGAATGAAAATCCCAATTTTCTATTTAAAAAAAAGACATGCATTCATATTTGTTCAAGTGATTGAATTGATCCTATGGTTTAAAGTCTTCTTTCTTATGTTCATATGTAGGGTGCTAAGTCCAAATTATTAATATAACTGCATAGGTTGTATGGTATGTTTAGCTAATACTTGTCTTGTAGGTGTAGTTAGATTTAATTTTCTTATTTTTAATATAATTTTGTATTAGGAATTAGGATTAATGTTATGGGAGATTAGGATGAGCAGTGCAAGAAGGCTTTGTCGTGGGAGGCCCTGTGATGCCTTATAACCTACTAAACCAAAGAAGCAAATCAAATGAGGAAATGAAAGAAACATGAAGAATGAAGATTTGAAGACCCCCCCCCCCCCCACCCATAACATTTATCATTTATAAATTATAATTAATCTTTCATATTCTAGGTTGTACAAGGTAGAGCTTGGCTACCCATTTCTCTTTTTAGCTTGTACGATGGTATCTGACTGCACCGACCTCTTATTCTTTTACGTTAGATTTATAAAATTGATTGATGTTATGTTCAAATTGTGTAATAGAAATAGCATGCCTCTTCAGAGTTTCTTCATGAATGGTGATTTAATGTGTGGCATGGATCTGATTAGGCTCTTAGGGAAATATTAATTTTTCTACCTCAACTACAACTCATAATTAAATTTCTAAGTAACTCATAACCTCACATAAAGCTTAGGTGTTAAATCAGAATAATTAAAAGATTTAGCAATCCCTTAGCTGACTATTGTATGTCTCACATCATACATATCATCTCAAATCACTCTTGTAAAATGAGGGCCTCCGCCCTTACACATTTGGGAACCACTTGACCTGTGAGAGCAACTCCTACTGACGGAGCTTCACCCTCTTCTCTTTTGATTTAACCCATAACTCATTTCAACATGCATCTAAGCATACAAAATCCTATGGCCTTTGTCAAAATGACGTGTCCAAAATCAAATAAAAATTGAAAAGATTTGCATTAGACTAAGTCGTTGCCCATACCACTCATGCTCTAGTCTCTTAAGGAGTGGGTTTAAGGAATTTAGTTTTCTTTCTAAATAATAATAACCTAACTATCTTGCAAAATCATATGATTTTCCTATAGGATTTTAAAGCATAGAAGGAGTTAGCTAGCTGTCACTCCAGACGGTTATAAGTCTAACAGTCGGGTGATTTACCCTCTCTTATAGAGATAAACCATATACCCATCTTCACTTAAATTCAGGTCATGTTTTGGCTTATGTCAAAGCTCTCTAGATTTAGGATCTGAGGTAGTTGTTTCCTTAAGGCTGCAAGCATAAATCCTCACCTCTTAGGCATTTTCATAATCTTGTATTGTTGGATTATAAGCCCTAGTAATCTAAAAAAAATTTAACTCAAACAAATAACTCTCTTCAAATTCAAACATATAATGCCCAACCATAGGATATATTGAAATTCTCACTAGGCTTCCTAGTATCGTGAGTATTCCTTACTCATTCCCTTTGGTTTCGATAATAAGTCTCTCCTTTTGATCTTTTCCAATTGACTTTCCAAATATAGCCAATTTAATGATAGTCTTACCCTTAAAATCTTTGGAGATAATAATTTTCTACTTTAATCGAGAGTATTTCTAAGGAACTCACATTTCTTAGGATATAATTAACTATGGGGGCTTGTCCCCATAGAAAATTTTAGAACCCAGTTTAATATAAACCCTACTTTATTCATCCATGCAAAATTGAAGAAAAATCTCTGGTATATTTGAAGACCCATCATGCCTTAGGAATCTTTATTAGGTGATTAGGTCCATTAAAGGGTGATGTCTTTATCTTTTGAGATACTATATCATACCTCAATGTCATACCCGACCACTTCACTAAGTACCCCCCTTTGATCTACGTGGTGTCCCCCATATACATCTTAAAAATAAACACCACAGATTTTCCTGACGACTCTGTTGGGGATGGTTCCTCTCTCCATCTCTAGTAGACAATTGTTATCTCCAAGCATCGATAGTGGGCTTATATTTTATATGAGTCTGAGACTATCTTTCTTTTCATTGGCACTTAGCATATTTCATCCTTAAACAAAGCTAGCCAACAACCTTTAAGTTTTAGGACCTCACTCCATGTAGGTCTTGAAACCCCTATTGACTCCCCTGATAGGTGAAAGATAAAATTAATTAATGAAAGAAGATGACTAAAAATTTAGAACCACTTTACCACTAGCATGGTAAAGCAAAATTCACCTCATATTTAAGAAAATAACCTCTTTTGCAAAATGGAACTTTTCAAAAGCACTTCTTCAAAATTCACATAACAAAAGATTTGCACAAGATTCATAAGAAGTTTTCAATTGCACAAAAATAAACAAACCTCATTTAACAATTACTACGATTATTACATGGAGGTTCTTTTCAAAATCAAAATTAATTTTTTAAAATCCCTTTTTCAAAAGCACATTTTTGAAAATAGCTATCTTCATTCAACATATCCAAATTTGTTGAATGAAGATTCTATTTTTAAAATGAAATCATGACAAAAAGTTGAAACTCCATTTAACATATTCCATATATGCTAGAGTTGGAGTTTCTCTCTTTTCAAAAGCAAAAAAAAAAAAATCACACATAAAATCAAGGCATATTTGAACTCCTATTTGACATACCCAAATTTGTCAAATGAGAATTCCCTTTCTTTTGGAAAATAAAAAAAAAATTGAATTCTATTTAACATACCCATATTTGTTGAGTAAAATTCATCTTTTATAAAGTCTTGAAAATCATAACACATTTGGACTCTATTTGACATACCCAACTTTGTCAAATGAGAGTCCCATTTTTAAAAATTATAAAAACAAATTGAACTCTATTTAATATACCTAATTTTATTAAATAGATTTCTTTCTTTCAAAAATCATAAACACACTTGTCTCCTACTTAACATACCAAATTTATTAAGAGCCTCATTTTTAAATCATAACACACATGGCTCCTACTTAACATATCAAATTTGTTAAGCAAGAGCCTCATTTTCAAATCAACACAAATCAAATACACTTGGCCCCTACGTAACATGCCAAACTTGTTAAGTAAGAGCCTTATTTTCATATCAAACACATTTGGCCTCTTACTTAACATACCAAATTTTTTAAGTAAGAGCATTATTTTTAAATCACCACATATCAAACATATTTGGCATGTACATAACATACAAAATTTGTTAAGTAAGAAGTCCCACTTTCAAATCTAATCAACATGTATCACACACATAACAAATCATCATAAACAAAGATGTTTTCATAAAATTTTCAAACATATATTTGAAAATCTTTTAGCATACCTAAATTTGCTAAGTAAAGGTTTTTCAAATCGAACTTTCAAACAAGACATACAACATATATATATATATATCTTTAAAGTCTCTCCAAAAATATATGAACCTCACTCAACCTACTTAAATTGGTTGAGTATGGATTCTATATCAAAATTATATAGCAAAGTCTCTCCTCCAAACATAAAAAATCTTTCAAAAATTCAATGAACCCCACTTAACATACCTAAATTTGTTAAGTGTGGGTTCAAATTCCAAATCCAATCTAGAAGTCATTGATTGAAGACAAATATTAAAGCAAGGGTCTAACTCAATTATTATTTCAATAAATGAAGTGATTACAGCACAGCCAATTTTTCAGCTTTCAGTCGGCACAACTATTATGGCTTCTAGCAAGTTTGTTTTCTCCTTCCCCTCTGGTGTAGATATGGCCTTGGATCAGACCAATCTCACCATGATAGTCACCACGCATCTAATTTACTTTGGTTATGTTTCGAAGGAGTTTGAGTTACTTGTGAGGGGACAACCCTGACAACTGTTAGTAGGGAGGAGGTAGAGGGAAAGACGCAACTTATTTGCATTGAAATTTCATCTGACTTTGAGTTCCCCTCACTAAAGAGGAAGGCTGGCATGGTTCCCACACCCTGATCAGTGTTAGTGTCAGTACCAATTGTTTCAGCATGGGTTCAGTTAGTTTCCCCTACCATAACTCCAATGAGAGCTACTACCTCCTCTTTGGTCACCCCAAAGGGGAAGACTATCTTGGCTTCCGAGATAGTCTCCTCTAACTTCGAGGTAAGTTCCAGCTCTCACTCTGCTTTGCTCACCCACACCCAACATCACAACAAAATTAGGAAGGTCAAGTAGGACCACAAGCGAGCAGTCAGGGAGATTGATGCTGCCTCCCACATCACTGAGGAGGGTTCTCCCCTTGAGACCTCTCCACTCTTGAGTGGTAGTAGATTTCACCCCCTCTTGGCCATAGATGGAGAGAAGGACTACAGGAGGATCACTACATCACATCCACCACCAGCACACTTAGATACACCGGCTAGGGAGCATAGGAGGCCCTATGCTAGTTTTAGGATTATTCTTTGCCAGGTTAGTAGAGCTTAAGAACGCTAAGAGTCTGGTACATTATTTAATTTGAGGTCCATGATCCTTAGGAGTGTTAGGAGTTAGATTCATAGGGAGAGAGCCATGGAGGCTCGAGTAACCAAGCAGGAAAAAGAAAGAGATGGAGGTACACCAAGCAGTCGGCGGCCTCCGCCCTGATGGATTTCCTTGATCATTGCCCTGTCAGGGCCTATCATTCAGATCGTATTGTTCTTATTGGTACCATTTGACACATGAGGAGATCTTCAGCTGAGAGGCAGTTGGTGTTGCCATTACACCGCTCCACTCACCATCCACCATTACCCATTCAGCTTGTAGCATCTACCACCCCCGCCAAGCTTCAAATCCCCCATCTAAAGATAGACCATCCCTACTGATGATTTGGCTATGGCCCAAGGATCCTGCTCCATCCATTCCACCTGTTAAGGTGAGATCAAGCTCCCCTTTTCTATCCCCTACCTCAACTATAGTTAGGAAGGAGTGGCAACCAAAGAGCATCGTGATCGTACCACCTCTACCGCAGATAGAGGGAGAGAGGGCAGGGTACATAGACATAGTCCCCATGATAGTTGATCCTCCTAGTGAGGAAGTCTTATCAGAAGGCAGTATCTGGTGCATAGAGACAGAGGAGCACAATCCTACAGCCACCTATTAACGAGTTTTCATGCCGGTCCAGCCAGGCATAGTAGTTCGATCACTAGATGACATATTAGAGAACTACTTTACCCAGAAGAGACAAATTCTTGGGAGTGACCATTCATATCAGGAGGAGGATAAAGTCTTCTTTGATCCTAATGAGGATGACATGTTGGATGACATAGTCGGGGTCCACATGGTTGATACACAGGGGGTCCTTACAATAGGATCAGCATATCTAGGAAGGTGTTGTGCTCGAGGAAGGTGACATTTCTCACTCGACCCAGCACCTCCTCCACCAGATCAGGTAGAAGGATGATCACGTTGACAAAATGGAGAGAAAAGTAAAGGAGTTGATGGCAGTGGTCTTAACATTGTAGAACTTATTTCAATTCTCCTATGGTACGGTCTTTGGTATGCATAGAGGACAATGTTGGGCTTATATAGGGATGGAACCATTGTAGAGTGGGTGGCACAAACCGGAGCTCATCCATTCCAAAGGGTAGACCATACCTGTGAATTGATGGACGGTCCCCGTCGGCCAGATTACATTTTAGGGATTGCTACAAAGTGGCGAGATGCACTCTTATTTAGACTTTTTGTCAACAACCTAGCAGGGGTTGCATTTGATTGGTACACCAAATTTCCCAGTAGTTCGATGAGGACTTTTGCTGAGTTGGAGCACCTCTTTATTAAAAGATTTGTTGAAGCTTAGCAAGGAGTGACTATAGATGATCTCATTATAGAGAAGCAAGTTCCCAAAGAGTCCCTTGTTGATTATATTCTAAGGTGGTGCAGCCTGAGCATGAAATGTGAGCCACAACTGTCTGAACAACACATCATTGAGATTATTCACAAGAACATTCATGGCCTGGTCGCCTTCATCCATAAGGGCTTTATCATCATGACATTTGAGAAACTAATCAACAAGGCGGATAGCCTGCACCAGGAAACCAAACAGTTGCCCTTCCACGACCAATCATCTTGACCTAAGCCGCAGAAGGTGTTTGAGAAGAAGCCAGAGACAGTTATGTCAGTGGATAGAGGGAAGCATGCAGTCAGAGTCGAGTATGAGAGTCCTCGAGCTCAGTAGCCTCCTTTGCCACCTCCTCTGCCACCACCTCGGCCATCATATCATCCACCACATCCCCATAATGGCCATTCCCACCGCCTCAACAGTTTACCCAATAACAGTACTCCTATCCATCGCCAGGTAGACATTACCCACCTACTCTTGCCGATATATTGAATAAGTCATATTCATTCAAGAGGGAGGTAATTAGGATAATCTTTAAGAATCTCTTAAAGGAACTTGACTTTCAATTACCAGAGCCCAAGAGGCCGGAGGAAGTGGGAAAGAATAATGATCCTAACTATTGCCCATACCACCGCATGATTAGTCATGTCTTAGAGGATTGTATTACTTTTAAGGACTTGCTTGAGAGTAGTTACAAGTCAGACATCATAGTTATCCCCAAGGAATACTTATTAGAATAACCATCCAATTCTATTAGGGTAATTCTTAGGGATACTTGCAATCCTCTTAAGGTAAAAGAAGGTTAGGATATTGCCTTATCTCGAACCTCTAAAAAAATAATTTCTAAGGTCAAGAAACTCTCTTTACAGGTGCTTGAGGTAGCTCAGACCTCCAACATTAAGGAAGGTTTACAAGTTGCCAAAGACAACTTGAAGAATGTGACATCCCAACAGTAGCAGCAATAGCTCACCATACTTTCTCACGATAGTTCCGTAGCGCAACCACTGTCCAAGTCCAGCACTCCATCCATCATTATAGTTACTACTTCTTCCTCTACTAGCTCCTTCTCTACTGGCAGGAGCGTTGTATCAGTAAACAAAGGCATTAAATCCTTTAATCTGCTTACTTTATTGGATTTATATCATGTACCTCCACCCAAAAAAAAAAATTAATGAAGAAATCAGATTTTACTTACATCTTGTCCACTTCTAATACTTTTGATTGTATTCATCTTGAAAACTCTGCTAGTTTAGAAAATAATATTAATAACTCTAGTCATTTTGATCGCCTCTCTTCTAATTCAGAATCAGACTTTCTTCTTCTCAACCAATCAGGTTCAGCTCTTGAGATTTACTTGGAGTTAACCAACTCTGAGGATCCCATAGGAGAAGCTATAAGTATACCTTATGAGAAGGTAGAACTTTCCACAAGTTCATAATTCCATGAAGTTACTGAAGTCATCTTACGCAATAGCAAAGTTTTTACCTCCTAGGGTAGCACCTAAGGATAAGGGTAAACAAATCATTAGTTCCAATGAGCAGATAGCCCCTTCATAGGATACTCCACCTATGGATATGCTTGTGAAGAACCAAGTCAAGGTTGACTATAACATCCTAGCGCATCTTAAAAAGTTGCCAGCTAAGTTAAGCATATATGGTACCTTCGTCTTATCTAAAGAGATGAAGGAATCTCTAATCAAGACTCTACTTAATCCAAAGATATGGTTAGCTCAGCTGACCACTATTGAAGAGGAGGAACATAGCTCGAAAGATATTCTAGGAGTTACATTCAGTGATGAAGACCTACTTCTAGGGACAACAAAGCATAACCATCCTCTTTATATTACAGTGGATGTTAACAGATATAGGCTATCCAGAGTTTTGGTTGACCGGGGTGCATCAGTCAACATTATGAGTCTAAGAACCCTTGTGTGCTTGAGGATCGACATCTCCAAACTCCAAAAAGAGAGGATGATGTTGAGAGGATTCAATGAATAAGGCGAGAAGGCCTTAGGCTCTATATTATTGCCATTGGAGATAGATGATTAGAAGACTGAAGCTAAGTTTTATATCATAGACTCAGATACATCTTTCAATTTTTTGCTTGGGAGACTGTGGATACATGAAAATAATACAGTTCCATCCTCTTTACATTAGTGCATGAAGTTCATGAGAGGTGGGATTGAGTACTGCGTTAAAGGAGATCTCAAAAACCATTCACAGTTCATGAGGTCAGGATATATGAAGATGCAACTTATTTCCTTCCCCCAAAATTAACAAGTCCATTCTTATGAACTTAGTCAAGATCCCCATGGGGGACAAAAAGAAAGAAAAAAAAAAGAAAAAAATAATAGAAATTAAAAGAAAATAAAAGAGAGTGAGAAATAGACTCAGGGGAAGATATAGAGCACGACATTAAATTTCACCCACAGTTTGTTACTCCATTTGAACATATGGGTAGGATAACCCAACCTCCACCAGGCAGAGAAAGTGGATAGTTTAGTGGCAGCCCCCGAGGTGGAAAGCCTCTTTATTGGCCATCCAATAAGAGGTATGTCCCAACCGCCAGGAGTATACCTGCTATTCACATAGACATAGAATCTAGTTTAGAGGATGAGTCTTATGTGATTAGTACGTCAGCCAGCTCTTCTCAGCAGTAGATCCCTTTTGAGGTGACACTTGAGCATGATAGTGATAAAGACCGGGCTCTAAAGCAAAGCATAAATATATCCAAGTTTGCATATGAAATAGTTAGGCATCAGTTGGGAACCTTAGCTCTAACCCCACTTTTCTCATAAAAAGTGGATGGTTTGGTAGTTAAGGAAGCCCCTAAGTCATCCATAGGTGTGAAGACCCAGAGGTTCTTTCTGAGAGCATCATCCTCAAGTCAAGAGGTTGATGTAGAACTTGAGGATGATTCATATAAAGATTTAATATAATTGCCTTTTGTTTGGCACTCACCATGTGTTCTAAACTTAGCAAAGAAAGTGTTAATCCCACATACTTGGTCAAATCACAGGTTAGACTATTTCAAAAGAAAATGGAAGAATGAATGCATAAGGTCTCAATTAAGACTAGGACTAGGATTTGGTATAGTGGGTCTAGTTGATGATGACAATTACTACTTAGTTAACACCAATTATTTAGAATCTAATAGGTTCTTTTCAAATAATGCTAACTCATATGAGGATGTGTGTTTATAAACTTCAGATACTCTAGATGATTTTGAAGTGAAAGATGCACCTCCAAATTTTGAAGAGGAGATTAGATCAACTATCGATGAGCTCAACGAAATCAACTTAGGAACTATAGGCAATCCATGTCCAACATACATCAATTCTTTGTTGAATAATACTGAAACCAATGACTTAGTTAGGCCATTGACTGAGTTTAAGGACTGCTTTGCATGTAGTTATGAAGAGATGCCCAATTTATCTCCTAACGTAACAGTCCACAAACTAGCAATAGAACCTAGTGCTAACATTATCAAGTAATCTCCTAGACGTATACAATTAGACATTGAACAGCAGGTCATTTCTGAAATCAAGAAACTGATCGATGCTGGCTTTATCAAGGAAGAAAAATACCCTACCTAGTTGGCCAGTATCATCCCAGTTAAGAAAAAAATAGCCAAATTTGTATATGCATCGATTTTAAGGATCAAAATAAGGCATGTCCAAAAGAAGAATTTTCACTACCAATCCCAAAATTGCTAGTGGACATTGCCTCATCTCATGCAGTCTAATCTTTCATAGATGGCTCATCTGGATATAACCAAATAAAGATGACCCTTGAGGATGAAAGAAATAATACTCTTTGAACTTGGATTGGAATCTTTTGCTATAGGGTCACACCTTTCACTTTAAAAATGCAAGTGCTACATACCAGCAAGCCATGACTCGAATCTTTGACAAACTCATTCATCATCAAGTTGAATGTTATGTCAATGATCTCGTAGTCAAAAGCAAAGAAAAGGAAGACTATCTCTTTGACTTGAGAGTAGTTTTCGAATGATTAAGATAATTTAACCTCAAAATGAATCTCTTAAAGTGTGCATTTGGAATAACTTCAGGGAAATTCCTTGGGTTTATTATTCAACACCAGGGAAGTGAAATTGATCTGAAGAATATGAAAGTGATATTAAAAATATCACCCCCTAAAAGTCTAACTTAATTCAGATCATTCTAAGGGAGGTTGGCGTATCTAAGATGCTTTATAGCCAATTTGTCATGAAGATGTCAGCCATTCTCAGCACTTATCAAAAAGGATGCTAAGTTTAAGTAGAATGAAAAGTGTCAGCATGCCTTTGAAGACATCAAGCACTACTTCATGACACCACTAGTTCTAGCAACCCCTAACACCAAATCAAACTAAATCAAACAAAACCAAGACCCTTCTTAAGCCACATGGATCCATATCGATGGGCTTAACCAAATCTTAACCAAAATCAACCCAAAATTAATTGATTTCTTTATAAATCAATTATTCCTTCATTTATATTCACAAATATAAATGAAACCCATATTCCAATAATCAAAACTAAATCAAACTAATTCAATTTCCTTCATATCCATTTTGACCTACCTCCATGAGCCTAGTCAAATTTGGTCTAAATCACTCCAAACTCAAGTGATTTTATCATGAATCAGTTATATCTTCATTTATATTCTCAAATATAAATGAAATATAAATTCAAATAGTCAAAACCAAATCTAAAATCAAATCAAAACTCAATTCAAGCCCTTTAAAACCTAACCTATCATCCCAAAACCAATGAATTTTTTTCTTGAATCATTATTCTTCATTTATTTATAAATATAAATGAAAACTAATCATGTCAAAAATTTCAACCCATGTCAAGCTCAACTTAACCCTTTTGACTTGAAATTTCCAACTGAACCAAAACCTATTGGACTCCAAATTAATTACAGTTGGATTTGTATTTCAATCCTAGGCTCATATATAAATTCAAACAAACTTGAATCAAGCTAAAACTAAGCCAATTGACCCACTTAGGCTAACTTGACCCAAAGTTCCCTAAAGGATCTTTTGACAATTCCATCCAGCCCAAGTCAATTGAGTCAAGCTTTATCCAGAAATAACTAAACTCGCCATATACAAAATTGATTGAAACCATTGATTCACACCAACTCATAATCAATGATTGAGCATGACTTGACCCTCAATTGAGCCAAACCAAGTCCAATTGGCAATTGACTCAAGTTGACCCAAATTGACCTAAAAGACCAAAATGGGTTAAATCATGGTCTAACCCAAATTAATTGCAACCAATGACACAAGTTCATTACAAATTCATTGTTGAACTAGACCAAAGCTCCAATTTGATCAATTGGACCTGACCTAGCCCAATTGACCAACTTAGCCCAAATTGACCTAAAGGATCTAATTGGGAAAAATCCAAATTTTATCCAAAATGATTCAAATGAAAGCCTATAATCATTTTTACTTAACCAATTGAACATGAACCAACACCCAACCTAAGCCAATTTAGCCAATTTGGTCAAATTGGTCAACTTAGCCCATTTGACCTATATGAACCCAAATGAGCCAAGATCAAAACCTAGGCCAAATTGATTGAAACCACTTAAACCAAATACTTCAAATCATCATTTGAACTAACCCAAGCCTTGGTTTGACCCAATTTGATCAATTGGTCAACCAAACTAAACATGACCCAAATTGAACTCATATGACTAAATTGAGTCAAAACACATGAAAGCAACCCATGACCTATTGAAGGCTGATCAAACTCGACCCAAACCCATCTTGGGTCAGTCTAAAGTCAGTTCAAAAGTCAAGTGGATCCAATCCAAGCCATTATCTATTGGTCAAGCCCTCTTTACATAGGATTCCACCCATAAATGACAAAGTCTACTCTCCCATCACTTGGCAGCCCTCACTCACACCATTTGGGGTCTGACCTACCTCCTAACCCACCCTAAATGGGCTAAGACTTGCCATGGACTAAAGGGAGGTGAGTTAACTCACCTCCTTTACAAACCGAGCACCCATTAGATTCAAGCAAGCAGATCAGCCCATATCAAGCCTTGAGCCAATTCAAACTGAATTTCACTTCCATTCTATTTCTCTTAGCCCCCAAGAGAGAAACGAAACTCCCTAGCACATCCCAGAGCTTCCCCAAGGCCTCCCCACTTTGAATTTTTTCCTCTCGTTGCACTACTGAACTATGGGAGCTCAATCTCGATCCAAATTTCCTCCTTTCTCAACCAAAGCTCAATTCCTCCTACACATACCTTCCACATATCTCATCGAAGCTACCCAAGACATTTCCCTAGCTTCAAATCAATCGAAGGCCAAACTTCTATTAAAGTTGAAGCTCCAAAGCACTGTCTTTGGCCAATCGAGCAATTCACTTGGAACCAATCCAATTGCTACTTAACATGGCTTCGTCTCAACTAGACGAAGCTTCCTCAAGCACACGAACTGCCAGTCTTAGCTCCGGTGAGGTAAATCCATTAACATTAACTCTTAGGAGAAAATGTGTTAGAGCTTTTTGAAGAAATGTTGCATGTGAGCTGATCATATCTATTGGACCATCGTGGATCCCTCGCACGAAGGTGTGTGGTGGTTTCATAATGAATCTAAGCTCGGGTGAGCTCGAATCGAGCAATCCATGGTGAACGAGCTCCATCATTCGTCCGTCATAGAAAGAGAGATCATGGGCCATCCAATCTGTGTGATTTGAATGGACGGCTCTGATCAGATCACACTATATCTATTGCTTGATCCCTCCTTAGTCGCGGGTTTGATCATGGTCGTCTGAACTTAGATCAGACGACCCATGAGAAAGCGCATCCCTTTGCCATCCGAGTCAACTATGGATGTGACTACTTAAATAGCCAATCCCACGATGCCATGTGGAAAGCGGGTCATGTGGCCCCGATGGGATTAAAGCTTAATCAGGTTAATTATTACCTTTTAAGGCTGGAACTTTGATAATTCATAACTAATTATAGAAAAATCTAAAAATATAAACAATGGCCCATTTTAAAGGTATTTTAGAGAGGAATCTATTAAAATTATCCGTAATTAATTTTAAATAGTAATTTTGGCTTAAATAGGGTTTAATTCAAAACTTAAGTAATTTAATTATTTCCTAATTAATCAACTAATTAGTTTCAAATTTTTTGAGGTTGCTTAGGGGGATGACCTTTGCCTCCCCCATTTTTCTGGGAATTTATTAGATGATTAATTAGGGAAATTAATTAATTAAGTCCTAATTACCTTTCTAATTTAATTAAAAATTAATTAAGCATGTGAACAGTAAATCAACTAATTAATTCAACTCATTTAGCACTGATTAATCGTATGATGGTTTAGAGAATGTGATTAGGGCCTTTTCCCTAATCTTTCTCCTAATTTTTCTTTACTTTTTAAGAGAAATTAATTAGGAATTAATTTTCTAATTAATTACTTAATTAGCTTAATTAAAATTTTAAAATGAATTTGGACCTAATTAATTAATGGGTAAGTCTTTAGGTGTTCAATAGCCTAAAGAGGTTTAATGAAATTATGGTTAGCTCACATGTGTGAGAAAACCATAAAAGTAATTAAGTAAGTTCCTTAAGCTTAATTAATCAATAATTATAAGCTAATTGCATCAAGCCCCTTTCATTTTATAAGAGCATTGCTATTTACTTTCCAATTCATTTGCATATTTCATTGGCTCATAATCATTTGATTAACTACCTTAATGTAACATAAGTAAGGGTTAATTAATTGATCTAATTTATACCTTAACCCAATTTATCCCTAAAATTGTCCTGATTACATTCCATTAAATCAAATTAACTCACACATATGGGAATGGGATTAGGATTAGCAATCCACTTTCTATCTTTTCTTAAATCAAATTAAACATGAAATTAAAAGTGATTTTAAGAAGCTTTGATTTATTTTAAATAATTTTATTTAGTATGATTATCTTTAGAAATTAATTGGATTGAATGAAATCATGTGCTTATGTCACTTTGGAGTGGGAGAAAAATGTTGGTGAGAAATGAAAGAGGCAACACCCTTTATAGAAATTCATCTTGGTAAGATGCCACGCAGATCTGTAGATATACTTATTCAGGTGATCGGATACATCATCAAGGAAATAGTGTATTATCTCAAAAAATAGAAGTCACTACCCTTTAATGAAACCAATCACCTCAATAAGAACTCCTAAGGACGATGGGTCTGCATATGTACTAGAGATTCTTCCCCTACTTTACATGGAAAAGTAAAGCATGGTTTATTTTAAACCAGGTTTGTTAAGTTCCCTATAAGAGCAAGCCCTCATAGTTAATTACATTCTAAGGGACAAGATCCTTTAGGAAAATTCTCGATTAAGGTAAATGATCGTTGTCTCTGAAAATTTTAATAGGAAGAATTATCAATTGATTGTTTTGTATTTGAAGATCAAATGGGATTTGATCAAAAGAGGGAGTTATTATCGAAGCCAAAATAGGAATAAGTAGGATATGCTCACGATGCTAGATAACCTAGCGAGCATCTTAAACTATCTTAAAATTGGGCTTTATATTTTAGAAATTGCTTTAATTTGTTTGAGTTATATTTTTCTTTATAATTTTAGGACTTAAGATTCTTTAACACAAGATTAAATAAATGCCTAAGAGGTGAGGAATTATGCTTATGACCTGCAAAGGAGAAAAGCAATCTCAGAACCTAAACCTAGGGAGCTTAAGCGAGGGCCAAAAGCACAACCTAAATCTAAAGCGAAAAGTGGGTAATTGGTTTGTCTCCACAAGAGAGGACAAACCACCCAACAGCTTGGACTTACAACTGTGTGGGGGTGGCCGCCAAATTACTCCTCTTACGATTTTAAATACATGTAAGCAAGTCTTTATGCTTATACAAGATAGCTAGATTATTTTTATTTGAAAAGAGACTAAGTCCTTAAACTCACTCCCTAAATAAACTAGATCATGTAAAGGGTATGCTTCAAATGAACTAAATCTAATGCAATTCAAATTTCATTTTATTTTATTTTTTGGATAATCATTTTAACTCAGGCTAATATGCTTTTTATGACTAATGCATGAGAAAGAGAATTATTGGCCAAAATCAGCGAGAAGGTAGGAGGTGAGTTTCCACCATGGCCCTTAAAGGTCAAGCTGAGTTCTCTAGCAAAGATGGAAGCCCTCCAATCAAGAGTGAAATAAGATGCATTTGTGTATGATATTATAAAGAAATGCTCATCTAGCTAAGGGGTTGATAATTCTTTTATCTTAATTTTAATCCTAAGCTTTATGTGAAGTTATGAGTTGTTTAGTTTTATTTTGAGTTATTAAGTTAGATAAAAGATTTATTTTTACCTAAAGAACCTAATCCAAATCCATACCATACATAAAGCAAGGAAGAAACTAGAAAAAATATGTCACTTAATGCAAAAGCTAAACAAATCATCAAACAATTTAAAAAGCTAATTGCAAAAAGAATAAATGACCATTTTGTCGTGGACACCAACGAAAATATCAAATGTGGGTAGCGACCTACACCCTATACAACGGATTACAAATAAATTAAATTACAATTTAAGTAAAGGAATTCATTGTTATGGAGGTCTTCAAGCTTTTTTCTTATTTCTTTCTTTTCTTTTCTTCTTTTCTTCTTTGGATCTTTCTTTGGATAGTTGGATGGTAGATGCTCCAAGGCCTCACATGGTGCATAAGATAGGATCTTATGACCAATGTTCATCTTAATCCACCATAAAAAATCATTCCAAAATCCTAAATATATAAACTTTTACATGAAAAGGAAAAGAGAAATCTAACTAATACATGCAAAATGAAGGTTAGTTAAATCACTCCACATAATTCCCAAGTATGTATATTGGACTTATCACCCCACACATTGGTGAATAAGTCCATCTGAACTATGGATTATGCTAAGAGGTATAAGCACTTGCAAGTATGAAACATTTATATTTTTATTTATGATAGTGCCCCTTTAGCACAATCCCATGCAGAAAAGAATAGTTTGACTAAGCACGTTCTACCATTCTTTCTACGAACATACACCCTAACATCTAATCTAAAATATTCATCACAAAATAAAACATAGCATCAAATCATGCACCACCCTAACCTAAAGCTAGAAGTGGTGACTTAGGCTAATATGTGTGCTTTGAAGATTTATGTGGTATGCTTAGCTTAGGGCTTTAGGTTCAAATTTTCTAAGTGTGAAGAACATGTTCAACTTAGAGGAGGGTTTCATTTAAGTAATCTAAGTGTTTTGGGTTATTTTTATTTCGTATTTTAATTTGGTTTGAGTGAAACTTATAATTAATCACTAAGTTATAAAGAGAGGGAAAGAGAAGAGAACTTCTCTTTCCTTCCCTAATTCTTAAGTAATTTCTAAGGTAAGTTCACATTTTAATTTCATTTAGGTGAATATTTTGATTACATCTTTTCATCAATCCTAAGTTTAGACAAACTCTAAACAAACCTATTCAAAAACAAAGGCATTTTAAGATTAAATAAAATGAATCAAAATTCACTTAACACACATTACTTCAATTCTTTCTCAACATATATAACATGCATATGGATGGACCCTAAGTATATCTATACATGAAAATGAGAGTAGTTAACACACTTTATGATGCATGCTAAGTAATCCATTTAAGAAAATTTAGAAGTTAATTGATGCATAATCTTTCTTAAGTAGAAAAGATTTTCCGTATCCAAAATTTCACATACATGCATGAAAGTAGGAAAGGCATAAATGAGTACAACACCATTGTTAACCAGAGGTGTAAGGTATAAGACCTACTTAGAGCTACATAAAGCCTCGCAACCTCGGGGTTGTCCAGACTAATATATCACTTTCCTTAAGTACTAACATGCATATAAAAAAATAAAGTGGAAAAGGAAGATGCAAAAGTTGTTTAATAGTTTCATTTTTGTTTATGCCATTTATTCATGCAAGTATAGGCAATCCTTCTTAAGTGAGAGCATAGGGATGAATAGGGTTTGAAATTAAGTAAGTGTTGAGTTCTTTTCAAATGAATCCTACATACCCCTATTCAAAACTATGTTAACATAATAAAGGAAGGAAAGGCTACACTAAACATGACTTTATAATTCATCACATGCAAACTAATAATTAATATATAAATAGCACACTTTCAAATTTGATATTTCATTTATAAGTTTTGAAAATACATTGGATCTAGTAGTGATAATAGCCACTCATATTTTACTTTAGCCAACGCATGCACATTTGACATAAAGTAAATAATTTCCTTTTTAAAATTTTAAAATATGAAATCATGAATGCATGGATCACATGACATACAACTTAACATGTTGGGAAAGATCTAAAGCTTTGAAAGCATGTAAACAAACTCACTTTACTTAAATCCTAAAGACATTCTTTAAGGAATAAGAAAATTTAGAATAAATCAAAGTGAATTTCAAAATGATTTTTGTTTAGTTTGAAGTTTGATTTAATTTTAAAAAGGTGAGATGAGTTTGCTATCCCTAACCCATTCCCACATGTGTTTTGTATTTTTTTTTTAATTTTTAGATAATTAAATCTATTTTAAGCGTTGATTAGGTTAGAGTATGAATTAAGTAGCTTAATTAACCTTTACCTACACCACCTTAGAAAAATTAATTAAGTAATTATGAGCCAATGAGATGACATAAAACCCACAAGGTATTTAAATTTGTAATGCACCTAATAATGAAAAGGCCTAATGCAATTTGACTTACAATTAAAAGTTAATTAAGCAAGGGGTTTAGCTTAAGTACTTTTTAAAACACTCTTTCATACTTATGAGAGGGGTTTTAATTTCCTTAATTAGACTTAGGCTATTAAATACCTAAGAATCTACCCAAAGAAGATTAATTAAGTTCTGAAACTTTTTAGAATTTTAAAAAATTATTTAAAGGGATAATTAATGAATTAACCCTTAATTATGAGGAGATTAAGGAAAAAAAGGGGTTTAGGGAATAGCTTAGGGAAAATACCCCAAAATTATTTCATAGAACCCTACTCACTCGATCTGATCTTAATCAAACTTAATCCAAAGGTAAATCCACTAATCATACCTTAATTATCCTTAATTACATGAAAATGGGTAATTAGGGAATGAGCTAGAAATTTCCCCAATTAAGGAGTCAATAAATCTTAAAAAATTAGGGGAGGTAGAGGTCATCCCCTAAAATGAACCCTAGAAATTTGAGATCAATTGGTGGCTTAATTAGGGAATAATTAACTAATTAACATTCTCAAAGAAACCCAAATTCAGAGAAAAGGGGAATCCAAAATCTATTGAAAATATTTTTAAAAAATTCAAGATAAATGTATCTATCAAAAGCATTTTTCCTTATTTTTTTTTGATTTTTCTTGAAGGAGTTATGATTTTTTGAAGGTTTCAGAATTAATTAAGAATTAATAATAATCCCTAACTAATCCCTGCCTAATACCAGCTCACGGTGGGACGCGTGGCGGCGGCGATCAGCGCACTTTATGCGCGTCGTGTCGTGAGTTATCCACTTAAATATCAAATCAAGGGGGGTGGCTAGTGGCACACACACTTTTATCCTTAGTTGTCTGATCAAGAGAATGATGAGACTGATGAGAATAGGCTTCATGTTTATTATATTTGCATATGTAAATAGTTTGTTCATATTTTCATATTTAAGACTTCCATTTAAATGTTTTGAAACCAATTGTTCATTGTAATGGTTTTGAAAATACTAAAACTTATGAATAAATGCTTCAGATTAGATATGTTAGTCATATGTTGATGTTGAGTATATTTTTGCGATTATTTATTTGTAAATCTTCTATAGGTGAAAAAATCAAAGTTTGAGTAGAGCTCTGATTTTTTTTTTGTATAGATTTTCGGCGGACTGTTGACAGATTTTCTACCAGAAACCTCGATATGAGGCGTCGACAAATGATCAAACCGGCAAAATTTTTTTGATTAGGGGGATTTTGACGGTTTTCCGGTAGATTAAATCCATCGAACATTTTTGGCAGTCAGATCTGCCGACAATAAACAGCCGAAAAATTTCAGACGGTCTGCTATTCCAATGGTAATTATCAATCGATATGTCTGCAAGTTCTTCCTGATAACGTTTTCAGCGGACAGGTCACCGGAATTTCGACGATTCCATCAAATTTTCCGTTCATCGAAAAATATCTCCAACCATGGTATTACCGGTTGACCTATATCCATCGAAAATCTGTCGAAAAAGCTTATTATCGACGGATTACTTATTGATTACCGACCGATTTGTTAGTCGGAAATAAACAATTCCTATAGTGCTACCAAATAGCAAAGTAAATACAGAGAGAACATATTAATTAAATAAATAAACCATAAGATAATGAAAAAGCAATACGAAAGTGTATGATTGGATATTTTATGAAAAGATCACAATTTGGAGACCATTTTCTAACTCTCATATAAAGCACCTCAATATTTATTGCTTTGAACAAAAAACATTACAAAATAATAATCTTTTATCTTTTCAAAATTTAGTACTTTTTTAGGTTTAAAAAGAAAGATTATTTTTTCAAAAAGTGTTCATCATGAAGAGTTGGTAGTGGTTAGCCATCTCAAAGAGATTAGTTGCTTTAAATTGATTGATCACTTTCTTCATCACCCTAAAGTTCTATATGTTACTCTTGCATTTATATAGGAATAATAAGTCTTGACATTTATATACATAACAAAATAAATCAAATAAACAAATTTCACACAAGATAATGAGAAAAAAATTAGGTTGGAACTTAATAATCCAACAACTTTCAAATCTAGTTTTGATCTCTTGTTTAGTTGCAATTATTAAGTGCTACTTTTTATTGATTCACACATAAATTTAAACCTAGTTACTCTTATGGAAGCTATAGTCCAACTACAAGATTGAATATGAAATCTTATTAATGGTTAAATAAAGTTAGAACCTCAATCTATTTAATTTGAATAATAGTCAAATTTTAGTTTGAATATACTAATTGAATTATAGATTTAAATCCTATTCAAATCTTATTTAAATAAAATTTCTAGAGTTAATTTTTTTTTAAAATCAGGCTTAAATAAGATCCCATAAGATTTGAATCATAATAAATTTAATTTGAATAATATTTAAATCTTTATTCTAAAACTTTTTAGAAATTTATTTATATACGATTCAAATAGAAAATAAGGGCTTTGGCATTTGAAATTAAGTTCGAACCTCATACAATTAGTCAACATTAATTTAATAGCCTATAATTCTAATTATTGTCTGAATCTCATATTCAATCGTAGCTACTAAACACATGCCTTTCATCTTCCTTTCTATTGTAACCTAATTGCAAATATTTGTAAATGTAATCTAATTCAGATAAAAAAACATTTAAGCTTATCTAAAAAGATACTTGCTTAAGGTCTAAGAAGATCACAAAAAATTTATTTCGGGACTATTTAGTTGTGTGAAAAAAGAATATAGTATAAAAAGAATGTAGTGTATTTGAATTAATTTAAATTGTTTGGTTGAAAATTCTACAAATAAATAAGTTATTTTTTTGTTTGGTAAAATAAATATAATGTAAAGTATTTTGAGATTAGGCTGACTGACAAATGATGAAGCGTGAAGCGGTAGTATATTTTATTATAGGTGTATTTAAAATTATTAAATTGAGAATTTTAAATACATCAAAAATGACTTTTGTAATATATTCTAAATACATTACATTACCTTAAAAATTTTACTTTACACTATACTAAATACAAAAAAAATTAAAACTCCTATATTTACTTTATTTTATATTCAAAATTCTTCATTTTAAATAACTCCTTAAGTAATATAAAACTTGACATTTCACAACTTATTCTTTGTAATGAATATATGAAAAAAAATTCGCGCATGCATTTTTTATTATAAAAAGTGGCAAGAATGGATCTTTAAACCCCCAATTCTTCTTTGGGATTAGTGTAATATTATTTATTTATATATTGTACAATCTTAAAATATATTTGAGAGTTTTGAGTTTCATTTTGACTAAAGTTTTAATCCATCTCAGGAGAATTTTTTTATGCATATAAAAGTATTTTTTATTTTAAAAATTTAATAATATTTTAAAATATAAATGTAAAAAGATATATTTATGCAAATAACATATAAAGCCAAATTTCTTTAAAAAAAATTCATTATTTTTTCCACGCAAGCAAAATGAGCCCTAATTGCTATTCTCCTATTCGCATTTGCGAATGCGCCTTACGATTCGTACTTCTGCAACTCAAAATCCTCCCCGGCGGACCTCATCCTCTACCACAGCATCCATTCCGGCGATGTTCAGCCGGAGTTTGGTGTGGTGGATTAGTTAACTGGTGTCGGTTCCATGCTGTTCGGGGCCAGTTACCTTTGCAAACTGCTCTTCTCATTCATCGTTCTTCCTTCCAGACCCTGTCTCTTCCCTCCTTTCCGTCCAGCTAAACTCTAGTTGAGCTTTCGATTTTCAATCCACAACTTATCGCTTGGGAGGGCTCCATCGAGGCTACGGCGATGTTCTCGGTCCGCGACCGCCTCTTTTTTGGCGACATCTGCGACGCCGCCGAGATTCTTCAGAGCGGCAGCGGAGAAATCACTCACATCCTCTCGCTGCTGAGCTCGGCTTCCATCTCTTTCTTCTCGGACTGGCGCGCGGAAGTTTTGATCTCCACCCAGGAGGTGCGGAAGGTCTTCGCGGGAGAGGCCGGTCATGGCTTAGGCAAGAATTCCCTGTCGCCGGAGAAGCTCCTCTACGTGCTTGAGCTCGCCGGCCCTGGCCTCAAGCTCGTGAGAATGGCTGTGCCGCTACGGGACACGGAAGATGAGAACTTGCTTGATTATTTGGAAATTTGCCTTGACTTTATAGACCAGGGACGGAAAGAAGGTGCCGTCTTGGTGCATTGCTTCGCGGGTGTTTCAAGAAGGTAAAGAGCACGAAGAATTTTCCTATATAGTTCTGGATTTTTTATTTTATTGCTTCTCGATTTTCTATATATAGTCTAGTATAACTGTTGAACTTTTGCTTAATTTAATCTTATATTTAATTGTTGATAATCTGCTTCAATTTCTTCTACTGTTGTACCTATAATTTTTTGATTGATTTACATGCATGTCACACAATTGGCTAAATTTTAGGATTAGATATAATTAATTGTTAATTTAATTAATTTAGCACTTTTTAAAAAAGTAGAAATAGGCTTGGTTGGGTGATTGGACCTTGCTCAAAATTTAAAATTTTCTTCTGGCCTTATAGCACTCTTTTGGTCATAACTCACTGATTTTTCGTTGGAATTGAACGATTTTAGTCTTATTGGAAAACTTACGAAATTTTCTACAACCTTCGTGTTAACAACTTTCAACAATTACTATTCTAGACATACTATTTTTTGTGTATGTTTTGCACAATTCTAGCGTGAAGTACAAAACTTCAACCCTACAGTGCTCTTTTGGCTATAGCTCAATTCTCTTTTGTCAGAATTAAGTGATGTTAGTCTTGTTGAAAAGCTTAAAAAATTTCCTATAAATTTTTTATCGACAACTTTCAATGATTATTGTTCTATACATAGTAGTTTTTGCATATATTCGACACAATTTTGGTGCGAAGTATGAACCATCGACCCTACAATGCTCTTTTGGTCATAACTCACTCATTTTTTTTCAAAAATAAATGATTTTTGTCTCATTGGAAAGCTTACAAAATTTTCTATAACTTTCTTGTTGACAACTTTCAACGATTTTTGCTGTATACATAGTTATTTTTTCTTATGTTTGACACAATTCCAGTGTGAAGTACGAACCATCAACCCCACAGTCCTCTTTTGGCCATAACTTGTTTTTTGTCAGAATTGAATGATTTTGGTTTCGTTAGAAAGCTTATGAAATGTCACATTTTTCTTGTTGACAACTTTCACTAATTATTATCATATACGTAGTATTTTTTGCATATGTTCATAGAATTTTGGTGTAAAGTACGAATCATCGATCCTACAACATTGTTTTGGCCATAACTCACTCATTTTTTATCATGATTGAATGATTTTGATCTCGTTGACAATTTTCAGCGATTATTGCTGTATACATAGTAGTTTTTGTGTATTTTAACACTTGATATGACTTAAAAACAGAATTTTTTTTGCATACGAACAAAAATTGCTTATTGCAACTTGCTAGAGATTTTTACTCAAATAAATAAAACTTTGATCATCTAAAGCAGTATTTTATCACAAAAATATGAAAAATCATTCTCTTTTTTATTATTATGAATGAAATTAGACAAAATATGTACATTAGTGAACACTTTTTCATAGGTCATAATTTTCATATTGCAATAATTTAAAATAAATTTTTTGATTTTTAGCAATTTGAATTTTTTGAAGATACAAATAAAGCAGCTGACTATTGCCCCCATCCAAGTCTTCCTGATCTTAGCGGGTTCCATCCTTAATGCGTTTAGAATAACCTGCACAAAGAGAAATTATAAATCAATAATAATATATTAAACATAATATAGCCATCATATACCAACTTTATAATAAAAGCTTAAGAGCTTATCTGGCCTGCATATTTGAATAGGGCTAACTAATATAAGTCAATTGTACAAATTGATCACTTAAAAGAACTTAATGACTATGCTTGTCCAATCTACCTATCATTCACATTAAGAAACTTAATATGAACATAAATAGATTTGATTTAAAATTACGTTACATTATTACAAACTACCAATTGAAAAGATCATGTCCTTGCCCAAAAAAAAAATATTGATGATGATGTCTATGTTGCGATTGACATCACTCCCAAGAGTGTAGTGAATCAGTGGTCGCAACGGATACTCTTATAGATGGTGTTGTTGTTCTTGCTTTTCTGATTCACTTGGTCGGTGGGGTGTTTTGAGTAACCCAAAGATGTGATTTTCTATTCCTCAAGTGATGCTTGTGAAAGTTGGCTAGAGTAGTGATGTGTATCATGCATTGGTGTCATATAGAATGATAGAGTAGCAAAGATGGGAGCCATTACCACATGCCATGGGTGGAATTGACTCAACCTAGAATCATTCAATGAATGCAACAATGGATTTATGAATGTGAACACATAGGGACTAACATCTAGGGTAGAAGATAGATCAACACCCATTCTTGAAGTATCTGGCTCAACAATTGATATTGCAACAAATGGTATACTATCATCATCAGTACTCTAGTATCTTATGTTTGAAATATACATATGTTGTCGAAACTCCCTGTATAACTCTTAATATTTGTTGATTGATCGCTAAAATTTTGTATCATCATCTTACCTGAAATAAGGTTGAAATATATCTTATGTATCTAATATATACTCTCTCTGCATAAAAGAAGATTAACTAATTAGTTAACTTACATAATATAAGGTATACTTATAGATGCATGCAAGCTTACCATTAATTATTTTTTGGGTGCCCTAGGATAATGAATTCTTTGGAGAATTATGGAAGCCTTCACCATGTACAGTGAAGCCTATGATCGATACCATCGCATCTATCAACTGATCACATGGGCAACAGTGTCCTGTAAAGCAGCATCCATTATGTCATGTAAAGTAGTATCTAACATGATAACGAAGTCACGTTTGCTCTCCCACTATGTAATATATGTCTTTGTGATAGTTCATCCAATTAATATCTATCTTCCCATGATCATCTACTCATTAAAAGACATAATTTATTGGTGCTGTATCAACTCTCGGTGGCCAACCAAACTATCTTAATACTTGATTAGGGAGGTATCACTCAAATCTTTTTTAGTTGATGAGTGGTACCCTATCGAGTCATATCTTGTCTCCTACTAAGCATATATCAGCTACTCATAAGCATATCTGATGTCTATAAGACATCTAAATGACCTAAGCATGTGAATTAAATATTAGAAAAAAAATCAAGCTACTCAATCATTAGTACTCAATTACTATTAGTACTACATACTTGACTTTGTAACAATTCATCAAGTTCATCTATAAACTCTAATATGAGCTGGTGTCATGAAGCCTTCGTTTCACCTACATCTGATGCTCAATTTGTCTATCTCTGCTGGATAATGTATGTGTAGTGCTGTCTACTAATATGATGTGCTCACAGGGTCAAGCCTATTTAAAGTGCAAGCATTCGGCTATGTTGGGTTTTATAATCTCATGTAACTCCTCATATAAGTGAGCTGACACAGCACCTCCTAACAAAAACTGTCTGAATGAGTCAATATCTTCCAATAATAGTAGATATTGCAAATGAACATCTAACCTAGATGCAAAGTTTTAAATTACGCAATTAGGTATTAAGATGTTTTTGTCTGTGAGGCGAGGCGTAAGCCTCAAGGCATTTTCAGGCTTAGCCTCTGAATCAATAAATTGTGCAAAGTTTATACATCAAAGTTTGAAGAAGTAATGTATTATTATTCTAACCTATTAACATAGTAAAATATAATACATTAATATCCTACTATAATAGAAAGTAATAATTTGCGCAAAATATAAAGTAGCTTATTAATACTTTGAGATCGAATCATGAAGCAAAAAGTGTTATGTTAATATCAAAGTAACATAATATATCAAATTTAGAATTAATGATATAACAATTCAAAATAAGTTAATAAGTTTTTCTCCCCCATTGTAATTATGCCAAATTAAAGTGCATCACAAGTAATGATGGTTATAATGGTAGTCAACACTGTGCATATGGAGCGATGAGGGCACAAGAGGAGAGATGCTTGGGTAGTGTTTATCTCGAGGTTGGTTGCTTATATATTAGAACATGTGTATTGTTTAAGTTATTAAAATTTATATTTGATTTTTAAACCTAAATCTAAAAGCGTAAGTTTCACAAAAAAATGAGGTGAGGCGGGCCTCACGTAACACCAATGAGGCATAAGCCTCATTGCGATTTTTTTAAAAAAACACCAAGGCGGATTTTTTATTGCACAATTTTAAACAAGGCTTAGATATATCCGTAAAAAGAAAATACATGTTTTAATGTGCATAATGAACTCTACCTTGGTAAGTTCTATGTATGAATTCCTGTAAAAATGTCCATGTAATTATTATAATGGTAAACATGTCTTTGCTTTCCATTCGGATTGTTGAAGTTATACGAGACTGAACTAGATCATGATATATAAGATCAGGCTATGAATGCGTACCAATGTGCTTGTAACAATAGTCCGATCATGATGTCCATCACTTTCCTACCACCACCACAACGTGGCCAATGCTAGGAGGCCATCAATCTCAATGCTTAAAATCATGACATCTTATAGCATCACTATAATCTCACTGACTACCAATTGCTCGCAATCCACTCATGAACTTGGGACAATTCACTCTCCACTCTCTGGACATCAATAAATGAGATGCTGCTTTAAGCATTTTTCCATGTTTTCATGAGAAGAGGTTATTATTAAACAACCTTTTATAAGGGAAAAAAAAATACGAAAGTGCATTCAAAATAAACCATACCAAATCAAGATACTTATCTCTGTGTTTGTTACATAGGGAGGTAATACTAGGGAATAAGCCATACCAAAATATATAGAATAAGCTATACTAGATGATAAATTGTGAGTTATATTGTCTATACCCATCATTCAATGCCGAATGACTATAAATATGTGGAGCCATTATAGTTGCTATTCTTCAAGCGCCATCAAATCTCTTTCTTGAGTTGATATATAAATGCCACATACAAGATTTATTGGATGATCATGTTGTATGCCCAGTGTTGTTAGCTTCATCTTGTTAGAAACATATATCACAAGCTCAACATTGTTGGTTATAGACCATCATTGAAGAGTAAAATGAAGCTGCTTGTTATCATGAAAATACATCCCTCCCAATAACTCATCCGGAATATAACTTCTATATTCAATATTGGAATTATCAAACGGTTCGTCAAAAGTTATCTCATCATTCCACTCTTTAGCTGTTTGGAATCTATGCACATAGTCAGTATCTGATAACATGTGCTCCTTAGTGTGACTTGTTCTAAAAGAGTAATTTCTCAATAGGTCTTGCCTGTAAAGCTTTGGTTAATGATCCCTAATATAGGTTCTTCGACATTCTCACTATCACTACCATCAATCTCACTATTTGTTGTATTAGACATTGTTTCATATCTCTCATCATCAGTAGATAATGGCTCAACATAATCAACTTAAGGTTTAGGTCTAATATCATAGCTTGTCTCATAATAAACATATTATGAGAGAGTTGTTTATACCAAGCTGTCAATTAAAACATGATAATTAAACTCTAAATTAATACAATTGCTTTGTTACAAATAATGTAATGATTTTATTGTCTGTGCTTAAAAAACGATTGTTGTAGTTTCATATGAGAAGTTAATTATAAGGCTGGGGTGATATGTTCAGTTGTTATTGGAGGTATTTGGTGCTCATCAATATTATGAGCTTTTTTTATTTGTTATTTCTTCAATTTTAACATAGATGATTAAAGACTGTTGACATGTTGCATTGATTACGGTCCCACAGACTTCATCGTTGGTTATCGAAGATGTAATAAATCCAACACCAAAAGGGAACTTACAAATAAGTCTTACACAAGACTTTGCTGGGTCATATTTCACTGATCTCAAAATTAGCTTCTGCAAGTCTGCGAAATTAATCTGTCGTGGGATCTGTATTGGACGGTTCTTCCCACCAGTATCAGTAGGAAGAAAGTTTCTACTAACATTCAATTCTTTGCCATAATATGACATTAAACAAATTGTATCTGAGTTCATTTTTTAGCTAACTAATATACCAATTGGACAGACAAAATATATAACTCACCTATTCAAAAAACACAATCAATTAAAGGGAACTATAACCTACGAAGATAATAAAAACTTGTTATATAATAATATGAAAAATGAAGATATAATTTTTTGTTGATATTTTCATTATTTTACATAACTTAATGAGCCAACTAAACTTAAACTAATGAGTTAACTGAACTCAGTTTAGCACTAAAAGAAAACCTAATCAATTAAAACTACATTCTTAATATACCATACAAAGAAAAATATAAGTCAAAGATATGTAGTTCACTGCACTTACTCTTAGCTCTTTCCTGTACCAAACACTTGATGCAATTCCTACGATAAAACCTTGTTGAAAATTGCGTAATAAAATTCTTGCCTTAAAGCCCGCCTCAATACTTTTCTGAAAAAATTGCAATGAGGCTTACTCCTAGGGTTGTAATTGAGTCTAGTTTTTACCTACTCAAGTTAAGCTTGTTTAATTTAGCTTGAGCTCGAGCTCGGCTCATGAAAAAAAATTTAGGCTCGAGCTCGATTAATAAGTTCGAATTCAAAGGTAAATTTTTTTAAATTTTTTGTCTGGATTGTAATGATCTATATGCGCTTTTGTACAATCATCTAGATTAAATATCCACTTTTATAATATGTAATTGTATATAAATATTCAGTTTTTTTTGTATTGCAAAGTAGTTTTTTATTACTTAGATCTAGCTCAATATAAAATAGATAATAAATTGCAAATAACATATCATGAGAAACACCCTATATAAATTTACTATGATAGTATCATAAATCTCATATGTAAAAGTAAAAATAACAACAGTTATCATTGAACATCAAATAAAAAAACGTTTGCCTCTTGACATTAAATGAAAAATAATTTAAGATGTCATCTTGACTTACAATACAAAAAAAAGTTCTATGACCAAAGTAATATAAATTTTAATAGAAATTTCATTTCTTGTGTCTTTAGAGATGCCGAAGAAGCCATTAGTTTTTTATTCCAAAATGTATCTAGTGTGGGAAAGAGGAAAACATGGTGATCAAATTATTATAAAACCAATAAAGAGAGAATCAAATATATAAAAAGCAAAATTAAATATTAAACTGATGCATCAAAGAGAACAAAATCCTTAATGCTTTGCATCATCATGCTTCCTAATAACCTCCACATAATTAGCAAGTAAATAAATAAATTATAGAGTAAAGCCCTAAATAAATGTTGCAACCAATAAAAGCTTATGTGAGAACATTACATGATAATAAGTGGTGAACTTTACATGATATGTATAACCTGAATTTTCTCCACAAAAGCTGCAACCAATAAAAAACAATAGGTATGATCCACATATTAATAGTTGAATGTTGATAAAGTTTATAAATGTAACAAGTCTCTTCTTTTCTTTACTTCTTTCACTAATCTTTCAAGTGATAGGAAGAGGAATCTCCATCTCTTCATCATCATTTTCTTCCTTCAAATTAATAAAAAAATTATATGATAACTAGTAATTAAACAATATGAGTGAAATAAATAAATATATAAATCATATTACTTTGACTTTTCTCTTCAAGTTGTAATGACATTTGATTCATATAAGTAATTGAACAGTTTCCACACTAAGTTTAGAGTGATAGGTATCCACAACTCATTCATTTGCATTGAATGTTGACTTTGAAGCTATTGTGTTTATTGATATGGATAATATGTCAACAACCATTCTTGATAGTATGCAGTCTTTTGTCTGATTACTTTTCTACTATCCAATGACATCAAAATTTTGGCTTTGTGGACAAATCTCTAAACCATCCACTTAAGTATTTATCCAAATCTAATTTTGTTAGCCTTTTACTTGCCTTTGCTGTCACATATGTAGTGAAATCATGCCATCAACTAAACTTTTTTGTATCAACAATTTAAGTAGGCTCATTAACATTGCTTGCATTAATCTTGTTTGATGTCCCAACTCTCAAGTCGCCATCGTCACCTTCAAGTTCAAAACTAATTTTATATTTTTTATATAGCTCATACAATAAACTACGTATGACTGGCACATTCATTGTGCTTTCATCTCCTGTGTAAATCTTAGGATATGCAAATTCAATCACCATGAATTTCATTCTTGGATCCATAATAGCTCCCAAGGCCATAAGTGGTTACATTCACCCAAGTACTTGTCAAACTTTTCTTTCATTTTCCTTATTATTTTCACGATAAAAAAATCAGATAAAATTGAAATATCATCTAAAACGTTTTTTATAGTACAATTTTGAGAAAAGAATAAATTAGCTGTTGGGTACTCAATATCAGAGATAACATTGGTTGCTTCATTGGAGAATCCCAACACATCACAAATTTTTTCAATTTTATTTCAATCTTCATTTGTATGACAATTATTGTATGCAACTTCTCTTTCATCATAAGAAAAAAATTTATCTTAATTTCAATGCCACCAACAACATATAATAGGTAGAGGTCCATTGAGTAGGACAATCCATCACAAAATTTTCTAGTTGGTAATTATAATTATTGTACAATATCTGCAAATCTTAATAATCTTCTTTTAGATGCATTAATAAAATTAATTGTATCTTTGATTTTATTAACAACATATTCAATACTTTTGATTTCATCTTTCATCATTAAATTTAGAATATGAGCACAATAATGTACATGGAACAATTGTCTATCAACAACTAATTTTTTCTTGAATCTAAAATTATCTTTCAATAATTTAATGATCCTATCATTATTAGCTACATTATTAACTTGTATTATAAAAATGAGAGATTTATATACATACCACACAATTCTTATGTATTTATATATCTAACACCTAAAGTTAGATATTTACTTACCTAATACTTTTCTATGCTTAAAAATGTGCATTTCACTTTTAAAAAGTGAATGAAGTGGTATTTTTGATGTGATATTGAAGATTAGGGTGTTATATATATATTAAAAAATTGAAGTTTAGGTGTTAGATATATAAATACATAAGAATTGTGTATATATGTAAATCCCCTTATAAATTTTTTTTTTCAAGACCCCAATCAGAAAGTACTTTATAAAATGTATTCATAATTTTAGATGAAGTGTGTGGAGCTAAATGTAAAAAACTTAAAACATGTTTATATAACCTCTGATAAACATCAACATAATGTGCTATCACAATCATATACCTCTGATTCTTTGACTTTTATATGTCTATTGTAAAGCTGATTATGTTTATATTTTTTAATGAGTTTCTAAACTTTTTCTTCTCTTTCTCATGCACCAATATAACATCGTTACATGCAATAGCTCTTGAATACTTCATGAAATAGGGGGACATCGACTTCAAAATTACATTAAACCCAAATTTCTCAATAATTGAAAATGATTTTTTTATTAATCAATATGTAATGAGCAATCATCTTTCTAATTTTTTCATGATCATATCTGAGTATAGTTAAAATGCCTCCATCTTCAACTGTTTGGTGCCTTGTATTTTCATTATCAATTGGCTGAGAAGTTAATAATTTTTGTTTCTTTAAGGCATGAATTCTAGCCTCACAACGCTGAATTCTAGCCGTACAATGCTCTAAATTCTTTATAATTAGGTGGTGGCACCTGTATTTTCTAAAGCAAGTTTCTTCTTGCAATGAATGTATTCTCCTCCTTTCCTTTGACCATATGAAAGAATAATTTCTTTGAACTCTTCTCAAATCTTTGATGTCTTCTTTCTTTTCTTCCTTTCTATTGCATTATTATTTTCATTTTCTACATCAATCTCATCAATATAATTATCTCTCAATCACCATCATTCTTATTATCATTATCATCATCACAAATCTTATTTTTAATATCATAACCAGTAATACTAATAGGATTTTATTGGTCATCCTTATGAAATTGAACATGTTCCTTAAGATTTTCATCCCTAACATCCATTGAGACATTGACATTAACTTCAATAATTCATTTCATTGACATCCTAAATATACTATAAAAAATAAAAGAATTTAACTTTTCTCCCAATAATAAATACAAAGAGAATCAAGATAGAAATAAAAATAATTACATAAAAATCTTTAATAATAACAAAAAATATTTAACAAACTTAGTTTAATGCAATCCCTTTAAATAAAAGATTGAAAATTATGCTCTTATGAACCAATGAAAGCCAATATGAATGAAATAGAATCATAAAAATTACCAAACAAAATCATGTCTTTGAAATCTAAACTCCCTAAATGTATTAAAAAATCATATTTTTCTTATACCACCTTTCCCTATCCTCGACCAAGAAGTCCCTATGTGTGGTGCGTCTAGCTTCCTTTTGCGGTGGTCTCTAGAAGTTGATTCTCGCATGTCGAAGAACCGAGGAGAATGAAGAAGTTTCGGGAGTCTCTTGGTTTAGGGCTTAGGGCAATCAGGGATTAAGTATTCGGCAAACACTGTTCGTTAATTGCGAACTATAAGCCGAAGTGCCAAACGAATTGGGTTATAGGTATCGCCGAGCCTCGTTATAAGCCGAATCAGACACGAGGAGCAGGGACTGGGCAGCAACTGTGAGCGCCTAAGACGGGCTTTTAATTGTTTTCTTCTTTTAATTATATTATTTTTATAATATATATATATATATATATATATATATATATATTTGATATTAAATGAGTAGCTTGTTAAGCTTTTGAGTCTAGCCAAGCAAAGCTCGAGTTCTAGCTCGTATAATATATGAGCTCGAAATTCGAAGTTTGATAAGCTCGGTTTGTGAGCTCGATAATGAGTTGAGTTCCAGTCGGCTCACGAGTCGGCTTGACTCACTTACACCCATACTTAAGCCTCATTGGTGTTATATGAGGCTTATGACTCTCATAAAGTGAGGCCTATCTTAAGGCTCATCTTGCTTTAGTTGTTGTGAGGCATAAGCTTTTAAACTAGGTTAAAAAAAAATCATACATAAGTTTTAACTGCTGAAATAACATGCCTAACAGACATGTTGCCGATCTCAACATAAACATTACCTAAGCGCCTCTCCTCTCGTGCCCTCTACACTCCTCATATAGTGCTGGCCATCGCCATCACCATTGTTTGTAATATTTTTTCTGCAATTTATTACTTATTATTATATTATAATGTTATTCTATTACATTTAAAATATATTACTTGATACTTTGTGCATTTTATTACTTCTTATTATATCAGAATGTTATTCTGTTACATTTTAATATGATAATTAGCTAGAATACTTTTTTACTTTATACTTTGATTTGTGTACGATACTTTTTCTTTGTTTGTTGATTCTAAGGTTTATGCCTCGTCTCACGTACAAAAAACACCTCAATACTCGATTGCACAATTTTAAACTTTGCGATAAAATAAGCCACTTGGATAATTTCGTACTAAAAAAAAGTCTAGAGTTATACACTATATGGGAATACCTAATTTTGACAAATTAGTTACATTTCTTCCTTTCTTTATATGAAAAAAATGATTCATATTACAAAAAATGATAATAATCGGTGTTAGCATAAGAGGGAAGTAAGAATTAATTGTAAACGTAGACATAAGATCTCAATAATTGATTAAAGGGAAACAAGAAAAAATGACAATAATCGGCTCCTTACATACATAACTCGTACTAGCGCTATCTTATGAAAAGAGACAATTGGAGTTGCAAAATAGTTGAAGTGGTAGTCGGATAGCGATGTTGGTGGCGAATGGGCGGAGATGGAGACGTCAATGGCGACATGGCACGAGGGTGGCAGGTTGGAAGGGGACCGTGCTAGTTACAAGGTAGCAGCTGGGGTTTAGATATGTCAGGGAAAGGGAGATGGGGTTTGAAAGGGCTAAATTTTTATATTAAGCCTAATTAAAACTTTAATTAGCTAAATAAGTACGAAAAATAAAAAAAATTAAAAATAATTCTAGTTGTATTCAGATGACGCAAGTACGCTTTCAAAGACGATTAGCTGAGCTAAGTATTTTTTTTAAAAACGATCTCGATATTTTACCGTGTCATCGTCGGTGTCGAGTGAGCTTGGTATCTTTGGAAACGTAATGAAATTCTTCACAACTTTCATGTTGACAAAAATCTGCGATTCCAGCCCGGTAAGTCGTAGTTTTTTAAACGCGCAAAAAAAAATGCGATCGAGTTGAAAATTTTGGCACAAAAATTTTGCTCTATCTGACTCATTCGTTCGATGAATTGGTGACGATATCGTTGGAAACGTAACGAAACTCCACGACTTTCATGTTGACAAAAATCGACGATTCTAGCCCGGTATGCCTCAGTTTTTGCAAACGCTCTCAAAAACTACGATGCGGAAGAAGCAGAGCTCACTTGATTGTTGTGTTGGTTGTTTTTTTAATAATCTCTTTAATGAAACTCATTTCTTCAACTTCTGCTGCTTGACATCATCAAGGGTGGGCCGAAGCTCCTCTAGTAATCAATGTCATTGCATTTGATCTTGAAGTTTGGGTATTGAGAGTTTGTTGATAACTATGTTGTGTTACTTTTCCTGTTCAAAGAGAGATTGATGAGAAGGCTTCTTTCCGTTCTCTCTTGATGGATTTCAACATGTGGTGATAAGCGTGTTAGTGACTTACATTGAGGAGGTGATAATATGTTTACATGGCTCAATTGTGTCGCCCTGCATTGATTTTTCGATTCAAAGAGTTTGTCTTATGCTACATTTATGCCTATACATGTGTGCAGTTACATATGAGTCTCAAAGAAGTTGTCAATTATTTGATTTCTTGTATATGCTTTAACTCTTTTATGTGGTGGTGGGCAATACGGACTTGAGCTGACTAATACTCTTTTTCTCCTTATGTGATTTTGTGCCTTCAGATAAAAGCGTATTTATTAACAGTTAACTTTTGCAGGTTACGTTTCCGTGATCGATCTTGATTCGGCGTCGGATGAGCTATGGGAATTCTAGTATATAAAATTTTCACTCAGCAGTTTTACGGCGTTTACTGCTGAGATTCACCGATTTTTGTCAACATAAAAATCCTGAAAAATTTTGTTACATTTCCAATGATATCAAGCTCGCTCAATTCTGACATCGAATGAGTCCAATACGAGCAAAATTCTGTGACTGTGTCAAAATTTTCAACTCTACACTGCAGTTTTTGAGCGTTTGTAAAAACAGTGGCTTTCCGGGCTGGAATCGCAGATTTTTGTTAACATGAAAGTCGTGGGGAATTTCGTTATATTTTCAATGATCGTATTTACCGATTGACAGGATGAGTCCAATCTGCAAAATATAGACGCGAATTTTTTTTTTTTTAAATTTAGCTCAGTCTAGCGCGTTGGAGCGTTACGTGGATGCCCGCGTCGGCCGCTTCGTAACGCTATTAAATTTTATTTTTCGTGTTTATTTAGCTAATTAAAGTTTTAATTAGGCTTAATATAAAAATTTAGCTGGTCTTAAAGGGAGGGCTCGGTCGGGATTTGTTGGGAAAATTCAGGGCAGTTGATGGTTGACGATCGGCCGATCTTGTCGATTACGTTGGCTCATTCCTATTGATGAGCTGCCTTTTTTAATTTTTTAAAATTGTATAATTAATTATGTCTAATCCTAAAATTTTACCCACATAATTTTTGTGTATTTATATATGTAATATTTAAATAAATAAATAAATAAATAAATAAATAAATATATATATATATATATTTGGGATCCGAAAATTCCCCATCGACCTCTTTCGGAAAAGAAAAGGAAAGAAAGAGTTGTTTAAGTGTCAGTGATAATTTGAAGCGGATGAATAGTAGATAAGCACTATCCAGATTTCTCATTTGGTGAGAACTTTTATATCTGGTTGGGTTTCTTATAGTAGCAGTCCCTATAATTATCCCTCCCGTCTTGAGAGCACTTCGATTAAATTGATAATCGTTAAAGAATGAGTATATAATTGCGGTGAGTGGAGTTTAGAACTTATTAAATTTATTATTTTAACTTAAAACTTTTTGTGGGGAACGATGGCCGATCTAGATCCCATGGTTAGTCATCCCGGTGTCATGGTCGGTAGTTAGAGAAGGTAGTCGACCCGACGATCGAAGGATCTGTCAAGCATAGTTACGTCGTCCAGGTGTCATTGTAGGCGCAGTGGGGTTTGTCAGGGGATAAATATAAGTCAATCTTATTAACATAGGGTTTTTTGCCCAAATACATTATACATTTCACTCAAAGAGCAAAGCGTTAAGACATCTGAGCGGTATAATTAGTGGTGTCATATCGAATCGCGTCGAGCTCATTATAACCCATTTATGTGGTCCGTATCAGAAAATCACGCGACGAGGGATGGACGCCGCATGGGCTTAAGTTGAGTGTGAAGGTAGTTATGTATTTAATTTGGCTTTCTGAGCAAAGTTTTCTTAATTTGTCACCCAAGATAACATTCGGGTGGATTGATTTTTTTTATTTTAAGTTTTAATTTAAATAATTCATTTCATTTTATTTATATTTTGTTATTTTCTTTAAATTTTGATCATTTTATGATTGATTTTAGATTTGAATATATGATCATTTATCATCGAAATTTTAATTATAATTACCTTTCTCGATCGTGTAATATCGATTGATAGGCGCTTCTGCTACGTCCGATTTTCTAGAGGATCATGTGTAAATTCATTATCTCAAAGTATAATCCTTTAAAACCTTATCCAGTTTGAGCGTAGAAGATTGGGTTTGACTTTTCTTCCAGAATTTGAATTTTAGTATGTCGATTGATTCATATTTTGTATTATATATAAAACTTTCGGATATTATTAATTTGAAATTATAATATCAAATTTTTAGGTTTTGTTAACTTAAAGAAGACAGTGGGATTATGTAGCATCGTTCTTTTGTATTTATCTTAATAATTACTTCAATATGAATATCTCGCTTCTTTGAAAATCGCATGGACATTAAGGCGTATAATGTTGAAGTTTGATATCAATTTTGATTTTAGGTTTTGTTAACGGGCACTGTCAGAAGACAGCAGGGATATATGTATCTGATTCTTTTGTATTTGACTTAGTAATTACTCAACATGCATCATATATCTTCTTTTGTATGAACATTAGAATGTCAAGTTGGAGTTTATATGTTGAATTTTGATTTTGAGTTTTGTTAATCCGACGGTCAGAAGATCAAACCGGAAGTATAGCGTCTTCTTTTGTTTATTTGACACGATGATTCTTCATACATACTGATCTCGTTAATTTTTTTTTTATGTACGGGTAAATGTCAAGTTGAAATGTAAGGTAATAGACCAAACATAGATTTAAGCCTTTTCATTGGGAATATGATATGAATATTATTTTGGCCAAAAAACCCCCCTTTTATGTCACAAATCAGCAAGAGGATAGGGCTGAAATAAATTATGTTGGAAGCCTATTTGATCAAATGTAAGGTAATCAAACGTAGACTTAGCTTTTCATTCAAATATGATATCATATTATTTTTGGCCAAAACCCCTTTATGTCACAAATGTCAGAGTGTATGGGTGAAATAAATTATTTTTGAGGCATTATACCCATGATCCATACCCATGTTTCTCTTAATAGGGAGGAGACAAAGATATGAGTAGATCGTATGTCATTTAAAAGACAAGTGGATTAATTAAAATTCACCTCCTTCACATTTCATGACAAATGTGGCACATTAATTAAATTTTATTAAGAAGATATAATGAAAAGAGTTTATTTTCCCTTTAAATCCATTCCTCCTTGTTTTATGACATTAAGGAAATGATAATGATGAAGGCATAATATGTCCATGCGTGTTATGTGATATAATGAATGCGTGAATTTAGATGATTCTCATGCAACTTAGCAATAGTGCATATGTGTCGATCTTATTAGATGAAAAGGAAGGAGAAGCTATAAATAAGAGAGGATTTTCCTTTTACAAAATCCCCACATTTCTCTCATTTTCTCTTTATACCAGTTTAAGTTCTTTCAATCTTGCAAAGTTAAGTTATTACGTCTAAGTTCTTTCTAACTGACAATTTTTTATTTTGATATCTTCATAGGTGTGTCATTATGATAGATTTAATTTATTCAATATGTGTTTCTTCATGTTTTGTCGTAGATGTATGTAAATCATGGTGGGAATGACAAGTAAAGTAGGGAGGTAATTATACTTGAGCCATGTCACATTGTATTTAAATGCTGTCTAAATAGAATCCTGGGTGAATTACATGATCTGTAATGTAGAATAAAATAAACTGCGTGATATAAATTCAACACATGCGTTTATATTAACCACTTTATGTCATACTTCTAAATGGGATAACTTTCGTGATATAAAGATTGAAGCATGAGTATCCATATATGACATAAAGGAAATTTTAAGCCAACATGATAACTTAAGCATTTCATCCCTTTCTTGCTATCTTTTTTTATTTTTTATTATTATTATTTTTTTTTATAAATTTATCAGATCATCCTCAAAAGGGGCTACTTGAGGAGGTCTTCCACCACGAAAGGCATTATATGGTAGATGTCGGGAGACAAAAAATTTATTTGCATTCAAGAAAGGCGTGTATGGGTTCATCATGAACAAGTTTCTCGTTGGAGAAATATGAGTATCTTATAAATTTAAAACTGCGTTTGTATATATAAAAAAAAGTTAAGCGTATATTTAATTAAAAGCAAAATAATCAAAATTCTACAACTCTCTCTACATGTGGGGGTTCATCAGAGAACTGCCCAAAGAAAGGCGTGATGTCGTGAGACACTATGTAGAAATTTTGATAGATAAGATTTCCCTTCATGTTGGAGAACATTAGTAGGACTTATAGTAATAAATTTAAAGCTTGTATTTGCATAATAATAAAAGAAAGGCTGCTTTGCGTATATTTAATTAAAATCATAATAATCAAAATTCTACAACTCCCTCTCATGTGTGGGGTCATATGAACCCCATACGCCAAAAAAGACAGTATGTGAATAATGTGAACACCACTAGAAATTTTGATAAGCATGCTGAAATTTCTATGTTGGAGGAACATGTGTAGACTTATATCAAATTTCAAGCTGCGTTTAATGTGAATATGTTTGCATATATACTTAAACAAGACAATATTTGCTGAGCATTGCATTGGAACCAAAGTAAGTTCATGAAAGCAATATGTATATTGAACATTTGTTGAAAATGTATAAAAATCTGAAATTAATCTTAAAAATGAATCTCCCTTCACATTTTGACTTTCATAATAGCAACTAGTCATGCAATGAAGTAAGGTAACCCTTCCTTTCAATTTTAGATTTCATAGTGAAAGAAATATAGAATCTTCCATGTGGTCTAGGATCTATGTCACATAACACTTCAAATCCCTCCCTTACTTTCAGATTTTAGCATGAAATGAAAGAAGCATGATGTATGTAACCATACAATGCTTAGAAATTTTGTTTTAAATTTCAGATTTCAACTTGCATATTAAAGAGACATGATATATATAATTCCCTTCATAGGAAATCAATTGAAGCAGGGTAACCCTAAAGCTTGCAATATTTAACCCTTTTAAACAACAACATGACAATCTCAAATCTGAAAGAGATTGAGACAATATGGAAGTGAATTTCAGCTTTTAAGAGCAAGATTAGATCCCATACATATGAAATCCCATTCTTTCTTTCTTTTTTATTTTTTATTTTGAAGGGTATCGCTTTGGTAAGAGAATTTGGATTAGGCTCGATTTAATCCATGTCAAATGACATAATCCACAAAATGAATTCTATAGAAACCTGAAATCTCATTATTTGCCCATTTCAGCTCAATCTAGTGATAAAATAATTGTTCCATGTCAAAGTACAACTTAGATCAAGCAAACAACAAGAATGGTAGTTTAACATAATGACGTGAGCAAGATTTCCATCACTAAAATCCAAGCTTCGAGCCTTATGAAATCTAAGATCACACTGCTCCATTTTCTTTTTATTGATTGCTAGTTTTACCAAACAAACTGACATAAAACTCCACAGAATTAGAAAAGAGAGCAGCTGCAAAGACAATCATAAGTGCTTCCATTTTGCAAATTATTCTTCTCTTATGCTAGATGCTTGCTTAAATGTTAAATCTTAGAGAAATTAAACCAGTGGAACTAAATACTAGGATTTCTAGCGGATTGAAAGGGTATGAGAGAAGCGGCCAGTCGTTCAAACAACGGTGGCCGTCAAGGAGGAGTTTCATTGCCCTTCACCCGGATTGGAGGCTACCTGCGAGAGACTAAGACAGTGTCTTTGCTCGACTGCCTGCCAAGAAGGAGGAAGAGGGAAGAGGAGTTTCCTTCGTTTTACTCACTCCCGGTGGAAGGAGGAAGAATCGAGAGATGGGAGTTTGGAGAGCGAAGCGAGAATCATGAGAGAGGAGGATTGTGTCCAACAAGGAGTGTCGTGTCGAGTATCTGAGCCGATCGGAACTAGAGCGGCAAGAGAAATTGAGAGAGAGAGGCGAGCGGAAAAGCAGAGAGGGAAATGTCTGAGCCTTGGAGCGTGAGAGGAATGCCGTGAATGAGGTCAACGAAAGAGATAGCGTGAGGAGAATCGTCGTGTTCCGCTCGATTGGCCTTCAGCGTCAATAGGAGATAGGGCACGCTTTAATGAGATGGGCGAGGTTAGGTTAGGGATTAATAGGATTAAAAAAATTAAGCGGTATTAATCCTTTAATTATAATTTAATATTATTTTATGTGATATTAATTTACGATAAACTGCAATATGTGTAATCTTGTTATTTACGCGCAACGCAGCGTCGATTTAGCAATCGGAGATCGTTTGAGCAAAGTCGGCGGTGGTCGTAGTGAAATTAGGTTTAAATTATGCGACGTCGCGCTTGGATTGATCGATGTTCGCGCACATTTTGCCGAATCGATCGCTGAAGGCGTCGTTTGATAGGTTTCGACGTTTCGACTACAATGGTGTGATCAAATTCACGAACGGAGGCCGCTCGGACGTCGTCGAGGCTTCTCGACTTTGATATGCGCGCAATTTCATTAAAAAATTTGATTTTAATTATTTGATCGATCATTAATTGATTCGATATTTGTTATTTAATTAATTTTAATATTTTCGACGCATTACGAAGCCGAATTTTCAAGTTGCAGCAAATTAGATTGATCTCGATCACAATTAGGGGGGTGTTAATTCTATGTCATTTATTTAAGTTTAAATGACGCATAGTTATAGGTCAACAATATATATATATATATATATATATATATATATATTACAGTCTCAATCATGTAAAATGTATTTCACTTAACTTTTTTTTAATAATTGATAATATTTTTAATGTGATGTAAAATTTGAGTATAATTTGAGTATTATCTGAGTAAATATCAAACTTTAGATTTTAGAAATACAAATATATAATAATTATGCGGTATGTTTGTAAATTTCTTATTATTTTTTTTCATAGCAGGACACCCTGGTCTTCTTAAAATTGTGTTTGAGCTATAATTTTGTGTTCGCATCAATTGTGGGAACTTTAGGATTGAATTTTCTATTGTTTTCTCAGTTCGTTAAAAATTTTTTTGGAATGGAATAAATTGGATGTCTAGCTTTCTGTTAAATATTTTATTTTGTATTGCTTTTTGTCTGAATCTTCCTAATATTGAATTTTTTGGTGATTTATATGATGTTTTGTAACTAATGCATGTATTTGATAGGGTTTTTTTTTTAAATTTTTGTTGCTTCGTTTATTCTTTCTACTTTTTTTTTTAATGTGCCGGAGATGTGAAGACAAGCAGTTTTCTGTAAATAACATGAAGGATTGTTATAAAGGAGGATTTTTACTTAAAGCGTTATTATTGTGAAATTTTTTTCAATATCTTTGAAAGACGGACTTGTTTTTATTGACTGAGTTACTTCATGCAAAAATTTGGATGGATTCGAATGATATATTTGGTTTTAGTAGTTATAAAACCTGCTACTAAGCCTCAATGTGATGTCATTTGGCCAACCTTGGAAATATGCATGTGCTGTAAATATCACACATGTGATGATTGTTGTAGTTATATTACTTGATGAAAAATTAAAGAATTTACATCATTTCTTGAATTGAACTTGCTGTCTTCAAGCTATCCTGACAGCTACTTTTGTTCTTCTATCCACCACGTCTTCATCGCCTCTGATTTTTTCAATTCTTGTGTCTCTTGCAGTGCTGCTATCATCACGGCATATCTGATGAGATCTGAACAAATATCTCAAGAAGGTTTGAAAAAATCCTTTTATTTGCTGATGACCATATAAAATGAAGGCAGAATTTTTTACCTTTGGTCTCGTTATGAATTCTAATCTTTTTCAACGAAAGTGCATTCTTGAAATTGCGTAATGTTCATTTCAGATGTACTTTATATTCTCATTTTTTTGTGTTGGATTGTTGTGTTTCAGATGCACTTGAATCTCTACGGCAATGTTGTGAGTTTGTTTGTCCAAATGATGGATTTTTGGAGCAGGTATTATGGGTTTTAGATTTTGCATTGGTGGTGTAAGTTCCTGCTCATATTTGGCGGAATTTTGATGAAATCTTCCTTGTCATTACTGTAGTTAAAGCTGTTTGAGGAAATGGGCTTTAAAGTCGACACTGCTAACCCCTTGTACAAGCGGTTTCGCTTAAAGGTGCTGGGTAAGTTTCTTGTTGTCTGATTTATATCCTCATGAGATATTTAATTGGTATTATATCTCTGCTTTTGTATTCATGTATCCTTTGTATGTTAAACTGGCATTTACATAAACTCCAATGCACGAAATTTTTCTGTGGATGTCATCAAGGGTAGAGTATATATACTTTACTGTTAAGTTCTCACTAAGACGGCCATCAAGAATATTAAACCTTCAAGCTGTCGTGAAACTACTAATTTTTTCTATATTTAAAGAAAAGATACTTGGAAAGATTTGAAGGTAAATTCCTTGGGCTAACTTACGCTATCACATTCAAATAATGAGATTAATCTTTATGATAATACTGGTGTTTTATTTCCACCACAAAAAAAGATAAGGTTATAAGTGCTTTCTATCTTAGAAATCAATACTGATATAATAATCATATGATGCTAGCTGCTTGGGTTTGTATCATGAAGCCTAGTTTGATTTATCTCAATTGGAGATTCTACATGTTCAGGTTGATTAGAGATAAAATAATTTATTTGTTGAGCAAAAAATTAACTATATGATATATAATTTTAGTAGCTATGATATTAAAGACTATCAATCAATATTATTAGAAGATAAAATAATACTTAATTGCAATGAGTTTCTACATCTTGGATCTATTATATAGAAGAATGGGGATATAATTTCTATATTTAAATTTGGATGGCTAAAATTGAAACAATCTTTCACATGTGATAATAGACTATAATGTTGATTTAAAGATAAATTTAATAAAACTATAGTGTTTTTCTTGGATGGTGTGTGTTTTCAAGTGGTGGGTGGTAAAAATTTTGTTGTCATTAATAGATTAGAATGTTAAGATGCATATGTTGAAAACTATCATTAATAGATTAAGTGATGATTATATCGGAAGAAATATGGGAGTATTCCATTTAGAATAAGTTAATGGCGAATACACTTAGATGGTTTGGAGACAATGAATTGTAGAAATTGCATGAATAGGTTAGAGAGATATTTATTGCCAAAGGATTAGGAATGAAGAGGGGTAGATCAAAGTTAACTATTGGTTTTGAAACTTCCAATTCTTACACTTCTGAATATAACTTTTAGGAGCCATTAAGAAAAAAAAAACATTTTTTAAAGATTTCTCATTTATTTGAGGACTTCATTCTTGATTCAAGGTTTTTGTAGACCCAGATTAATTAACTCTTGTAATCACAAGATAAATTTTTTAGTTAAGGATAATCTTTAAGCTCTATGAAAGTTTGTTGTGATGGCTTCTTGTATGTTCAAACTTGTTATGATGTTTTGGGGAGAGATGTTACTTGTAGGATCTTAAAGGAGTTGGTGGGAGAGAATGTAAAACTCAGTCAAGCTTGCATGGTTATATCATTGTAGGCCTTTTGCCGACCCACCTTAGTTTATTTAGTGATGATAGTTGACACATCTTGACCATAGTATTGTTCTCATATATTCTTTGCTTCATTCAAGAGAACTTCATAGACTAGGTGTAAAAAGCTTGCTAAAATGGGCCATTTTCATGATCAAACTTAAATAAGGGATGGTTTTATTTAATATTGAGCGTATTTACGACTCGTAGTTCATAGATTTGGCCATTGCTGATATCTAATTTTTCTACCTTTTGTACAATTACCATGATTAAGCGGCATTTTTGACATTGTCATTCGAATCGAAAGAACTTGCCACTTTCTTACTGACCTGTGACTTTTAAGCATGATCGTCTGACCACATGGATATGATGTTAGCTTCTTTGTGAGTTCTAATTAAACTTTGAATTTGCTGCCCCTAGATAGCATTAGGCAAGGGCATATGAGCTGCTATTATAAACATGTAGCAACTGTTATTGCTTTTTAAACTTTCAAAATTTATTTTATTTTATTATTTTGTTTTTTTTTTTTGTTTTTGTTTGGATTGGCGGATTTGACACATAATAGGACACAATGGAGATGAAGGATTCATGTAGCCGACCCCACCTAGTGGGATTAAGGCTTGTTGTTGTTGTTGTTTGGATTGGCGGATACTTGTTTGATGTGATACATTTTTACAGTTGAGATTTGTCATTAGTTTTTTGTTGGTCGGTTGGGCCTCAGATCAAAAGGTTTATTTTTCCTTAGACTTGATGAGCTTCAATAATGATGGCTTATATTATGATACTCTGATTTCACACGTCTTTCTGCAAAGATATCTTATTTCTATTTGAGAGTTTTGTAGAAGTCCTTTGTTTGATCAATATTTTTGATCCAAGAATAATCTTTTAGAACTGTTATTGAGTTTTTTTTAGTATGCATGGAGCTTGTCAGATTGAAGAAATGCTATTATACTTGTTGAATGGGTGGTCCTTACTTGGCCATCTTATTTCTTATTGAATAACAGGGATTGTTGTCAACTCAGCCATTCTTATGGCATGTTAATCAATCCAGAGAACATTCACAATATGGGCATGTGAACTGAGAATTTCTTGCACATCTTTATTTTGACTTGTTGGGGCTTTATGCACTTGGAGTCCTTGTTTGGCTATCAAAGTTTTTGATAAGCTACAGAGATTGATTGTTGAGAGTCTTAGAATCAAACTTTGTTTGGATTTGCAATGGAGTATCATCTTCGTATAAGGGATGTGGAGACCATGATGGTGGTTGCTCTAATTGAGATTGATTTTTTATTATACCCGTCATTAGGAATTAATGAAGATATATATTTGATTTGAGGGTATTGACTTTGTATATTTGGTGTCTAACTCGTATTTGGTTTGAATGGGATATAATGGTTGCATCAATGATTTTGATGAACTTCTATAATTTTCAATAATTATACCCATTGCTGGAATGAGCTCAAGAGAGTGTTTTTGTTTGAATTTTGGTTCAATTTTCTATGCAATTGGTTTGGCTTAGTTATTATTTTGCAATAAATGTGCCAATCATTAGGGAGTGGATCCTTGGAGAGTATTCTTTTGACAGAGAAGATATAATTGGTCTCTTTTGCTTCTATCTTCTGATAACCATGCCCATGATTGAGGATTGGAGCTTTGGAAGAGGTATCTTTGAATTTATGTGCATTCTTCATATTTGGTGGCAGTGTGATGGACCGTTTATATTATTATAATTTTTTGATAGTCGTATTCATCGCTAGGGTGAAATCTATACTATTCATTTTTTTGAGGTTCCAAGTTAGTTTAGATTTCAACATGTGATTGCATGGCGAGGGCTTTGATGTTGGGTCAAAGTTGGCAGTTAGGGCAGGATTTGTGTTTGGTCGATTCAAAAATTTCAGCTCAAAGAGTTGTCTTCTACTTTGATTAATAAGATTCAAACTTGAGATCTGTATTACTTCATTTCTTGTGATCATATAGGCATTATCTTGTTGGTATGCAAATTGAGGTAATATGGTCCTTGAATTGATTCAACCATTATAATCAGCATCATCTTTTTTTTTTTTTTCAAATGTTTTTCTTTTATTGTTGTTGTCATTCAATACCTCTTGAATGATTGAAGATAGTCATGGAGCTTGACTTCCATCGACTAATCAACAGTAATTAAGTGGAGTCATTTGGGTTCATTTTAGAAAGGTGGTTCGATTAGGTTTAGAGGTCTGTTTTTGTTGTCTTGGATTGCGTTTTCTGCCATCTTTGCCTCTGATATGCAAGCTCAATCCAAATTAATTGCAGATTATCCATGCACATCCGATTTTTTATTTTATTTTATTTTATTTCGATCAATTATGATAGATATGTGGTTTTTCATGCATGAAAAAAATTGGATTGAATGCGTAAATAGACTTAGGAGAATCAAGTGCACTTAAATGCGATGTATAGAATTATTTTGAACTTTTTGAAGTAACTTGCCATTCAATCCCCTTCAGCAAAAGGTGGCATGTTAAAACTTAGCATGGACGGAAGCTCCTATCTTTATTCGTGGCCATTTTAAATATTCACCTTAAACAATTGGTTAATTTAGTCATAGAAATCTAATGATTCATTGAAGTAATGGTAACTTTATTATACTTCAGTTAATGATTATGTATTTTAAGGTCTTATATAATGAATCAGTGTTCACAGTGACAAAATACACTTATAGGTACAAATGAACTGATACAATGAAGATGAATCCCTTGTACATAACGCTCTGTTGAGTCTCTGCAGTGGAAATCATATGATTATATTTATCTAGCATGTATTTTAATGTAGTAGTATGAACTCACGTGTCATAAAACCAAATCAATGCATGTCTTTCTGAATATAATACGTTATTTTTTTACCATATTTGCATAGAGAAGAGATTTTCATTTAAAATAATCCAACGAAGCCTTAACTGTTGCATGCAAATGGCGTCATAAATTACGATGATTGTTAATCAGGCCATTCTTATAAGCTGGGGGAGAAGGTAGACAGCTCCATATTTGAAAATGATCCTGGATCACTGCCAGAATTCAGCTCCGGCTCTACTTCTGAGGCTGCTAAAGAAAATCATCCAAAAACTGTTTACCGTTGTAAGAAATGCAGAAGAATCGTTGCATTACATGAAAATATCGTTAGTCACACACCAGGAGAAGGTGAGACATGTTTTGAATGGCATAAGAGGAAAAGTGGAAACCCATTTAAGAGGTTTGATGAGGTTGAGTGCTCCTCCATTTTTATTGAGCCTTTGAGGTGGATGACAACAGGTATATTATTATTTATTCTTTGTACCTTGAAGTCCATTTTCAAAATTTTATCACAAACTTGCGTAGAAAATATCCATGCAAGAAGCCTTGCCTACTTTATGTGTGTTTGAGCAGCTAAATTTATGTGTGTTTGAGCAGCTAAGAAGCCTTGCCTACTTTTCAGGCATTTACATACGTAGGACACAAGTCTTATACATTTAAATATCTAACATATAAACTTTGAATTTATATTATATATATACACACACACACCTTTCCAAGCATAAGAAAGTGCTATATTTATGATATCAAATTTTAGGTGTTAGATATGTAAATGCATAAGAATTGTGTATGTAAATTTCCCTTAAATTTAATATCAGTAGATAGAATTAAATAAAAAATTCTATCATACTGGTTTTTATTTGTGGTCTGCAGTTGAAGAGGGTGCTCTGGAAGGAAAGTTATCATGCATACACTGTGAAGCACGCTTGGGGTATTTCAATTGGTCTGGTATTCAGTGCAGCTGCGGTAGTTGGATTACCCCCGCATTTCAACTACACAAGAGCAGGGTTGATATTTGTAGTGTGTAGTGCTGTAGTTTACAAGAGTGACAAATGAAGAAAATGCCAGTATTCTTTTTGGCAATAACCTGCAGATTTTATAGAACGATAGAACTTTAAAACTACTGTAGTATAAGATATGAAATAATTTGAACTTCTTGTTCCATGTCAGATCTATCATGCAGCCTCTCTATGCAGTTAAACTCCTAAAAATAATGTTTCCAGCAGAGATTTTTGGCCAATTTGGGATTGAGAGGGGATCCAGGTACGTAGCTTTATTCTTGTATTTGTTGCTGTACTCTTGTCACCGGTAGAATTGATATCTGTGTGTTTAGCAAGTGTAAAATTGTTGTTTTCACATAATAAATGTATTGTTTTTTTTATTATGCACAATATGTTTGTGAAATATGCTTTACCCTTTAGTAGGATGCTGTTTTAAACTCTTTCTTTATTTAGCCTGTATCAGTTAAAATGTTTGATCAGGTAAACATAATCATTATTCTCTGTATAAATGGAAATGTATGGGAGGGATGTCAAAAGAACTAAGTGGTAGCATTTGTTGGCTGAATATAGGTAAGCAAATATAAGTTAGCTCTTCACGATTTTATCTTTGCATAACAATTGATATTCATTACTCTTTTTTTTAGGTTTGCAACGATTATTTCAAAACTATTAGTGATCAACTAAAAAAGAAAGTACTTGGACGCTTCTAGGCAAGTTCTCGGGCATTAAAGTATTGAAATGAAGGGAACTGATAAATGATGGAAAAGAAAATGGTGAAAAATATTTCAATACTTAAATAATTAATAATATTTGAATCGTTTTACAGTGGAACTTGTGTTCTCGAACCGTGGTGCTGGATTTATGAGTTGACTTTGAATAAGCTTAACTATTGTCCAGCACAGGTTGTAAGTTTATTTATTGAATTTACTTGAATAAGATATGCTTGAATATGAAGTTTATTTTGAAGTCTACCGCGCATATAGAGATACATAAATAGCTCAAAATATTTATATATAAATTTTTTTGAGCTATTATCGATCATAATATAATCAAACGAGATTATGTAGCATAAGAAATGAGCTTATAAAAATAAGTCAAATTTGAGACAATTATTAAGTTGACTACATTCGAGCACATGATATTTTTTGTTAGCCCTAGCTAGAAGGGAGCAAAACCATTAAAGAAAATGTGGTAATGACTAAATAGTTAAATGCTTTTCAATGGATACATTAATATGGGATATTAAAGATGAAGAAAATTTAAAATTTATATGTTTTTAAATTGCATAAAAATTTTTAATGACTCATGAGGGCTTGCAATACCTATCCTAAACATGACTCTTGCTTAGCTTATTGGAGAAACCTTGTCCTTCAATTATAAGTGTCATTGATCTATTGATGCGCTTTAGGCGTTTGGCCGCAATCCAAAAAAAGCAAATGGTGAGAAGAAGAAGCTATTTTCTAAAAAGTTGTGGTGGGTGTTACAATTTTTTTTTTATGAAAAAAGTTAGACCGCAACTTTCTGGTTGTCAGCACATTTGTCAGGTCAAGTTAGAAAACATAATTTCTCACCGCACCGCACTGCAAAACGCATCTACATCATAATTTTTTAAACAATAATTGCAGTGTGGTGCAAAAATGCACGACACTGTTGATCCAAATGCACCCTTAGTCGCCTATTTTTCGGCATTTTAATTAGTGTCTTTTTGTATGATCAACACTTGTTGCAATCTATGATTTCATTTTTGAAAGATTTACATACATACCACACAATTTTTGTGCATTAACATATCTAATATTTAAAGTTACATATTTACTTATTTAGCACTTTCTTATATTTAAAAGGTGCATTTCAGTTTTAAAAAGTTGGTGATGATGGTATTTTTGATGTGATATTGAAGATTTGGGTGTTATATATATAAAAATTGAAGTTTAGGTGTTAGATATGTAAATACATAAGAATTGTGTGGTATGTATGGAAATCTCTCTTCATTTTTTAGTATTTTTTGTTGTTACATTCAAAATTTATTTTGAAATTCTTATTATTTTCTATGGCATTTTTATGTTTTAATTATCATTAATTTTAAAAAGTTGGTGATGATGGTATTTTTGATGTGATATTGAAGATTGGGGTGTTATATATATAAAAATTGAAGTTTAGGTATTAGATATGTAAATACATAAGAATTGTGTGGTATGTATGGAAATCCCCCTTCATTTTTTAGTATTTTTTGTTGTTACATTCAAAATTTTAAATTCTTATTATTTTCTATGACATTTTTATGTTTTAATTATCATTAATTTTCTATTCTAGATGAGAAGGATGGATGTTCATAGTTATGTTGGCAGTTATTCGTAAGCCTCACGTCAAAATTAATGAAATGAATCAACGTTTAAATATTACTGAAATTAGGCTGTCTAGGATGCGATAAAGGTTGTGTTAGCACCACAATATTACTGGATTGTGGTAACCATTAGGTAAGGTTGACACAAAGATTATTACATTCTTTTACTAGATAGGAATTAATGTTCCACTACTAGGCGCAATAGGAAATTAATGAAAAAATAAAATCTACCTTACAAAAGATAAAAAAAATACAACAATGGTTAATCCCAACCCCAAAACACACTATTTCATGCCAAATACGCAGCCCACCACCAATTCTATCTATACTTGAAAACTTCAGATTGTTCATTGTTAATTACTGATCTGGTTCTAGCTTTTAGCCTAAAGAGAGTTCTGGCCAGCAACTTGATTTTGGTACTGGTTCCTGACCCAATGTAACTTCAGCTGTTTCCCTTGGCTGAATTCTGTTCTCCGTTGCCTATTATTAATGGAAAAACACACTAGGCAGCTCTCCCTTCAATTTAATTAACATATAAACTCAACATGGAATTAGAAAACAGAGAACCTGATGCAATCCACACTGAAATTCAGCGGCTATTGTTGTAAAAGATTCTTGATTCCTGTATTCTTGTCTTTAGACTTCCTTCTCTGTAACAGGTTGCATCAGCTTTTCCTGTGGGTGTTCTTTCTCTGTTTGTTTCAGTTATCCTGCGGAGAAGTTATAGGAGAAGAGCTAGTATCTAATTGAAATTAAAGAGAACTTCATTCATTCAAATAAAGAAAACACAGAACCTGAATTAGATGATTATTTGAATTAAGAAAGATTGTGTGCTGTAGTTTTTTTCCTGATATGCTTGGTAAGTGGACACCCTTTGCAACAATTTTAGGGCCCTGATGTTGGTTTGAATTAGTCACCAAATCCTGGACATACACGGTCGGGATTGGCTGAATGAATCTTGATCGTGGGTGCTGAAAAGGCTACCTGAGAGCCTCTTGTTGCTGTAACTAAAGACTGGCTTCTCTGACCATGGCAAGAATTATTGGACTCTTTTCCGTTGCATCCTCCACCACTCAATTTCTGCATGGTTGCTAGGGGCAGCTTGTGCACCTTCAGCGCCTGAGTTGGGAAACTGGAGATCCACGGGAATGGGCTGCAAACAACCCGCAAAAGGGTTGGAGAGGATGGATAGCCAATCTTGGGGAGACTCCTGCCTCACTATGGCTTCTCTCCAAAGAAGAGGAACTCTATCCCAAACATTAGGGAATCCACCTGAGGATAACTTTCGGATATGCTGAACTCAATCTCAAAATAGAAGGACCCTTAAAATTACCAACATATTCTTAAATATATTAATAATAACTAAACTTGAAAATTAGGAAACAAAAAGATAATTAAAGACGCATTGCTTCAAGCTCTCTGGATAGGAGACGCTTCATTATTGATGTCTAAGGGTTCATTATTTGGGTAATATAGTGAAAGGTTTTAACATTAATTTGAAAAGCTCGTCGGCCTTAGGTTTAAGCTTAGCGAAGGATTCTTGAGAAAAAAAAGCTCAGGTCGCCTCTCTGAATGAAGTTGGAATTCTATTTATATTGGCTTATTTTTGATACTGTAAAATTTTCTTCTGGTTTTAAATGTTGTTTTTCATTTATCATGTTTAAGTTTGATCTAATGATGACAATCAATACACAAGTGAATTTTAGAAAAAAAAAAAGAGTTATATAGCTGATCAAATCGTCGAGCCTTGGAATGTGAAATAAATAATTAATGATTATATTACTAACGAACTTACTATCTAAAGAAAAATTTATTTTTTTGGAAAGCATAATAATTTAATAAAATCTAGGAAAATTTACATACGTAGCATATAATTCTTATGCATTTATATATCTAATATTTAAAGTTTGATATTTATAAATATAACATTTTTTTTATATTTTAAAAGGTGAATTTAGCTTCAAAGAAGTAGAAAAAGTGTTATTTTTATTGTAATAATAAAAATTTGAGTGTTATATATGTAAATATTTATGTTTGAGTGTTAGATATGTAATTATATAAGAATTGTGTGCTATATAGTCTAATCTAAGCAGCGAAGTTGACTAAAAAAAGATGTAGAGATACAAGGCTTTAGGGCTAGTTAAGATGCTCATTGAGTTCTAGAAATTTTTGAGTGAGTTTATAGTGATTATTAATAAATGTAAATTTGTAATAGAATTTTGATGACTATGAGTGTGTCAAATAGTTGGAGAAATATTTTGATATCAATACTTATAATTTGTGTTGATTCTAAGAATATATGATTAAATACAACATCCATTAATTTAGTATGCTTTAAAGATGTTTTGATATTAGTAAATACATGTATCAAGTAGCACTACAACTATTAGAAGTTGTGGAGGGACCTAGTATTTTGAGTATATTGTAGGCAATTTAGTGGGTATGATGTTAATAATTATCATTCAATATTATTAAAAGATAAGATTATTACTTATGTGATACTTTTATATATCTTTGATTTGTCATATGTAAGGGTGTAAGTGAGCCGAACCAATTCCCGAGCTAGATAGAGCTTGAATCATTTATAGGCTCGTGATCTTGGCTTATCGAGCCACGAGCACGAACTCGAGGTCAATCTAAAGCTTGTTTAATAATTGTGCTTGAACTCGAGTTCTGTTCAACTCGACATGAAAGCTTGTTGTGCTACTTGAATATACACACCGTTCACAACTTGGCGCACCTCTTATCTTAATCGAAGCCTTGAAACTTCATATTTATCGATATGCCCCCATTTGAAAAACACCTCTGATCACGCACCTCTTATCCTCGGTAACCGGATTTTACTTAAGTCTTTTGCCACCTTCATGAATGTTTACGAATCCCTCCAATCTGTGTCTGGCTTGGTTCCATGCTTCAAGTTCTTGGCTCCCACAATGGTAAGTTCTCTTTTCTCTTCTCCCTCTTCCCTCCCTCCCTCTCTCTCTCTCTCGCTATTTAGTAGCGAGATTTTCCTAAATCCTTCCAAACATAAAAAAAATGACAACTTTAAACTCTCTCTCTCTCTCTCTCTCTCTCTCTCTCTCTCTCTTTCTCTCTCATGTTGTTTGGTAGTAGAGATTTACCTAAATCCTTCCAGCCAACAAATATGTTAACTTTAAATCCTCCCTCCTTTCTCTCTCCTCTCTCATGGGCTGTTTGGCAATGGGATTTGAGCAGGATTTTATTTAAATCCTTCTAAACAGCAAAAATGACAACTTTATCCAGCTTAATATTTTTTAAATGAGTCGAGCTCAAGTTGAGCTCAAGCTAGAAATTGGGTGTTGGAGTCGAGCTCGAGTTTGGTGTGACTTGAGCTCGACTTGACTCGTGTACACCCCTAGTCATATAGAAGAATGGGATTTAAATGAGGATACAACTCATAGAGCTAAGATTGGATGCTTAAAATGGAGAAGTGCACCAAGAGTTTTGTGTAATAAGGGAATTTAATTGATAATTAAAGGTAAATTTTATAAAATCACAATTTAGTGTGTTGTATTTAATTAAGATGTAGAAAGATCATTGATATTTAAGTTGCCTATTATAGAAAATATAAAGATGAATGCATGAGAAATTAGGATGAATATTAGATATATTAAAAAAGGTTCATGTTATATTTATAGAAGATTAAATAATTTGAAACTATCTTAGGTGATTTGGAATGCATAATGAATATTAGATTATATGGGTACAAGTTGTTTATAATTATTCATAAAGTAGATTTGACATCTCATATAGTTTTTAATATTAATAAATGAAAAATGAGGATTTATAATGCCATCCTTAAATGATTTTTTTTTTTTTTTGGAGTGGTGGATGCATTTACACTTTTCTCTTTTACTATTGTCTATGACTGTAGATGAATTCTTTAGCCAATGCTGTGAATTTTAAGGTGATTGTTTGAGTGCCTTGGCCTCATCCAAGAGGTAAGGAGAATGTACACCAAGATTGGGGGATTAGTAGTTTTTGAAAAAATATATAGTTTTAGGTAATTTAAAACTTTCACAAATAATAATAACAAAAGCTAAATAGTGTAGTAGGAAAACATATAAATGACATTAACAACTTATGTGTACAAATGCATGCATTTCAACTATCATTTTTAATATTCTATATTCAATTATTTCAGATCGTATTCAATAAATATTCAAGATTTTATATTTGATTCAACTCTATACAAGACTCTAAGACAAGTGAAATTAAGTTGAAGGTTGTGATCAATCAAATGATCTAGTTGTCAATGATTTTATCAATGTGAATTGATAGAAATTTTAATTGATCACAGTAAATTACACAAATGCAAACCCAATTTAAAGATGAGCACAAGATTGTCAGAATATAAGAGGATACTGACATGTATCAATACACAAGTTTAACACAATAATAAGTATATTATTTAATATAATATATTCAAATTAAAAATTTTATCTCTTGTAATTAAATAAATGATAAAATAAAAGTGCAAATAAATTAAGCTAGCTATAAAACATTAATAACACAATACTTACATGATTGATCAAACTTCAAAGTCTATATTCATTTTTTGATTGAAAACCCAAATTATAATTCTCATTATCTTAGGTTTCTTCACAATCCTCCTCTTTAATGATGGGGTAACATTACACTATCTTCGTTAGCAAAGAAGAGTACCCAAATAATCTTATACTTCTTCACAAGCCTCCTCTTTAATGATGGGGTAGTATTACATTATTTTTGTTAACAAAGAAGAGTACTCAAAGACTTAATCGTATAAATTTAGGTAATCCAATTTCTATAATAAGAGAACTACATGAAATCAAATATATGTAGTGTAAATATGTGATATTGATTAGCGAAGAACACTTGAAGCTTGTGGTGGATGACCAATTATAAAAAAAAAGTGTTATTTATTGAGAGTTGATGTGGATTTAGCTTAGGCTTTGGATATTTGTGGTATTATCTAGCTTCCCTGTGGTGTTAAAAAATATGGGATGGGGTATACCATATATATCTTAGGAAGTACTTATTGAAATGATTGAGTACGACATCAATGAATGATATATTATTTCGAAAGATAAATATATCACCTATGGGACTCAATCACCTAATAAGGACTCTTATGGTTGATGAGTCTATGTATACCAGAGATTTTTTCCCAACTTTACATGGATGAAGTAAAATAGGATTTATTTTGAGCCGAATAATGAAGTTTCTTATAGGGGGAAGCCCCCATAGTTAATTACATATTAGAAAATAGGGATTTCATAAGAATATTCTTGATTAAAGTGATTGGCTAACATCTTTATGGATTTCAAAGTTTGATATAAAATATTAGACTATTTTAGAAATCAAGTGGGAGGCTCAATTAGGATGAGTTTTTAATGGAATTCTAATGAGAATAAGTATAAAATGACTTTAGATACTACGAAGCCTAGTAAGCTTTTCAACTATCCTATCATTAGGTTTTATATTTTTGAAGTAAAAAATTATGATTGTTTAAGTTGACATTTTATTAGAAATTTAAGACTTATATTCCAACAACACAAGATTGTGAAAATACTTAAGAGATGAGGACTTATGCTTGTAGAAAATGAGAAACAAATGACCTCTGAACCTATATTTATAGTGCTCTAATTTAGCTAAGAGCTCGACCTAATTTATTCAAGAAAGTGAGACACATTGGCTCACTTTCACTAGAGAGAGTGAACCGATCTCGACTATTTTGGACTTACAACAGTCTGGAGTAGTTGCCAGCTAAAATCTCCTACGATTTGTAGTCATATGGCCTAATCTCATATAAATGCAAGATGACTAGACTGCTATTTATTAAGAATGAATATAGAGTAAGAAACTCATTTTCTAAGAGACTAGATCATGATATGTACAAAAATCATGCCTTAGACCAATATAACAAAATTTTATAAATTTTTATTCTGTTTTGACTAGTCACTTTGGACTCAAATTTGGGAGGATTTTATGCTTACATGCATGATGAAACAGAATCATGGGCTAAATCAAAGAGAATAGGTACTCTCCACTACAATGGAATTACTCCCACAAGTTAAGCCCTATCCCTTATTGTGCAAGAATGGAGATCTCCCATTTGCAAGGAAGAAAATGAGATGTATGCATTGTGTTATAACATACAACAAATAGCTAAAAGGTTATTAAGGGGCCGTTGGGTTGCCTGAAAATATAATACAGTGTAAAATAAATACAGTATAAAAGGAATGCAGTGTATTTGGATTACTTTAATTTGTTTCTCTACAAATTCATAATTTTTTTTTAATGTTTGGTAAAATAAATGCAATGTAAAGTATTTTTAAGATTATGCTATGACCATCGGCCGGAGGTACCCATCGGCTACGGCCACCGACGATAGTGGTGATGGCGACAACCTCCATGGAGGTGGTGAGGTGGCGCGACAATAAAAAACACTTTATACTAGTCAGTGTATTTGGAATTCGCCCAAATCGGGAGTATTCTAAATATGCCAAAAATGGTCATTCTAATGTTTTCAAATATACTACAAATGCATTGAAATTTTACTTTGCACCATACCAAACACTCAAAAAGTTAGATTCCATGCATTCAGTTTACTTTACACTCTAAATGCAGGCAACCAAATAGCCCCTAAATCTTTTATTTATTTGATTAACTTCTTAAGCTTTAAAGCGAGGTTATGAATTATTAAAGTTTAGTTAGAGTTATTTAGTTGGAGTAGATGTGGGCTCCAAAAATTCACCATCGACCTCTCAATTAAGAGAGTTTGATTTAAGTGTCGGTGTAATTTTCAGAAGGCAGCTGGAATAGTAGATAAGACATTACCCAGAGATTTCGCCCTCATTTTGTGAGGACTTTAGATCTGATTCCAGGTTTCTTATAGGCATAAGCACCTATAGTTAATTAGCCCTCTCAATGCTGAGAGAGAACTTTGATTAAGGCTAGTTATTAGATTGCTAAATGCTACCATATAGTAGCAGCATGTAGAGTTTAAAATTTGGGATTTATGAATTTCATTATTTTAACTTAAAGCAGATGGTTGGAGGTACAATGATGCGCTTGATCTAGATCCCATGGTTTCACATCCCTGGATGTCGCGGGTCCTTAGTCTACCAGTTAGTGGAGATAGATAATTAACTCACAGAATGATCCTTGTCGCAGTTTATAGGCTCAAGAAAACCAGCCAGGGTGTTTGTCTAAGTAGAGAAGCTTAAGTCTACCTTAGCTAATAAATGATTTTTTTTGCCGTATCAAGTATACCTTATGGTTCACAACGCAAAGAGTAGAGCTATTGGGGAGCATATGGGCTATAGTCATGATCATAATATAATGATGTCATTTGACGACAACCACCCCATCAGAGGACTCTGGTCATAACTACATCATATGTGGAGCCTACTGGCCAAGCCACGTAGTGAGAGTACACGAGCCTCATCCTTACTGGCATTAGATTAATTGAGAGTGAATATAGTTGTATACTTGATTTGACATTGACTCTTTTATGAGCTAGAGTTTTCTTAATTTGTCACATCCGACAAACAGTTGCGGAAGACGGATTGAATTTGAGCTTTAATTTTTTTTTTTAACTTGATGATTTTCATTTAGTCATTTTGAGCTTAATAATTCATCAGAATTCTCATTTTGATTGATATTTAACTTATATTAATTTGATTTGAAATAACAATCATGTTTTGATGGAAGCATCCCCTCCGGTTGAAATCTTCATTCAACATAGCCATCATCGGGGTGTATATGTTTATTTGATCTTTTAGTTTATTGTTTCAGGTCCTATCGACTCTATCAATTCAATAATAGAGGATCGTAATCTACTCAAATGACGTAATTATTTCTCAGATATTTTACTAAGTTGAAGTTATTATAATATTATTATTAAATTTTTAGATTTTGTTAACCCGAACCCGGTCTTAAGACCCAACCAGGAATTAACCTGCGCAGTATCCTCAAACACTAGATTCGTGCATTCAACATAGTGTCGGGGCCCATGCGGGTGTATTTAAGAATGCTTGCACACTTTTGAGATATTAAATTTGGGTTTTAATCTTACTTTAGAATATATGCAAGAGTTTAATTGAAGCCTTCATTAACGCTTTATATTCGCTTGTACGATGTGTTGCAAATTCGGTGGCATAAGTTGTATGTTTCATTCATATCCAACTTTAAATCTTTTGAATGTCTTATAACATAGTGTATTTCTTACTCATTCAAATATTATGCTTGTGTTGGATAGACGTCTAACTTGTTGTAGACTATTGTTAGTCAGATGATTCTAAGCTCAATCTTATCTCAACAGCTTAGTATATATTGATCTTATTAGTCGTTTAAGCTTCAAATATTATTCTTTAACTATTTTATTTTTATTAATTATTAATCTCTATTTTGATGAAATTTTGGTAGCCTCCCGGCATCATCCCCACATAGGGGGCTCCTTTGGGAGTGCTATAACCTTTCTGCCACGCTTAAAAATGATAAATAACGCCTTAATGCATTAATTTATTTGAGTCTTCTAAACCCACCACATTTAAAAAAGCGCATATGCCAACACACGTGTGAGATTTTAATTGATTTTAATTTCAGCTTAGAGTTCATTTCCAAATTAATTCAAGTCTTCAGCCTTCAACACGCTGCAGAAAGCGTCGATTTCTCACACGTCAAAGAGCGCAGCACTTAATAGCAAATTTCTCTAATGTGCTTGACTTCAGGTGCTGATTTAGCATCTTCTCCAACCCATGGAACGTTGAATAGTGAAATCGATATAAAGGGGCCTTCAAGATATCTCTAATCTGAATGATCATAACAACCAGTGGCGCCCTAGTAACCACCTTACAAGAACACTTCAGCATTGTTATCGTTATGCCTTAAAGGAATTTGTGCTACCTAAGCAGCTTCCTATCATTTATTTGTTCTGTAAATAATTCATATCTTGGAGCAGGTACAAACTCAACTCGCCCATGATACTTGTGCAAATTCATATTCTTAGGAAATAATAAAATTCTAAGCGAGTGCTTCCCATTCATCTGTACTTCTCGGACTCAATGTCAACATCAGCTATCAAACCCCATGTAAGCATTAAGATGCTAAAAAAAAAACTTTGTTTTGCCTTGCAATATGGTGGTAACATCCAGTGATCTTTTATGGCCTCTTACAATTGCAAATACAACATTCTGTATTGAATACATTTCACCAACTGCATCCAAGAGTGATTTTGCCAACCCGTTTTCAGTTTCTGCATGAATGATCCCAAGAGGCACTCTGATTGTAGTATTCCAATCTTCTCTTTCAAGTAGTCCATTGAAGACCTCTATAAGAACACCATCTCCACTAACACATATAATTCCATCATATTTTAGGAGATCCACAATTTCTTGTGCATGAAGTTGATATTTTGTTTCTTGCAACGAGTACACGATATGCAACCAGTATGGGCTTGATCTCGTTCTAAAAAAAAAAAAAAAAAAAATCCTTCTGGCACATTTCCTTCCACCATACGGGTTTACGATAATGAACAATCTCTTCGGTCGGCCTAGCGAATTTATGCGAACTTTTAACCGATCGCTCCACCGCTCCACAACTCCGTTGGTATCTCCAGAACGAAACCTTTCATCAACCTCTTTCCAAATCCACCACTGTCACCGCAGGGAAAACCCTTTACCTCCCTAACAAATGCCCTAATACTTATATTCCTTTCGTCTACCGATAATCCAAGAACCTCAGAATCGACGGTCAAGCTTCACTGTTTATCGCCCGCCGCAGTATCGTCGCCAAAGAAGCTCGCCTTCGGTGTTCAGCCTAGCCTCTGACAGAAATCCATCAATGCAGATTCTCTCCTTCATCTGTTCCTCCATTGCGATTCTGCAGATGAGAGATTGGAGCGTGGCCTGAGGACAACGAAGGAGGAGCGGCTGGTTCTGTCGGGTTGTTGCCTTCGTCTTCCAGTCCAAGAGAAAATGAGAATGAGAGGTTTAGTGTTCGTTCTGTTTGCAGCCGCGACGGACGGTAGAAAGGTTCGTTTGGCTTCGGCTAGGAGTTCAAACCGAGAGCTCGAGCTATTCAGCGAGCATAGAGGGAGATCGGGAGCTCAACCTTCGGTTAGAAGGAGGAGGCTTGCGAGTTTGTTGTGAGGGACAGATGAACGGGAGCAGAAAGCAGCTCGTTTGGCTCATACACCGAAATGCCGAAGAGGTAGATCACGAGGGAAAGGAATTGGATTTTATGTTTATTCTGCGTGCGTGTGACAAACGGGACGAACGAGATGAACGAGAGTGATGGTAAATAGGCAAATTTGGCCGCTTCATGTTGGGTGGTATGAGATGAGTGATGTGGCAGCTCTTTATTGGCTGAATGGGAGGTGGAGGCATGAAAATGGATGGCTACAAATTCTAAGGTGTTGATCGGATGTGATTAAGAGATAATTAGGTGGATTTATCTCGAAATACGTGCTAATTATGATGAAAATTTAAGTGTGACAATCTTAGTCAAATTGGATGTCTATTTTAAGTAATTTTGACATTCCAAATGCAATGAAACAGTTCGTTTCATGATTGGAGTTCATTTAATTTAATTCAGCGACGAATCGAAACTTTTAGTTCAAAAATGCGCATTATCTCTTTAGATCTCTCGACATTCGCATAGACTCATTCAAATTGAGTGAGGACAATCTCATTTGATAGATTTCATCATTTCAAAGCTAACGACGTAATCAATTTCATGAATGGAGATCTTTTGGGCATCATCGTAGCCTCCCAGCTCTGATGTGCGCGTAGCCGCTTTGATGACTCGACTTCTTGATTAGTCGACTGTCGGATTATGGAAGATATATATTTTGAACAATTTTAATGTTCTGAATGTGATGGAAAAGTCCGTTCGTCGATCGGAGATCATTTGAACCAATTTCGATGACGTCTAGTGTATTTCAGCTTTGATCTGCATGATATTGCATCCGACGTCGATTGACTTCGTCTTGTGAGCTCGACTCAATTAATGTAGTATCTATGGAGGTCAACAAATGCCCCCAATAAATGTGAATCGAGCATGGAGCAAGTCATGTTTGTTGAAAATTGGTTAAACCTTTCGTGTCGACCACGAATCTCAAATTATTTCAGCTTCAATTTCAATTGGTTCATTGATGAACTTCTTCCACTATCTACTCTCTGATTCGATGGGTTCGCTAAGGTCTTCTTCCAACATCTACTCTCTACTTCAATGAGTTTGCTGAAGTTCTCTTTCTTTTGTGTCATTATAGATTTGGATTTCCTTCGACCCCTAGCTTCATGCTTGACCGGGTTGGATGGAGGAATTAATTTATTTGCTTTGAGATTTGAAATTTCTTCTGTCATAGCTTTAAGCTTGACGGACTTGATGAATGATTGACCTGATTTGTCCATATTGACTTGTCAGAAAGTGCACATATGTCTTCAGTCCTAGGCTTGTTGCTTTGACGGACTCGTTGAAGGGTGCATACAGATGACCTAGCCTTTCGACTTATATTAGGTATATAATGTTGATTTATCAATCCAACCATGAGTGCTTTAACAGAATGAATAACCACAAAATCCCTTTAGGTCGACCATCGGCTTTATATGAACTATGGAATTGCTTCCTCAATCTTGTGTTTTCTGCTTTGGCAGACTTAATGAGAAAATTGGCTTTGATCTGTGCTTTCTACTTGATCAGACTTTTGAAAAGAGATTGAAGTATCACCTTGTAGGCAACATAGAGATTGATTTGAGACTACTCTGAATTGAGAGTTTTTTCCTCAGATTGCTTTGGTCTATCGATCAAGTAGAAACATCTCTTGGACTCTAGCTATTTGTAATCACTAACCTGAATTTGGTTTAATATTGAATAGCTATCATCATTGGACTAACGAGTAGGGGCTCTTTCACTATGACGTTTTCTTATGGCTTGTTTAGTGAGAAGAGCGTCAGCGACTCGACCATTTGTGGGCTTATTGAGTCTACCTTTAAAACCTACTCGAGTCTTCGACTTAGGCTGTGATGGCTTGGTGGTTTAATCATCAGACAAACGAACAAGAGCTCTTTCATTGCAGCATTTTCTTGTGGCTTATTGAGTGAGGAGAGCGTCAGCAACTCGGCCATTTATGGGCTTGTTGAGTTTGACCTTTAGAACTCATCTTTGTCCTAGACTTGAAATTGTAGAGGTTGATATTTTTTCAACTTAGTTGATTGAAGCTTCGAAAATTGGAAGTTTCTCTGACTTGATCGTCGACATTTGACGAATCTTGGAGAGAAACTTTTTATATTTAGGGCTGTCTTTTTCAACATGGAAGTGGATTCCTTTTGTTCCTACAATAGCCTGCAACTTTAACAATAATAGTTATAGATATATTCAAGGATTTTGACATAAAGCTTGATGTCAACTTGAACATATGTAAGAAGTCCTCCTATTTCATAAGAGAGGATTGAACAACCTTGATCATAAAAAAGGCTCCTGTTTAATAGGGGGATTACAAATTAGCTCAAAAATGTATCGCAAATTTGAACTTCTTTAATATAAATAAACGTAGCTCATTTTGATCATCATGTATATTTATCTGAGGATCTCGGCTTGAAGCACGATGTGGACTTAGATAAATATATAAAAATGCCCCCTGTCTAACAGGGGGGCTTTCATAATAACTATTGAGAGATTTTGAAATGTCTTTGGTCCTATGCTTTATGCTTTCAGACTTATTGAAGACTTTCTATTGAGAGTTTGAAATTTGTATTTTCCTCATGTCCTAACTTTGTGCCTTAATGGACTTGATGGAGTTGATGACTTGTTAACAAGATGAGAACATCATTGGTCCTATGCTTTGTGGTTTGACGGATTTGTTGAAGATTCAATCTCAAAATTTATATTTTCCTCCTATACTGGCTTAGTGCCTTAGAGGACTTGATGGAGTTAATGAGTTGTTGGCGTGATGAGAATATCTTCGATCATATGCTTGGTGCTGGATGGACTTGTTGAAGACTCCATCTTGGAGATTCGTATCTTGTATTTCTTCTATCCTAGCTTCATGCCTTAACGGACATGATGGAGGAAAATCCTAGATTGTCTTGAAAACTTGTCTGGTGATACAAAATTTCCTTCTACCACAGCTTTTGCTTTCATGGGCTTATGGAAGGATGTTTGCCAGTGACCTAGCCCTCAGAGCTTGTGTTGGGTTAATGACAAATAGTCATCAATCCAATGCTTTGCGCGTAATAAACATATTGACGACATGACTCTCTTAATTTATCATTTGGTTTTGTACGAACATTGGGATGATTTCCTCGGTCCTTTACTTTTTGCTTATTTGGACTTGCTGAAGAAGAATTTACTACAGTTTTTTGCTTTCTGCTTAACAAACTTGTTGAAGGGATTAAAATTTCACATTTGATATTGATACCGAACTCGACTTAGTGCCTTCTTGAGTGAGGATATTTTTTGTTGGATTTTTAGAAAATGACCTTACGACCATTAGGGATGATCTCCTAGTCTGGGTAACTTGAACTTAACAAGTTGGAGGGATTTGAGACTTTGGATTCTCATGTCTTTGAACTAACGAAGTAGGAGGATCCCTTACTACCGCCTTTGTAACATATTGAGTAAGCAGACCTGTTAGCGACTCAATCATATTTGGGCGTGTTGAGTCTGACCTTATGCACCCACTTGAGTCTTGGACTTAAGGAATTGATGGAGGATTTTATCATCAGGATAACGAGGTGGGGGATTTTTTACTACGACCTTTGTGGCGTGTTGAGTAAACAGACTTGTCAGCAAATTGACCATATTTTGGCATATTGATACTGACCTTAGCACCCACTCAAGCCTTAGATTTGATGTATGGATGGAATATGTGTTTTCAACTTGATTTGTTGTAATTTACAGACTTAAAAATTTCTCTTTTTGGTCGGTAAGACTTTGGGACTTGTGAACTTTGAATACATAATTTGAATACGTATATGAGGATCTCGGCCTTAGATGTGATGTCAACCTAAATATAATAGAAAAGCCCCCTATTTCATAGGGAAAGCCTGACATTTTGCTAAAAAATTTAAAAATGCCCCCTATTTGATAGGGTAATGTTTGCTTTATTTTGGAAGTGCATTCTTATGTTAAAAGAGGATTTTAAAGCAAAACTTACTCATATAATGATGGTGAAGAATAATCGGTATTCTCAGCACCAGGACCAATTCTTATTCTTGAAAAGTTATAGAACGCACCGTATGATCAAATGCATTATTGTGATTACATTTTTATGTGCAATACTTTTCAAATATCGACCATTGATTGACATCATTGGCCTTTCACCTTTAAAATCGACAAGTTGGTAGGCTCCTCCCTGATATACCTTTTCAATGACGAAGGACCCTTTCCAATTAGGTTCAAATTTACCTCTAATTTTGCGGTGAGGGATAATTGGTCGTCTCAGCACCAGAATCGATTCCCCTTCTTGAAAGGTTCGATGATGCACCATATGATCAAATGCTTTGGACATCCTTGCTCGGTAGACTTCTAAATTTTGCTGAGCTTGGAGCCTAACTTCATCAAGCGCGTCAAGCTCTTCCATTCGTAGACGAGCATTCGCATCTTGAGTGAGATTGTGTTGAATGACTACTTGGAGTGAAGGTAATTCAACTTCAAGTGGCAAGACTGCTTCAGCTTCAAATACTAGCGTATAAGGAGTGAATTTTGTGGGAGTACAACCTAGATGTCACGTCGTTGGCTTTCTTTAAGGCAGTTTTACTTCGAGGCTTTGACCTCTAAATTTGCTTACTTTTTGTCTGGACCTTTCGACGGTTGATTCTTGGACTTGTGGTCCAAGTGTCACGCCTTGATGCTCACCGTGTAAGACTTGAATTTGTTGATACCTTGAGGGGGTTATAGGAGGAGGTCTTCTTGGAGGAGAACTCTAGGCTCTCTGATGACAGGACTTTGATATTTTTTTTTCACCAGTCATTTCATCTTAGCAACTTTGAGGTCTCGATGCACACTTGCATATACAATTTTGAGTTTCCTCATTAGGGAAGTTGGAACTTGACGTTGTGGGGTCCAGAAGGACTATTTGATTTGAACAGTAGGAGTGTTCTGCTTTACCAATCTTAAGTTGTCAAACTTGTATGGGTTGGAACACTCATTTCTGGTTTCACAGTTGGTTGTATAATTTTTTACTTAAACAATGACTGTTGAGCATACAGTTCAACATTTCTTTTTCTCTGTTGTTTCTGTGTTAGCTTGTTTCCAAATGAAGAAGCTTCTGCATCGCTACTTCTTCTCGAGGCTTCGACCTCCATATTTATTTTTCTTTCTACCGGGACCTTTCAGTAGGGATTTCCGAACATGTGGTTCAGGTGTCACACTCCGATGTTCTTTGTGCAGGGCTTGTTCAGAACGATATTGAGTTCTTACTACCATTGCTAGTAGCTTTTATGGTGGAGCATTTTTGGCTTCTTTGATAATTGGCCTTTGATATCTCTTCTTCATAAGACCATTTTCCTTGACAACCTTCATGACTCTATTTACTCGAACAGATAAAATTTCAGGTTGTTTCTTCTGAAGGGTTGGAGTTGACTACTATTGAGCCCAAAACGATCGCTTAACATCACCAGTAGAGCTATTCCTTTTCACCCATCTCAAAAATTTCAATTTTATTGTGGGGTAGGAATACTCATTTTTGGTTGTAAGATTGGTTGCATGACTAGTGATTCAGGCAGCAACTGCTGAGCTCGCAATTTAGCATTTCTTCTCCTTCTTTACTTTTTACTCAATTTTCCTAAAGAGCCCACTGTATCTATGCCATACATCAAACAATCAAGCTTTAACAAACCTATGAAAAGCCCATTTCTATTGCACAGTCAATGCAAAAAAATTAAGCAAGCATCATTGATTGAAAGAATAAGAGGTTGGTGCGACTAGGTACAGTTATACACTCCGGTAAAGAAAAAAAAGATGGGTACCCGAGCTCTATTTTTATACAGTTTGGATTACAATTAAATTTATAAAGTAAAAAAATAAAGCTATAGGGGTCTTTAATTCTTCACCTTCGTCTTCACTTCATAGATTTGATCACCAAGAATTCTAGGTCCAAGCCTTCTAACCACTGTTAATCCTAGGTATAATCCTTCTAATCACTGCTCATCCTTAACTCCATAGCCCTAATCCTAAGCCTATGACAAAAATTACATTTTCTGAAAATAAGAATCTAACTATATTTAGGAAATATAAGTCAGTTTAACGTACATTCACATCAAATAGTTAAATTTCATGTATTAGGATTTAACACCCTGCCTTAGGTCACCAAGCCCATCTATCCTAATAGATTATGCTTAAGTGCTTAAGCAACACTTGAAAGTAAGAGGCATTTATAGGTTTTATTATATCTATCTCTTAATCATAATCTTCTGTAGAAAATATTATTAGTCTAATATAGACCTAACATTCAAACTATGTATAAATAGTTCTAACATCCATTTGAAAATAATACATCACAAAATAAAAACATCGATCCAACATAACAAAGCACCGACCTAACCTAAAATTATGATTGGTGATTTAACATTCTAATGTGTGTGTTATGACTCAATGTGGTATGACAAAGTTAAGCTTTAATATTTGAAATTAGCTAATGATGAATGTTTAATTTTCTCATTAAAGGATGATTATGCTTTAAATGATTAATGGTTTAAGATGAATTTTAAACTTAAAGTTTTTTAGTTTCATTTAAACTCAAACTTTAAAGAGAGAAAGGAGGAGTGATATTCACTTTAATCTCTAACTTTAGGTTGAATCTAAAGATGAATTTTATGACCTTTAATCATCTTAATGGAGTGTTGTATATGTTCCTATTAAGCTATGTATTTGGATTTGACTTAATTGATTTTATCTAAACATGAAAGATATTTTAAGATTAATAAAATTAAATCATAGCTAATTTAATAACATCTTAACCTTGTCTTATCATCCCTTAATATTCATTTAATTAAATAATATATTTATTTGAATAGTTAGATTTATTATTTTAATATTTCATACTTTAATGTATGGATGAATTAATGTATTTTTATTTGTTAATATTTAATATAGGATATGATTATATGATGTATGAATTTTGTAGAAAAGATGATTTAATTATCTTTTATACATATATATATGTAATAGTATATTGAATTTGTACAAGTATGTGTCATTATTGAACTAGGGAAGTGAGGTAATCAGAGACCCTCTTGGGACTACTTAAAGTTATGTACTCTTGGAATGTTCAGGCTATATACTTGTTAATACACACACACACACACACATATGAATATAAGGATGAAATTATGAAAAATTCAAGATGCTTAAATATATTGGTGAAAATAATTTAATCTTAATATATTGTTCACTTCAAATCTCAAAGTATGTGTTGTTGTTATACCAAAGGTACGATATATCAAGATCTCCTTCAGACTAATAGCCCTGTGATCTCGAGTTTCTAGACTTATACCTTTCAAATTGTAGTTCATATATATAAAATTTTAATATTAATTATTTATATTGATTTATATTCAAATTTTATATATATATATATATATATATATATATATATATATATATATATATATATATATATATATATATATATATATTACTTAAGAAAATAATTTATGATCAATTAGTGAGAATAGCTACACTATTTAATGCAAAGCAAGCAATAAAATGATTTTTTTTAAAAACATGAATGCATGAAATATATGAAAGACAAATTTATGAATAAATGAAGCAAAATAATTAAATATCATCACATAACCTATTTGGAGTTATTAAATTTTAAAGTTATTCACATGAAGATAAAGCACCCTTAAGTTTAATCAAATTCATTAAGGATTGATTTTTTTGTTTGAAATTTAAATCATTTAATCTTAATGAGAATAGAAAATTGTTACAGTTATCATTTGACCCATCTTTGTTCATTAAGTGATTCAGAAGTGATTTAGATGATTTTTATGAATTAATTAAAATTAATTAATTATATAATTAATTAAGCCCAAAAGAGCTCATAAATTCAATTATGTTTTAATTATAAGCCTAAAAATTATGAGAAATTTAATAAAAAAAATGCAGAAACATGTTCTAAAAATCCTATAATTAAGAGTTAATTAAAGAAATGGGGAAATCCCGAAAGCTGCAATTACACTCAAAATATCCTAAACCAAGTGGGCTTGGTCAAAATTTTTGGAGATATACACTAATTATTATGAATTTTCTATGTTTTAGGATAATTAATGCTTTAAATAATTAAATAAGAGTTTTTAAGAGTGATTTTGAGAAATAATCAGGACTAGAGGTCCAAAATAATTTTTTAATTACTCTTAATGTTTTATTACATAATTAGGCTTCATAATTAATTTCATAAATTTCTTAATTTTAATTATTTATTAAATATAAAATGACTAATTTAGATTTAAAAATTTAGATCTCTCCAATTACTTAGCAAATTAACTTGAAATAATTATGAGAGGCATATATCATTCCATAAGACAATCACATCAAATTTCAAATTAATTAGAGAAGTGATTAAGGCTTAATTATACTAATTAAGTGAAAATTCAAACTCTAATTAATCATTATACACTTAATAAAATTTTTTGCATTTATTTTTTATTTTTAGATATTTTTTTTTCTAAACTTTCCATAGAGGATTTCATTTTTTATATTTTCTCACAATAAGTTATGATTTTTTTTTTAAAATTTTGGGTAATTAAAGTAATTAATTAATGCTTAATTAAATCTTAATTTAATTATATTTATGATTTAGTGTGATCCAAATGTCTAATTAATTTTATAAGTTCTTTGATGTTTATTAAAGTGATTTGAATTATTTTGATAAATTTTCATAATAATTATTATTTTTAATTAATTAATTATTTAAAATTAGCCAATTGACTTCAAAAATTAATAACTCTTAAACCTAAAACTATTTAATTTGAGATTTTTATGATAGGTAAACAATAACATTAAGTTTCATTTCTAAGATTTTCAGCTTAATAGGTTTAGTATTTTAAGAGTAATTAAAGAAATATAGTTTTTACTATAACTCAAATTACTCTTAAAATATATAATTAAATTTGGAGATTTTGGGTTCTTGAATTCCTTTTGAAAAGGCAAATTCATAAAGCTCTTATTTGTATTTTTTGATTAAGTATTTTATTTTTTTTTATGATTTTTTGAAATTTCGGGTCAAGTCTAATGAAATAAATAAAAAATGAGATCTAATTGTGGCCACCCATTATATCCAAATAGGATGGACGGCTCGAAGGTTGTCTTCCTCATAAGAGGCATACCAAAAAAGGTTGGATGGATGTGATTTATCACAAACATCATTGAATCTCACAATCTTTCGACGATCTAAGTCGAAAATCTTTTTATTTAATGTTGGAGAATTGAAAGAAAAAAAGTACAATGAGATCTAAGAAAAATCTTAGATTCATGTAAATTTATCACAAAATATAAACACTTATGGTTGATCTAAAGTTTCGAGAAGTTACTTTACTGAGGCCTATGTTCAGTCGATGCTAGAAGATCTCCTTGTACCTCCTCTGCTTTCTTATGGAATGCTCCAGTCACCGCGCATCACCATCCATTGCTAGATTTTGGTGGCTCTTGGACTTAAAAAGCACAAGAGGGAGAAAGCAAGATTTTCTTCTAGTTAGAAGAATGCGTGTGTGCATTTTTTAGTATGTTAAGAAGAAATGTAAAGAGGTGTGTTGAAAATCGCTCGCCCCCACCCCCCTATGCTCTCCCATGTGCAAAAAATGTATATATTTTTTCTCCTCATGCTCACATCTCTTTTCTTTATTTCATTGTATTTAGTATGCCCTTTTCTTTAATAAAGTTGAAAATTTGATTAGATTTGGTATATGTGGAGGTGAATGAACTCATTTTGAGTTAAGACTTGAGTTGACTCAACTTAACCTAAATTGAGTTGGGTTAGTCAAGTGAGTCTTATTTGTCCAATTGATTTAGAATTAAATTTAAATTATATTAAATTAATTATTTACAATACTTATGATTAATTAATTTAATTTAGCTTAAGCTTAAGTTAACTCAATTTGACTTAATTAAGTTAAATTAGGTCAAATGGCCTAATTAGTTATTTTGGGTTCAATTAGGTTAAATGATCAAATTAGGCCTAAATTAAGATTAGATTAATTTTGAATGAGTTGATTCAATCGTTCTATGCTTTTATGTAAGTTTAATTTGATTAAATTTGATTTAAGTTTAGTGGAGTCCACATAGGTCAATTTAGATCAAATGACTTGAATGGCCAAATCATGCCTAAATTAGGCTAAGATTGAGATTGAATTAATTTAAAATGAGATAATATAATGATTTTAAGCCTTTATGCAAGTTCATTTTGATTTGATTCTAATTAAATTTTGTACGGGCCTAGTGGGGGCCCACATGATTCAAATTATGTCAAATGATCTTGCCAGCTATTTTGTATCCATCTGAATTTAGTTTTATATTTATTTATATTTATACATTAATATTATGCTTTTGATTTGATTTAATTTGAATTAATTTTAATTTTATTTTATTTTTATGGTCCTAGATCATTTTAAGCTTAAATAGTGGCAACTAAGTCAACTATGCTAATTGACTCAATCTAAGCTCAATTGAATTTATATTCTAATTTAGTTTTACTTGATTTAAGTTTTTATTGAATTATGTTGAATTTGGATTTGATCAAACTCAACTTGTCCAATTAGGTTAGATCAGGTCTTGTGAGATATACTAGGCTAACCTAAGTTTCACCTTAATGTGTTTAATTTAGTTTTGATTTTAAATAATGATGTTAGTTTCACTTTGATTTGTTGTTTCCATTCCTACCGTAGTTGGGTTGTACACTTAGTTACTAATTGTAGTATCATAAGTGTCTAATATGGAAGCTCTTAATCTAAGATTGGAGATCCTAATTACTAAACTTAGGGTGATTGTCAACCTCCCTCGAGGATAATAGAACCTTAGTGCCTTAGATTGACTTCTAAGTCTAAAAGGAGGGTTGTCAACATTCCTTATACTTGATAATGGTTGTCCTTAATGGATTTCATGTTGGCTTTTAACCAACCTCAATCCTTTCTAAATATCATAAATGGAAAAGGGACCTTAGTGTGTTTTATAACTTTGTGTTGTGGAATTATGATGTGACCTTCTATCTTAATGTGGAATATTCATATCATTGGACCTTATGACTTAGAATGACATGACCTATCTTAGGGTGGATTTTGGCTATTCTAATAGTCTCTTAAATTTTTTGATCACCTTAGATATATCACATAAGAACTTTAAGAATGAGATTTCTCTCTCTCATTCACTCAATATAGATTTCTTATCCCCTAGTTTTAAGATTTATCATCTTGGAGTAAATTACTATTCACTCCATTAGCATTTTATGACATTAATCCCTAGACCAATGATCTAGAATTTGAAGATGGGTTCCTCTATCTCCATGCTCTTCATAATGTTAAACTTATTTTAGGACATAGATTCTCAGAGGATTGTGCTGATTACCTTTTAATTTCTATAACCCTTAATAATAAAACACATAAGTTGTAAATTATATTAAGAAAATCATTCAAGTAATTAATGATTTAAATCAAAATAAATCTTGGTTGATGAACTTAAATATCTTCTAATCAATTTGACAACTTGAATATTATAATCTCATTAGATTAGCCTCTATCTCTCTCTCTCTTTAGCTTATCACATATAGTTTAATGCATATACATCTTAGGATTATGGTGCAATTTAGAATACTTTTGCATTTGTGCTTCTTGAGTGATGCATTGATAGGTAGGTACAAATGTTTTATCTATAAATGTGCATGTTAGGTTAGAAATACCTTTTTCTTTTAAAATGGTCATTTTGCTCAATGCCTTGGAAGACATTAAATTGTTGATTGGCGAAGTATTGTGTAGATGAAATAAAAACATTTTTATAGGAAATTTTTGTATGTTAATAAATGGCCCTTATATACATGTGATTTTATTAATACATATTTTATTTTATGGATGTCTTTTTGGTATATGGGATGATCCAAAAGATATGAAGCTCTAAGGGTGATTTAGATGGAATTTGATGTTAAAGAATCCACATCATTTTATCCAAAACCAATGTTAAGCTTTCATTGGTTTTGTTTTGTGAAGTTCTAAGTTGCAAGTCTCATTGTGTTAGGTCAAGTGTTGTATCGTAGTGATACTTTTGAGTCATTTTTTATGACTTCGTTGGGTCTTTCCTATAATGTAAAAATGCTCTCTTATTGTATATTAATTTTTTATTTTTAGAATTTACATTTCGTATGTCAGTCAAGGAACATAATGTCAATGTGGTAGAAAGAATCCAATTTAAGCTTCTACCACATGTGCTTGTATGTTATGAGTCATATTTGGTATCCTAGGTAGGTTTGTATCTTTGTACTCTCTCTAAGTTTATGAGGTCCCTTTGGCCATTGCAATTGATGAGAAATCTCTTTATTAAAATTTTTCTCACCATTTTAGTTAGGTGTGTTAGGAGTTTTAATCACTCATGTTATAGAAAACCATTAGATCATGGTCCATGTTGTCTCCCAATATTTTGGCTAATCTTCTTATCCACCAAGTTAATTTTTCTATCCCATTATGTAAGTCCTCATATCATTAGACTAGACTTTTTTTTTTTATTTTGATTAGATGTCTTCACATCCTTTAAATTAGTCCTCTTATCCTCTAGATTAGTATTTGTATTTTTATTTCTTAAGGTTGGTTGCCTTCATATCCTTCAAGTTCATCCCTCTATCTTTAGGATTAGTTCTACGTCACATGTAGGTTATTGCTTTTCTTTTATATAGAAATATATGAAATATTCTTTGATGACGCAATCCATATTACTTGACAAAGATTTTTACAATAGAGATAGGTCAATTACCTTCTTTAATTAAGATGATTAGGATTTTGATGACCTAGAATAATGAATTTTATGACATATTGATTAGGACCATCCTCTTAGACTTTTAGTTTAGGTTATGTGACTTATAAACCCTATCCTTTATAACTTTCATTGTAGATGTGTTTATAGTCAAATGAATTGTGATCCTAGTTATTTTTATCCTATTAGATTCATCATCTAGTGTTTTAGAATATAAGCCCAATTATATTTTATTTTAAATAGCCAAATTGTCATCTATTGAGTCAATCTTATTTTCATGATTTAGATGCCCTAAGGTTCCCTTATCCATTCACTTTGATTGCGTGGTGTTTAAAAATGTGATGATGTAGACCACACAAATTTTAGGGGGTATTTATTGAAATGATCGAGTACGACATCAATGAATGATATACTAACTCGAGAGGAAGAAATATTACCCTACAATGGACTTAATCATCTAAAAAACTCCTAAGGATGATGAGTTTATGTATACTAGAGAATTTTTCCCTACTTCACATAGATGAGTTCTAGTAGGATTTATTTTAAGCCATGTCTTAAGTTTCCTATAGGGGCAAGTCCCTATAGTTAATTACATCTTAGGAGGTGGAATCTCCTAAAAATACTCTCGATTAAAGTGATTGGCTAATATCTCTATGGATTTCAAAGTTTGATATCAAATGTTTGGTAAATTTGAAATCAAGTGAGAATAGTTCAAATGGGAAGAGTTCGTAATAGATTCCAATGAAGAATGAGTAGGAAGCATCCATGATATTAGGAAACCTAGTGAATGCTTCAATCTATCATATAGTGAGGCTTTATATTTTTGAAGGAGAGAAATTATATTTATTTGAGATGAAATTTTATTAGAAAGCTAGGACTTAGATTCTAACAACACAAGATTATGGAAGTGCCTAAGAGGTGAGGACTTATGCTCGTAATGAAGGATAAAGAAATAGCCTCTAAACCTATATCTAAAATGCTCTAGTATAAGCTAAGAGCTCGACCTAAATCTATTCGAGAAAAGTGGGATAAGTTGGTTCATTTCTATCAGAGAGAATGAACCAATCCTGACTCTTGTGGACTTATAACCACTTGGAGTGGCTGCCAGTTAACATCTCCTATGATTTAAATCATGTGAGTCGATCATATGTAAGTGCAAGATAGCTAGACTATTATTATTTAGGAAAGAATTTAAAATCCTAAACTCACTCCCTAATTTGCACACTAGATCATGACTGGTGTGCAAATTATGACCTAAACTAATGCAATGAAATTTACATATTTTTTTATTCCATTTTGACTCATCATTTTTCACTGACGTTTGAGAGAATTTGTCTACATGCATGATGAAAATTGGTTATAAGCTAAATCAGAGAGAAGCGGTGTTCTCTAATATAAGGGATTGCTCTCAAAGGAAAACATTGTCCCGTATCATGCAATAATGGAGACTCCCTATTTACAAGAGTGAAATAATATGTATGCATGCTGTTACAACATATAATCATTCAGTTAAAGGGCTGCTAACTATTTTATTTCTTGATTAAAATCCTATGTTTTAAAATGAAGTTATGAGTTTGATAATTATTTAATCTAATTTGATCTCTACTTATTTGATTTTGATTGTTTTAATTTATTTGATTGGTTTGATTTGATCAAATTTTATGTTGATTGATCTATTTGATGTTGAATTTATATCTAACTTTATGCTTATTAAATTTTATTTATTTATTTTAGCTTTGATTAGATTAAGTGAATAAAATGTTTAATTTTGATTTCTAAGTTTAATTATTAAAGTTTTATTCATCTTTATTCATCTGTTATGTTTATTGGGGTTTGATTATTGTCTTTAATTAACGATTCATTGTTTGGTTGATTATCTAACATATATACTCAAAGTTTGTTGGCTATTAATTTAGTTCAATTTGCTCTAATAATTTAACCTAGTTATATGTTTAATTGAATTGATTTAGAATTTGTTTTCATCTCATTTGGTTTGATAAGGTGATTAGCTTAATGAAGGTTCAAGATGCATTTAATTTATCGTTCATTTAATTCAAATGATCAATTTACTTTTATTATTTATTTAATCTAATTGTTTAATTTAATTATGATTTAATAATTGATCAATACTTAATTTAATTAAATTGGCCATATGTTTAGATTATCAAATATTCTTTGTTGAATTCTTAATTTATTTAAAATATGATTGATTATATTGCATGACTAATTTGATTATGACAGTTTATTATCATTTAATTTATTACGATTAATTTGATTTAAGTGTGATTAATGATTAATTAGGCGCTCATAACTATTTAGATCAATTGATTGAAATTTGATTAATAGTTAACTTAATTTATTTTAATTAGTTTGATTTATTCAAATTGGATTCATCTTTATTAAGTATTTGGCTGATTTAATTAAGGATAATTTGAGTATGACATGATTAATTCAACTTAATGACTAAGTAATTAAGTAGTTTGATTAATTTGATTAAAGAGTTTAATTAGATTGGTTGGATATTAATCAATGGTTTAATTATTTAGAATTGATTTAATTAAATCTTTGATGAATATTTATAATTATGTGTTTTATTTAAGTTAAGCTTGATTTAGGAATTATTTTTAATATGACTTGTTTAGTTTAGTTTAGCTTAATTAAATGGTTGATTAATTTATTTTTGAAATTTTTTTAGTAAATTGTTTAAGGGTTGATCTTAATTAGAAATTGATGGATTAATTATATTTAATTTGATTAAATAGTTAATTCAATTATCATTGAATTAAGGATTAATCAAACTTTAGCTTCATTATTTGATCTACGAGTTTAATTAAGAATTATACTTATTGTTTAACTAGCCTTAAATGAAAGATTAATTAAACTTAAACTCTTTAACTAATTTATTTGATTAAGAACTTGATTAAGAAATTTGATTTGTTTAATGGTCGACTAAGTCAATCTTAATTAAGTATATATATTTAAATTTTGTATCATTAATTTAATTGAGTAATTATGAGATTGAAATTTGATTGATTATCAATAATTAATTAGACTTTGAATTAATTCACAAGTCTAATTTGATTAATATTAAACACCTGATCAAGATGAATTTGATTAGTGATTATTGTAATTTAAGACTTAACGACTAAGGGTTGATATTTAATGCTTAGTCAAAGCATAATTATGGGTTGATTATGTTCCTTTTATCAGGTTGATTAAGGTTTGATTTAGTTTGATTTAATTACTTGTCGAAACTTTTAATTTGGTTTTATATGAGTAGACAAAAAAGTATAATTAATAATTTGATGACTTAAGTTTACTTGGCTAAAATTAATTTAAGATTTAACTAACACTTAAAAGGGCTCCATGTAGTTGATTTAATCAAGTTTAAATTTATGCTTTATTAGATTTATGTTTAATTCGATTTAAATTAGAGGTTGCTCGACATTTGTTTGGTTTAATTTAGGATTCCATTAATGAGGGTTTAATTATTATTTATTTCTAATTCTAACTTATTTTATTTATTGAATTTTAACTTTAATGAATTAAGTTATTATTGGTTTTAATGATTTATCAAATCCTATTTGAGTGATTTTTTTGTTTGTTTTGGACTTATATGGTTTTAAAGCATAAAATATTGATTATTGTTTTTTTGATGTTAATAGGAATTATTAGGATTAATCCCATTAAATTTTTCTGATTTTTTTTTGTAAATTTTAACTTAATTTAAATTGACCTAGAACTTGAAAATTTAATAACTTTTGATCTAGGAATCATTTTGCTTTGAAATTTTTATGATAAGTTGAGTTCTTTGCCAATCTCTTCCTCCCAAAGTTTCATCTTGATAAGAGTTGTATTTTAAGACTAATTAAGATTTTAGTGTTTTCAATAAAACTCAAATTAAGCCTAAATTAAGGTTCAATTAGATATTTTAATTTTGTTTGATTCTGCTTTGAAAGATGAATCCAGAGAGGGTTTATTTGGAAATTTTGGATTTTTGGCTAATTTATTGTGAATTTTCAAAGTCAAGGTTAATTAACTGAACTAATTGATTCATTTAATCCCCTAATTAGATGATTTTGGAGTTTAGTGAGTTTCAAAAGATTTTAATATTTTTGTAAGGTTCATTGGAGTTATTTATAATGATTTAGTCTATTTTGATGATTTTTCATAATTTTTTTAAATTTTAATTAATTATTTTAGAAAAATAGACATTTGAACTTTGAAATTCAACTAAAAATTTTTATGGTAGATGTATAATTGTCTTAATTTTATTTTCCAAAAATTTCAGGTCATTTTGATAAATATTTTTGGATTAATTAAAGAAATTTGATTTTCTTTCAAACTCAAATTAATCTTAAAACACCTAATAAAAATTGCGGCTTTTGGGTTCATTGGACTCCTTTTGAAAAGATGAATACAATGAGCCCTTATTTATAACTTTTTGTTGAGAATTTAATTTTTTCAATAAATTTTCAAAGTTTCAGATGCTTTCAATTAATTTTTAAACTAAAAAAATCTCTTATTTTTCTACTTAACCTGGTTAGCACTGATTAGGCTGCATTTCCACACGTCACATTTTGATTGGTCCAGGTGAGTGTTGACAAGGCATTCAGGCGAGAAAATGATTCAAAATTGAGCTTTTGATCATAGATCAGACGACCCAGATCACTCCCGTCAATCCAATGGAGGAAATTAGATCTCAACGCTTTAAAATCATAGTCATCCGTCCCTATTAGGAGGGATCAGATGGTTGTTATACCATCTCCATCACAGTCGGCGAACCCGACCAGGCGGATGGGCTTTCTGCCCATAATCGCTCGTCCGAGCGTTGTTTTTCTGTGAACTTCACTGGAAAACACTGTATCTCACATGGGGAAGCTTTGAAATAAAAAATGCAAAGGAAATTTCTATAATCAAGCGAGCATTCATGAAAAAGAGAACATATCAATTTTTTTTGAGTTTTTGAATAAATTGGCTCCCCGAAGCCAATGTTCGATGGATTTCTCAATTCGAATATGCTCTTAGGCACGAGATGAAACTTCGTGATGAATACACCCTCTTGCCTCCTCACCGATTACCCTCTCCGCCTAAGGCTGTAGCCCCTTCATCGAAAATTTGTCGAAATTTGTTATTTTATGTGTGGAAAGGGTGGAGGATGATGTGGTTTTGATCAGAGGAGCTCAAGAGTTGTCTAAAGCCAGCCAAGAGGAAAAATGGGCTCTATTTTCCCCTCTTTTTAATGGTGATCGACAATCACTATTAATGGTGGTTTGGGAGGTGATGGCCAGCTGGGAGGAGACTTGGCGAAATCAAATTCAGTGGTTTAGCTGCTATAGAGCCTGTTAGATGTCAACCAAGTGGAGATATGGCTTGTGTTTAAGTGTCTATAGCCAGCCAAGAGGAAAAATGGGCACTCTTTCCCTTTCTTTTTAATGATGACTGACAATCACCATTAATAGTGGTTGGGGAGGTGATGGCTAGCTAGGAGGAGGCTTGGAGAAGTCAAATTCAAAGATTTAGCTGCTATATAACCTGTTAGATGTCAACCAAGTGGAGATATGGCTTGTGTTTAAGTGGATCTTGGATTTTGGCATCTTGCCATTGATTGTTCTCTCTCCAATGACCTCCATTGTTCACTTGAAGCTCCACTCCACATGGGCTAAATTCTTAGCTCTCATGTAATAAATTTTGGATGAGATTTGAGTCCACTTAGGTTGGGTTGAGTTGGTTCGAACCTTTCTTCATCCATTTAGCTCTAATGAGTCAAGTTAAGTTTAATGCATTGATTTAGCTCAATTGAGTTTAAATTGAGTTATAATTATATTTGATTTGATATTTGAAATGATTTAGAGTAATTGATTTCAATCAATTTGGAGTTGATTTTGATTTGAATCTATTTTGACCCAAAATTGGGTTTAATGAGTCAGATTGAGTTCATTTGGATCAAACGACTGATGCAATCAAAATTGAAGTGTGTTTGAATTTTAATTATGTTTTATTGAGTATTTAAAGTAGTTTGGAGCAATTGATTCAAATTAATTTAGGTTTAATTTTTATTTGGACACATCTTGGCCCAAATTGGGCTTAATGAGCCAAATCAAGTCAAATGACCAATTCGGTCAAACCATACTTAAGGTAGAGTCAAATTATATTCAAATATAAAATATTTTGAAATATTTAATTTATATTAATTTCAATTTATTTTGAGTTTTGGTTCAATAAGGTCTGTTGATGTTCACTTAAATGAGGCGACCCAATTAGGCAATTTGAGTCATCAATGATTTTAGATTTGTTTAGTTTTGTATTCTATTATATTAATTTGATAAATTTGAATATTTAGGGTGACTTAAATTGATCATATTTTGATTAATTAGACTTTTGACTTGGCAGGGCCCACATCGATTATATCTAGGTCAAATGATCTGATTGACCACTTTAGACCTCATCTAGATATATTTTTGGGTTCATTTAGATTTACGCATTGGCTCTGTACTTTTGGTTTGGCTTGATTTAATTTAATTTTGATCTTATATGATTTCCTAGGATTTAGATGATCAGTAGCTCAAATATGTTAATTGAGTTAACCAAACTCAATTACCTTAATCTGGGTTCGGTTGAATTTAGATTTCAATTCAAATATTTTTGATTTATACTTCAATTGAGTTTTATTAGATTTAAATTTTAATTGGGTTTCATCTAATCTAGTTGGATTAAGCAGACCTACTAAACTATCCTAAGTTTTTTTTTTTTCTTCTTAATATGTTGGCTTTTTAATTTGATTTTAATTTCATATTTATTATTTTAATTTCTACTTTAATTTAGGTTATACATTTAGTTACTAATCACAATATCCTAAGTGCTTAATTAGGAAGCTCTCAATCTAAGGTTGAAGATCCTAATTACTAAGATTAAGGTGATTGTCAACCTCACTTGAGATTAACAAAACCTTAGTGTCTAGATCAAGTTCTAGGTCTAAGAGGAGGGTTGTCAACCTCACTAAAAGTGAGGTCAACAGATTGGAATGGAGTGAATACAACAACAACAACAATAACAAGCCTTTGTCCCACTATTTAGGTTTGACTATATGAATTCTTCTTCTTCTCCATTGTGTCATATTAAGTGTCAATTTATCATTTATTTGTAATAAACAAAGATCATTTTTATGCATCCTAATCAAGTATTTTTAGATCTACCTCTACTTTTCTTAACATTAAGTAAATCTAATAGATCTACTCTCCTAACTGGGTCATCCGATGGTCGACACTTTATGTGACCAAACCATCTAAGGCTACTCTCTTTAATCTTATTTACCACTGAAGCTATTCCAACCTTTTCACATATATATTCATTTCACATTTTATCTCTAAGAGTAAAGCCACTCATCCACTTGAGCATCCTCATCTCTACAACACTTTACTTAATTTTATGCTTCTTTTTTACTGGCTAACATTTTGCGCTTTAAATCATTATAGGTCTCACCATCATTTTATAAGAATTTCCCTTAAGTATAAGAGGTCCTTTTCTATCATGAAACATGCTAGATGCATTCCTCAACTTCAAACATCCAACTTGAATTCTATTAATAACACCCCATATATTTCACCATCATTTTGAATAATAGACTTAAGATATCTAAAACAGTCACTCATTTTAGATCTTTTGAAACTAAAATTACACTATATATATATATATATATATATATATATATATATATATATATATATATATATTCAATTTTAGATCTACTTAAATGAAAATCATTAGACTCTAAAGTTGACCTCCATAATTCAAGTTTCTCTTGAACTCTCTCTATAGTCTTATCAATAAGAAGAATGTCATAAAAAAAAAGCATACACCAAGGTACATCCTCTTGTAAATATGTAGTGAAAACATCCATAACTAAAGAAAAAGGAATAAAAGTTCAATTAAGGATTTTTGGTTTTTTTTAGCTGGAAGCTTTGAGAGCGATAGTGGTCAGTAATGAATGCCTTTGTGCGGTGTTTATTTTTGGACGCGCCATTGTGGACACCACGCAGATCATAGGGGGTACTTATTGAAGTGATCGGGTATGACATTGAGGTATAATGTATTATCTTGAAAGATGGAAGCATCACCCTACAATGGACCTAATCACCTAATAAAGACTCATAAGGAATGATGAGTCTTCATATATACTAGGGATCTTTTTCCTACCTTACATGAAAAAGTAAAGTATGGTTTATTTTAAGCTAGGCTCTTTAGTTCCCTATGGAGGCAAGCCTCCATAGTTAATTACATCCTAGGAAATAAAATTTTGTAAGAATTCTCTTGATTAAAGTAGTCGATTAATGTCTCCAAAGATTTCAAGGTTAAGACTATCAAAGGATTGATTATTTTGAAAAATCAAATAAGATTGTTCAAATGAAAGACTTATTTTAGAATCCAAATGAAAATAAGTAGGAAATGCTCGTAATACTAGCAAGCCTAGTGAGCATCCCAACCTATCATATGGTGAGGTTTCATATGTTTGAAAGTGAGAGAGTTTATTTATTTGAGTTAAAATTTTATTAGATTGCAAGGACTTATAATGCATCAACACAAGATTATGAAAATGCCTAAGATGTGAGGATTTGTGCTCATAGCCAAAGGAAAACAAGCAACATCAGATCTTAAATCTAGGGAACTTTAACACAAGTTAAAGCATGGCTTAAATCTAAATGAAAGGGGACATAAGGGTCCATTCCATAAGAGAAGATAGACCTGTCTGACTCTTCTGGACTTACAACCACCTAGAGTGGCCACCAGCTAACACCTCCTACGCTTTAAATCCATATAGGCCAGTCTTATGTAATTGCAAGATGGCTTAAGCTGTTATTTAATTTTGAAAGAGACTAGAGTCCTAAACTAACTCCCTAAGAGACTAGATCATGATTGGCATGAGCATATGACTTAATCTAAAAATGCATAATTTTACAAGTTTTATATGATTTTGACACAATATTTTGGGCAAAGGCTTTAGGATTTCTTATGCCTAAATGCATGATGAAATTTGGTTATTGGCCAAATCAAGAAAGAAAGAAGGTGAAGCTCCATCATAAAGGGTTGCTCTCATACATTAAGCAGTCCCTAAAGTGCTAAAATGGAGGCTCTTATTTTTATAAGAGTGGTATAATATGACATGTAATCTAACATATAGCTAAGGGGGTTTCTAAATCTGTTAATTATCTTGATTATAGCCTAGGCTTTAAAATGAGGTTGAAAGTTGTTTTAAAATTTAGTTATGAGTTATTACTTGGGATAGAAAAATTAATTTTATCCTAAGAGCCTACCACATCCAAGTCACACATTCAAACATCAATCATTAAGAAACTATGAAGAAGATGCAATTCTATTGCCCAATCTAAGCATAACATCAATCAAACATGAATAGATTCCTTAAAAGAATAAAAAGCCGAAGAGGTCAGGTACTACTGTACACCCCAGAAAAAAGAAAAAAATTGGTAGCTGAGCTCTATCCTTTTACAACCTGGATTACAAAAATAATATTTGCAATTGAAATTGAATACATGCTATGGTGGCCTTTTCTTATTCATTTCTTCTTTCTTTTTTTGATTTGATTGATTTGCTCCAAGGCATCACATGGCACCCCAAGACTAAGCCTTCTAGCTACTGCTCATCCTAATCCCCATAGCACTAATTCTAATTCCTATTGTAAAATTATATTTTATGTGAAAAGTAAATCTAACTACACATGTGAAATAGATATTAGTTAAACATACATACAATCCCATGCAGAAAATAACATTAGGCTAACAATGACCTAACATCCAGTCTACGATCCATATTGCTAACATCCAATCTAAAATATTACATCACAAAATAAAGCACAACATCACACATATACCATCCTAACTTAAGACTAGAAGTAGTGGCTTAATTCTTATATGTGTGTTAAGGCTTTGTGTGGTATGTCTTTAGTTAGGCAATAGAGTCATGGTTTTGTCAATTTAGGATTATTCAATTTTAGCATGATGGTTGGTTTCAATTTAAATTATTTAGATGATTTGTAAGTTTTAATTTATGTTTTATTTTGTTTCATTGGATTTACACTTAGCATCTAAGTGTTATGAAGAGATGAAAGAGGCTTACCCTCTTCCATCCCTACCCTAAGTTATTTTCTAAAGCATATTATTATGATTTGATTTCTTTTAGTGAATGGTGTGGAGAAAATTTATGACACCACGTAGAGTTTAGGAATTTCTTATTTAGATGATCAAATATGTCATTAAGGAATAAGCATATTATCTCAAAAAATAAACATATTTTCTTATAATGGATTTGATCATTTCAATAAAAGACTCCTAAGGCTAATGGGTCTTTCATGTACTAGAGATTTTTTTCCAAGAACTACATAAAAGGTAGAACAAGATTTAATTTAAACTAGGTTCATGGTTCCCTATAAAAGCAAGCCCCTATAATCAATTACATCTTAAGAAGGACCTCTTCTTAAGAATACTCTTGATTAAAAAAGTAATTCATTATTTTTAAAGATTTCTAAGATGGTTTTCAAAGGATTGATTGTTTTGGAAATTGAAATTTTAATTGGGATTGATTCAAATTAGAGAGAGTTATTTTGGAGGCCAAATGAGATAGAGTAGGAAATGTCTATTAATATTGAGAAGCCTAGTAGACATTCCAACTATCCTATGATTGGGCTTTAAATTTTTGAGTTTAATTTAGGTTTTGAGTTGACATTTTCTTAGAAATCTATGACTTAGATTCTAACAGCACAAGACTGCAGAAAAGCCTAGGGTTGAAGACTTATTCCTAAAGAGGATGCTTCAGAACCTAGTCTACAGGTGCTTCTGACACATGTCAGATGCTCGACCTAGTTTTATCTTTGGGAATTATCGCTTATTCCTCTCACTTGAGGGAACTAACCTATCCCTGACTCTTTTGGACTTATTACCCGCCTGGAGAGGGCTATCAACTAACACCACCTAAGCAAATTTTAAATTCATGACGCTAAGTCTTATGAATGCAAGATGGTAGGGTTGTTGTAATTTTAGGAAAATAATCTATGAACCTAGACTCACACCCTAATCCCTATGATAATGTAGGGTATGGAATGCATCTAGCTAATGCATATTTTTTAGATTTTATAAATTTTGACTCAAGATTTATTTTAGGCCATGAGTATGCATTTTATGCCTAATGTCATGTAATTAGAAATGGTTCTGGGCCAAATCAATAATAGAAGGTAGGCTTCCCCAAGAAGGTGGTCATCTTCATAGGTTGAATGCCCTTTATGTGCAATGGGAGAAGTTGCCCAATTCAAGGATTGGAACAATATGATTTCATTATTTCAAAACCTGATTATTTCTAATTTATTTTATGTTTTTTCCTAAGGCTTTATTTTGTGAGGTTTCAAGTTTTATTTAGTTTTGTTTCAATTGTTTAGATTTAAATTGGGTAGAAAATTTAGTTTTTCCTATGAGCCTAATCATCCAGGAATTGAATCACAAGAAAGAACAACACATAAATAAACCTAAAAAATTAGGTTGATTCTATTGCGCACCCAAAATAAATTAAACCAATTTAAATTTATAGAAAAAGGCCAATGCGGACGGATACCGCTGTACACCCAGAAGAAAAGAAAAATGGGCAATCGAGCTCTGCCCTTATACATCCCGACCTAGAACTACAAGTCTAGATCTATGGGTCTGCTTTCCACAACAATCTCCTTCTTCAGGGACATCCATTGGGCTCCTCAGGGGACCACTACACCATCTCCTAGTAGGGTCAGCTCCTGCTAATCCTAGACCTCATAGATCCTAACTTAATTAGAAGCTCATATTTATATTTTTGATTTCAAAATTAATTCCTAAGCTCTACAAAATAAATGTTAGGAAATACAAAGAACACATAATAGTAATATTTCATAAACATACAAGCTTAAAATTAGCTGCTTGCCAAGCCCACTTGTCCTATGGGCTATGCTTAAGGATTTAAGCATACCTACAAGAGACAACATTTTTTATTTTATTTAATATATAAATCATTTCTAGCATAAGCCCCCTACAGAAGATAATGTTAGATCTAGAAAGAATGATCTACCATCCAGTCTAATGAAAAAATAATCTTATATATGCAGTCTAAAATAGTACACCACAAAGACATGTGAAGCACAACATATCAAAACACATCACAAGGAATTATAAAGGAATCACAGAACGACCTAACCTAAGTCTAGGGTCCGTGACCTAATGATCTAGTGTGTGAAGAAGATAGGTTTCTGTGGCAAGACTTTGCTAAGCTTCTTTAGTTCAAGTTTCAATTTGGAGTTTGAGTTTGTTTAAATTTTACCTTTGGGTGGTTTCAATTCAAATGATTTAGTGATTTAGTTTCATTTTTATTTCACTTTGATTTTGTTAAAGTGAAGTTTATGTTTTCAAGAACGAAAAATAGAATGGATTCCATTTTCAGATGGAACTCACTTTATTCAACATCTTAATTCCTAATAGAATGAAATCCTCATCCTAAAGGTCTAACTAAGAACCTTAAGTATCTTAATTAATCCTTTCGAATTCATTTAGTTTGTTTGAATTTGGATTTGATGTTTCATTTCTTTTCTTTGAAATTTAGATTTGATTTGAGTTTAATTTGATTTGATTGAATTTTTTCATTTTAAATTTATTTGAATTGGTTCATTTGATTTAATTAATTTTACTTAATTTTGTTTGAATTAATTTGATTTGGTGTTTTGACTTTGGTTTGTTTCATTTGATTTGTATTAGTATTTTAGATTAAGTTCTTTGACTTAGGATGTTTGAAAACCTTCCTAAGAGTTTTTGATGTTTGATTAAAATTAGTTCAAGTTGTTTCATGATTTAATGGATTAATAAATTTTATTTATTCATTATTGGATTAATATTGATCTAGGAATTTAGAAATTCAACAATTCCCAATCCAAAGATTTATTGGATTTGAAATTTTTATGGCAAGTGGGGGTTACATGCCAATTTCATGTTTGCAAAGTCTCATTTTTATTAGATTCATAATTAGAATGTAATTAAAATTTTAATCATTTCATTAAAACTTAAATTATGCCTAATTTAATGAAATTCATTTAGGGGTTTTATTTTTCTTTGATTCCTCTCTGAATAATGTTTCCAAAGAGGGTTCATTCATAATTTTTGGACATCTAGTTGATTTATTATGATTTAATTAAGTTCTGATTAATTATTTAAATTAATTAATTTAATTAATTGCTTAATTAAGCTAATTTGTGATTTATTAAGTTTAAATGAGTTTCATCAGTGTTTTAATATTCATTAAGGTTCATTAAGTTAATTTAAGGTTATTTGAATCATTTTCATTAATTAATTTATTTTAAATTAATTTATTCAATTAAATTTGAAGTTTAGGATTTGAAATTTCATTTCTCATGTAATACAGTAAAATAAATCATGAAAATTTTTTATCAGGTATGTTTTAATCCCAATTTAATTTCCCCAAAGTTTCAATTCAATTGGATTTATGGTTTGAGATTAATTAAGGTTTATTGGATTTCAATTAAACCCAAATTAAGGCTAAAATACCTAATTTAAATTGGGGGTTTTAATTTTTATGGATTCCCCTCATCAAGATGAATCCATAGACTTCTCATTTGCATTTTTTTATTTATATTTATTTTTCTATGATGTTAAGAAGTTTTGAGTGATTTCAATAATTTTTTAAATTAAAAAATCCCTATTTTCCTCTTTAAACCAACCAACGCTGACGTGGCATGCTGTGCCGTGTTTTGCACGTGAATTGATCCATGCGGGATCCACGTGGATCCTGCGTTAAAAAGGTGGCGGATGCAGGATTGATCTGGACCGTCTGATCAAAGATCAAACGGTCCACGTTGAATTCATGGTTCCTAAAGGGATTCAAATCAAGTGATCTGATTAAATCCAACCCGTCTGTTCCTTTTAGAAGGAATGGAGGACAAAGATTGCATCTCCTTCCTGGACTACGTAAATAGAGAGCCATCCATTCAATTTGCTTGATTTCTGGCGATCCAGGCAATGAAATCACACAATTTTGATTGCAAAATGATTGTGGAAGGATTTCCTATCAATCTAAGTAGCTTGATCTCACTTGAGATCAAGTTTCAAAAAAGCTTGAAGAAAAGTGTGTGTGTGTGTTAATGTCGCACCGGTCCTGGTGGTGAGGTTGACACAAAAGCTTCAGAACTCCAAGAGAAGCTTGTGTGCCAAAGGAATTGAGCTATCTTCTTGTGGTTTGCTCCCTAGACCAAGCTCCCTAGCCTATATTTCAATTTTGACGGTTCTCTTTCTTCTCGATAATGTGGAGAATGGGAGAAGGTTTTTTTCTTCTTCTTTTTGACGCGTGAAGATGATGGGATGGTCTATTTGGTTTGGGCGATGCTCTAAGTGTGAATTCCCTATTTGGTCGTGAGCCTCCTCCCTTTTTCTCCTTCCCCTTGATCGGCTAGGCTGATAAGAATGCTTGGAAGATAGCAACCATGCCTCTTAACCTTCTTACAACCTGTCTAAGGTAAAGAGGTGGAGAGGGAATGTAGTTAGCCAAAAGGGATTGGCTATTTACCCATTTAATTTGTTTTGTCAATTTGTCATTTGGTTCTTTGTATAGGATGATTAAGGGGTTTGATTAGGGCTGAAATCCTTCATTGGAAAGGTATCTTAAGGTTTCATTAATTCTTTGGATAGTTTAGTTTGATTCATTTGGATTATTTTGGTTAATCCAAATTGAAAGTTTGGGTTAAGTCCACCTAAGTCAACTAGGTTAGAATAAATCCAATGAAGATTCCCTAAGACACTAGGTGTAGTGTCCTAAGCACTGAATTAGGAGGTTCCTACTTGAAATTAGGACATCCTAATTACTAATTTCAGATTGATGTAAACCTCATCCAAAAATGAGGTCAACAAATGGCTTATTAAATATTTTATTAATCCTAAGTTTAAATTTAACCTTAAATAATCACATTTAATATGAAAGGCATCTTAAGACTAATATAGTTGAATTACAATCACATAGCAGATGTTGAACCATTCCTTTTCATCACTCATAATATGCATATGATCTAACACTTAGTATACCTATACATACAACACATTTTGGCATACTTAAATGATCATGGATGCGTACATTTGAAAATTGTATTTTACTTGATTAGATCATTTAAACATATAAATTTAAGCTCTATTCAAAATTTAATATGAATATACATAGGAATGAAATTAAATAAGTACGTGCCTTTGTCAACTAGGGAAGTGAGATAATCAAAAGACCTCCTTGGGGATACTTAAAGTGTCGTATTCTCAGAATGTCCATACTATATACTTATCATCATTCAAACATGTGTAAATCCATATATGAACATAAGAAAGAAAGCACTATCTTACTGATCAATATACACGCATAAGCTTGGGGTTCAAATCCATGATTTCAATTTTGGTTTAGATTTTATTGTGAAAGATAAGCATATGTATGCCTATACTTGTCTTGGAATGATTCATTCTTCAGAACTTAACTTCACTAAGTTCTAAGATGAATAGGAATGTCATTAGGAATGGACCCAAATGATGGTCTGGTCCTAATGCAATCACTATGCTAAAAGAAGATGCCTTTAGGGGACTTACTCTTAATTGAGAATGGTAGTTGGAAAGGATGCCAATGTGGACACTTACTCCTAATCCATATTACTTGATGTTTTAATCAAGAAAGATACCATTAGGGGATTTACTCTTATCTGGTTAGCTATTAGGAAGGGGTCTTTGGAGACTTGATTCTAACCTAAATAGCCTCTTTGACAAGTAAGGGGTCTTCATGACTTATTCCTATTCTTGTCTTTTAGAAAGAATGCCGACTGGGGGACTTATTTCTTTCTAGCTATTAGGAAGGGGTCATTTGAGACTTGATCCAACCTAAATAGCCTGGGTGGAGGAAAGGGGTCTTTGATGACTTGATCCTAAACCTCACACTCTAATAGGATGCCTACTATGAGACTTATACCTATGTGATTAGCTAATAAGATGGGGCTTTTGGAGACTTGATCCAACTTAGTTAGCTAATGAAGAGGAAAGAGGTCTTTGATGACTTGATCCAATCCTCAAATTTTGACTAATAGGAAAGAGGGTCTTCATGACTTGTCCCCTTGCATAAATAATCTAGATAGCAAGAAAGGGGTCTTTGAGACTTGATCCTTATGTTACTATATGAAAGGATGCCTTTACACTAGTGTGATTAGCTAATAAGATGGTAAAATTGGAGATTTGTTCCAACCTAATTAGCTAAGAAAGAGGAAAGTGATCTTTGGTGACTTGATCCAATCCCCAAAATTTTGACTTAAGAATAGGGGTCTCAATGACGTTATCCTAACCTTAGTCATTTCAATAGGATGCCTACTGAGGGACTTATTCCTATGTGATTAGCTAATAAGATGGGGTCTTCAATGTCTTGATCCATCCTGATTAGCTAAAGAGAGGAGAGGGGTCATTTGGTGACTTGATCCAACCCTCAAAAGTTTGGCTAGTAGGAAAGGGGTCAAAGTGACTTAATTCCTATCCTAAATAGTCTGTGTGACATGAAAGGGTTCTTTGATGACTTGATCATATCATGCACAATAGGAATGGTGCCATGAAAGGCTTGCACCATGCCTATGGGAAGTTATAAGAAAGGCCCCACATGTAGGGCTTACTCCCATCTTAAGGAAAGGGTTATGCCATAAAAGGCTTAGTATAAGTTTTATGAGAATGGTGCATAAAGGATTACTCCAACTCATAAGGAAAGCATGAGAAAGGTGCCACAAAGGGCTTGCTCCCAACTCAAGATATGTTATAGAAAAGCTACCACAAAGGGCTTGCTCCTATCCTAAGAAGGAAAGAGTTAAGCCATAAAAGGCTTACTCTAAGTTTATGAGAATGGTGCACAAAGGTTTACTCCAAACTCATAAGGAAAATCTGAGAAAGGTGCCACAAAGGTCTCGCTCCTAACTCAAGGTATGTATAGGAAATGTTACACAAAAGGGCTTTCTTCTATCATATAGATGGAAAGAGTTATGCTATTAAATGCTTACTCTAAGTTTATGATAATGGTGTACAAAGGCTTACTCCAAACTCATAAGGAAAGCATGAGAAAGGTACCACAAACCCAACTCAAGATATATATAGGAAAGGTGCCACAAAGAGCTTGCTCCTAACCTATAGATAATATGGGTGAGGAAAATGGGTCAAAGTGACTTAATTCCTAATCCTCAAATCTTTTAACTAATAAGAAAAGATCAAATGGACTTGATCTTTACTTGATTAATCTATCTTGATGAAAGGTAATGAAAGGTTTACTTTCATTTCTTAATTACACTAATACTTCTTACACATGAAGAATTTTAGTGAAGAAGGTTTCAAAAAGTTTGAAATTATTTTTGAAGGAGGATTTGGGTATATTTTGGACCCAATGCTTTACTATTCCATGAGCATATAAGTTCATCATTTCTTTTTTTTTTAATCTCAAAGTTACAATGAACCATGCTAGATATCTAATTCACTCTAGGCAAGACATCATATGGTACTAACCTGAGAATTCTACTTTTTTGAGCTTTCATGTGACTATGTAGTTCTTTAGGCAATAAGAACCAAAGTCAACTAGTGCTTGTCAAATGAAATTTCTTTTTTCTTTTTATTTGAACATGTATTTTTTGTTTTGTTTTGTTGACATGACTCAACAACTTATAGAGCCTTCTCTTGGATTCAATAAAGAACAAGATATTCTTTTGAAGCTTTCTAAAATGAATGGGAATCAAGATAAGCAAACTCTTGGATTCTCATGGAGACATTTTTTTTGTTCTTTTGTCCCTAATCAATAAGGGAATTGAAATGATTAACTTATTAGAGAAATTAAGATTCTCCTGATAAGTTTAAATTTAAATTTCTTAAGTTGATTTATTATTCTTTAAAGGTTTTATGAAATGATATTTCATAAATCGCTTTGATTAATTTCTTATTTTTGTATTCTTGATATTTTTAAATTTTACTACGAGGTTATGGTGTTTATTTTTGGAATGTATATGGGGGAGACCACGTAGATCTGAGGGTGTACTTAACGAAGTGACCATGTATGATATTGAGGTATGATGTACTATCTCAAAAGATAGAGTCATCACCCTTCAGTGGACCTAATCACCTAATAAAGACTCCTAAGACATGATGGGTGTTTGAATATACTAGAGATTTTTCTCCCACTTTATATGGATGAATAAAGTAGGATTTATATTAGATTGGGTTCTAAAGTTCTCTATGGGGGTAAGCCCTCATAGTTAATTACATCCTAAAGAAGGTGAATTCCTTAGGGATACTCTCGATTAAAGTAAGTAATTATTGTCTCCAAAGATTTCAAAGGTAAGACTATCAATGAATTTGCTATGTTTGGAAAATCAATCAGGATAGATCAAAAGGAGAGACTTATTATTGAAGCCGAATGAGATGAGTAGGGAATGCTCATGATATTAGAAAATCTAGTGAGCATTCCTATCTATCTTATAGTTGGGCTTTATATATTTGTAATTGAGGAGAATTATTTATTCGAGTTGAAATTTTATTAGATCGATAGGGCTTATAAGCCAACAATATAAGATTGTGGAAATGCCTAAGAGGTGAGGATTTATACTTATAGCCCAAAGGAAATAGCCACCTCGGATCCTAAATCTTGGGAGCTTTAGTAAGAGCTAAAACATGACCTAAATCTAAGCAAAAGTGGGTATATGATTTACCTCAACAAGAGAGAATAAACCACCCAACTGCTGGACTTATAACTGCCCGGGGTGGTAGCCAGCTAACTCATCCTACACTTTAAATCCATATGGACTGGTCATATTAAATTTCAATATTAGTTAGGTTGTTATTTGCTTAGAAAGAGATTAAAATCCTTAAACTCACTCTCTAAGAGACTAGAGCATGAGTGGTATGAGTAATAACTTAATATAATGTGGATCTTCTTAAATTTTATTTGATTTTTAACACTTCATTTTAACAAAGGCTTTGGGATTTCTTATGCCTAAATGCATGATGAAATGAGATTATGGGCTAAATCAAAGAGAAAGAGGTATTTTTCACCATAAAGGAGACCCTCAAAGGTCAAGTCTTCCCCTATCGTGCAAAGATGGAAACTCTCTCTTAGCAAGAGCGAAGCAATATGGATGCATGATGTTAAATATACAACATTCAACTAAAGGGTTGCTAAATCATTTAATTATCTTGATTTAATGCCTAGGATTTATATGAGGTTATGAATTATTTAAAACTTTAGTTATGAGTTATAGTTGGGGTAGAAAAATTAATTTTTCCTTAAGAGCCTAATGGGATCCAGGCCACACATTAAATCATCACTCATAAAGAAACAATGAAAAGGCATGCCATTTCTATTGTGCAATTTAAACATAACATCAAGCATTTTATAAATCAAACGTAAAAGAATAAAAGGTTGGTGCGGTTGGGTACCGCCGTACAACCCGAAAAGAGAAAATGGGTAGCCGAGCTCTACCTTTATACAACCCAAAATATGAAAAAAATAAATACAATTTACAAATGAATAAATGCTATGAAGGTCTTCTTATCTTCATTCTTCATATCTCTTTCATTTCTTCTTTTGGATGTGCTTGCTTCAAAGGCATCACAGGGCCTCCCATGACAAAGCCTTCTGGCTACTGCTCATCCTAATCCTGCATAACACTAATCCTAATTCCTAATGCAAAATTACATTAAAAATAGGAAGGGTAAATTTAACTACACTTGCAAAATAAGTGTTAGCTAAACAAACCATACAACCTAAGCAATTATATGTAAAATTTAGACTTAGCACCCTACACATGGGTAACCAAGCATACCGTCTCTAACTGATTTATACTAAAGAGAGTTTAAGCAAATTTGTAAAGAGATGGCATTTATATTTATTTATAAGCACCCTTAATAAAGCTCAGAAGTAAAGTGACGTGTGTATTGAGGTTTGTGTTGTATGTCATAACTAGGCATTAAGGTTATGTTTTTCTAAATGTGAAAGGAATTTAATTTAAAGGGTGGTTTCACTTCAAGTGATTTAATTGATTTGTAAGTTTTAATTTGTGTTTTATTTGGTTTCATGTGACTTACACTTAGCAAGTAAGTGTTATAAAGAGAGGAAAGAGAATTTCTCTCTTTCATCCCTACCCTAAGCCACTTTCTAAAGCATGTTAATTAATAAGTTCTCTTTAGTGAATGACTTATTACACATTTCAAATTAATCCTAAGTCTAGGTTCACTTTAAGTGGCCTCATTCAATAAGAGAGGCATATTAAGATTGATTATAATGAATTACTATCACATGACACATGTGCATTCATTTCCTTCCATCATATGTAACATTCATATGATTAAATCCTAAGTATACCTACACATATAATATGTCTTAGCACACTTAAATGATGGATGTACGAATATACATTTGGAATTTGGATGTTTCATTTGATTGAATTATTTTATCATATTAATTTTAAGTTCTATCTAATTTTTTATATAAAAATACATATGAATGAAATTAAATAGGTATGTGTCATTGTTAACTAGGGAAGTGAGGTAATCAAATGACCTCCATGGGTAGCTAAAGCCTCGTGTTCCCGGGATGTACAAACTATAAACCCATTAAATTCAAACATATGTAAGTTTATACACATGAACATAGGAAAGAAGACTTTAAACCATGTGATCAATTGATTCAATCACTTGAACAAATATGAATGCATGTATTTCTTAATAGAAAAGGAGATTTTTATTCATTAGCTAAATGAACATATAAGTGTATTAAAGTTTTAAGCGGATACTTTACCATTTTTAAACTAGGGGAGTGAGTTAAAGACCTCCTTGGGGCTACTTAAAGCCTTGCGTTCCCGGAATGTCCAAACTAGATATACCCACTACTCTTAAATACACATGAATGTACAAATAACTACAAGAATGAAAAAATTATGTAAAAGATGTATTTGATTTAATTGAATGAAGATTTTCATTCATTAGTTAAATGCACATACAAGTCTATAAAAGTTTTAAGCAGATACTTCACCATTGATAAACCATGAGAGTGAGGTAAAGACCTTCTTGGGGCTACTTAAAGCCTTGCATCCCCAGAATGTCCAAACTAGATATACCCATTACTATTAAATACACATGAATGTATAAATAACTAGAAGAATGAAAAAATCATGCAAAAGTTGTATTTGATTTAATTAGATCATTTATACATGTGAGCTAAAGTTCTATCTAGGTTCTAACATAGAGGTACATAGGAATGAATCCAAATAAATGTTATATCTTTTTCAAATGAACTATACACTTGTCAACATTCAAACTTTATGTAAATCTATGAATGTTGATGAAAGAGAACTCCATATCACATTATGATGAAAATTTTTACATCCTTCATCTAATCTTTTTAGAGAGAAAAAATAAACAAAGAACAAAAATAATCAAACACTTCTTATGTTGGACACCATGCAGATCCACAAATGTTCTTATTAGGGTGATCGGGTATGACATTGAGGAATGATGTACTATCTCGAGAGATAGAAGTCACCATCCTACAATAGACCTAATCACCTTACTAAGGACTCCTAAGGATTATGGGTCTTCGGATGTACCAGAGATTCTTCCCCTACTTTACATGGAAAAGTAAACCATGGTTTATTTTAAACTGGGTTCATTAAGTTCCCTATGGAGGCAAGCACCCATAGTTAATTACATCCTAAGGAATGAGATCCCTTAGGAATACTCTTAATTAAGGTAAATGATCATTATCTCCAAAGATTTCAAAGATAGGACTATCAATCAATTGATTTATTTTTAGAAGATCAAGTGGGATTGATCAATAAGAGAGAGTTATTATTTAAACCAAAGGAAAATAAGTAGGAGATGCTTAGGATACTAGGAAGCCTATTAAGCATCCCAAACTATCCTATGGTTGGGCTTTATATTTTTGAAATTAAAGTGATTTATTTGTTTGAGTTGAATTTTTATTAAAAATCTAGGGCTTCATAACACAAGATCATGGAAATGCCTAAGAGGTAAGAATTTATGCTTGTAGCCCACAAAAAGAAGTTGCAACCTCTGAACCTAAATCTAGGGAGCTTTGGTGAGGGCCAAAGCATGACCTAAATCTAAGGCAAAAAATGGGTATTTGGTTTACCTCCATAAGAGAGGATAAACCACCCGACTGTTGGGCTTATAACTACATGGGGGTGGCCACCAACTAACTCCTCCTATAATTTTAAATACATATAAGCAAGTCATATGCTTTTGTAAGATAGCTAGGCTGTTGTTTATTTAGAAAGAGACTAAGTCCTTAAACACACTCCCTAAGAGACTAGCTCATGTAGGGCATGATTAATGACTTAAATCTAATGCAAATTTTATTATGTTTTATTTTTATTTTTGGACAACTCATTTGACACAAGATATGGGATTCATATGCCCAATGCATGCGAAATTAGATTATGGGCCAAAATCAATAAGAAGGAGGTGTGTTTCCACCATGGATCTCAAAGGTCAAGCCAAGTTCCCTGGCAAAGGTGGAAGCTCTCCATAACAAGAGTGAAACAAGATGCTTTTTATGCATGATGTGAAAACATACAACATCCAGCTAAGGGGTTGCTAATTCTTTTATCTTGATTTATAACCTAGGCTTTAGGTGAGGTTATGAGTTATTTATTTTTAGTTTTGAGTTGATTAATTGAATACAAAATTTGTTTTCCTAAGAGCCTAAATAGCATCTAGGTCATTCATCAATCAATGAAGAGACTAGGAAAATATGCCATCTTAATGCATAAGCTAAACAAACATCAAACAATTTATAAAGCTAGCACAAAAGAATAAAAGGCCTTTTATGGTCGGGCTCCACTGCACAAACCTGAAAATAAATTGGGTAGCCGAGCTCTACCCTTATACAACTCAGATTACAAATGAACTTATTACAATCAAGAAGGAATTCATGTTATGGGAGTCTTCATTCTTCATTCTTCATTTCTTCTTTCTTCTTTTCTTTCTTCTTTCTTCTTTTGGTTGGTTGGAATGTGGTTGCTCCAAAGGCTTCACATGGTACATAAGACATAGTCTTATGACCAATATTCATCTTAATCCCCCATAACAATTATTCTAAATGCTAATTACAAAATTACATGAAATTGGGAAAAGTAAATTTAACTAAAACCTGCAAAATAGAGATTAGCTAAACAAACTACACAATCCCAAGCATGTATATGAATAAATTGGGCTTAGCACCCCACACATGGGTAACCAAGTCCACTTGGCCTATTTTGGATTATGCTTAGGGGTATAAGCAATCTGCATAGCAAAAGCATTTATATTTTTATTACAATGTCCCTTAAGCACAATCCCCTACAGAAGATAATGGTTAAACTAAGTTTGCCATACCATTCAGTCTACGCACATACACCCTAACATCGAGAATAAAATATTACATCACAAAATAAAATTAGGCATCAAACCATGCACCACCCTAACATAGGACTAGAAATGGTGACTTAGCCTAATGTGTGTGCCATTTAAGGCTTGTGTGACGTGTCTTAGCTAGGATTTAAGGTTAAAGTTTTCTAAGTGTGAGAGGTTTAACTTAGAGGATGATTTTATTTAAGTAATTTAGTTAATTTGTTAATTTTATTTGATGATTTAATTTAGTTTGAATGAACTTATACTTACTAAGTGTTGTAAAGAGAGGAAAAGAGAAGAGAAATTCTCTTTCCTCTCTACCTTAAGTAACTTCTAAGATAGATTCATTTGTGATTTTTTTATTTAGTGAATTTTTTATTATGTGTTTGAATTAGTTTTAAGTTTAGATTTACTCTAAATCAACCTATTCAAATAAGAAAGACATTTAGGATTAACTAAAGTGAATTACTATCACAAAACACACAACACTTTATTTCTTTTCAACATATGTAACATGCATATGGATGAATCCTAAGTATATCTATACATGCAAATGGAAATATTTAGCACACCTTAATGATGAATGGTAAAGGATGTTGCTTAAGAAAATTTGGATGCTTCATGATGCATGATTTTGTTAAGTAGAAAAGAAAGGGATTCTTTTATCCATTATTCATATGCACATTTACATATATATGAAAGACATTAGTGAGTATGCCTCCATTATTTTCTACACCAGGGGTATAAGGTACAAGACCTTCTTAGGGCTACTTAAAGCCTCGCAACCCCGGGATGTCCAGACTAATATACCACTTTTCTTAAATACATGTGCATGTACAAAAAGAAATGAATGGAAAAAGAATCATGCAAAAGGATTATGTTTGTTTGTTTGATTTGTTGGTTATTTAATTTATATGTGCAAATGTGAAGATTCTTCATAAATGATAACATAAAAATGAATAGGAATATATTTAAGCAAGTGTTGTGTTCTTTTCAAATGAACTATACACTTTGCAAATCCTATTCAAAACTATGTTAAAAGAGAAGAGAAGGAAAAGTCACATAATGCACATCTTATATTATGCTCACATGCAAGCTTCTAAGTAATTATAAGTAGCATACCTTTCATTTGTAATCTTTGGGTTATAGGTTTTGAAAATAATTTTGGATTTAATAGTGATAATGGCTATCATATTCTTAATTTTGCCAAAACATGCAATTTGGTGTAAAGAAAACATTTCATTTTATTTTATTTTTCAAAAGACATGAAAGCATGATTTTCATATGACATATACCATTTAGCATGCTAGGGAAGAAATAAAGTGATGCAAGCATGTAATTTCATTCACCTTAATTAATTTTTAAAGACAATCCTATGGAATAAGATCATTTAAGTAATTATAAGTAGCATACCTTTCATTTGTAATCTTTGGGTTATAGGTTTTGAAAATAATTTTGGATTTAATAGTGATAATAGCTATCATATTCTTAATTTTGCCAAAACATGCAATTTGGTGTAAAGAAAACATTTCATTTTATTTTATTTTTCAAAAGACATGAAAGCATGATTTTCATATGACATATACCATTTAGCATGCTAGGGAAGAAATAAAGTGATGCAAGCATGTAATTTCATTCACCTTAATTAATTTTTAAAGACAATCCTATGGAATAAGATCATTTAAAGTGAATCAAAGTTGTTTAAAGAAATCTTATTTCTATTTTAGGTTAGATTTGATTTTGGAAATGTGAAAAGGTTTGCTGGTCCTAACCCATCTTCCACATGTGTGTATTGATTTAGTTTAATTTTTAGAACCCTTAAGTTGATTTTATGTTTAGTTTAGGTTAAGGTGTAAAATAAGTTCATTAATTACCCCTTACCTACACTTCATTAACATAATTAATCAATTAATTATGAGCCAACATATGATATGCAACCACATTAAAATTGAATCAATAATGCACCTAGGAAAGAAAGGGGCCTAGAATAATTGGCACACAATTAATGATTAATTAAGATAAATGGTTTAATTAATTACTTTCATAACCCTTCCAACACATGTGGGTTGGAAATAATTTCCTTAAGCTTGCTTAGGTTATTAAACACCTAACTATCTACCTAACAAAGGATTGATTAAGTTTAGGTTGATTTGGTTAAGTTCAAGAATTTGACTTGAAAGAGTTTAGCTTGAATTTTGTTTAGATTTGGATTTGAGTTTTGAATTTGGTTTTGGGTATTTAAATTTATATTTCATTTATATTTGTGAATATAAATGAGAATATAAATGAGTTATGAGAAAATTTTTTGAATTTGATTTGATTTGGATTTGATTTGAGTTAAGTCCATAAGATGAAATCAAAGTGACTTAGGAAAGATTTTTGAATTTGGGATTCAATCATGGGTTTCAATCATTTGGAATTGATTCATGATTTGAGAAAATCCATTGGAATTGATTTAAGGTTTGAGAAAATCAATTAATTTGGAATTGATTTGAGATTTGATTTTGGAATTGGTTTGAGGTTGAAGTTGATTATGATTTGGATTTGGAGTTGATTTGAGTTTGAAGTTTGATTTGGATTTGAAGTTGATTATGATTTGAGGTTGATTTTGATTTGAGAAAATCAATTAAGTTGGAATTGATTTGAGTTTTAAAATTTGACTTGAAGGAAGGAAGTGAGCATTTGGTTCAAGGTATAGGGTAGGCAAGTTTTCCTAACACCCATAAGGCATGACCTATTCATATGGCTAACTCTTCTAAGTCTCTAGGGTTAGGTTGTGTGTTCACCTAATCACTAGAAGTGTCTTAAGACTACGAAACTCTTAGTGTCTAAAAGGAGTCCTATGTCTAAGATGGAGAGGTTGAGAGCTCATTCTAAAAATGAGGTCAACACACATGTTCTAAGTTATAGGAACATGCAAGCTTATGAATATTTATAATTGTCATCACTCCATATATTATAATTGACTTATATGCTTTTGAAAATAATTTTAAATTTAATAGTGATAATAGACACACATATTTTTATTCAAATCAACACTTGCAAGCTTGACATAATGGAAATCATTTCATTTAATTGATTTTTGAAAAGATGTATGCTTGACTACAAGTGACATACAACATTTAATATGGTTGGAAAGAAATAAAGGGACATAAGCACATGATTTCATTCTATCAAATCAATTCCTAAGGACAATAATATTAGAAAAACTCATTTAAAATAATCCAATCATGATTTCATTTAATTACTTATAATGTCATTTTCATTTTCATGTTTGATTTGATTTAAGAAATATGAGAATAGGTTTGCTAATCCTAATCTCATTCCCCATGTGTGAGTTAATTTGACTTAATGAAAAGTAATTAGATTGATTTTATGGATTAATTAGGTTAATGTATGAATTAAATTAATTAATTAAACCCTTACCTATGTTACCTTAAGATAATTAATCAAATGATTATGAGCCAATGTAATATGCAAATGAATTGAAAAGTAAATAGCAATGCTCCTATGAAATGAAAGAGGCCTAATGCAATTAGTTCACAATCATTGATTAACTAAGCTTATTGAACATACTTAATTACTTTTATGATTTTCTCACACATGTGAGCTAACCATAATTTCATTAAACCTCTTTAGGCTATTGAATACCTAAAGGCCTACCCCTGAATTAATTAATGAAAATCAAATCCATTTTAAAGCTTAATTAAGCTAATTAAATAATTAATTAGTTAATTAACTCCTAATTAATTTCTCTTGAAAAGTAAAGGAAATTTAGGAAAAAGATTAGGAAAAATTCCCCAATCACTTTCCCTAAACCTCCTTACTGTTAATTTGTGCCAAATGAGTCCAATTAATTAGTTAATTTACTATTCCCATGCTTAATTAATTAATTAAGTTAGGAAGGTAATTAAGTCCTAATCATTTGATTTCCCCAATTAATCAGCCAATAAATTCCAAGAAAAATGGGGGGAGGCAGAGGTCATTCCCATAAGCAACCTCAAAAAATTTGAAACCAATTGGGTGATTCATTAAGGAGTAATTAGGTTAATTAAAATTTTAATCAAACCCTAATTAAGACAAAAATATTGTTCAAAATTAATTAAAGATAATTTAATGGGCTTCCCTCAAAAATACATTTAAAATGAGCCCTCATTTATATTTTTTGGATTTTTCTATAATTAGTTATGAATTATAAAAGTTTCATTATTAAAAACCAATTAAATAACCTAATTAAGCCTTAATCCCATCAGTGCCACGTGGCTTACAGATGTGGCACTCTTTTCACATGGTGCCACTGGATTGGCTATTAGAGTTGTCACATTTACGATTGACTCATATGGCGATAGGATGTTCTTTCCTGTGGATCGTCTGATCTAAGATCGGATGACCACCATCAAACTAGCGGCTAAGGAGGGATTAAATAGTGGATCAAGCATGATTTGATAAGAGCTGTTCATTCCACTCAGGTGGAACGGATGACCCGTGATCTCTCTTCCTATGAGCGATGAATGACGAAGCCCGTCTACCATGGATCACTCGATTCAAGCTCACCCAAGCTTAAATTCATTCCAAAATGAACCCACACCTTCACACGAGGGATCCACGAAGATCCAATAGCTAGGATCAACTCACATGCAACTTTTCTTCAAAAAGCTCTGATCCATTTTAAGCTAAAGCTTGGATTTAATGGAAATACCTCGCCAAAGCTAAGATCCACAGGCCGCACACTTGAGGAAGCTTTGTCTAGTATAGATGAGGCCCTGTTGAGAAGCAATTAGATTGGTTCCACTCGAATTTCTCGGAAGGCCAATGATCAACCTTTAAAGCCTCGGTCTTGATTGAAGTCCATCCTCTGATTAATTTGAAGCTCAAAAAATGGCTTGGGTAACTTTGACGAGGTATGTGGAAGGTGTGTGTAAGAGGAATCAAAGTTTGGTTGAGAGAGGAAGAAGTTTAGATCAAGATTGAGCTCCCCTATTTTGGCTGTGCATGGGAGGGGAAAATCAAAAGTGGGGAGGCCTTGGGAATGCTCTGAGGAGTCTTAGGGTGTTTCATTTCACTCTTGGGAGCTCAGAAGAATTGAATGAATGTGAAATCATTTGAATTGAAATTATCAATTTGAGGTGGATGGGCGATTGTCTCCCAATTTTGTGGCCAACGCCACGTGAGTGCTCACCATCATGTCCACGTGGCTCAGTTTGATTGGGGGAGTACTTGGGAGGTGGCTCAAGACTTGATATGGGCTGATCTCCTTGCTTGGATCCAATGGGTGCTCGATTTGTGAGGGAGGTGTGGTCCATGCAAGTCAGCCCTCTTGGGGAGCTGAGGTTGGGTCGAAAAAATGGGGTGAGTGAGGGCTGGCAAGTGATGGGAGAGTGGACTTTGCAATTTATGAGTGTAATTCTATGCAAAGAGGGTTTGACTAATGGATAATAGCTTGGATTGGGTTCACAAGGATTTTGGGTTGACTTTAGGCTAACTAAAGATGGGGTTGGGTCGGGTTTGGTCAGCTTCCAATGGGTCATGGGTTTTGACTAATTTGGTCATATGGGTTCAATTTGGGTCATGTTGGGTTAGGTTAACCAATTGGTCAAATTGGGTCAAACCAAGGCTTCGGTTAGGTTCAAACGATGATTTGAAGTGTTTTGGTTCAAGTGGTTTCAATCAATTTGGCCTAGGTTTGATTTTGGCTCATTTGGATTCATGTAGGTCAAATGGGCTAAGTTGACCAATTTTACCAAATTGGCCAAAATGGCTTGGGTTGGGCATTGGTTTAAGTTCAATTGGTTGATTAAAAATGATTGTAGGATTTGGTTTAAATCAATTTGGATTTAATTTAATTTTTAGCCAATTTGACCTTTTTGGTCAATTTTGGCTAGGTTGCTCAATTGGGTTAGGTTCGGTTCAATTGACCAAATTGGAGCTTTGGTCAAGTTCAACAATGAATTTGGAATGAACTTGTGCCATTGGTTGCAATCAATTTGGGTTAAACTATGGTTTGACCCTTTTTGGCCTTTTAGGTCAATTTGGGTCAACTTGGATCAAATGATCAATTGGGTTTGGTTTAGCTCAATTGATGGTCAAGTCATGTTCAAATATTGATTATGAGTTGATGTGAATTAATGGTTTCAATCAATTTGGTGTAGTATGTGTTTTGTCTAGTTTTACTTTCATATGGGTTAAAGGTTGACTTGGTTTGACCCAAGTCAAGGTGATTGATCATCCTAGGGTGATTGTTGATGATAATATGAGGCTTGGATGGCCTTGGTTAACTCCAATTTGGGTTGGATTAGAACTTGACTCAAAATGTCCTTGATATTTTAGGTCAAGTGGACCTAAATGGGTCAATTGGCTTGGTTTTGGCTTGATTCAAGTTTAGTTGAACTTATATATGAGCCTATGATTGAAATATAAATTCAACTGCAATCAATTTGGAGTCCAATGGACATTGGCTCATTTAAAATTTTCAAGTTAAAAGGAGCTAACTCGGGCTTGACTTGGGTTGAGTTGAGTTTGGTTTGATGATTATATGTTTCATTTATATTTGGATAGATGATTGAAGGAATGATTGATTCAAAGAAAATTCATTGGTTTTGACTTGATTTGGATAGGATTTGGCTAAGTCTATGGAAATGGCTTAAAAGAATTGAATTAGGTTTTGATTTAATTTTGGATTTGGTTTTGGCTATTTGAATTTATATTTCATTTATATTTGGGAATATAAATGAAGATATAAATGATTCATGAGAAAATCACTTGAGTTTGGAGTGATTTGGAAGAAAATTTGACTAAGCTCATGGAGGTAGGTCAAAAGGGCTTATGTAGGAAATTAATTTAGTTTGCTTTAATTTTGGTAATTGAAATGTGGGTTTCATTTATATTTTTGAATATAAATGAAAATATAATTGATTTATAAAGAAACTAATTGATTTTGGGCTGATTTGTATGAGATTTAGCCAAGCTTAAGGAGGTAGGTCTATATGGCTTAGGAAGGGTCTTGGTTGGATTTTGATTTAGTTTGGTTTAATTTTGGTCATTTGGGTTTATATTTCATTTATATTTGTAAATATAAACGAAGATATAAATTATTCATGAAGGGATCAATTAAATTTCGGTTGAATTGGGTGGAGATTTGGTTAAGTCTATGGAATTTAATCATAAGGTTTATGAAGAATTTTGGACTTTAATTTAATCATGGGATTGAATCATTTGAAGATGGATTTGAATTGGAATTTGGTAGTTTGACTGAAGGATTGAACTGATATTTGAAAAAATCAAATAAATTGGGATTGATTTGAATTTGGCTAAGGCTATGTCCATAAGATGAAATCAAAGGGCTTAGGAAGGATTTTGAATTTGAGTTTGATCATGGATTTCAATCAAATATTTTGGAACTTAGATTTGGAATTGGAATTGGAATTAGGATTTAAGGTTTGGTTTGAGATTTGAATTTGGATTGGATTTGAGAAGGTGCCTATGGATTAGGTTTAAGCCATAAGGTGGATGATTCCCTTAAGTCTTAAGGCATGGCCTAACCTATGATTAACCCTTCTAAGTCTTTAGGCTTAGGTTAATTATCCACCTAAAAACTAGAAGTGTATTGAGACTAAGGAACTCTTAGTGTCTATAAGAGTCTTAGATCTATGCTGAGGAGGTTGAAGACTCACTCTAAAAGTGAGGTCAATAATAGGACCCCAATAGGTGTGTGTTACTGACAAGGCACACCGGACATAATGGCATTGACCGTGATGATCAAAAATGTCTGAAGGATTGCAAGTGCTAGTGGAAACGATCAACACTTAAATCAAGATGTAGACAAAATCATGATCTTAGTGCAATGCAACTCAACTTATGCCAAGGGCATCAGAGGGCAATAAGATTTGGTTGGAATTTCATGTCAAGGATATGAAGAAAGATCCGCTAGGGGATCAGACATGCATTGGACATGACATGTGAGAGGTTTATGCAGAGGGCATAAAATCAGGAATCCGCTGGGGATAAGAGTATATGAACCTTCCATTGGGGAAACATGTTCAAGCTATCCACTAGGGATGAGAATTTGAGTTGATTTAATTTGTGATCATGGGGTTCCACTAGGGAGAGGATATAATTTGGTTTAATGTGAAGTCGAGAGCATATCTGCTAGAGATATGAGCTCGGATCCACTAGGGAATAAGGCGGATTTAATATATGTGTTTCTTTGGGTTGCTTGGGGAAGTATCCGCTGGGGATAAGAGTGAATTTAATATATGGACATTGTCGGTGTGCGATGGATCTACTGAGAAGGGGCTACATTATTCTTGGCCTATCTTAGATTTATAAATCCAAAGGGATAGTCTACCAACCATAAGGTAGGACTAACCAACCTAAGAGTGACTTCTGAGAGAGTGCTGCTAGGGACTTACCTCTACTCAAGAGTAGTTGAGATTAATTTCATTTTTATTTAATGGGCCTTGTTAGTGTGCGATGGATTTACTAAGAAGGGGCTATATCAGCCTTGGCCTATCTTAGATTTACAAATCCGAAGGTAAAGTCTACCGACTGCGAGGAAGAGCTAACCAACCTAAGGGGTGCCTTTCAGTGTGCAACGGCTGTGCTAAGAAGAAAGTGTGTAGACTTACATCTTTCGAAGTGGGGAGTAATCCCTGGGGTGATCGATCGGTAGCACAACAAATTGAACCTGACCTAAGGCTGGCCGTCGGTATGCAATGGTTGTGCTGGAGAGAATGTGCATAGACTTACATCTTCCAAAGCAAGGATGACCGTTGGGGTGACTTTTTGGTGGCACAACAAGTCAAACTCAACCTAAGATCGACTATTGAGAGAGTGCTACTGGGGACTTATATCAACTCAAGAGTAGTCAAGTGATTCGTATAGGGAGTTTTACTGACACCGCCCTAAAGATAGGATGCCTACTTGGAAAAGGTGTCATTAGGGGCGTCCTCCTAATCCACAAGAGAAAATATATATTTTTGTTTATCTATTTGTGTGGACTGTGTTGGTTTGCGAAAGACCACACTGAGAAGGGGCTTATATTAGCCTAGTTATATCTCAGAATTATTGGACCAAGGGAGAATCTACAGATCCGTAAGATAAGTTCTCTAACCATAGGGGTGGCTGCTAGGAAAGGGGGACTGTCCAATCCAATAGTAACCTAAGTAGTGTCTAAATGGGGATGTTAAGGATGTGATCCAAATAGAGTGCCCACAGGGGAGGTGTTGCTAGGGGCTTTATCTTGGACCCTATAAAATAAAGCCTATAGGTGTATGATGGTCAACTCAAGGAGTAAGCTTGTAGGCTTACATTTGCCATGAGTGGTGTATCCACCGGGTGGGTCACTATCAGCATAGCAAGAACCAACCAACCTAAGGTGCCTATCAGTGTGCAACGATCAATCTGAGGAGAAGGCTTATAGACTTACATCTTTACTGACGGAAATGATCACCAGGATAGTTTGTCATCAGTGGGATAGATGCTATCCGACCTAGGGTGATTACTAAGTGGGGAGTCTCGTATGAGGACTAGAACCAGACTTGAAGTAGTCAGGAGAAAAGGGGCCACTGAAAGACTTATCCTAAGCCTCAAATATACTCGACCCAGCCAGTGCATGATGGCCAATCTAAGAAGAAAGCATGTAGACTTACATCTTCTTAAATAAAGTCAACATGAGGTAGCTTACCGACCATGCAGTAAGGCCTACCAAATTAACAAGGTGCTCATCGATTTACAATGGTCAAGTCAGGAAGAAAGTGTGTAGACTTACATCCTCTTAAATAAGGAACCACTGGGGTGACACATTAGTAGGGTAGCACATCAACCTGACCTAGAGCAGCTATTGAGTGAGTGCTACTAAGGGATTTATCCCAACTCAAAGTAGCCAGAGACAAAAGATGTGTGTTTGTTTTGTATGTGGTTATGTGTAGTTTGTGTTTGTGTTGTGTTGATTAAGGATAGAAGGCTGCTCAGATTCCTTACACCTACCCTAAACACATCGTGGTGGATTCACAAACAAAGATGTTTCTCAACATAGAAAAGATGAAATTTGAGATGAAAAGAAGTTTGATTGATAATTATTTTCAGATAAGATTCATGGATAATATTTCTCTAGATAGAGCCTGTTGATTGGAAGCATCGGGCGCTCTCCCTTATGGTTTATGAACCGATAAGATCCTCATTGGTAGGCCTTTTCTATGGCAAATGGATCTTTCCAAGTGGGTTCAAACTTGCCTCCCATCTTGCAATGGGCAACAACTAGTCTCCTTAGAACTAAAATAAGCTCTCCTAATTGAAAAGCTCTAGGACGGACCAACTTGTTGTGAGCTTGAATCATTTTGGCCTTGTACAACTTGAGGTTCTGGCATGCCTGTAAGCATCTCTCCTCCAAAGCTTCAAGCTCTTCTAACCATAACTTGGTGTTATGCTCTATTATGATCTTACTACCCACAACTATCCTTAGTGATGTGAGTTGGACTTCTAATGGTAGAACTGCTTCAAACCCATACACTATGGAGAAATGGGTATATTGAGTTGGAGTTCTGTATGTGGTGCGGTAAGCCCACAAGGCTTCAACCAACTACGCATGCCACTATCACTTGTTATCGTTGAGTGTCTTCTTTAATATATGGATGAGAGTTTTGTTAAAGGCTTATGCTAAACCGTTTACCCTCGGGTAGTAGATGGTGGAATATCTTCAATTTATGCTGTGTTTTTGAGCAAAGTTGTTAATTTTGGAGCTATTGAATGGAATATCATTATCAGATATAATTTTTCGAGGCACCCCAAATCTATATATTGTATGGTTTCTAAAAAATTGGAGCACATGCTGAGCTGTGACCTCTCTAAGTGGGATCACCTCTGCCCACTTGGAAAAATAGTTGGTGGCAGCTAGGATAAATCAATGACCCTTAGAAGAAGGAGGATCGATTGGACCCACTATGTCGGTACCCCAACACTCAAATGACCATGAGGCCAATGTAAGGTGTAGAATGTTGGGTGGTTGGTGTAAGACCACACCGTGCAGTTGACATTGGTGTCATCTCCTAGCTACGTCCATGAAGTCTGTGATCATTGAAGAACATTAGTATCATAGTCGCTTGATCTTGGTTTTCATCTTCAGACCGAATTGATGAGCTTCACATAAATCTCAGTCACGATCTTATGGGCTTCATGTTTGTCCAAACAACATAACCATATATGATCAAAGGACCATCGGTGCAAGGTGCCATCCACAAGAGCGTAGGAAAGAGCTCTCTGCTACACCTGATGTGCTAGGGACTTTTGTTGAGGTAGTTTGCATATATTTAGATAATCCATGAATAGTTTCCTCCAATCTGACTCATCATCCTTTTTGGCAACAATAAACTCCCCTTTAAGAGAGAGTCTCTTGATGAGTTCAATGTCAATATGTGATAAGACTTGTCTATTTTGGACTCTTGTTAGTATGGACTCATCTTCCAGACATGCCACCTCTTTAACAAGCTTGGCTAAAGCATTTTCTACGAGGTTCTCCCCTTGAGGAATCTTATAAATGGTAACCTCTGGGATTTGGGTCAACAATTCCATAGTGTAATTATGGTAGCGATGGAGCTTAGGCTTTAAAACTTTATAAGACCCAACAATTTGGTTGATGACTAATTGAGAATCCTCGAAGATGTTGATATCCTAGATGCATAACATAATGACTAACTCCAAACCAACAATCAAAGCCTCCTATTCGGCTTCCTTGTTGGTGCATGGATTAGACAAATGATATGAGAATCTCATCACATTGCGGTCCAGAGTTAGGAAAACTATTCCTACCCCTACCTTCCCTAAGATAGTAAATTATGGTTCTTCTCCCCTTTGAGAGGAAGCCACACCATCAAAATACATCTCGCAGTGGCGAAAGCTAGTGTCCTTTAAGTTCATGATTTGTTCATCAGGGAGGTCATCACTAAGCGAAGAGTCAGTAGGAAGTGGGTGTGCTGCTAAGAAATCCGCTAGTGCTTGTCCTTTCATCACACGGAGGGTACGAAAGTGATATCAAACTATGAAAAAATCATGGACCAACGTCCTAACTGTCCAATTACTGTACCGATAATGTTCGCTGGATTATGAGATATTGTAGTGGATTCTTAAAGATCAAGTTCACCTTTTGAGAAAGAATGTAATACCGTAGCTTTTAGGATGCAAAGTTTAAATCTAGACAATGCTTTTCAATGGGTGGATAATTTGCCTCAATAGGGATTAGATGATGCCTAGGATAGTAGAGTGCATTCCCTTTCCCTTCATCATTGGCCTGGGCTAACAAAGTGCTAATGGAGTCATCTAATGTAATAATATATAATATCAATGGCTTGTACGGGATATGTGTTGCTAGAACTGGCGGAATCATCATGTAGTGCTTGATGTATTCAAAGGCATGTTGACACTTGTCATCCCACTTGAACTTGGCATCCTTTTTGACAAGTGCTGAAAATGGTTGACATCTTCCTGATAGGTTGAAAATGAAGCGTCTTAGATATGCCAACTGCCCTTGGAATGATTTGAGTTATGTTAGACTTTTAGAGGGTGGCATTTATAATATCATTTGATCTTCTCTAGTTTGATTTCTATTCCACAGTGCTAGACAACAAACCTAAGGAATTTTCCTGAAACTACTTTGAATGCACACTTTAGGAGATTCATTTTGAGGTTAAAATATCTTAACCATTCGAAAACTACTCTCAAGTCAAGAGATGATCTTCCGTTTCTTTACTTTTGACCATAAGATCATTGACATAACACTCTACTTGATGATGAATGAGTTCATCGAAGATTCGAGTCATAGCCTGCTGGTAGGTAGCACTAGCATTTTTAAGGCCAAAAGGCATGACCCTATAGCAAAAGATTCCGATCGAGGTTCAAAAAGCAGTGTTCCTTTCATCCTCAGGGGTCATCTTTATTTGGTTATATATAGATGAGCCATATATGAAAGAGAAGACTGCGTGAGATGAGATAATGTACACCATCAGTTCTAAGATTGGTAGTGGAAATTCGTCTTTTGGATATGCCTTATTCAAATCCCTAAAATTGATGCATATGCAAATTTGGCTAGTTTTTTCTTAATTGGAACGATACTGGCCAACCATGTAGAACATTTTTCTTCCATGATGAAGCCATCATCGATCAGTTTCTTGACTTCATAAATGACCTACTGTTCAATGTCTAATCGCATGCGTCTAGTAGCTTACTTGATAGGGTTAGCACTAGGCTCTATTGCTAGTTTGTGGATTTCTTTATTAAGAGATAAACCGGGCATCTATTCTTAACTCAATGTGAAGTAGTCCTTAAACTCAGTCAATATCCTAACTAAGTCATTAATTTAAGTATTATTCAACAAATAATTGATCTATGTCAGACGTGGATTGTCTTAGTTTATAAGTTAATTTCTTTGAGCTCATCGATGGTTAATCTGATCTCCTCTTCGAACTCTAGCGATGCATCTTTGACTTCAAAGTCATTTGGATCATCTAAAATTCTAAACACACCTCCTCATATGAGTTATTATGATTTGAAAAGAACCTATCAAATTCCAAATGATTAGTGATGACTAGGCAATAATTATCATCATCGAGTGGACCTACTTTACTGAATCCTAGTCCAGATTTTGATTGAGGATGTCTGCTTTGGTTGTCCCATAACCTTTCAAAGTAGTCTGACTTGTGTTTAGACCAAGTATGTGGGATTAATCTCTTCTTTGCTAGATTAAGAATAGAAGATGAGTACCAATCAAAAGGTAATTGTATTAAATATTTATATGAATCATCCTCAAGTTCTACATCAGCTTTCTGATTTGAGGATGATGCTCCCAAAAAGAATCTCTGAGTCTTCCCATCTATGGATGACTTAGGAGCTTCCTTGACTACAAAACCCTCAACTTTTTGTGAAGAAAATGGGGTTAGAGCTAAGGTTTCCAACTGGTGCCTGACTATTTCATATATAGACTTATATACATTTATGCTTTGCTTTAGAGCTCGATCTTCATCACTATTCTACTCAAGTGTCACCTCGAAAGGGATCTGTTGCTGAGAAGAGTTGGCTGGTATGCTAACCACATAAGACTTATCCTCTAAACTAAATTCTAAGTCTATGTGGAATGCAGGTGTACTCCTAGTCACTGGGACATACCTCCTATTGGGTGGCCAATATGGGGGCTTTCCACTTTGGGGGTTGCCTTTGAATTGTCCTTCTCCTCTGCCTGGTGGAGGTTGGGTCATCCTACCCATATGTTTGAGTGGAGTAACGAACTATGGGTGAAATCTAATGTCAGGCTCTATATCTTTCTCTGAGTCCATGTCTTGCTCTCTTTTATTTTCCTTTATTTTTCTCCTTTTTTTCTTTTTCTATTTCTTTTCTTTCTTTTTATCCCTCATGGGGATCTTGACTAGATTCGTGAGGATGGAGTTGTTGGTTTTAGAGGAGAAAATAGGTTGCATCCTCATATATCCTGACCTCATGAACTGTGAAGGGTTTGAGATCTCCTTTGACGTTGTACTCAATCCCACCTCTCATGAATTTCATACACTAATGTAAAGAAGATAGAATTGTGTTGTTTTAATGTATCTATGGTCTCCCAAGCAAAACATTAAAAGATGTATCCGAGTCTATGATATAAAACTTGGCTTTAGTCTTCCGATCATCTATCTCTAATGGAAACACTATGGAGCCTAAGGACCTATCTCCTTGTTCATTGAATCCTCTCAACATCATCCTATCTTTTTGGAGTTTCGAGATGTTGATCCTCAAGTAGGTAAGCATTCTTAGACTCATAATATTGACTGATGCACCTTAGTCAACCAAAATTCTTGATAACCTGTATCTGCCAATGTCCATTGTAATATAGAGAGGGCGGTTGTGCTTAGTCATCTCTAGAAGTAAGTCTTCATCACTAAATGTAACTCTTAAGATGTCCTTTGAGCTATGTGACTCCTCTTCAGTATAGATCAGATGAGCTAAACATATATCTGGATCAAGAAGAGATTTGATTAGAGATTCCCTCATCTTTTTAGAAAAGACAAGTGCATCATATATGCTTAACTTAGCTGGAAACTTTCTATGATGAGCTAAAATATTTTAATCAGCTCAAACTTGGACTCCATAAGCATATCCATAGGTGGAGCATCCTATGGAGGGGATATCTGCTCACTAGAGCCAATGACTTGTTTACCCTTATCCTGAGGTGCCACCTTAGGAGGTAGAACTTTGCCATTGCGTAGGTTGACTTCAGTAGCTTCTTGAAATGATGAACTTGTGGAAAGTTCTACCTTCTCATTAGGTATACCTATAACTTCTCTTATGGAATCTTCGGAGTCAGTTGACTCTAAGTTAATGTTAAGAAGTGAACCCAATTGATTCAGAAAAGAAAAGTCTGATTCTGAATCAGAAGAGAGGGGATCAGAATGACTAGAGCTATTATTATTTTCTAGACTTGGAGAGTTTTCAAGAGAAATAAAATCAAGAGTATGAGAAGTGGATAAGATGTAAGTAAAAGCTTTCTTCATTGATTTCTTTTTGGTGGAGGTACATGATAAAAATCTAACAAAGTAAGCAGATTAAGGGATTTAATGCCTTGTCCGCTAATACAACGCTCCTTCCAGTAGAAGAGGAGCTAGTAGAGGAAGAAGTAGTAGCTGCAACTATGGATGGAATGCTGGACTCGGATGGTGGTTGCACTACTGAACTATCTCTGCAAGTAGGTGTTGCAGTGTCACCTTCTTCAAGTTGTCTTTGGCAACTTGCAAACCTTCATTATTGTTGGAGGTTTAAGCTACCTCAAGAACCTGTAAAGAGAGTTTCATGATCTTAGAAACAAATTTTTTAGAGGTTTAGGATAAGGCAATATCCCAACCTTCTCTTATCTTAAGAGGATCACAAGTATCCCCAAGAATTACCCTAATATAATTAGATGGTTGTTCTAATAAGTATTCTTTGGGGATAACTACCGTGCCTGACTTGTAGGTACACTCAAGTTAGTCCTTAAAAGTGATGCAATCCTCTAAGACATGGATAATCATGTGGTGGTAGGGGCAATAGTTAGGATCATTATTCTTTCCCACTTTCTTCGGCCTCTTGGGCTATGGTAATTGAAAGTCAAGTTTCTTTAAGAGACTCTTAAAGATTTTTCTTAATACCTACCTCTTGAATGAATATGGCTTATTCAATATATTGACAAGAGTAGGTGGGTAATAGCTACCTAGCTGTGGAAAGGAGTATTGCTACTGGGTAGACTGCTGAGGTGGTGGAAATGTCCATTGTGGCAGCTGATATGACGGCCGAGGTAGTGGCAGAGGAGGTGGAAAAAGATGCTATTGAGCTTGGGGTTAATACTAAACTTTGGGTGGCTATTTCCCTCTATCCACTGACATAACTATCCCTGGCTTCTTCTTGAACGCCTTCTGTGGCTTGGGTCAAGATGATTGGTCAGGAAAGGGAAACTGTTTGTCTTCCTCTTGTAGGCTAGCCGCCTTGTTAATTAGTTTCTCAAATGTCTTAATGGTAAATCCCTTAAGAATGAAGGCGATCGAGCCATGAATATTCTTGAGAAAAATCTCAATGGCATACTATTTAGATAGTTGCGGCTCATATTTCATGCTCAGATTATGCCACCAAAAAATATAATTAACAAGGGACTCGTTGGGAACTTGCTTCACTACAATGAGATCACCTACAATCACTCTTTGTGTAGCTCCAGCAAACCTCTTGATGAAGAGGTGATCCAACTCAATAAAAGTTCTCATCGAACTATTGGGTAGTTGAGCGTATGAATCAAATGTAACCTCTGCTAGGCTGTTGATAGTGTGTCACTACCAGAGGCATTGCAACAGTCAGCCCTAAAGTGTGTAATATGTTGACGTGGATTTCTACTGCCATCAAAGATCTTGAAGGAAGATGACACAAAACCCTTGGGGTATTGAACTACATTGAATTCCTCTAGGTATGATATACCTTTTAGAATGGATGAGCTCCCCCTGGCTTGCGCCATCACTTCCCTCACCTGCTACTCCACCATATGCTTGATATCCTTTTTATGCTTGGAGGTGCCATCTGTAACCTTCTTATGCAAGCTACCAGCATCATCCTCTATGGGAGTGCACCTAGGACGGTCTAAAGTATGTGCCAACTCTGGTCTATCGGCTATCATAGGAGAAGGCTGTGAAACTGGGGCTGAGGTCTGTAATGCTAAAACCATTGCCATAAACTCCTCTATTTTCTTCTCCATCCTATCAATGTGTTCATCCTTCTGTCTGAGCTGGTGGAGGAGGTGCTGAGTCGAGTAAGAAGTGTCACCATCTTGGCTAAGCTGATCCAGCTGTAAGGACCCCTGTGTGTCAACCATATGGACCTCAGCTGTGTCTTCCAACTCATTAGGATCGAAGCTAACTCTATCCACCTCCTGATCTGAATGGTCACTCCCAAGAATTCATCTTTTCTCGATAATGTAGTATGCTAATATGTCATATAGTGATCGATCTACAATGTCTAGCTGGACTGGTATGAACACCCACTGACAGTTAACTGTAGGACTATGTTCATCTATCACTATACATCAGATACTACCTACTGACTAAATTTCCTCACTAGAAGGATCAACTGTCATGGGGACTATGTCTGTGTCCCCTCCCCTCTCTCCCTTTATCTGTAGTGGAGGTGGTGCAGCGATGACACTCTTGGGTCACCAGTCCTTCCTGACCACAACTCAGGTAGAGGGTCGAGCAGAGGAGCTCGATCTCACCTCAATAGGTGGAGTGGTTGGAGTGGGACCCTTGGGCCATAACCGGATCACCAGTGGGGATAGTCTTTCCCTAGATGGGGGATTTTGATGCTTAGCGAGGGTGGTTGATGCTGTAACCTGGACAGTTGATGGTGGATGGTGAGTGGAGTAGTGTGATGGCAACTCTGACTACCTCTCAAGTGGAGATCATCGTGAAGAATAATATTGTATGAGTGATTGGCCCATCATGATCGAAATCCATCAGGCGATGTCGCCGGCTACCTAGCATACCTATGTCTCTCTCTCTTGCCCGCATGGGCTGATACTCAAGCCTCCATGGCTCTTTCTATATGGATCTGACTCCTAATGATCCTAGGGATCACAGATCTCAAGTCAAAAAATGCACCAGACTTTGAGCGTTTGTATGCTTTACCGACCTGGCGAAGAATAATTCTAAGATCGGTATAAGGCCTCCTATGCTCCTTAGCTGGTGTCTCAAAGTGTGTGGGTGGTGGAGGAAATGCATCAATCCTCCTCTCCATATGAGGTCGAGAGGGGGTGAAACTTACTGCCACTCAAAAGTGGAGAGGTCTCATGGGGAGAACCTCCTCCATGTGTGATGCGTCATCTCTCCTGCCACTCATGATGCCGCTTGACCTTTGATTTTATTGTGGGTCAAAAGTGAGAAGGTAACGAGCTAGAACCTACCTCAAAGGTAGAGGAGACTATCTTGGAAGCCAAGATAGCCTTCCCCTTTGGGGTGACCAAAGAGGAGGTAGTAGCTCTCAATGAAACTAAAATAGGGGAAACTGATTGAACCCATACTAAAGTAGCTGGCACTGACATTGACACTAATCGGGCTGTGGAAACTATGGCAGCCATTCTCTTCAATGTGGGGAACTCAGATTCAGACAAAATGTCGATGGATAAGTGGCGTCCGTCCTGCCACCTCCTTCCTACAAATAGTTGTGAGGGTTATCTCCTCACAAGTAACTTGGAATTCTTCAAAACCATGACCAAAGTAAATCAGATTCGTGGCAACAATCGTGGTGAGATTGGCCTGATCCAAGGCCAGATCTACACCAGAGGGGAAGGAGAAAGCAAACTTATCGAAGAACCACTAATCAAGAAAAAAGACCGTCGTAATCACGCATTTATTGAAACATAATTGAGTTAGACCCTTGCTTTGATATTTTTCTTCAGTCATTGAATTCTAAATTTGATTTGGAATTTGAACCTACACGCAACAAATTTAGGTATGGTAAGTAGGGTTCATTGAATTTTGGAGAGATTTTTTATAATTGGAGGAGAGACTTTGCCATATGATTTTGATTTGGAACCCATACTCAACTAATTTAGGTAGGTTGAGCGGGGTTCAAATATTCAGAGAGACTTTGGAGATATATGTTGACTTTGGAGATATATATATATATATGTCTTGTTTGAAAATTTGATATGGATATGTGTTGTATGTTTTGCTCAGATATTTGATTTGGAAAACCTTTACTTAGTAAATTTGGTATGCTAAAAAAAGTTTTTCCATTATATGTTTGAAAATTTTGTGAAAACATCTTTGCTTGTGATGATTGTGTGTGATATATGTTGACTTGATTTGAAAAATGGGTCCTTTACCTAACAAATTTGGTATGTTAAGTGGAGACCAAATGTGTTGTGATATGTGTTGATTTGAAAATGAGGCTCTTACTTAACAAATTTGGTATGTTAAGTAGGAGGCCAAATGTGTTGTGATATGTGTTGATTTGAAAATGAGGCTCTTACTTAACAAATTTAATATGTTAAGTAGGAGGCCAAATGTGTTGTGTTATGCGTTGATTTGATTTTTTTTTAAAAGAGGGGAACTCTTTATTTAACAAATATGGTATGTGAAATAGAGTTCAAATGTGTTATGGTTTTGAAAGAGGAAAATCTATTTAACAAATTTAGGTATGTTAAATAGAGTTCAATTTGTTTTTGTGATTTTTGAAAATGGGACTCTCATTTGACAAATTTGGGTATGTCAAATGGAGTCCAAATGTGTTTTGATGTCCAAGACTTTGGAAAAGAGGAATTCTATTTAACAAATGTAAGTGTGTTAAATAGAATTCAATTTGTTTTGATTTTTCCAGAAAGAAAGGAAACTCCCATTTGACAAATTTGGGTATGTCACATGGGGGTTCAAATATGCCTTCATTTTATGTGTGATTTTTTTTTTCTTTTGAAGTGAGGGAAATTCCAATTCTAGCATATATGAAATATGCTAAGTGGACTTTTCAATTTTATATTATGATTTCATTTAAAAATAGAATCTTCATTCAACAAATTTTAGTATGTTGAATGGAGATAGCTATTTTCAAAAATGTGTTTTTGAAAAAAAAATTTAAAAAATTTTAATTTTGATTTTGAAAAGAACCTCTATGTAGCAATTATAGGAATTGTTAAATGAGGTTTGGTTATTTTTATGCTTTTTGAAGACTTGTTATGAATTTTGTGCAAATCTTTTGTTATGTGAATTTTAAAAAAGTGCTTTTGAGAAGTGCCATTTTGTGAAAGGGGCTATTTTCTTAAGTATAAGATAAACCTTGTCTCACCAAGCTAGTGGTAAAGAGGTTCTAAGTTTTAGTCATCTCCTTTCATTTGTTAATTTTATCTTTCACCCATCGGGGGGCCTAATAGGGGTTTTAAGACCTACATGGAGTGAGGCCCTAAAACCTAAAGGATGTTGGCTAGCTTTGCTTGAGGATAAAATAAGCTAAGTGTCAACGGAAAGAAAGATAGACTCATATAAAATATAAGTCCACTATCGATGCTTGGATAAAATAATTGTCTATTAGAGATGGAGAGAGGAACCATTCTCAGCGGAGTCGCCAAAAAAATCTGCGGTGTTTATTTTTTAGAATGTATATGGGGGACACCACATAGATCTGAGGGTGTACTTTATGAAGTGATCGGATACGATATTGAGGTATGATGTACTATCTCGAAAGATAGAGGCATCACCCTTCAATGGACCTAATCACCTAATAAGGACTCCTAAGGCATGATGGGTCTTTGAATATATAAGGGATTTTCCCCCACTTTACATGGATGAATAAAGTAAGGTTTGTATTAGACCGAGTTCTAAAGTTCTCTATGGGGGAAACCACCCATAGTTAATTACATCCTATGGAAGGTAAATTCCTTAGGGATACTCTCGAATAAAGTAGGCAATTATTATCTCCAAAAATTTCAAAGGTAAGACTATCGATGAATTGGCTATGTTTGGAAAATCAATCAAAATAGATCAAAAGGAGAGACTTACTAAAAGAGACGAGTAAGGAATGCTCATGATATTAGGAAACTTAGTGAGCATTCCAATCTATCCTATAACTGGTCTTTATATATTTAAAATGGAGGAGAATTATTTATTCGAGTTGAAATTTTATTAGATCGTCAGGGCTTATAATCCAACAATACAAGATTGTGAAAATGCCTAAGATGTGAGGATTTATGCTTATAGCTCGAAGGAAACAACCACCTCAAATCCTAAATCTAGGGAGCTTTAGTAAGAGCTAAAGCATGACCTAAATCTAAACAAAAGTGGGTATATGGTTTACCTCCACATGAAAGAATAAACCACCCGACTGCTGGACTTATAACTGCCTGAGATGGAAGCCAGGTAACTCCTCCTACACTTTAAATCCATGTGGTCCTATCATATAAAATTACAAGATTAGTTAGGCTATTATTTACTTAGAATGAGACTAAAATCATTAAACCCACTCCCTAAGAGACTAGAGCATGAATGGTATGAGTAATGGCTTAGTCTGATGCGAATCTTCTCAAATTTTATTTGATTTTTGACACTTCATTTTGACAAAGGCTTTGGGATTTCTTATGCCTAAATGGATGATGAAATGAGATTATGGGCTAAATCATAGAGAAAGAGGTATTTTCCACCACAGAGGAGACCCTCAAAGGTCAAGTCTTCCCCTATCGTGCAAGAATGGAAACCCTCTTTTAGTAAGAGTGAAGCAATATGGATGCATGATATTAACCATTCAACATTCAGCTAAGGGGTTGCTAAATATTTTAATTATCTTGATTTAATGCTTAGGCTTTATATGAGGTTATGAATTATTTAAAACTTTAGTTATGAGTTGTAGTTGAGGTAGAAAAATTAATTTTTTCCTAAGAGCCTAATTGGATTCAGGCCACACATTAAATCATCACTCATAAAGAAGCTATGAAAAGGATTTCCATTTTTATTGCACAATTTAAACATAACATCAAATAATTTATAAATTTAACGTAAAAGAATAAAAGGCCAGTGCGGTTGGGTACTGCCGTACAACCCGAAAAGAGAAAATGGGTACCCGAGCTCTACCCTTATACAACCCAGAATATGAAAAAATAATTACAATTTACAAATGAATAAATGCTATGAGGGTCTTCTTCATTTCTTCCATTTGATGTGTGCTCACATCACAGGCCTAGATAAAGACTTCTAGTAACTGCTCATCCTAATCCCCTATAAAACTAATACTAATTCCTAATGTAAAATTAGATTATAAATAGGAAGGTTAAATCTAACTTCATATGAAAAATAAGTGTTAGCTAAACACACCAGCTATATGTATAATTTGTACTTAGCACCCTGCACATGGGTAGCCAAGCCCACCTATCCTAACTTGGATTATACTTAGGGGGTTTAAGAAACCTACAAAAAGAGCATTTATAATTATTTTAAGCACCCCTTAAGCATAATCCCCTACAGAAAATATGAATAGGCTAAACACGACCTAACATCCAGTCTACAAAGCATACACCCTAACATCCAATCTAAAACAATACATCACAAAATAAAACATATATCATACCATGCTCCATTATAACCTAAAGCTAGAAGTAGTGACTTAGTCTGATGTGTGTGTATTGAGGCATGTGTGGTATGTCCTAACTAGGCATTAAGGTTATGGTTTTATAAATGTGGAAGGACTTGAATTTAAAGGGTGATTTCACTTCAAGTGCTTTAATTGATTTGCAAGTTTTAATTTGTGTTTTATTTTATTTCATGTGACTTACACTTAGCAACTAAGTGTTATAAAGAGAGGAAAGAGAATTTCTCTCTTTCATTCCTATCCTAAGCCACTTTCTAAATCATGTTAAATCTCTTTAGTGAATGTCTTAGTACACATTTTAAATTAATCTTAAGTTTAGGATTACTTTAAGTAACCTCATTCAATAAGAGAGGCATCTTAAGATTGATTAGAATGAATTACTCATGACACATGTGCATTCATTTCCTTCCATCATATGCAACATGCATATGATTAAATCCTAAGTATACCTACACATACATGATTTAGAATTTGGTTGTAAGCATATACATTTGGAATTTGGTTGTTTCATTTGATTAAATTATTTTATCATATTAATTTAAAGCTCTATCTAAATTCTTATATAAAAATACATAAGAATAAAATTAAAAAGGTACGTGTCATTGTTAACTAGGGAAGTGAGGTAATCAAATGAACTCGTTTGGGCTAGCTAAAGCCTCATGTTCCTAGGATGTCTAATCTATATACCCATTACATTTAAACATATGTAAGTTTATAAACATGAACATAAGTAAGAAGTCTTTAAACCATATGATCAATTAATTCTATCACTTGAACAAATATGAATGCATGCCTTTCTTAATAGAAAAGGGGATTTTCATTCATTAGCTAAATGCACATATAAGTGTATAAAAGTTTTAAGTGGATACTTCGCCATTGTTAAACCAGGGGAGTGAGGTAAAGACCTCCTTAGGGCTACTTAAAGCCTTGCATCTCTGGAATGTCCAGATTATATATATCCACTACTCTTAAATACACATGAATGTACAAATAATTACAATAATGGAAAAAGCATGCAAAAGTTATATTCAATTTAATTGAATGAAGATTTCCATTCATTAGCTAAATGCACATTCAAGTGTATAAAAGTTTTAAGTGGATACTTTGCCATTGTTAAACCAAGGGAGTGAGGTAAAGACCTCCTTGGGGCTACTTAAAGCTTTGTATCCCCGGAATGTCCAGACTAGATATACCCACTACTCTTAAATACACATGAATTTACAAATAAGTACAAGAATGAAAAAATCATGCAAAAGTTATATTTGATTTAATTGGATCATTTATACATGTGAGCTAAAGTTCTATCTAGGTTCTAACATAGAGGTACATAGGAATGAATCCAAACAAATGTTATGTCCATTTCAAATGAACTATACACTTATTAACATTCAAACTTTATGTAAATCTATGAAGGTTGAAGAAAGAGAGCTCCATATCACATGTTCTAAGCTATAGGCACATGCAAGCTTATGAATATTTATAATTGTCATCACTCAATATATTATAATTGACTTGTATGCTTTTGAAAATAATTTTTAATTTAATAGTGATAATAGCCACATATATTTTTATTCAAATTAGCACATGCAAGCTTGGCATAATGGAAATCATTTTATTTAATTGATTTTTGAAAAAGATGTATGCATGACTACAAGTCAAATATACCATTTAATATGATTGGAAAGAAATAAAGGGACATAAGCACATGATTTCATTCAATCCAATCAATTCTTAAGGACAATCATAGCAAATAAACTCATTTAAAATAAACCAAAGCTTCTTAATGTCATTTTAATTTCATGTTTGATTTGATTTAAGAAATATGAGAAGAGGTTTGCTAATCATAATCCCATTCCCCAGGTGTAAGTTAATTTGACTTAATGAAAAGTAATTAGATTGATTTTATGGATTAATTATGTTAAGGTATGAATTAAATCAATTAATTATACCCTCACATATGTTAACTTAAGATAATTAATCAAATTATTATGAGCCAATGTAATATGCAAATGAATTAAAAAGTAAATAATAATGCTCCTATGAAATGAAAGGAGCCTAATGCAATTAGCTCATAATCATTGATTATTTTAGCTTAAGGAACTTAATTATTTTTATGGTTTTCTCACACATGTGAGCTAACCATAATTTCATTAAACCTTTTTAAGCTATTGAACACTTAAAAGCCTACCCTTGAATTAATTGAGAAAAATTAAATCCATTTTAAAGCTAATTAAGCTAATTAAATATTTAATTAGTTAATTAAATCCTAATTAATTTCTCTTGAAAAGTAAAGAAAATTTAGGAAAATGGTTAGGAAAAATTCCCCAATCACATTCCCTGAACCTCTTTACTATTAATCAATGCTAAATGAGTCATATTAATTAGTTAATTTACTGTTCCCATGCTTAATTAATCTTTAATTAAGTTAGGAAGGTAATTATGGCTTAATCAATTGATTTTCCCAATTAATCAGCCAACAAATTCCAAGAAATATGGTGGAGGCAGAGGTCATGCCCTTAAGCAACCTATGAAAGTTTTAAATTAATTAGGTGATTAATTAAGGAGTAATTTAATTAATTAAGTTTTTAATCAAACACTAATTAATCTAAATTACTATTTAAAATTAATTAGGAATAATTTTAATGGACTCCCCTCTGAAATACCTTTAAAATAAGCTCTTATTTGCATTTTTTTGGATTTGTTTATAATTAGTTATGAATTATAGAAGTTTCAGCCTTAAAAATTAATTAAATAACCTAATTAAGCCTTAATCCCATCGGTGCCACATGGCGCACTGACACGACATGCTTTCCATGTGGAACCATAGGATTGGCTATTAAAGTTGTCACATATGTGGCTAACTCGGATGGGTGTGGGACGAGCTTTCCCGTGAGCCGTACGATCTAAGATCGAACAACCACGATCAAACCCACGGTTAAGGAGGGATTAAACAATAGATATGGCATGATTTGATTAGAGCCGTTCATTCCAATCATATGGAATAGATGGCCCATGGTCTCTCTTCCTACGAGTGATGAATGACGGAGCCCGTCCACCATGGATCACTCGATTCGAGCTCACCTGAGCTCGGATTAATTCCAAAATCAACCCCCACCTTTGCACGAGGGATCCACGAAGATCCAACAACTAGGATCAGTTCACATGTAACTTTTCTTCAAAAAGCTCCAACCCATTTTAAGCTAAAGCTTAGATTTAATGGAAATACCTCATTGGAGCTAAGATTGGTGCTTCACATGCTTGAGGAAGCTTCGTCCTGTAGAGACAAGGCCCTGCTGAGCAATAATTGGATTTGTTCTACCCGTATTGCTCGGAAGGCCAAGAATCGAGCTTTGGAGCCTCGATCTTGATCAAAGTTCATCCTCCAATTGATTTGAAGCTCAGGAAATGGCTTGGGAAGCTTCAGTGAGGTATGTGGAATGTGTGTGTAAGAGGAATTAAAGTTTGGTTGAGAGGAAGAAGTTTGGATCGGAATTGAGCTCCCTTATTTTGTCTATGCACAAGAGGGAAAAATCTAAAGTGGGGAGGCCTTGGAAAAGCTCTAAGGAGTGCTAGGGCATTTCGTTTCACTCTTGGGAGCTCAGATAAATCGAATGAATGTGAAATCCAGTTTGAATTGAGGGGGTATATCCCTCAATTTGCTAAGGTGGATGGACGAGATTTTCTCCCATTATTCAACTGGCCAGCCATTGCTAGGGCACCAGAGTGGTCGCCATCATGTCCACGTGGCTCAGTTTGATTGGGGGAGTGCTTGGGAGGTGGCTCAAGGTTTGATATGGGCTGATCTCCTTGCTTGGATCCAATGGGTGCTCAGTTTGTAAGGGAAGTGAGTTAACTAACCTCCCTTTTGTCCATGGAAAGTATTATCCCTCTTAGGGTGGACTAGAAGCTTAGGTCAGACCCTAAATGGGGAGAGTGAGGGCTGCCAAGTGATGGGAGAGTAGACTTTACAATTTATGGGTGAAATCCTATGTAAAGATGGCTTGAATAATATACAATGGCTTGGATTGGTTTCAGTTGGCTTTTAAACTAACTTTAGGCTGACTCAAGATGGGTTTGGGTTGGGTTTGGTCAGCCTCCAATGGGTCATGGGTTTTAGCTCAATTTATTCATATGGGTTCAATTTGGGTCATGTTGGGTTAGGCTGACCAATTGGACAAAATGGGTCAAACCAAGGCTTGGGTTAGGTTCAAATGATGATTTGAAGTGTTTTGGTTCAAGTGGTTTCAATCAATTTGGCCTAGGTTTGATTTTGGTGCATTTGAATTTATGTAGGTCAAACGGGCTAAGTTGACTAATTTGACCAAATTGGCCAAATTGGCTTGGGTTGGGTGTTGGATCAAGTTCAATTGGTTGATTAAAAATGATTGCACACTTTGGTTTGAATCAATTTAGATTTTGACCAATTTGACCTTTTAGGTCAATTTGGGCTAGGTTGGTCAGTTGGGTTAGGTTGGGTCCAATTGACCAAATTGGAGCTTTGGTCAAGTTCAACAATGAATTTGGAATGAACTTGTGTCATTGGTTGCAATCAATTTGGGTTAGATCATGATTTGACCCTCTTTGGCCTTTTAGGTCAATTTGGGTCAACTTGGGTAAAATGGCTAATTAGGTTTAGTTTGGCTCAATTGATGGTCAAGTCATGTTCAAACATTGATTATGGGTTAGTGTGAATCAATGGTTTCAATCAATTTGGTGTAGGATGAGTTTTGGCTAGTTTGGGTTTCATATATGCCAAGGGTTGACTTGGTCAAATGATCAAGTTGACATGGTTTGACCCAAGTCAAGGTGATTGATCATCCTAGGGTGATTGTTGATCATGATATGAGGCTTGGATGTGATTGGTTCAATCTAATTTGGGTTGGATTAGAACTTGGCTCAAAAAGTCCTGTAGACTACTTTGGGTCAAGTGGACCTAAATGGGTCAATTAGCTTGGTTTTGGCTTGATTCAAGTTTAGTTAAACTTACATATGAGCCTATGATTGAAATATAAATTTAACTACAATCAATTTGGAGTCCAATGGACTTTGGCTCATTTGAAGTTTCCAAGTTAGAAGGCTAACTTGGGCTTGACTTGGGTTGACTTGAGTTTGATTTGGTGATTGTAGGTTTCATTTATATTTGGATAGATGATTGAAGGAATGATTGATTCAAGAGAAAATCTATTAGTTTTGACTTGATTTGAATAAGATTTGGTTAAGTCTATGAAAATTGCTTAAAAGGCTTCAAGGTTTTGATTTGATTTTGGATTTGATTTTGGCTATTTGAATTTATATTTCATTTATATTTTGGAATATAAATGAAGATATAAATGGTTCATGAGAAAATCACTTGAGTTTGGAGTGATTTGAAAGCAAATTTGACCAAGCTCATGGAGGTAGGTCAAAAGGGCTGAAGTAAGAAATTGATTTAGTTTATTTTAATTTTGGTCATTGGAATGTGGGTTTTATTTATATTTATGAATACAAATGAATATATAATTGATTTATAAAGAAGCCAATTGATTCTGGGTTGATTTGAATGGGATTTAGCGAAGCTTAAAGAGGTAAGTCCATATGGCTTAGGAAGGGTCTTGGTTGGATTTGGATTTAGGTTGGTTTAGTTTTGGTCATTTGGGTTTATATTTCATTTATACTTGTGAATATAAATGAATATATAAATGATTCATGAAGGGATCAATCAAATTTGGATTGAATTGGGTGGAGATTTTGTTAAGTCTATGAATTCAATCATAAGGTTTATGAAGAATTTTGCACTTTAATTTAATCATGGGATTAAATCATTTGAAGTTGGATTTGAATTATAATTTGATAGTTTGATTGAAGGATTGAATTGATATTTGAGAAAATCAAATAACATAGGATTGATTTGAATTTGGCTAAGGCTACGTCCATAAGATGAAATCAACGGGCTTAGGAAGTATTTTGAATTTGAGTTTGATTATGGATTTCAATCAAATGTTTTGGAACTTAGATTTGGATTTGGAATTTGAATTGGGATTTGAATTTGTATTAGATTTGAGAAGGTGCATATGGATTAAGTTTAAGCCATAGGTTGGATGATTCCCTTAAGTCTTAAGGCATGGCCTAACCCTATGATTAACCCTTCTAAGTGTCTAATCAAGATTAGTTATAAGTGTCCACCTGTCACTCTAAAAGTGAGGTCAATAGAAATCCTTGAAATTACTTTAAAGGTATTTTTCAAGACTCTATACACAGTGATATGATTATTTTTCACATCATATTGAAGTTTCTTTTATTTTATTTTCTTCTTTTCATTTAGTCATTTTTTTGGGCAAGATTTTCAATATAACTCTCCACTTAATTGAAAGTGAGATTATAAGAAATCTTGATTATGACCTTTTGATAAATTGTCCCAATATTTTAATACTAAATGATATGACTAAGTAATAGAACAATCTTGTTAGGAGTCTGAATGTTATAACATATGCTTTCAATTTTTTTTCTAGAATTATCTTGATTTGACAATTTTCAGATAAGTTATCCTTAAGGAGGATAATCTCATGCATGAAAGTCTTCTCAATTTTGAAATGAAGTACGAGGAACATAAACCCATTTTCAAGGTAAAGATTTTATCCTAGTCCCAAGATGTGGGTCACATGGATTTGATCTTTTTCTTTTCTTTTTTATCCTTCATTTTCATTTAATTTTTGTTAATGATGTTAGCCAACCAAGAAGAATGTTTTTTTCTTATGAAAACCATCATTTTCTAACTTTTAATTTAGCAAAAATTTTCTTTTCTTTTGGAGTTTGACCATAATCGTTAAGGGACTTAGTTTATTGAAATGGAATCAAGCTTAAGTTTATAGACCGCTATGTCTAGAGATAATTTCAATTTATTTCTAGATAAAGTAGTCTTTAAAATCAAAAGATAGCTTGATCAAGTCATCAATAGCTAACTCATTAAAGAGTTAGACTATTGATATCAAGTGTAGATCAATTTCTCTTATTTTTTTATTTGTTTCTTTTAGCTTATCTATTGTAGAATTAGATTCCTCTTAAAATTCTAGGCATGTATCCCAAACTTGAAGACTATATAGATCTCCAGACACATCTAAACAACATTCATTCAATATGTTAGAGTGCCTTTTGAAGAGAAAGTCAGGACCTTGACTACTTAAAACTTTTTCAACTTGCAATGGCTCTACAATTCCATAACTTTTCTTGTTTATGATTATAGGCCACTTGCAATGAAATCAGAGTATACTCAATTGAATCTTTGGTATATAAAGGATATGGACCCTTGGAAAAGGAGATCCATTATCTCTTTTAACCTACCAAGCGAGCTCACCCAACATGACACAGATCATGATGACAAAGAATGAGATATATGATTATATTTGTTTAGATAGAGACAATTCTTGAGTTCTAACTCTACTACTTTATTTTGATGTGGAGGAGTTTAAAGTAAAAAATGTACACATACTAAAAAATTATAAACTCCATCCTTTTGCTCTTGGATATAATCCTTCCATCTCTTTTCTTTCTTTTTTTTTCTTTCTTTCTTTTTGTCAACATTTCTATAACATTTAATTTTTGTGAACTATTACATTAGACATTTTTCCTAGTTACAAATATTACTAAGAGATTGGATGTATTTGACTCATTTCCATAATGTTTCATTTTTATGAAATGACTCCACTAAATGATTTATTAGGAAATTAGGTGTATTTGACTTTTTGTCTAAAAATAACATTTGATTGATTGACTTTTTGATATGATTCAACTCCTTGTTTTGATTGGTTGATTATATAGCATGATCCAACACTTCAATTTTTTGTTCATCATTTCATGGAACAACAAATCTAGTAAAGCCATTTAAGATTGGTAAATTGACTTTCTAAAGATGGTACACTTCTGAATTCAAAATCATTTAGTGGAGTCATTTAAGGTTGGAATAATTACTTTCTTGAAAACTTTACACTTCTAAAATTAGAATTTTATGTTATAATCAAATATTTAGTGCGGTCATTTAAGAGTAGCTTAATGATATTCTTAAAGACTCAACACTTTCAAATTAGGATGAATATTGACATCCTTCCATAATCAATATTTTTCTTCTTTTTCTTTCATTTGATTTTTTTTAATTTCTTATTTTTTTTGGTATTTGGGCTGGAAAGGCCAAGATCATTTAAAGATGTTTCTATATTTCAAAGATTCCCTTTTTTATGTTTGAATTTTTTTTCTTCAATCAACAATGTGATTGAGATTGGGTTTTTCTTTTAAGTTGAGTTTTCAAGATTAATTCTTCATTAAACTAAAAACTCCTTTCTTTATTTGATTGAATTTATATGGTACCATCTTATTAAAGTTTGATTAGACTTGTTCCTATATAAATTCACTTTCATGTTTATAATTGATGTTGACCAATGCACACGGATCAACAAGTGTTTTGGAGATTTTCTTCTTTTGAATTTTTCACATTAACTAAGATGTTAATAAGTTCTTAGTTGTTTATCTTCATCATAGAAGATAACCCTAGGACTTCTTTATAGTGGAATGCCACATTAGGAATTTGCTTATAATTAAAGTAGGCAAATTGCATAGTTATGTAATGCTTTGCTTCATTTGCATTTATTTTTCATTCCTTTTTATTTTTTTATTTCTTTTATTTCATTTCATTTTCTTTGTGCATTTTTTTAACAGAGCATTATGATGTTTGATTTTGCAAGCAACTTCTCTAAGATGGGCAAGATCTCACATTTTGAAGATGACTCATTTGCCATTTCTTTTCAATGTCATTTGAGGTGGTATAACTATACCATTTTGAATTTGATTTCAAGAATTTTCCTTTTGATATGAAGGGAAGGTAGGTCTAACTCTATCCTCAATAGATCAATAGACCTCATGATCTATTCATTTGGAGGATCATCATTTAAAAGAGGACCCTCTAGGGCAGATTATATTTGAATTATACTCTTTTATAACACATACAAGATTAAAAGTAATCTCAACTTGCAATGGAATCTTTGACCACCATACTAGACATTAAGACATTGGAAAGGATTCTCCTTAGATTCACTTTATATTGAAAGCATATAATGCCTTAGTCTTTAAATGGAGAAAACTAAGGCTTTCGTCATTCATTTGAATTGTCAAAGTCCTAAGTGATTTATCTATCAACTAACTAGAGATAGGAATTTTATACTTTCACTCTAAGAGATAGAAATATCACCCTTAGGACCCAATCCTAAGGTCATGATTTCTTTAGAAAGATTAAAATCTTCATTTTTTATAGGATTTGTTCTTAAAATTAATGAAGGCTATTCATGAAATATCATTTCATTCAATGGGGGAAAACTCCCATTAAGAAAGTTGATTTAAATTTATTAGGTTTGAATTTCATTCATTTCAGCTTTATTAGGAGAATTAGAATTCTCTTTCGTTACCCTCTCTTTTCTTATATTGATTAGGTGAAAAAGTGAATCCTGTCACTTTTTTATTGTGTCATGTCATCTTCCTCTTTTGACTCTCTCCTAAACTCTTAAGAATTTAAAGTTTTGGAAAGGTCTAAAAGAGGGTTACCTCCAAGTCACTCCGTAGAATTGGCCAATCAGCTTGAGTAGTTTATTTTCCAATATTCTAGTGGACATGTGGAGATGAATTAATATTAAAGCTGATTTGCATTTATGTAAAATTTTCTTCTATAAGGATAGAAGATTTACTTTTAGTTCCTTAATCAACCATTACCTAAGGTCTATAAGGCTTTTAGGATGATTTTTTTATTTTATTTTATCCCTATTTTTATTTTCTTTTGAGTTGATTCTTCTTTAAATGCAATTCAAGCTTCAATCATAGTGGGAAGGGGCAATAGGTACAAATATGCCTCCTTTTCATTTAGATTTTCTCAAGATTTAAAGGAACTCCTTTATTTAAATCTACATCCTTAGGTGTTTGTTACCTTTGAATGTAGTAGAACAAAGGGTGGTATCCATTCAAGGACCCTGTCCTGATTCTCTTTAGCTTTAGTACAAAGCTGAAGTAAGATCTAGGACAAATTTAACTTTGAGACTTTATTCTTGAAATTTACTTTTCAAAGTTTGAAGTAATTTTTAGACTTTTGGAAATTAACATTTCTTTCCCACATTGGAATGGTTTCAAATTTGTCTTGACTAGATTTATGTCTTAACTGAAATGACTTGATTTTTATTTATTTCTCTCCCATTTTTTATTTCAGGATTTGGTTCTAGGATCCAATCATTTAATTGTGGCAAACGAAGAGTTCTAGATCCTTAATTCAAGATGTTGGATAGGCTCAACCAAGAATGAAATCGAGAGGCATCTAATGAAAAGAAAGGCAGTCTTGACCTATGAGTGGCACTAGTACACTATTGATATATAGAAATAACAACTTATTTCTAAAGATAGAGAGAGGAATCATTCCCCAATTGAGTCACCAGAAAATATCTCTATGGAGAAAATTTATGACATCACATAGAGTTTGGGAATTTTTTATTTAGATGATCTAATATGTCATTAAGGAATAAGCAAATTATCTCGGAAGATAAATATGTTTTCCTATAATGGATTTGATCATTTCAATAAAAGACTCCTACGGCTAATGGGTCTTACCTGTACCAAAGATTTTCCCCTTGAAATACATGAAAGGTAGAACATGATTTAATTTAAGTTGGATTCATGGTTCCCTATAGAGGCAAGCCCCTATAGTTAATTACAACTTAAGAAGGGTCTCTTCCTAAGAATACTTACAATTAAAGAAATAAGTTGTTATTTCTAAAGATTTTGAAGATGGTTTTCAAAGGATTGATTATTTTGGAAATTTCAATTGGGATTGATTCAAATTGGAGAGTGTTATTTTGGAGGCCAAAATGGATATAGGAGAAAATATTTATTGATATTGAGAAGCCTAGTAGACATTCCAACTATCCTATGATTGGGCTTTAAATTTTAGAATTTAATTTAGGTTTTGAGTTGACATTTTCTTAGAAATCTAAGACTTTGATTCTAGCAGCACAAGATTGTAGAAACACCTAGGGTTGAAGACTTATTCCTCAAAAATATGCTTCATAACCTAGTTTATAGGTGCTTCTGACACATGTCAGATGCTCAACCTACTTCTATCTTTTGGAATTATCAATTATTCCTCTCACTTGAGGGAACTAACCTATCCTTGACTGCTATGGACTTATAACCCATCTAGAGAGGGCTGTCAGCTAACACCACCTAAGCGCATTTTAAATTCATGATGCCAAGTCTTATGAATGCAAGATGGTGGGGCTATTGTATTTTTAGGAAAAGAATCTATGAACCTAGACTCATTCCTTAATCCCTAAGATAATGTAGGGTATGAAATGCATCTAAATAATGCATATTTTTCAGATTTTATAAATTTTGACTCAAGATTTATTTTAGGCCATGGGTATGCATTTTATGCCTAATGTCATGCAATTAGAAATGGTTATGGGCCAAATTAATAATAAAAGGCAGGCTTCCCCAAGAAGGTGGCCATCCTCACAAGTAAGATGCCCATTATGTGCAATGGGAGAAGTTGCCCAATTTAAGGATTGGAACAATATGATTTCATGGTTTCAAAACCTAATTTATTCTAATTTATTTTATGTTTGCCTATGGCTTTATTTTGTGAGGTTTCAAGTTTTTTCAGTTTTGTTTCAATTATTTAGATTTAAATTGGGTAGAAAATTTAGTTTTTCCTTGAGCCTAATCGTCCAAGAATTAAATCACAAGAAAACACAACACAAAAATAAACCTAGAAAAGCAGGTTGATTCTATTGTGCACCCAAAATAAATCAACACAATTTAAATTTATAGAAAAAGGCCAATGCGGCCAGGTACCGATGTACACCCCGGAAGAAAAGGCAATGGGAGGCCGAGCTCCACCCTTATGCAGGCTGGCTTAGAACTATAAATCTATATTTATGAGTCTTCTTTCTAGGACATTCTCCTTCTTCAGGGACATCCATCGGGCTCCACAGGGGCCACTGCATCATCTTTTGGTAGGGTCAGCTCTTGCTAATCTTATGCCCCACAAATCATAACCTAATTCTAAGCTCAAGTTTACATTTTTGATTTCAAAATTAATTGCTAAGCACTACAAAACAAATGTTAGGAAATACAAACATGACATAGTAGTTATATTTCACAAACATACGAGCTTAGCATTAGCTGCTTGCCAAGCCCACCTGTCCTATGGGCTATGCTTAAGGATTTAAGCATACATTCAAGAAACAATATTATTTTATTTTACTTATGATAGCAATCCTTTCTAGCATAGGCCCCTTACAGAAGACAATGTTAGATCTAGGAAGAACGTCCTACCATCTAGTCTAACGAGAAAACAATCCTAGACATACAGTCTAAAACAGTACACCACAAAGACATGTGAAGCACACCATATCAAAACACATCACAATGAATTATAAAGGAATCACAGAACAACCTAACCTAAGTCTAGGGTCTGTGACCTAATGATCTAGTGTGTGAAGAAGATAGGTTTGTGTGGTAAGACTTTGTTAGGCTTCTTTAGTTTAAGTTTTAATTTAGAGATTGAGTTTGTTTGAATTTTACCTTTGGGTGGTTTCAATTCACTTGATTTAGTGATTTAGTTTTATTTTTATTTGGTTAAAGTGAAGTTTAGGTTTTCAAGAATGAAGAATAGAATGGATTCCATTTTTGGATGGAACTCACTTTATTCAACATCCTAATTCCTAATAGAATGAAATCCTCATGACAAAGGTCTAACTAAGATCCTTAAGTATCTTAATTAATCCTTTTGATTTCATTTTTTTTGTTTTAATTTGGATTTGATGTTTCATTTCTTTTCTTTGAAATTTAGATTTGATTTGATTTTAATTTGATTTGATTGAATTATTTCATTTTAATTTTATTTGAATTGGTTCATTTGATTTAATTAATTTTATTTAATTTTGTTTGAATTAATTTGATTTGGTGTTTTGACTATGGTTTGTTTCATTTGATTTGTATTAGTATTTGGATTAAGTTCTTTGATTTAGGATGTTTTAAAATTTTCCTAAGAGTTTTTGATGTTTGATTGGAATTAGTTCAAGTTGTTTCTTGATTTAATGGATTAATGAATTTTATTTATTCATTATTGGATTAATATTGATCTAGGAATTTGGAAATTCAACAATTCCAAATCCAAAGATCAATTGGGTTTGAAATTTTTATGGTAAGTGGGGTTACATTCCAATTTCATGTTTACAAAGTTTTCTTTTTATTAGATTCACAATTAAGATGTAATAAAGATTTCAATCATTTCATTAAAACCTAAATCATGCCTAATTTAATGAAATTCATTTAGGGGTTTTATTTTTCATTGATTTCTTTGTGAATGATGTTTCCAAAGAGGGTTCATTCATAATTTTTGGACATCTGATTGATTTTTTATGATTTAATTAATTTATGGTTAATTATTTGAATTAATTAATTCAATTAATTGCTTAATTAAGCCAATTTGTGATTTATTAAGTTTAAATGAGTTTCATTAGTATTTTAATGTTCATTAAGGTTTATTAGGTTAATTTAAGGTTGTTTGAATATTTTCATTAATTAATATATTTTAAATTAATTTATTTTATTTAATTTGAAGTTTATGATTTGAAATTTTATTTCTCATGAAATATAGTGAAATAAATAATGAAATTTTTTTATAAGGTCTGTTTTAATCCCAATTTCATTTCACTAAAGTTTTAATTCAATTGGATTTATGATTTGAGATTAATTTCCATTAATCCCAAATTAAGGATAAAATACCTAAATTAAATTGGGAATTTTAATTTTTATGGATTCCCCTCATCAAGATGAATCCATAGAGCCCTTATTTGCATTTTTTATTTATAATTATTTTTCTATGATCTTTAGAAGTTCTTAGTGATTTTAGCAATTTTTTTATTTCAAAAATTCCTATTTTCCTCTTTAAACAAGTCATCGCTGACATGGCAAGCTGTGCCGCATTTCGCATGGGGATTGGTCCAGTCAGGATCCACGTGGATCCCGCGTTTAAAAGGCGGCGAACGTGGGATTGATCCGGACCCTCCGATCGAAGATCAGACGGTCCACAATCAATCCTCAGTTCCTAAAGGGATTCAAATCAAGTGATCCAACTAAATTCGAGCCATTCATTCGTGTATCCTTCATTCAATCGTCTTGGACCATGTGGGGGGAGGGGGCATTAATGGCGTGCCTCCTGCAACGATCTCCGGTGGCGAGGTTGACTCAAGAAGCATTGGAACTCTAAGAGAAGCTTGTGTGCCAAAGGAATTGAGCTATTTCCTTGTGATTGCTCCCTAGACCATGGTCCCTAGCCTATATTTCAATTTTAGTGGTTATGTTGCTTCTTAGCAGTGTGGAGAATGAGAGAAGGTTTGTTTCTTCTTCTTTTTGGCTTGGGAAGATGATGGGATGGTCTATTTGGCATGGGGGCTAAGTGCGAATTCCCTATTTGGTCATGAGCCTCCTCCCTTTTTCTCCTTCTCCTTGACCGACTAGGCTGATAGGAATGCTTTGAAGCTAGCAACCATGCCTCCTAGCCTTCTTACACTTGTCTAAGGTGAAGAGGTGGAGAGGGAATGTAATTAGCCAAAAGGGATTTGGCTATTTATCCATTTGACTTGTTTTGGAAATTTGTCATTTGGTTCTTTGTATAGGATGATTAAGGGGTTTGATTAGGGCTGAAATCCTTCATTGGAAAGGTTGCTTAAGGTTTCATTAATGCTTTGGATAGTTTAGTTTTATTCATTTAGATTACTTTGGTTAATCCAAATTGAAATTTTGGGTTGAGTCCACCTAAGTCAACTAGGTTAGAATAAACCCAATGAAGATTCCCTAGGACACTAGGTGTAGTTTCCTAAGCACTGAATTAGGAGGTTCCTATTTGAAATTAGGACATCATAATTACTAATTTTAGATTGATGTAAACCTCATCCAAAAATGAGGTCAATAAATGGCTTATTAAATATTTTATTAATCCCAAGTTTATGTTAACCTTAAAGAATCACATTTAATATGAAAGACATCTTAAGACTAATATAGTTGAATTACAATCACATAAAACTTATTGAACAATTCCTTTTCATCACCAATAACATGCATATGATCTAACACTTAGTATACCTATACATATAACACATTTTGGCACACTTAAATGATCATGGATGCGTACATTTGAAAATTGTATTTTACTTGATTAAATCATTTATACATGTAAATTAAAGCTCTACCCAAAATTTATAATGAATATACATAGGAATGAAATTAAATAAGTATGTGCCTTTGTTAACCAGGGAAGTGAGATAATCAAATGACCTTCTTGGAGCTACTTAAAGCCTCATATTCTCGGACTGTCTAGACTATATACTTATCATCATTCAAACATGTGCAAATCCATATATGAACATATAAAAGAAAGCACTACTTTTACATGCAATACATTTGATGTGTTTAATTGATTATGGATGCATGAGTTTTTAGTAGAAAATAGGATTCTCATTCTTTAATCAAACACCCATACACATGTATAAAAGATGTAAGAAAATACATGTCTTTCTTTAAACCAGGGAAGTGAGATAATCAAATGACCTCCTTGGGCTACTTAAAGCTTCATATTTCTGGGATGTCCAGACTATATGCTTGCTATCTTAAATACATATGAATGTATACATGATTGGCAGAATAATAATCATGCAAGAGATTGTATTTTATTTGATTGAATTATTTATACATATAAGGTACAGAGATTTATCCAAATTAAAATACCAAGATACATATGAATGAGATTAAATAAGTATGTGCCTTTGTTAACCAGGGAAGTGAGATAATCAAATAACCTCCTTGGGCTACTTGAAGCCTCATATTCCTGGGATATCTAGACTATAGACTTGTCATCATTCAAGCATGCGTAAATCTATATATGAACATAGGAAAGAAAGCACTAACTTTATATGAAAAAAATTTGATGTGTTTAAATGATTATGGATGCATATATTTTTAGTAGAAAAGAGGATTCTCATTCTTTAATCAAATACACATACACATGTATAAAAGATGTAAGAAAGTACATGCCGTTGTTTAAACCATGGAAGTGAGATAATCAAATGACCTCCTTGGGGCTACTTAAAGCCTCATATTCCTAGGATGTCCAGACTATATGCTTGCTATCTTAAATACCTATGAATGTATACATGATTGGAAGAATGAAAATCATGCAAGAGATTGTATTTTATTTGATTGAATTATTTATACATGTAAGGTATAAATCTTTATTCAAATTATAATACAAAGATACATATGAATAAGATTAAATAAGTACATGCCTTTGTAAATGAGGGAAGTGAGATAATCAAATGATCTCCTTGGGGCTACTTAAAGCCTCATATTCTTGGGATGTCTAGACTATACACTTATCATCATTCAAACATGTGTAAATCCATATATGGACATAGGAAAGAAAGAACTACCTTTACTTGCAATACATTTGATGTGTTTATATGATTATAGATGCATGCATTTTTAGTAGAAAAGAGAATTCTTATTCTTTAATCAAATACACATAGACATGTATAAAGGATGTAAGCAAGTACATGCAGTTTTTAAATCAGGAAAGTTAATCAAATAACCTCCATGGGGCTACTTAAAGCCTCGTATTCCCGAAATATCCAGACTATATACTTGCTATCTTAAATACATATGAATGTATACATTATTGGAAGAATAAAAATCATGCAAGAGATTGTATTTTATTTGATTGAATTATTTATACATGTAAGTTATAAAGCTTTATCAAAATTCTAATACAAAGATACATATGAATGATATTAAATAAGTATGTGCCTTTGTTAACCAGGGAAGTGAGATAATCAAATGACATCCTTGGGGCTACTTAAAGCCTTATATTCCTGGGATGTTCAGACTATATACTTATTATCATTAAAACATGTGTAAATCCATATATGAACATAAGAAAGAAAGCACTACCTTTACATGCAATACATTTGATGTGTTTAAATGATTATGGATGCATATATTTTTAGTAGAAAAGAGGATTCTCATTCTTTAATTAAATACATATACACATGTATTAAGGAAGTAAGCAAGTATGTGTCATTATTTAAACCAGGGAAGTGAGATAATCAAATGACCTCCTTGGGGCTACTTAAAGCCTCGTATTCCAAGGATGTCCATACTTTATACTTGCTATCTTAAATACATATGAATGTATACATGATTGGATGAATAAAAATCATGCAAGTAATTGTATTTTATTTGATTGAATTATTTATACATGTAAGGTATAAATCTTTATTCAAATTATAATACAAAGATACATATGAATGTGATTAAATAAGTATGTGCCTTTATTAACTAGTGAAGTAAGATAATTAAAAGACCTCCTTGGGGATACTTAAAGCATCGTATTCTCGGGATGACCAGACTATATATTTATCATCATTCAAACATATGAAAATCTATATAGGAACTTAGGAAAGAAAGCATTACCTTCACATGCTTAAGCTATAGAAACATGCAAATCCTATATGTATTCATAACTACTATCACTCCAAATATTATTATCAATTTATAGCTTTTGAAAAATAAATTTAGATTTATTAGTGATAATAACCACACATATAATAAGATTAAGCCAACACATGCAATTTTATATAAGAAAATTTCATTTGGTTTTGAAAATATGAATGCATGAGATCACATGAAATACAACATTTAAAGTGATTGAAAAGGAATATCCAAACATCTCCACATAATTCATTCAACTACACTAATTCCTAAGGACAACCACATTAAATGGAATTACTTAAGGAAAACCAAAGCTTCTTAATTAAATTTGATTTTAGATTTTGATTAAACTTAAAGAGGAGAGATTATTTATTGTTTTCCATCCCATTCTCATTGTTGGTAATCTTAATTTTTTTAAGGAAAGATAATTAAGTGATTTTTATGATTTAATTAGGTTGAATCATTAAACAATCTATTTAATTACCCTTTCCTATGCTTCTTTAACTTAATTAACCATTTAATCATGACCCACACTTGATATGAACATGAGAAAAATTATTTTGCAATGCTCCAAAAGAACCTAATGGAATTGTCTCATGATTAGAGATTAATTAGATTAAATATTCTAATTAAGAAATTTTATGATTTTTCCATACTTATGAGCTAATCATAATTTTCTTAAGGGTCTACATTTTATTGAGCACATAAACATGAACCCTTAATTTCAGTGTTGATTATGTAAAGTGATTATCAATTTAATTTTATTTAATTTGGCCATTAATTAACTAATTAATCTCTTAATCAAATCATATTTTAATTAACTCTCTTTAATGAAATAAATTTGGAAAAGTAATTAAGAAAGAAGTCCTAATCACCCTTCCCCATCATTTCACTATTCATTTATGATTAATGAACTTTAATTAATTAATTTTTACTATTTAAAACTTTAATTAATCATTAAATTAATTAAGAGAGTAATTAGGGTTTGAATTTCAAATTTTCCTAATTACATAGCCAATAAATCCTAAGAAAATCATGAGAGGCAGAGGTCATCCCATTAAATCAACATGCCAAACTTGGGATTAATTGTCCAAGTAATTAAGGCTTAATTAAGCTAATTGAGGATGCATTCAAACCCTAATTAAGTCTTAATAACTATTCAAAACATAATGAAATTATTTTTATTAAATTCTCCTTTGTTTTACCTTTCCAAAACATATTTATTTGTATTTTTTAGATTTTTTCTACAATTAGTTATGATTTTAGGAAGTTTTAGCCAATTAACTGTATTTTAAAGTACTAATTAATCCTTAATCCCATTGGCGCCATGTGGGCAGCTATCGTGGCTATGGTTTCCACGTGGCATCGTGGGATTGGCCAGTTAAACGGTCCGACGCAGCGGCGACGGATGCACTTTTTTCTTAGTCGTCTGATCTAAGATTGGACAGTGGGGATTAAACCCACAGTTCCTATAAGTTTAAATCAAATTTAATCTAACGGATTAATCATGGCCATCTATTCTAATCATGCAGAATGGATGACAGATGATCCTTCAATCCCCGAGCGATGGAAGGTGGACATCGTTTTCCCTCCCCCGCTTGATCCAAGCTCACCAGAGCTTGTGAGGCCTCAGGATCAACTACAAAAGCTTTAGGGAAGAGATATAAAGGGATCTAAAAGTGGGATTCACATGAAATCACACTTTTCTTCCCAAAGGCTTAAAAAATTTTCAAGTTCTACAATTTGCCAAAATTTACCTCGTCGGTGCTCAGGACCGACAGTCAATCGACCGAGATAGCTTTATCTTGAAGAGACACAGCCCTACTGAGAAGCTCATGCTTTGACACCTCACCAGTGGCTCTATTGATCAAACACCACCGGAATCCTCACTAGAGTTAGGGTTGGAGTGGTCTCTAGTGCTCGAATCGATCGGGAATTGATTCGTTTCTCCTTGCCGGAGCTTGGTGAATGTGTGGGTAAAGTTAATTTGAGTTTGGTGGAATTCGGGTGAGGTTCGATGGAGATTGGCTCTATCTTATTTTGGGGTTGGAGTCGCTTGCGATGGAGAGGCTCAGGGAACACAGGAAAATGCTCGGGAGGCTCATTTCTACTCTCTCAAGCTCTGTGGATGTCTATTATGTTGTTTGCAATGCAATGAGGGGGAGTATACCCCCTCTGCCCTCAAATTAGATGCCTCAAATTTCCTCTACATTTGGTAGTCGTCCGACCGACACAAGAGGCCAGAAATGTCAGGAGGAGGCTGAGGTGGCTCAGTTTGAGTGGGTGAGGGCCTGATGTAGGCTGTCATGCTGTGGTGTTTATTTTTATTTTTATGTATATATATATATATATATATATATATATATATATATATATATATATATATATATATATATATATATATATATATATATATGACACCACATAGATTTGAGGGTGTACTTATTGAGGTGATCGAGTATGACATCAAGGAATAGTGCACTATCTCAAAAAATAGAAATCACTACCCTATAATGGACTTAATCACATAATAAGGACTCCTAAGGCATGATGGGTCTTCGAATATCCAGAGATTTTTCCCCTACTTTACATGGATGAATAAAGTAAGGTTTATTTAAACTAGGTTCTAAAGTTCCTTATAGGGGCAAGCCCCATAGTTAATTACATCATAAGAAATATGAGTTTCTTAGGAATACTCTCGATTAAAGTAGGCAATTATTGTCTTAAAAGAATTCAAAGATAGGACTATCAATAAATTAGCTATATTTAGAAAATCAATTGGGATGGATTAAAAGGAGAGATTTATTTCGTTGAAGCCAAAGGAGATGAGTAGGGGATGCTCATGATACTGAGAAGCCTAGTGAGCATTCCAATCAATCATATGGTTAGGCTTTATATATTTGAAATTAAGGAGAATTATGTATTTGAGTCAAAATTTTATTAGAAAATTAAGACTTATAATCCCACAATACAAGGTTGTGGAAATGCCTAAGAGGTGAGGATTTATGCTTGTAGCCCGAGGGGAAACATCAACCTCAAATCCTAAATCTAGGGAGCTTTAGCGAGGGCCAAAGCACGTTCTAAATCTAAGGTAAAAATGAGTATATTATTAACCTCAACAAGAGAGGGTAAACAACCTGACTGCTGGACTTATAACTACCTCGAGTGCAGCCTGCAAACTCCTCCTACATTTTAAAACCATGTGGTCAAGTCATATGTTTTGTAAGATGGTTAGGATGTTATTATTTAGAAAGAAACTAAAGTCCTTAAACCCACTCCCTAAGAGACTAGAGCATGAGTAGTATGAATAATGACTTAGTATAATATAAATTTAATCAAATTTTATTTGATTTTGGACTCTTTCTTTTGACATAGGCCATAGGATTTATATATCTAAATGCATGATGAAATGGGTTATGGGCCAAATCAAGAAAGAAGAGGGTGAAGCCCCATTAGTAGAAGTTTTTCTTTTAGGTCAAGCGGTTCCCATGCATGCAAGAATGGGCCCCTCATTTTTACAAGAGTGGTAGAAGATGCATGTATGATATTAGTTGATAATTTCAAGTCAAAAGGGGTCAACATGGGCTTGACTTGAGTTGACTTGGATTTGGTTTTATAATTATAGTTTATGTTTATATTTGGGTAAGTGATTGAAGGAATGATTGATTCATAAAGAAATCCATGGGTTTTGAATTGATTTGGATATTATTGGGCAAAGTTCAAGAAATTGGCTTAAAAGGCTAACATTAAAAATTTGATTTTATTTGGGTTTGATTTTGGCTATTTGGATTTATATTTCATTTATATTTGTGAATATAAATGATTCATGAGAAAATTACTTGAGTTTGGAGTGAATTGGAAGCAAATTTGACCAAATTTAAGGATGTAGGTCAAAAGGGCTTAAGTAGGGAATTGATTTAGTTTGATTTATTTTTGGTCATTGGAGGGTGGGTTTCATTTATATTTGTGAATATAAATGAATGAATGATTGATTTATAAAGAAATCAACCAAGTTTGATTTGGTTTAAAGGGGGGTTTGGCTAAGCATATGAAGGTGGTTCATATGGCTTGAAATTTAAATTTCATCATGGGTTTCAATCATTTGATTTGGATTTGAATTTAAGGTTTGGTTCGAGGAAGGAAGCTTGGATTGGGTTTAAGGCTATAGGGTAGGCAAGTTTTCCTAAATCCCTAAGGCATGACCTATTCCCATGGCTAATCTTTCTAAGTCTCTTGGCTTAGGTTAAGTGTTCACCTAATCACTAGAAGTGTCTTAAGACTAAAGAGCTCTTAGTGTCTACAAGAGTCCCAGATCTATGAGGAGGAAGTTGAGAACTCACTCCAAAAGTGAGGTCAACAAAATGTACCCAATAGGTGTGGTGTGCTTAATGAGGCGCACTACATCTCTTGGTGTTGATCAAGATAATCAACAACATCCGAAGGATTGAAAGCGCTAATAGAAATGATCTACTCCTAAACCTGAGATGTAGAAGGAATCAAGATCTTAGTGCAATGCAACTCAACTTATGCCAAGGGAATAAGAGAGAAAGAAGGGATCCACTGAAGGATCAGGCATGTGAACCTTCCACTAGGGAAGCAGGTTCAGGTTATCCATAGAGGATAAAAGTTTGAGTTGGTTTGATAATGCTTTGGGGAGAAATGATCCGTTGGCGATTAGGATACCCCACCGGAGATGTGAGCATGAGCCTTCCACTAGGGAAGCAGGTTTAGATTATCCACTAGGGATAGGGACTTGATTTTGTTTGATTTGTGCCTCGCTGGGGAGAAATTTGATTTGTGCCTCATTGGGGAGAAGTTTGATTTGATTTAATTGGTGGGACATCCACTAGGGATGAAAATTTGATTTGATTTGCTTATGATTTGGGGCTCCACTGGGGAGAGGATGTGATTTTGATTTTGGGGGCACATCTGCTAGAGATATGACCTCAGATCTGCTGGGGATAAGATGGGTTCAATATATAGATTTCTTTGGTTCATGTATCTGCCAGGGATAAGAGTGGATGGATTTAATTTAGATTCCATTAGGGAAGGATGGTGATTTAATAAAATGGACCTTGTCGGTGTGCGATGGATCCACTAAGAAAGTGCTAATATCAGCCTAGGTTTGTCATAGATTTACAAATCCAAAGGGATAGTCTATCAGCCATCACATAGGACTAACCAACCTAAGGGGTGTCTTTCGGTGTGCAATGGTCAAGTTAGGAAGAAAGATTTTAGACTTATAACTCCCTAAATAAGGAACCACTGAGGTGATCAGTTGATAGCACAATAAATCGAACCCGACCTAGGGTGACTATTGAGCGAATACCACTGTGGACTCATATTAATTCAAGAATAGTCAAGATTAATTTAATTTTAGATGGACCCTATCGGTGTGCAATGGATCTACAAAGATGGGGCTAAAATCAGCCTAGTTCTATCTTAGGTTACAAATCCAAAGGGATAGTCTACCGGCTGTGGGGAAGAGCTAACTAACCTAAGGGTTGTCTTTCGGTGTGCAATGGTCAAGTCAGGAAGAAAGCTTGTATACTTATAACTCCCTAAACAAGGAACCACTAGGGTGATTGGTTGATAAAACAACAAATCAAACCCAACCTAAGGCTACCTGTCGGTGTGCAACGGTCATGCTGGAAAGAATGCATGATGGAATTATATCTTACAAAGTAAGGACAACTGTCGGGGTGGCTCGTTGGTGGCACAACAAGTCGAACTCGACCTAAGGGAGACTACTGAGAGATTGCCAACCCGGGGACTTATCTAAAGTCAAAAGTAGTCAGGTGATTCCTATAAGGAGTTTTGCTGACATTGTCCTAAAGATAGGATGCCTGCTTGGGGAAAGGTATCGCTGGGGGTTTTTGCACCTAATCCACAAGAGAAGATATATATATATATATATATATATATATATATATATATATTATATGTTTGTGCAGACCTTGTTGGTGTGTGAGGGACCACACTGAGAAGGAGCTTATATCAACCTAGTCCTATCTTAGACTTACTAGACCAATGGAGAATCTGCCTATTTGCAAGACAAATTCTCCAACCATAGGGGTGGCTACAAGGAAAGGGGGGCTGTCCAATCCAAGAGTGACCGAGGTAGAATCTAAATGGGGTCGCTAAGGAGGTGATCCAAATAGAGTGTCCACAAGGGAGGTGTCGCTAGAGGCTTTATCCAAGACCCTGCAAAAGAAATCCTATAGGTATACGGTAGCTAACTCCGGGAGAATGCTTGTAGACTTACATCTGCCATGCGTGGTGTATCCACCAGGTGGGTCACCGTCAGCATGGAGATAACGAACCAACCTAAGGCGGACTTTAGTTTGTGATGATCAATATGATAAGAAAGTTTGTAGACTTATAAACTCACAGACAGAAATGATCATCGGGATAGTTTGTCATCGATGAGACAGGTGCTATCCGACCTAGGTGACTACTGCTGAGTCCATGGGACTAAGTAAGAAGGGAAAGGAGCCACTAGGGGACTTATATTAAGCCTTAAATATACCCGACCCCGTTAGTGCATGATGGCTAATTCAATAAGAAAGCGTGTAGGCTTAAATCCTCTTAAATAAAGTCAACATGAGGTAACTAACCGACCGCGTAGTAAGGCCTGCCAAACTAATAAGGCGCTCATCGATTTGCAATAGTGAAGTTAGGAAGAAAGCTTATAGACTTACATCCTCTAGACAAGTAACCACTGGGGTGACACACTAACAAGGTAGCATGTTAGCCCATCCTAGAGCAGCTAATGAGTGAGTGCCATTGAGGGCTTTATCCCAGATCAAAATAGCCCGAGACAAAAGATATATATATATATATATTTTATATGTGGTTGTGTGTAGTATGTGTTGGTGTTGTGTCACTAAAGGATAGGATATTGCTTGGGTTCTTTACATCTACCCTAAACACATCATGGCAGATTAACAAGCAAAGATATTTATAACTAATATGAAGAGATGGAATTTGAGATAAAAAAATATTGATGATTGATTTAAAATAAGATTTAAAGATAATATTTCTTTAGGCAGAGCCCATTGATTGGAAGCATAGGGAACTCTCCCTTTCAATTTATAAGCTGATAAGATCCTCCTTGGTAGGCCTTCTCTATGGAAAAAGGGCCTTCCCAAGTGGGTTCAAAATTGCCTCCCATCTTTCGCCGGGCAACAATTGGTCTCCTTAAAACTAAAACAACCTCTCCTACTTGAAAAGTTCTAGGACAGACCAACTTGTTATGAGCTTGAATCATTCTGGCTTTATACAACTCGAGGTTCTGGCATGCCCGGAGGCATCTCTCCTCCAAACCATCGAGCTCTTCTAATCGTAACTTGGCATTATGCTCTGTTGTAATCTTACTATCCACAATTATCCTTAATGATAGGAGTTGGACTTCTAATGGTAGGACTGCCTCAGACCCATACACTAAAGAGAATGGAGTAGATTGAGTTAGAGTTCTGTATATAGTGCGGTAAGCCCACAAGGTTTCAACTAACTGCTCATGCCACTATCTCTTGTTATCGCTGAGTGTCTTCTTTAATATCCGGATGAGAGTTTTGTTGAAGGCTTCTACTGAGCCATTTTCCCTTGGGTAGTAGATGGTAGAGTATCTCCAATCTATGTTGTGTCTCTAGGTAAAGTGTTGATTTTAATGCTCTTGAATGCAGTACCATTATCAGATATAATTCATCGAGGCACCACAAACTTATATACGATATGGTTCCTAAAAAATTGGAGCACATGCTGAGCTGTGACCTCCCTGAGTGGGATTGCCTCCACCTACTTGGAAAAGTAGTCAATGGCAGCTAGAATGAACTGATGACCTTGGAAGAAAGAGGATCGATCAGACCCACTATGTTGGTACCCCAACACTCGAATGGCCATGAGGCCATTGTAGAATGTAGAATGTTGGATGGTTGGTTGTTGACCTCACTTTTGGAGTGAGCTCTCAACTTGCTCATCATAGATCTAGGACTCTTATAGACACTAAGAGTTCCTTAGTCTTAAGACACTTCTAGTGATTTGGTGAACACTTAACCTAACCCTAGAGACTTAGAAGAGTTAGCCATAGTAATAGGTTGTGCCTTAGGGATTTAGGAGGACTTGCCTACCCTATAGCCTAATCCCAATCCTTGCTTCCTTCTTTTAAACCAAACCTCAAATTCAAATTCAAATTCTAAAATAGAATCCAACTATCAAATGATTAAAACTCATGATTAAATTCAAAATTCCAAATCCCTTCCTAAGCCCTTTGATTTTATCTTATGGACTTAACCTTAACCAAATTCAAATCAATCTCAATTCAATTGATTTTCTTTTTCAATTATCAAATTCAATCTCAAATCAAATCCTAATCCAAGATTACAAATTCCAAATCAACTCCAAATGATTGAAACCCATGATTAAGTCCAAATCCCAAAATATCTTCCTATGCCATATGAACCACCTTCATATTCTTAATCAAAACTCCTTTAATTCAAATCAAAATAAATCAAACTAAATTCAAATCCCAAAATCCCTTCTTAAGCCTTATGGGCCTACCTCCATAAGCTTAATCAAATTTGCTTCCAAATTTCTCCAAACTCAAGTGATTTTCTCATGAACCATTTATATCTTCATTTATATTCACAAATATAAATGAAATATAAATCCAAATGACCAAAACTAAACCCAAATCAAATCAAACTCTCAATTTTAAGCCCTTTTAGCCAAATTTTTGAACTTGGCTAAATGATACCCAAATCAATTCAAAACTCATGGATTTCTTCTTGATTCAATCATTCCTACAATCATTGACCCAAATATAAACATAAACCAAAATTGTCAAACCAAACTTTAGTCAACTCAAGTCAAGCCCATGTTGACCCTTTTGACTTGAAATTGTCATATGAACCAAAACCCATTTGGCTCCAAACCAATTACAATTGGATTTATATTTCAATCTTAGGCTCATATGTGATCTCAACTAAACTTGAATCAAGCCATGATCAAGCCAGTTGACCCATTTAGGTCCACTTGACCTAAAGTGATCTAAAAGACCTTCTTGAGCCAAGTTCCATTCCAACCCAAATTGGATTGAACTAAGCCCATACAAACCTCACAACATAACCAACAATCACCCTAGGGTGACCAACCACCTTGAATTGGGTCAAACCAAGTCAAACCTAGCCTTTGACCAAGTCAACATTTAGCCCAAATGAAACCCAAACTAGCCAAAATCCATCAAAGCAACTCATAATCAATGATTAAATATGACCAAACCCTCACTTGAGCCAAACCAAGCCTAATTGTCCATTTGACCTAAGTTGATCCAAATTGGCCTAAAATGCCAGAATGGGTCAAATCATGATGTAATCCAAATTGATTACAAAAAATGGCTCAAGTTCATCCCAAATTGATTATTGAACATGACTAAAGCCATAATTGAGCCCAATTTGGCCAATTGGTCAACTTGACCCAACCTAGCCCAAATTGACCTAAAGGGTCAAATTGACCAAAATCCAAATTAAATCCAAATTAAACCAAACCAAATCCTACAATTACTTCCAATCAACCCATTTGAACTTGACTCAACACCTAACCCAACCCAATTTGGTCAAATTAGTCAACTTGACCCATTTGACCCTTTTATATAAAAATGAGTCAAATTCAAATCTAAGCCAAATTAATCGAAACCACTTGAACCAAAAAAATCCCAAATTATCATATGAACCTAGCCCAAGTTTTGGTTTGACCCAATTTGACCAATTGGTCAACCTAACCTAACCTAACCCAAATGAGCCTATTTTGACCATACGAAGCCAAATCACCCAAAACCACCTTGTGGAGCCTTTGTGGCTTACCTAACCCAATCCAAATGAACCCTAGGACATCCCCAAACCAACCCAAGTCCATATGGGGCCCATTCCAATGGGATTCACCAATGGACACCCCTCTTTGCAATGGATTCTTTCCTTAAGTGGCAAAGTCCACTTTGCCATCTCCATGGTAGCCATCAAAGTGCCAAATGAGGCATTCCTAAGACACCTTAGGCCAATCTACACCCCTAGCTCTTGCCATGGACCAAGAGACTCAATCCAAGCTATTCCCTCTCTTGGTCGAACCCATGGGCAAAGGAAAAGAACCAATAACACACAATCTCCTCATATCAAGCTTTGAGATTCCTGCCACCACTTCCTCCAACCAGGGCGAGCCATGTGGAGCTGACGGCGACCCCTCTGACACTCTAATGGTGGCCAATCTATGGATTTTTGGGAACCAATCTTATTCATCCATCCAAGGCAATTGAGGGGTATACTCCCTCAATTCAAGCAGGATTTGACAGAATTCGCACTCTCTGAGTTTCCTAAGGCATTTTGAAATCCCTCAGAGCAATTCCAAGTGTTTCCAAATCCTCCTCGATCGACATTCCTCTTTCCTGAGTAAAGCCAAAATAGGACAACACTTCTTCCAGCAATACTTCTCCCCTAATTGATCAAACACAAATTCCTTGCACCCACACCATCCTCCAACTTCGTCGAAGCCAACCGAATCATGTCCAAGCCTTCCCGAGCATGAGAGATAGGAGTTTGATTGGGGCCGAAGCCTTTGTGTGAATGGATTGGTCGACCAAGCACTCTACCTAAAATTAAGCTCAAAGCTTCTAAATAGGGCCTCGCCTCCACTAGGCAAAGCTACCTCCGTCGATCCACTACTGGACATTAGCTCCGGTGAGGTAATTTTACAAAATCGAGCCTTATATGAAAAATAGGTTGGTCTTTTGTAAATAAAATTTAGATGTCATGCATTTTTAATCGTTAGAAGTGTTCCTCTCCTTCTTCTCAAGGTGTGGGATTGATTTGATCCCAATCTGAGCTCGGGTGAGTTTGGATCGAACGGAGAAAGATGGATGGCATCCATCTTTCATCGCTCATGAAGGAAAAAGATCATGGACTGTCCATTCCATGTGATCAAAATGGACATCCATGATTAAATTACATTAGATCCTCTAATTAATCCTTTGAAATTGAGGATCGAATCGTGGCCATCCAATCCTAGATCGGACGGCCCACGGAGTTATCACATCCACTGTCATTAGAGTTAGCCTTTAGATGTGACAACTTAAATAGCTACTCCCATCGTGCCACATAGAAGGAATGCCATGTCTGTTGCCACATGGCCCAATGGGATTAAGGCCTTATTTAGGCCTAATTAATCCATTTTTAAGCCTGAAACTTCTAAAAATCATAACTAATCCTAAAATAATCCAAAAAAAATACAAACTTGGGCTCATTTTAAAGATATTTCAGAGTAGAATCTAGGAAAATTCTTATTAATTGATTTTGAATAGTGATTTTGGGTTAATCAAGGTTTAATTAAAAATCTAATTAACTTGATTGTTCCTTAATTAATCACCCAATTGATCTCCAACTTTCTGTGGATGTTTAGGGGGGTGACCTCTGCCTCTCCTATTGTTTTGGGATTTTATTGGTTGCTTAATTAGGAAAATCAATTGATTAAACCTTAATCAATTTCTTAATTTAATTAGTGATAGTGAATGAACAGTGGTTTAATTAATTATTTAAGCCTAATTACCACTGTTGAACAATAAGGGAGCTAAGGGAATGTGGTTGGGATACTTTTCCTAATACATTTCCTACATTTTCTTTACTTTTTTTGGAATTTGATTAGTTAATGATTAATGAGATAATTAATTAGTTAATTAATTAATTAATCTCCAAGATAGAAATCATAGCCTGATTGAGTGTTTGAAATGACTTAGGGGTTCCTAAGTTAATTTCATCATTATATTCAAAATATAATCAAAGAATTCAATCAATTAATTAAAAGCTTGATTAACTCAATCTAAAATTCACTTCACACCTAAGCAACCTTTAATTAATCTTGGGTAGCTCTTTGGGTGTTCAATAACCCAAAGTGAGAGATAATGAAATTATGGTTAGCTCACATGTGTGAGAATACCATAAAAGTAGTTAAGTGAGATCCCTTAAGCCTAATTAACTATTAATCATGAGCCAATTGCATTAAACCCCTTTCATTTTTTAGGAGAATTGCTAATTTACATTTCATATGGTTGCATATCATATTGGCTCATTATTAATTAGTTAATTAACTTAAGGTGATGTAGGTAAGGGTTAATTAATTGGCTTAATTCATACCCTAACCTAGTAAAGATATAAAATCAACCTAATTATTCTTCATTAAACCAATATAACTCACACATAAAGAATGGGATTAGGATTAGCAAAGCACTTTCATTTCCTAAACCAAATCAAACTCAAAATTTAAAATGTCATTAAAAAACTTTGGTTTATTTTAAATAAACTTATTTAGTATGATTATCCTTAGGAATTAATTGGAATGAATGAGATCATGTGCTTATTTTCCTTTATTTCTTTCCAATCATGTTAAATGTTGCTTGACATGTGTAATCATGCCTTCATTTCTTTTAAAATTAACTAAATGAAATGGTTTCTTTTATGTCAAATTGTATATGTTGATTTAAATTAAAAATAGGTGTGGCTATTATAACTATTAAATAAAAAGTTATCTTCAAAAGCCCAAAAATCAATTATAATATATAGAGTGATGCTAATTATAAATATCTATAAGTTTGCATGTGTTAATAATATAAGATATGTAATATGAAGCTCTCTTTCCTTACCTTATATGGATTTGTATGGGATTTGAAAATGTATAATTCATTTGAAAAGAACATAACATTTGTCTAAATCCACTCCTATGCATCTCCATGGTAAGACTTAGGAAGAACTTCATATCACATATGTAAATCATATAATCAAATTAAATATGACTTCTTACATGAGTTCTGATTCTTGTGGTTCTTTTTTGTACATTCATATGCATATGATAAAAGTGGTATATTAGTCTAAACATCTCAGGGATATGAGGCTTTAAGCAACCCCAAGTAGGTCTTGTACTTTACGCCCCTGGTGCAAAATAATGGTGTCATACTCTCTTAAAACTCTTATACATATGTATGTATGATATAACTAATGAATAGGAAGCATAAATCAAATACAACTTTTGCATGGGTTTTCCTATTCTTATAGTTTCTTATTCACCCATATGTATATAAGAAAAGTGGTATATTAGTCTAGACATCCTAAGATCAAGGATTTTAAATTTAAGTAGGTCTTGTACCTTATGCCCTAGAAATAATGGTGACGTACTCACTTAAAACTTTTATACATGTGAATGTGTACTTAGCTAATGGTTGAAAATCCCTTTTTTTATTAAAAAAAGACATGCATTCATAATTCAATCAAATGAAATATTTAAATTCCAATACACTTTTTTACATTCATCACTTAAGTATGCTAAGACATGTATGTATAGGTATGCTTAATATTTAATCATATACATGATATACATCACGAAAAAAATGAATAAATATGAGTTATATGATAGTAATCCATTCTAATTAATCTTAAGATGCCTTTCTTATTGAATAAGGTCATTTAGAGTGAACATAAACTTAAGATTGATTAAAACATATAATAAGCCATTCACTAAAAGAAATTGATTATTTAACTTGCTTTATCAGAGACTTAAGGTAGGGATGAAAGATAGGTTCCCTCTATTTTTTCTCTTTATAACACTTAGTTGTTAAGTGTAGGCCATATGAAATAAAAGAAAATACTAAGTAAAATCTTCAAATCAAATAGATCATTCAAAGAGAAATCAACCCTTTACAAATTAAATCCCCCACACTTAGCAAATTACAACTCTAAAGCCTAAATAGGACATACCACACAAGCGTTAATGCACACACATTAGATTAAGTCACCACTTCTAGCTTTATGTTAGGGCAGTGTATGGTTTGATGTATGCTTATTTTATGATGTATTCTTGTAGACTGGATGTTATGGTGTATGTGCGTAGTCTGAATGTTAGGCTGATATTAGCCTAATCATGCTTTCTTCAGGGCGTTGTGCTTAAGGGGACACTGTAATAAAAATATAAATACTTTTATTGAGCAGGTTGCTTAGTCTCTAAGCATAATCTAAGTTAGGATAAGTGGGCTTGGTTATCCATGTGTGGGGTGCTAAGTTCAAAGTATTCATATGACTACTTGGGTTGTTTAGTGTGTTTAGCTAATATTTGTTTTGCAGGTGTAGAAAAATTTATTTTCCTTCTTTTAATGTAATTTTGCATTAGGATTAGGATAAGTGTTATGGGAGATTAAAATAAGCATTGGTTATAAGACCAAGCCTTATGTACTATGTGATGCCTTTGGAGCAAGCACATCCAAATCAAGTCAAAAGGAAGAAACAAATGAAAGATGAAGAAATGATGAAATGAAGAATAAAGAATGAAGAATGAAGACCCCCATAACATTTTTCATTTGTAATTTTAATTATTCTCTTGTGACCTGGGTTGTATAAGGTTAGAGCTTGGCTACCCACATTTTTTTCCGGGTTGTACGACGGTACCCGATCGCACCAATCTTTTATTTATTTGTGATAGCTTTATAAAATTATTTGATATTTTGTTTAGCTTGTGCATTAGAAAAAGCACGTCTTTTCATAGTTTTTTTATGATTGGTGATTGATGTATGACCTGGATGTGATTAGGCTCCTAGGATAAAAAATTAATTTTGCTACCCAAACTAACAACTCATAAATAAACATTTAAAATAACTCATAACCTTATATAAAGTCTAGGCATTAAATCAAGATAATAAAAGATTTAACAACCCCTTAGATGGATGTTGTATGTTTAATATCATGCATAATCATCTTATTTTTCTCTTGTTAAGAGAGGGCTTCCATCTTTTCCAGATAGTAAGGGCTTAACCTTTGAGAGCCTATGATGGAAGAACACCTCTTTCCCTTTTGATTTGGCCCATAATCAAATTCTCATGCATTTAGGCATATAAAATCCTATTGCCTGTGTCAAAATAAAGAGTCCTAAATTAAATAAAATTTGATAAAATTTGCATTTGATTAAGTCATTATTCATACCCCTCATGCTCTAATCTCTTAGGGAGTGGGTTTGAAGACTTAGTTTCTTTTATAAATAATAATAACCTATCCATCTTGAAAAAGCACAAGACTTGCCTACATGGATTTGAAGCATATGAAGAGTTAGCTAGCTGCCACTCCAGGCAGTAATAAGTTCACCAGTCGAGTGGTTTAATCTCTCTTGTGGAGCTAAACCATATACCCACTTTCGCCTAAGATTTAGGTCATGCTTTGGCCTTCATCAAAGCTCCCTAGATTTAGAATTTGAGGATGTCATTTCCCTTAGGGCTACAGGCATAAATCCTTACCTCTTAGGCATACTAATAATCTCATGTTGTTAGAATATAAGTCTTAGATTTTTAATGAAATATTAACTCAAACATATAAAATCTCTTCAATTTCAAAAATATAAAGCCCATCCAGAGGATAGATTGGAGTGCTCACTAGGTTTCCTAGTATCATGAGCACTCCCTATTCATCTCCTTTAGTTTCAATAATAACTCTCTCCTTTTGATCCATCTCACTTGATTTTCTAAAACACAACCAATTTATTGATAGTCTTATCTTTGAATTCTTTGGAGACAATAATCAATTACTTTAATCGAAAGTATTCTTAAGGGATTCACTTTCCTTAAGATGTAATTAACTATAGAGGCTTGCCCCTATAGGAAACTTTAGATCCTAGTTTAAATAAACTCTACTTTATTCATTGAGATAGTAGGAGAAAAATCTCTGATATATTTGAAGACCCATCATGCCTTAGGTGTCCTTATTATGTGATTAGGTCCATTGTAGGATAGTGACTTCTATCTTTTGAGATAGTATTTTATTCCTCAATGTCGTACCCGATCACCTCAATAAGTACACTCTCAGATCTGCATGGTGTCCCCCCTATATACAAACCCAAACCAAACCATCCAAAAATAAACACCACAGATTTTCCTGGTGACTCTGCTGGGGACTATTTCTCTCTCTATCTCTAGTAGACGATTGTTATCTCCAAGCATCAATAGTGGACTTGCATTTTATGTGAGTTCGAGACTATCTTTCCTTCCATTGGCACTTAGCTTATTTCATTCTTAAGAAAAGTTCCCCAACATCTTTTATGTTTGATGATCTCACTCCGTGTAGGTCTTGAAATCCCTATTAGGCTCCCCAATAGGTGAAAAACAAAATTTATCAATGAAGGGATAGATAATCAAGATTTAGAACCTCCTTGCCACTAGCTTGGTGAGGCAAAGTTCATCCTATATTTAATAAAACAAACTCTTTTGTAAAATGCCACTTTCCAAAAGCACCTTTCACAAAACTCACATAATCAAACCCCATTTAACAATCCCTATGATTGCTACATGGAGGTTCTTCTCAAAAGTACATTTTTAAAAATAACCATATTCATTCAACATACTCAAAATTGTTGAATGAGTAAAATCATAGCATAAAATTGAAACTTCACTTAACATATTTCACATATGTTAGAGTTGGAGTTTCCATATTTTCAAAAGCACATTCTTGAAAATGACCATACCATTCATACATTATTGAATATTTTCATATAAAATCATAACATATTTTTTTTTTTTTTTTTCAAGAAAAAATCATGCCATATTTGATTCCCACTTAATATACCAAATTTGTTAATTGAGAATCTCTTTTTAAATCAAACTCAAATTTGGCTTTCATTTAACATACCCAAGTTATTAAGTGGGAGTCTAATCTTCAAAACAAGCATTTGGCTTTCACTTAACATATCCCATTTGTTAAGTGAGAGTCTCATTTTTAAGACATGAATTTGACTTTCACTTAACATTTTCTAACATGTCTCATTTTCATCCATCTTTAACACACTCAATTTGTTAAGTGAGGGTCTCATTTTCAAAACATACATTTGAATTTCACTTAACATATCCAAGTTGTTAAGTGAGGGTCTCATTTTCAAAACATGAATTTGACCTTCACTTAACATACCAAATTTGTTAAGTGAGGGTCTCATTTTCAAAACACACATTTGGCTTTCACTTAACATACCCAATTTGTTAAGTGAGGGCCTCATTGTCAAAATATACATTTGGCTTTCACTTAGCATACCCAATTTTTTAAATGAGAGTATCATCTTCAAAGCATATATTTGGTTCTACTTAACATACCAAATTTGTTAAGTAAGAATCACAAAATCATGCCATATTTAATTCCCACTTAACATATCAAATTTGTTAAGTGAGAATCCCATTCTCAAATCATATCACTCTTTGATTTCCATTTACCATACCAAATTGTTAAGTGGGAGTCCCATTTTCAAACATATATCAATCACACTTGGTCTTCACTTAACATACCAAATTTGTTAAGTGGGAGTCCCATTTTCAAAGAAAAGCAAATTTATCTCACAATCACATTTGGCTTTCACTTAACATACCAAATTTGTTAAAGTGAAAGTCTCATTTTCAAACACAAATAAAACACATGTGGCCTCTACTTAACATACCCAATTTGCTAACTAAAAAGCTCCATTTTCAAACCAACATATTACATAAGCACACATCACGAGCAAAAGACATCTGACAAAAATTTTCAAACACACAATCACAACCTCTTCTTAACATACTCAAATTTATCAAGTAGTGGTTCTTTCAAATCATCAATATTTTGAAACAAGATACACAAAATACAAATATCTCATAAAATCTTTCCTCAAATTTATGAACCTCACCCAACCTAACTAAATTGGTTGAGTATGGGTTCTAAAATAAAAATCAAATGGCAAAGAATCTCCTCAATTTCAAAATCTCTCCAATGAACCCCACTTAACATATTTGAATTGTTGAGTGTGGGTTCAAAACTTCAAATCTATATTACTCTCTTGGGATAAGTATTAAAGAAAAAATATGATTCAAGTTACATTTCAACACATGCAGAGATACAATGCAGACCAGTTAGTGCAGTTTATTTTCATAGTCAGTACACATGGCCTCCCAGAAGTTCATCTTTACCTTTCAGTTTGGGATGAATTTGGCCTTGGATCGGGCCAGCCTCCCTGAGACTGACTCCACCCACCTAGTTTTCTTCGGCAGGGGGTTTGAGGGAGCACGTGTTACCTGTGAGGGGGTGACCCTCACCAATGTCAGTTGGGAAGAGGTGGCTGGGCAGAAGCCAATCATCTGCATTAATATGCCCTCTTATTCTGAGTACCCTCTGTTGAAGAGGAAGGCCGCAATGGTTCCCATGCCTCGTTCAATGATATTTTTAGCACCTGCTTATCCAGTTGTCCCTACCATTACTCCAGCGAGAGCTACTACCTTCTCGTTGGTCACCCCGAAGGGGAAGGCTATCTTAACCTCTGAGATAGTCTCCTCCACTTTTGAGGAGGTACTAGTTCCTGTTCTACCTTGTTCACTCATACTCAGTGCCATAATAAAAATCAAAAGATTAAGTGGGAGCATGAGTGAGCAGCTAGAGAGCTTGAGGCTGCATCCCATGTAGCCGAGGATGGTTCTCCCAGTGAGGTCTATCCACTTATGACTAGCAACAAGTTCCACCCCCTCTCATCCTCAGATGGAGAGGAAGATTATTGAAGGATTGCTGCTTCTCCTCCACCATCAACATACTATGAGACACCAGATAAGGAGCACAGGAGGCCCTATGCTAAACTTAGGACTATCTTATGTCAGGTTGGTAGAGCATATGGATTCTTGGAGTTTAGTACCTTATTTGATTTACGATCGGTGATCCCTAGGAGTGTCAGGGGTCAGATCCATAGAGAGAGAGAGAGAGAGAGAGAGAGAGAGAGAGCCATGGAGGCTTGAGCATCTGTCAGCAGGAGATGGTATGGATAGATCTTTCGATGGATTTTCTTGATCATGCGTGGTAGATCATTCAGATAAGATTATTCTTACCTGCACTACTCACTGCAGGTAGAGATCTCCCATTATGGGGAAGTCCATGCTGCCTTCACACCGCTCCCCTCATCATCCACCATCACCTATACAGCTCATAGTATCCACCACTCCCGCCAAGATTCAGAAGCCCTCATCCAGGGAGAGACCTTCCCCTCTGGTGATCCAGCTATGGTCCATGGATCCCACTCCCACCATCCCACTTATTGAGGTGAGATTGAGCTCCCCTGCTCTACCATTAACCTCAGCTGTGGTTAGGCAGGAGTGGCAACCCCGTAGCATTGTGGTCGCACCACCACCACCACCACCACCACCACCATCAGAGCCAACGACAGTAACTGTTATAGAGGGGGAAGGGGACAGTTTTGCAGTTCCTATGGCAGTGGATCTCCCCAGGGACACAACTTCACCGATGAGCAATCATGAGCATGACCTCCCAGCAAGACTCTGGTGGCACCGTTAGATGTATCTCCACCGTGAACACAGACCTGGCCAAGAGCGTGTTTATACCGACGCAGTTAGATCACTCCTTAGATGACATTTCAGCACAGTACTTTACCAAAAATAGGGAACTCTTAGGGAGTGATCACACATATTTGGAGGATGAGAGGGTAGCCTTTGATCCTGATGAGGATGACCTTTTGAGTATATGAGTCAACATGGTCGATACTCTCCTCCAGAGATCGATAGTCGAAGGTATTGTAGTTGAAGAGGATGACATCATCCATTCAACTCAGCACCTCCAGCAGCTTAGGCAGAGAGATGATCATATTGACAAGATGGGGAAGAAGATTGAAGAGTTGATGGTAGTGGTTTCAGCATTATAGAATTCATCCCTGGTTTCACAGCCTTCTCCCATAACGACCGATAGAGTTGGCACACACTTCAGATCATCCTAGATGCATTCCCGTCGAGGAAGATAGGTGTAGCTTGCATATAAAGGTGGTGGATAGCACCTCCATGCATGAGAAATACATTAAAAATATGGTGGAACAGTAGGTGAGGGATGCATTGGAACAAGCCCGAGGAGGCTCATCTTTTCCAAAGGGTAGTCCCTACATAGAGGAATTTGATGTTGTCCAATATCCTAAGGGTTTTGTGCCTCCTTCCTTCAAAATCTTCGATGCAGTGGGAACCCCCACCAGTACATGGTAGTGTTGCGTTTGATTGGTATACTAAACTACCCAACAGTTCGGTAAGAACATTTGGTGATTTGGAGAACCTCTTCATCAAGAGATTTGATGGAGCTCAACAAAGGGTTACTGTAGGTGACCTCGTTATGACCAAGGAAAATATAAATGAGTCCCTTGTTGATTACATTCTTAGGTGGAGAAACCTGAGTATGAAATGCAAACCACAACTGCCTGAACAACACACCATTGAGATTCTCTTAAAAAATATCCATGACCCCGGTCACTTTCATTCTTAAGGGGTTTACAATCAAAACCTTCGAGAAGCTAATCAACTAGGTAGTTAGTCTATAAGAGGAAGCTAGACAGTTGCATTTCCATGATCAATCGGCTAAGCCCAAACCTCAGAAGGCATTTGAGAAGAAGCAAGGGGCAGTCAGAACAATTGATAAGGGGAAGCACCCATCTAGGGTTTAGTTAGATAGGCCTCGATCTCAAAAGAAGCTAGGGCAGTCATAACAGTTGAAAACAATTTCTTCTTTTTGTTTCTCTATTTTCTTTCTTTTGTGAATCATTTTGTGATTTTGAAAAGAGAAATGAAATTTTCCAATTAAAAAATTTGGGTATGCTAAATGAGGAAATCTAAGTGTATTTTCTTTTTAGAAATTTTTGAAAATAGGATTCTTAGTCAAGTTGAGTATGCTAAGAAAATCCTAATGTGTTTCTTTTGGTTTTGATTTGATTTTTTAAAAGTAGGCTGCCTAGCAAATTTAAGTATGCTAAGGGAATCCTAATGTGTTTCTTTTGGTTTTGATTTTCTTTTTTGGCTGGAAGTGGAGACATCAATTTAGCAAATGGGGTATGCTAGAATGAAGTTCCAAATGTATTTCATTTTGTTTTGTGAAATGAAAATTTCGCTTTAGCAAATTTGAGTATGCTAAATGAAATTCCAAAAGATGTGTTTAATTTTTTTTTTAATTTTTTTTTGGAGATTTTGTGGACTAGAGATTTCACTTAACAAATTTGAGTATGCTAAATGAAATTCCAAAAGATGTTTTAAACTTTTGATTTTGGAAAAGGGAGATTTCATTTTAGCAAATGGGGTATGCTAAATTGAAGTTCCAAATAAGTTTTGAAAACTTTTTGTGAAATGGAAATTTCATTTAACAAATTTGAGTAAGTTAAATGAAATTCCAAAAGTGTTTTAAATTTTTGTTTTTTGGAAAAGGGAAACTTCATTTTAGCAAATGAGGTATGCTAAATTGAAGTTCCAAATATGTTTTGAAATTTTTTGTGAAATGAAAATTCACTTAGCAAATTTGAGTATGCTAAATGAAACTCCAAAAGTGTTTAAAAATTTTTTTTTTTTGAAAAGGGAGACTTCATTTTAGAAAATGGGGGATTCTAAATTGAAGTTCAAAATATGTTTTGAAATTTTTTGTTTTTGTTGATTTTTTGAAGAGGGAGATTTCCATCTAATAAATTTGGGTATGTAAGATGGAAATCAATTACATTTCTTTTTCCAAAGATGTATATTTTGTTTGTGATTGTTGCTTTTTTGAAAGGAGGAAATCCCAACTTAAACATATATGGAATATGTTAAGTGGCATTTAAAAATGATGTTATTATATTTGAAAATGAGATCTCCTTTCAATAAATTTGGGTATATTGAATGGATATATTCATATGTATTATTTGAAAATTTATTTTATGATTTTGTTTGAAAATGAAACCACCATTCAATAACTATGAGTATATTGAATGGAGAGGTTTAATTTGTGCTTTTTGAAAATATGAAAGTTCCAACCTAACACATGTGGAATGTGTTGAGTGGAATTTCAAAACTGTGATTTTACTTGAAGATGTAATATCCATTCAACACATTTGGGTGTATTGAATGGAAAGGCCCATCTTCAAATTTTTATGCTTTTGAAAACATGATTGTTAAAATTTTATTTTAGAAAATGAGGTCTTCACAAAAAAGAATTGAGTGAAGAAACTAATTTGTGCTTTTAGAAAAAAAATGTGATTGTTGGAATTTTGTTTTTGTAAAGATGATCCTACATATAACAATCATGAAGATTATTAGATGAAGGTGATTTAGGAAAATTTTTGTGCAAAACATTTTATTATGTGCATTTTTGAAAGAGTGCTTTGAAAAGAAAGGTTTTTATGAACAATTTATTTTGTCTTTATTATTTTAGAATGAACCTTTCCTTAACATGAAAATGATAAGGAGGAAGTCTTTAATTAATTATTTTTTTATTAAACTTTCATTTTCACCCATTGGGGAACCCAATGCGGGTTTTAAGACCAACATGGGGTGAGGTCCTAAAACCTGAAGATGTTGGCTAACTTAACTTAAGGATGAAATAAGCTAAGTGCCAACGGAAAGAAATATAGTCTTGGATTCATACAAAAGTACAAACATACTACCGAAACTTGGAAACAATGATCATTTACCAAAGAGGAGAGAGGAACCTTCCCCAACGGAGTCACTAGAAAAATCTGTGGTGAAATTTTTAGAAGATAGAGATTTTTGAAGAGAAAGTATACTTCCATCTTCACTCTGTACGGGAAGATAGAAATATACTTCTCTTTTTATGCATTTTGACACCACGTAGATCCGCAGATATACTTATTGAGGGTGATCGGCTATGACATTGAGGAGAGGTATACTATCTCGAAAGATAGAAGTCACCACCCTACAATGGACCTAATCATCTCAACAAGGACTCCTAAGGACAATGGGTCTGCATATGTACCAGAGATTCTTCCCCTACTTTACATGAAAAAGTAAAGTAGGGTTTATTTTAAATTAGGTTTGTTAAGTTCCCTACAGAGGCGAGCCCCCATAGTTAATTATATCCTAAGGAAGGGGATTCCTTAGGAATACTCTCAATTAAGGTAAATGATTGTTTCCTCCAAAGTTTTCAATATGTAGGACTATCAATTGATTAGTTTATTTTGGAAAATCAAATGGGATTGATCAAAGAGAGAGTTATTATTGAAGCCAAATGGAAATGAGTAGGGAATGTTTAGGATGCTAGGAAGCCTAGTAAATATCCCAAACTATCTTATGGTTGGCCTTTAAATTGAGTTATTTTATTTGAGTTGAATTTTATTAGAAGTTTAGGACTTATGATTCCATAACACAAGGTTATGAAAATGCCTTAGAGGTGATAATTTATGCTTATGGCCCATAGAAGAGAGAAGCAGCCTTAGAACTTAAAGCTAAGGAGCTTTGGCGATAGCCAAAAGCACCACCTAAATCTAAGGAAAAAATGAGCATTTGGTTTTCCTCTACAAGAGAGGACAAATCACCCGACTGCTTGGACTTACAACGGCCTGGTGGTGGCCGCCAACTAACTCCTCCTACAATTTTAAATTCATGTAGGCAAGTCAAATGCTTTATGCAAGATAGCTAGGTTGTTATTTATTTAGAAAGAGACAAAGTCCTTAAACTCACTCCCTAAGAGACTAGATCATGTAAGGGCATGAAAAATGACTTAGATCTAATGCAAAACATGTTACATGTTATTTTGAATTTTGGATAATCATTTGACTCAGGCTTATAGGATTCATTTGCCTAATGCTTGAGAGAAAGATTATTGGCCAAAATCAACGAGAAGGGGGAAGTGTGTTTCCACCATGGCTCTCAAAGGTCAAGCCAAGTTTCTCTGGAAAAAGGTGGAAGCCCTCCAATCAAGAGTGTAATAATAAGCTTTTATGCATGATGTTATAAATGAAATACTCATCCAGCTAAGGGGTTGCTAATTATTTTATCTTGATTTTAACTTATGCTTTAAATGAGGTTATGAGTTGTTTATTTTAATTTTGAGTTGATTAATTTGGTAGAAGATTTATTTTCTCCTAAGAGCCTAATCATCATCCAGGCCATACATCAAGCAAGGAAGAAACTTGGAAAACATGCCATCTTAATGCACAAGCTAAACAAAATATCAAACATTTTATAAAGCTAACGCAAAAGAATAAAAGGCCATTTGTGGTCGAGCACCACCGGACAAACCCAAAAACAAATTGGGTAGCTGAGCTCTACCCTTATACAACCTGTATTATAAATGAATTAATTACAATCAAGTAAGGAAATTCATGTTATGGGGGTCTTCATTCTTCATTCTTCTTTCTTCTTTGGTTCCTTCTTTTGTATGGTTGGAATGTGGATGCTCCCCAGGCTTCACATGGTACATAAAATGTAATATTATGAGCAATGCTCATCCTAATCCCCCATAACATTCATTCCAAAAATTCTAATTGCAAAAATTACATGAAAAGAAAAAGTAAATCTAACTAACACCTGAAAAATAGAGATTAGCTAAAAAAACCATACAAATCCCAAGCATGTATATTGGACTTAGCAACCCACACTTGGGTAACCAATTCCACCCGGCCTATTGGATTATGCTTAGGGGTATAAGCACCTGCATAGTAAAAGCAGTTATATTTTTATTTATTACGGTGCCCCTTTAGGCACAATCCTCTGCATAAAATAATGGTTAAACTAAGATCGCCCTACCATTCATTCTACACATATACACTCTAACATCCAGACTAAAACAATACATCACAAAATAAAATCAAACATCAAGCCATGCACCGCCCTAACTTAAAGCTAGAAGTAGTGACCTAACATAATGTGTGTGCTTTAAAAGGTTTGTGTGGTATGCTTAGCTATGGCTTTAAGGTTTGGATTTTCTAAGTGTGAAAATATTCAACTTAGATGGGTGGTTTTGTTTAAGTTATTAGTTGATTTGGGTTGATTTTATTTGATGCTTTATTTAGGTTTGAATGAATCCTACAATTAATGACCCAGTGTTGTAAAGAGTGGGAAAAGAGAAGAAAACTTCTCTTTCCTTCCCTACCCTAAGTAGTTTTTAAAGTAGATTCATGTTTCATTTTATTTAGTGAATGTATTATTATGTATTTTAATTAATCCTAAGTTTATATTTTTCCCTAAACAAACCTATTCAAAAAGAAAGGAATTTTAAGATTAAGTAAAGTGAATTAAGATCATAAAACACACATCATTTCATTTTTTTCCCAACATGTATAACATGCATATGGATGAATCCTAAGCATATCTATACATAAAAATGGGAATGTTTAGCACACTTTATGATGAATGCTAAGTGAGTTACTTAAGAAAATTTGAATGCTTTATGATGCATGATTTTTTTTTTAAGTAAAAAAGAGGTTTTCTTATCCATTTTTCACATGCACACATGTATGTATGAAAGGCATAAGTGAGTACGGCACCATTGTTAGCACCAGGAGTGTAAGGTACAAGACCTACTTAGGGATACTTAAAGCCTCACAACCCCGGGGTTTTCCAGACTAATATACCACTTTCCTTAAATACAAACACATGTACAAATGAAATGAATGAAAAAGAAAGATGCAAAAAAGTTTGTATTTGTTTATTTATTTTGTTTATGCAATTTATATGTGCAAATGTAGATGTCCTCCTTAAGTAATAGTATAGTAATGAATAGGAAGGGGATTAAGCAAGTGTTATGTTCTTTTCAAATGAACTATACACTTTGCCCAATTCTATTCAAAACCATACTAGAAGAAAGGAGAAGGAAAACTACACTATGCATATCTTCATATTTATATCCACATGCAAGCTCATAAATAATTATGAGTAGCACCTTTTATTTTTAGATATTTTATTTATAGATTTTTAAAATAGTTTTGAATTTAATAGTGATAATAGCCATTCATATTTTACTTTAGCCAAAACATGCAATTTAACATAAAGAAAGTATTTCATTTTCTTAATTTGATTTTTGAAAAGCATGAATGCATGAAACTCATATGACATACACATTTAGCATGTTAGGAAAGAACTAAAATGATGAAATCATGTAAATACATTCACCCTAACTAATTCTTAAAGATAATCTTATGAAATAAGAAAGATTAAAGCAAATCAAATTAATTTTAAGGAAGGTTTGATTTTGTTTTGGGTTTGATTTAATTTGAGAAATGTGACGTGAGTTTGCTATTCCTAACCCATTCCCATATATGTTTGTTGTTTTAGTTTAATTTTTAGGTGATTAGATCAATTTTATGCTTTGGTTAGGTTAATGTATGAATTAAATGTGTTAATTATCCCTTACCTATACCACCTTAGCATACTTAATCAAATAATTATGATCCAATGAGATGACATAAAAACACACAAGAAATTTAAATCAACAATGCACCTAATAAGATAAGGGCCTAATGCATTTGGCTAATAATTAATGATTAATTAAATAAAGGGGTTTAACTTAAGTACTTTCATAACCCCTCTCACATATGTGAATTGGGTTTTGATTTCCTTAATTGTACTTAGGCTCTTGGACACCTAAGCATCTACCCAATATAGATTAATTAAGTTTTGGAAAGTTTTAGAATTTTATGAAATTAATTAAGGGGGTAATTAGTGAATTAACCCTTAATTAAGGTTGGATTAAGAAAGAAATGGGGGGTTTAAGGAATATCTTAAGGAGAGTATCCCAACATTATTCCTTAAACCACATATTCACTTAATAAAAACTTAATTAACTCAATCAAGGGGTTAAACCACTAATTATACCCTTAATTAAGCTTAATTATATTATGGGAGTGATTAAGGAATGAGCTAGCAATTCATCTAAATAAGCGAACAATAAGTCCCAAGAAAATTAGGGGAGGCAGGAGTCATCCCACTAATTATGCATAATAAGTTCATGATTAATCAATGGATTAATTAGGGGGTAATTAGTAAAATAACATTCCTAATAAAATCCAAATTTATAAAAAAAACACTATTTAAAATTCATTGAAATCATTTTTAGAACATTCTATATTCAATTATCTATCTAATGAAATTTATTTCATAAATTTTTTGATTTTTCTAAGCTTAGATATGAATTTAGGAAGGTTTCATGATTAATTAAAATATTTAATAGCCTAATTAAATATTTAATCTCGTCGGCGCCATATGGACTGTTGACACGGCATGTGCTTTCCACGGGTTGACGGATTGATAAGTTGTCACATCATTGCACGCCGGTGGCATAACGCTCACCACCGATCAAGATCGATCTACGAGGTTAAAGTCACGGATCAAATGGGTTAAAACATGGATTCTACATGTCCTAATCATGGGTGTCCATCCAAAATACGTGAATGGACGACCCATGATCTATCCCTATAAATCTCTATGAAGGATGGACACTGTCCATCTTCAAGGGGATGATCCAAGCTCGATTGAGCTTGGATTGATCCCAAAATTTACCCACACCATCTAAGGATAAGGCCAAATACATTTAATGGATAGATTTTCATGAGATTAAAATTCACTTCACAAAGGACCAAACCATATTGAATTTAAGCTTGGTTTAATGGCTAACCTCACCGGAGGTGATCATCGGTGCTCGATTTCCTTAGAGAAGCTTCGTCTAGTGGAGACAAAGCTTTACTGAAGTTTGGAGGCTCTGAGATTAGGTAGATCCTTCTATGGGCCAACTCCCTTGCCTTGGGAAAGAGCTTAGGTGAACTTGACTTGGTCCTCTGATGAAGCTTGAAGAAGGAATTGGGTTGATGTTGAGTGTGGAGTAAGTTGGATTTTTGGTGGAGCTCTCCTATTTTCAAGCTATGAAATCAAGAATGGGAAAATGGATTTCACTCTAGAAAGCTTGGAATCACTTGGCAAAGGCTCCTCTAGCTTCCCTTAGCTCAATCGAGTATGAGAGTGTGTAGATTGAATTGAATTAGGGCGAGTATATCTCCCCCTTAAGCAATCAGACGGCTGAGCAAGGAGATGCTATTTTGATCCAATTAAGCTTATGCAATGGGTTTGTTAGGCTGCTAGAGGTGTCCTTGAATTCAGTTTTGGCTAGAAAAGGAGTGGGTGAGGTGGCCATGTGCTTTAATTGAGTGGAGGGAGGATTTCATGTGGCCAATTTCAAAGGAGGTGGTCAGTTTTGGGTTTGGGTTGGGTTTGGCTGACCCAAACCCATTGGGTCATATGTAGTAGGTCCATTAGTGACCATTTGGTCCACTAAGAGGATGCCAAGTGTCCTTGAAAAAGAATTGACCAAATTCCAAGTAGTTTTGATTTTAGGTTACCCTATGGCCTAGGGGTAAAATGGTAGTTTGACCTTAATTTTAGTTTGGGTATATTTGATATGATGAGAAAATAGGTTTGATTATAATATAAATTTGTTAAGATTTCATTAATTTTTTATTTAATATAATTTAACTCATATTGGCTTATTTTATAAAATATAAGATAAGACAACAATAATTAAAGTATAAAATCGATTGTAAATATACCTTCGGCAAGTTTATGCCCTTTGATTCAATTTGGTTTAGGTTTGAATTTTATTCAATTGAGTTCTTTTAGGTCAAATAGGTCAAGTTGATCAAATTGACCCATTTGACCTATTTAGGTTAGGTCATGGGTTGGTTCATGTTTGGTTGGTCATATGAAATAGATTGGCATCCAATCAATTTGGTTAATATTTGAGTTTGGCTTAATTTGACCCTTTAAGTCAAGTTGGGTTCATTGTCAATTGGGCTAGGTTAGGTCTAGTTGGCCAATTGAGGCTTTGGTCAAGTCCAACAATCATTTTGGAATGAACTTGACCCATTAGTTTCAATCAATTTGGCTTAGATCAAGTTTTGACACATTTTGACTTTTAGGTCAAGTTAGGTCAACTTGGGTCAAGTGGCCAATTAGGCTAGGTTAGGCTCAAATGTTGACTTGGTCAAGTTCAAACAATGATCATGAATGAACTTAGATCATTGGTTTCAATCAATTTAGCCTATAGTGGATTTTGGCTATGTTGAGTTTCATTTTGGTTAAGTGTTGACTTGGTCAACCCTTAGGTTTGACTTGATTTGACCCAATTTGAGTGATTGGTCATCTCATGATGATTGTTGATCATGATGAGAGGCATAGATTGCCTTAGTTCAATTCAATTTGGTTAGGATTAGAATTTGGCCCATAAGGGTACTTTAGGTCACTTTGGGTCAAGTGACCCTAAGTAGGTCAAATGACTTGGTCAATGCTTGATTGAGTTTGATTGAACTCACATATGGACTTATGATTGAAATATAAATCCATTTGCAAGAGATTTGAAGTCAAATGGGTTTTGTTTCATTTGACAATTTCAAGTTCAAAGGTGAACATGGGTTTGACTTAGGTTGGATTATTTTTTTAATTGAGTTTTGATTTGATGATTGAAGTTTGTGATGATATTTAGATTCATGATTGAAGGATTAATTGAATCATGAAGAAAAATCAAGAGTTTGGCTTGATTTGAATTTGATTTGGCTAAGTTCAAGATTTTGACTTGAAAGGCTTAGGTTGGATTTGGATTGAATTTGAGTTTGATTTTTGGAGTTGGTTTTGGTTGTTTGAATTTAGATTTCATTTATATATGTGAATATAAATGATAATATAAATGGGTTATGAGAAAATTTCAAATATTTGAAGTGATTTGAACATGATCTAGCTAAGTCCTTAAGAGGGAATTAAAGTGACTTAGGAAAGATTTGAATTTTTAAATTTGAATTTTAGATTTAGTTTGATTGATTTGAACTTATATTTCATTTATATTTGTGAATATAAATGAGAATATAAATGACTCGTGAAAAAATTTCATGACTTTGAATTGATTTAGGTTTGACTTAGGTTAAGTCCTTAAGAAGGGATCAAAGGACTTAGGAAATATTTGGAATTTCAATCATAAGCTTCAATCATAAGTTTCAATCATGGGTTTTAATCATGTGTTTCAATCATGGGTTTCAATCATTTGGCTGATTTAAGTTTGGAGTAAATCAATTAAGTTGGAATTGATTTAGGTTTGATGTTGATTTGATTTGGAGTATGACTTGAAGGAAGGAAGTGAGGAATGTGGTTCAAGCTATAGGGTATGCAAATTTTTGTAACACCCCTAAGGCATGACCTATTCCTATGGCTAACCCTTCTAAGTCTCTAGGGCTAGGTTGAGTGTCCACCTAATCACTAGATGTGTCTTAAGACTATAGATCGCTTAAAGTCTAAGAGGATTCCTATGTCTAAGATGGAGGGGTTGAGAGCTCATCCTAAAAATGAGGTCAACACAAGTCGACCAACCCCTCTTAATTGGTCCCTTTGGAGGTGACATTCGAGCCAGACAATGATGAAGACCAGGCCTCTAAGTAAAACATGAATGTATGTGAATCACTATTATGTAGAATAGTCAGGAAGTAGTTGGGAACTTTAGCTCTAACATCACTTACTTCCCATAAAGTTGAAGGTTTAGTAGTTAAGGAGGCCCCCCAAGTCATCCATAGATGTCAAACCAAAGAGATTTTTGTTGGGAGCATCATCCTCAAGTCAAGAAGCCGATGTAAAACTTGAGGATGATTCTTATAAAGATTTAAAATAATTATCTTTTGATTGGTATTTACCTTGTGTTACTAACTTAGCAAAGAAGGGATTAATCCCACATACTTAATCTAAATGCATGTCAAATTACTTTGAAAGACTACGGGACAACCAAAATAGACATTCTCAATTAGATTAAGACTAGGATTCGACACAGTGGGACCAGTTGACGATGACAACCATTGCCTAGTCATCACCAATCATTTGGAGTCTGATAGGTTCTTTTCAAATCATGCTAACTCTTATGATGAGGTGTGTTTAAAAACTTTAGATGACCCAAATAATCTTGAAGTCAAGGATGCGCCACTAGAGTTTGAAGAAGAAATCAGATCAACCATTGCCAAACTCAAAGAAATCAACTTAGGGATAAAACAAGATCCACGCCTGTTATACATCAATTCCTCATTGAATGAAGAAGAAACCAATGACTTAGTTAGGCTATTAGCTGAGTTTAAGGACTGTTTTGCATGGAGTTATGAAGAAATGCCTGGTTTATTTCCTAATGTTGTAGTCCATAAACTTGCAATAGATCCTAATGCTAACCCTATCATGTAGGCTCCTAGACGCATGCTATTAGAAATTGAGCAACAGTGCATTTCTGAAATCAAGAAACTGATCGATCCTGGCTTTATCAGGGAAGAAAAATATTCTACCTGGTTGGCCAGTATCATCCCAATTAAGAAAAAGAATGGTCAAATTCACATATGCGTCAATTTTAGGGATCTAAATAAGGCATATCCTAAAGATGAATTTCCACTTCCTATACTGGAGTTAATGGTGGACATTGTCTTATCTAATGCAGTATTCTCCTTTATAGGTGGGTCATCTAACTACAACCAAATCAAGATGACCACGAGGATAAAAGAAACACTACTTTTTGAACCCCGATCAAAATCTATTATTATAAGATCATGCCTTTTGGCCTTAAAATGTCAGTGCTACATACCAGTAGGACATGACTCAGATCTTCAATGAACTCATTCATCATCAAGTTGAATGCTATGTTGATGATCTAGTAGTCAAAAGCAAAGAAAAGGAAGACCATCTTTTTAACTTGAGAGTAGTTTTTGAACGTATAAGATAATATAACCTCAAAATGAATCTCCTAAAGTGTGCATTCGAAGTAGCTTCAAGGAAATTCTGTGGGTTTGTTGTCTGACACCGGGGAATAGAGATCGATCCAGAAAAGAATAAGGCTATCTTAGAAATGCCACCCCCTAAAAGTCTAACTCAACTCATATCATTTCAAGGGTGATTGACGTATCTAAGATACTTCAAATCCATATTATCAAGAAGATGTCAACCATTCTCAACACTTGTCACTATCAAGCGGGATGACAAATGTCAGCATACTTTTGAAGACATCAAGCACTACCTGACCAGTTCTAGCAGCCCCTATCCTGGGGAAAGCCATTGATCCTTTATACCACTGCATCAGATGACTCCCTTGGCATTTTGTTAGCCCAAGGCAACAATGAAGGGAAAGAAAATGCTTTCTATTACCTCAGTCGTCGTCTAATCCCTGTTGAGTCAAACTACCCACCTATTGAAAATCACTACCTAGCATTAATATTTTCATCCCAAAAGCTAGGACATTACATTCTTTCTTATAAGGTGAATTTGATCTCTAGGATCAATCCACTACAATATCTCATGACACAACGAACATTATCTAGATGGTTGGCACGATGGTCTATGATTTTATCATAGTTTAACATCACATTCATACCCCTCTATGTTATGAAAGGACAAGCACTGATGAATTTCTTAGCAGTACACCCACTTCCTACTGATTCTTTCAAAAAAGAGAAGAACCATAATATACTCTTCCTAAGAATGTAGGGGTAGTAATAGTTCTCCTAACTCTGGACCGTGGTGAGATGTTCATATCATCTATCCAATCCATGCACCAACAACGAAGCTGAATATGAGGCTCTGATTGTCGATCTAGAGTTAGTCATTACACTATGCATCAAGAGCATCAACATCTTTGGGGATTCTCAACTAGTTATCAACTAAATTGCATGATCTTACCAAGTTCTGAAGCCTAAGCTCCATCATTAACACAAGTTTACCATGGAGTTATTGGCTCAAATCCCAGAGGTCACCATCTACAAGATTCCTAGAAAAGATAATGCCATAGCAGATGCATTGGCCAAGCTTGCCAAGGAATTGACATGTCCAGAAGATGTGTCCATTCTAATAAGGGTCCAAAATAGATAAGTACTATCTCTTATTAATGCTGAACTCATCGAGAGACTCTCTCTTGAAGGGGAGGTTATCATTGCCAAAAAGGATGATGAGTCAGATTGAAGGCAACCATTCATAGATTATTTAAATACATGCAAACTACCTCAAGAGAAGTCATTGGCCCATCAGGTGAAGTAGAGAGCTCTCTCCTATGCTCTCATGGATAGCACCCTATACCTATGGTCCTTCGATCATATGTGGTCACGTTGGTTAGCTAAACATAAAGCCCATAATATCGTGATTGAGGTACATTCAGGTTTGTGCTGAGCTCATCAGTCCGGTTCAAAGATGAAAGCCAAGATCAAAAGACTAGAATACTACCGGCCTTTGATGATTACAAATTGCATGAATGTAGCTAGAAGATGCCACCAATGTTAGGTGCACGATGTGGTCCTGCATCAACCACCCAATATTCTACATCGTACATTGGCCTCAGGACCATTTGAGTGTTGGGGCACTGACATAGTAGGTTTGATCGATCCTCCTTCTTCTAAGGGTCATCGGTTCATTCAAGCTACCACCGACTACTTTTCCAAGTGGGCGGAGGCAATCCCACTTAGAGAGGTCACCATGTGCTCCCGTTTTCGTGAACCATATCGTATAGAGGTTCGGGGTGCCTCGATGAATTATATCTGATAATGGTACTGCATTCAAGAGAACTAAGATCAACAGCTTTGCCCAAAGACACATCATAGATTGGATATATTCTACCATCTACTACCCGAGGGTAAATGGTCTAGCAGAAGCATTCAACAAAACTCTCCTCCAGATACTGAAGAAGATTCTCGATGAGAACAAGCGATAGTGACATGAGCAGTTGGTTGAAGCCTTGTGGGCCTATCACACCATATTTAGAACTTCAACTCAATCTACCTCGTTCTCCTTAAGGTATGGTCTGAAGCAGTTCTACCTTTAGAAGTCTAACTCCCATCACTAAGAATAATTATGGGTAGCAAGATTACTATAGAGCAGAACGCAAGCTGCGGTTAGAAGAGCTCGAAGGTTTGGAGGAGAGACGCCTCTGGGCATGCCAGAACCTCGAGTTGTACAAAGACAAAATGATTCAAGCTCACAACAAGTTGGTTCATCCTAGAGCTTTTCAAGTAGGAGAGGTTATTTTAGTTCTAAGGAGACCGATTATTGCCCATCCAAAAATGGGAGGCAAGTTTGAACCCGCTTGGGAAGGCCCTTTTGCCATAGAGAAGTCCTACCAAGGAGGATCTTATCAGCTCATAAATTATAAGGGAGAGTGCCCTATGCTTCTAATCAATGGGCTCTACCTAAAGAAGTATGATCCATAAATCTTGTTTGAAAATAATTATCAATAAAATTATTTTTCATATCAAATTCCATCTCTTATGTGTTAGAAATATCTTTTGCTTGCGAATCCGTTACGACGTGTTTATGGTAGGTGTAAGAAAACTCGACCAGCATCCTATCCCTCCACAACACAAACACAAACTACAAACAATCCTACAGTGCTATTAGGTTTGGTGTAAGAGAACCCAAAAGGCACCCTAGTTCGACTAGCACAACTAAGTTAGGTGTAAGAGAAGCCAAGCGACATCCTTTCTTGGTGGAGTCATATTTCTATGTGTTTAGGGTAGGTGTAAGAGAACCCAAGAAGCATCGTATTCCTTCTTTCACAACACAAGCAAACACATATCTTTTATCTTAAGATATTTTTATGTTGGAGCAAGCCCCCGTAGCACTCACTCATTAGCTGCACTAGGTTGGGCCGATATGCTACCTTGTTGTGCCACCCTAGTGGTCACTCATTTGGTAGATGTGAGTCCCCACGCTTTCTTCTTGACTTGACTATTACAAATTGATGAGCACCCTGTTAGTTTAGTAGGCCTTGCTGCGCAGCCAGCAAGCTACCCCATGATGACTTTCTTTAAGAGGATGTAAGCTTACAAGCTTTGTTCTTGAACTAGTGATCAGGCACTGACTGGGTCGAGTATATCTGAGGTTTAGAGTAAGTCCCTCACTGGCTTCTTTCTTCTTGACTACTTCAAGTTTGGGTTTGGTCCTTGCACAGGACTCCTCGCTTAGTAGTCGCCCTAGGATGGATAGCCCCTATCTTGCCAAAGACAGACTATCCCGATAATCAGTTCTGCTTTAGGGAGATGTAAGCCTACACCCATTCTTTCTAGATTGGTTGTCATAAACCAACGAGCACCTTAGGTTGGTTGGCTATCACTATGTTGACAGCGACTCACCTGGTGGGTACACCACTCTTGGCAGATGTGAGTCCCAGTGCTTTCTCCTTAAGTTGGCCACTGAATACCAACAGACTTTCTTTTATAAGATTTTGGATAACGCCCCCAACGACACCTCCCCTGTGGGCACTCTATTTGGATCACGTTCTTAGCAACCCCATTTAGACACTACCCCGGTTACTCTTGGATTGGATAGTTTCTCTTTCTTAGTAGCCACCTCTGTGATTGGAGAATTTGTTCAGTGGATGCACAGATTCTCCCTTGGTCTAGTAAGCCTGAGATAGGACTGGGCTAATATAAGCTCCTTCTTAGTGTGGTTCCTCGCAAACTAATAGGGTCCACACAAACATAAAATAAAGAAAATATATCTTCGCTTGTGGATTAGGAACTCAAGCCCCCAGTGGCCCCTTTCCCAAGTAGGCATTCTATCTTTAGGGCTGTGTCAGCAAAACTCCCTATGGGAATTGCCTGACTACCTTGAGTTGAGATAAGTCCCCAGGTTGGCACTCTCTCAACTTGTTGTGACACCAACGAGTCACCCCGAAGGTTATCTTTGCTTTGAAAGACACAAGTCTATTACACATCCTTTTCAGCACGACCGTTGTACACTGACAGGCAGCCTTAGGTCGGGTTCGATTTGTTGCACAAGTAATCGATCACCCCTGTGGTTCCTTGTGTTGGAGGATGTGAGTCCCCATACTTTCTTCCTAACTTGACCATTGCACACCAAAAGGCACCCCTTAGGTTGGTTAGCTCCACCCCACGATCGGTAGACTATCCGTTTGGATTTATAAATCTAAGATAGGTATAGGCTGATATTAGTCCCTTCTTAGTGGATCCATCGCACACCAATGGGATTCACCAAATAAAAAAAAAATGCAATTCAATCAATGACATTATCCTGACTACTTCCAAGCCGATATAAGTCCCCCAGTGGTAGTCATTCAGTAGTCGCCTTAGGTCGAGTTTGATTTGTTGCATCAAATAGATCACCCCAGCGGTTGTCCCTTGCTTTTTGAGATATAAGTCTGCTATGCTTTCTCCCTAGCATAGTTATTGTACATCGAAGGACATCCCCTTATGTCGGATAGTTCTACTATGTGGCTAGTAGACTACCCCTTTGGATTAGTAAATCTAAGATAGGCCAAGGCCGACGTAACCCCTTCTCAGTGCAGTATATCGCACACCAACAGGGTCCATCTCAAAATTTAAACTTAAAATAAACAATCAACCAAGTTCTCCCTAGCAAGACATAGATCATGACAACCTCCCCGGTGGAGTCAATTAAATACAATTCAAACCTGCATTCCCCAGCGAGTGCATCCTCAAAAGAAATCTCATCAAATCCTTATCCCTAGTGGATTACTTGAACCTACTTCCCTAGTGGAAGGTTCATGCATCTATCCTTGGCGGGTTACATATTCTAATCCCCAGCGGATACTCTCCCCAAATCATATCAAACAATTCAAACCTCTTATCTCTAGTGGATAACCTGAACCTGCTTCCCTAGTGGAAAGTACACTTGCTTGATCCATTGGTGGATCCCTTATCCTCCCTTATGGCCTTGGCATAAGTTGAGTTACTAAGATCTTGATTCCTTCTACATCTCGGGTTTAAGAGTAGATCATTTATGTTAATGTTTGTGATCCTTCGAACATTGTTGATTGTCTCAGTCAACACCAATATATGCGGTGTGCCTTGTCAATCACACCACACATATTGGGCGCCCTTTATTGACCTCACTTTTGGAGTGAGCTCTCAACTTGCTCATCATAGATCTAGGACTCTTATAGACACTAAGAGTTCCTTACTCTTATGACATTTCTAGTGATTAGGTGAACACTTAATCTAATCCTAGAGACTTAGAAGAGTTAGCCATAGGAATAAGTTGTGCCTTAGAGATTTAGGAGGACTTGACTACCCTATGGCCTAAACCCAATCCTTGCTTCCTTCTTTCAAATCAAACCTCAAATTTAAATTCAAATTCCAAAATTAAATCCAACTGTCAAATGATTGAAACCCATGATTAAATTCAAAATTCTAAATCCCTTCATAAGCCCTTTGATTTTATCTTATGGACTTAACCTTAACCAAATTGAAATCAATCCCAATTCAATTGATTTTTTTTTCAATTATCAAGTTTAATCTCAAACCAAATCCCAATCCAAGATTCCAAAATTTAAATCAACTCCAAAATGATTGAAACCCATGATTAAGTCCAAATTCCAAAATCTCTTCCTAAGCCATATGAACCACCTTCATATGCTTAGTTAAAACTCCTTCAAATCAAATCAAAATAAATCAAACCAAATTCAAATCCCAAAATCCCTTCTTAATCCTTGTGGGTCTACCTCCATATGCTTAATCAAATATGCTTCCAAATCTCTCCAAACTCAAGTGATTTTCTCATGAACCATTTATATCTTCATTTATATTCAGATATAAATGAAATATAAATCCAAATGACCAAAACCAAACTCAAATCAAATAAAACTCCCAATTTTAAGCCCTTTTAGCCAAATTATTGAACTTAGCTAAATGATACATAAATCAATTAAAAACTCATGAATTTCTTCATGATTCAATCATTCCTACAATCATTGATCCAGATAAAAACATAAACCACAATTGTCAAACCAAACCTAAGTCAACTCAAGTCAAGCCCAAGTTGAACCTTTTGACTTCAAATTGCCATATGAACCAAAACCCATTTGGCTCCAAACCAATTGTAATTGAATTTATATTTTAATCCTAGGCTCATATGTGAGTTCAACTAAACTTGAATCAAGCCATGATCAAGCCAATTGAACCATTTAGGTCCACTTGACCTAAAGTGACCTAAAAGACCTTCTTGAGCCAAGTTCCAATCCAACCCAAATTGGATTGAACTAAGCCCAACCAAACCTCACAACATAACCAATAATCACCCTAGGGTGACCAACCACCTTGAATTGGGTCACACCAAGTCAACATTTAGCCCAAATGAAACCCAAACTAGCCAAGATCCATCATATGCTAGATTTATTGAAACTATTGATTCAAATCAACTCATAATCAATGATTTAATATGACCAAACCCTCACTTGAGCCAAAACAAGCCTAATTGTCCATTTGACCTAGGTTGACCCAAATTGGCCTAAAAAGCCAAAATGGGTCAAATCATGATTTAATCCAAATTGATTGCAACTAATGGGTCAAGATCATCCCAAATTGATTATTGTACTTGACCAAAGCCATAATTGAGCCCAATTTGACCAATTGGTCAACTTGACCCAACCTAGCCCAATTGACCTAAAGGGTCAAATTGGCCAAAATCCAAATTAAATCTAAATTAAATCAAACCAAAGCCTACAATTACTTTCAATCAACCAATTAAACTTGGCTCAACATCTAACCCAATCCAATTTGGTTGGTTAAATTGGTCAACTTGACCCATTTGACCCTTTGGAATCCAAATGAGTCAAATTCAAATCTAAGACAAATTAATCGAAACCACTTAAACCAAAGCATCCCAAATTATCATGTGAACCTAACCCAAGTCTTAGTTTGACCTAATTTGACCAATTGGTCAACCCAACCTAACCTAACCTAAATGAACCTATTTTGACCATATGAAGCCAAATTGCCCAAAACCACCTTGTGTAGCCTGGGTGGCTGACCTAACCCGACCCAAATGAACCCTAGGATAGCTCCAAAGTAGCCTAAGTCCATGTGGGACTCATTCCAAGGGGATTAACCAATGGACACCCCTCTTTTCATTGGATTCTTGCCTTAAGTGATAAAGTCCACTTTGTCATCTCCATGGAAGCTATTAAAGTGCCAAATTAGGCATTTCTAAGACACTTTAGCCCACTCTGCACCCTTATCTCTTGCCATGGACCAAGAGACTCAAGCCAAGCCATTCCCTCTCTTGGTCGAACCCCATAGGCAAAGGCAAAGAGCCAACAACACACAATCTTCCCACATCAAGCCTTGATACACCTACCATCACTTCCTCCAACCAGACGAGCAACATAGAGCTGACGGCGACCCCTACGGCGCTCTGACGACAGCCAATCGACAGATTTTTAGGAGCCAATCCCATCCGTCCATCTAAGGTAATTGAGGGGTATACTCCCTCAATTCAAGCAGGATTCGACACAATTCACACTCTCTAAGTTTCCTAAGGCATTTCAAAATCCCTCAAAGCAATTCCAAGTGTTCCCAAGCCCTCCTCGATCGACATTCCTCTTTCTTGAGCAAAGATGAAATAAGATACCACTTCACTGAGCAATACTCCTCCCCTACTTGATCAAACACAAATTCCTTACACCCATACCATCCTCCTACTCCATCGAAGCCAATTGAATCATCTTCAAGCCTTCTCGAGAACCGGAGATAGGAGTTCGATCAGAGCCAAAGCCTTTACGTGCATGGATTGGTCGACCGAGCACTCTACCCCAAATCAAGCTCAAAGCTTCTCAACAGGGCCTCGCCTCCACTAGGGGAAGCTACCTCCATCAATCCACCACTAGACATTAGCTCCGGTCAAGTAATTTTGTAAAACTGAGCCTTGTATAAAAAATAGGTTGGTCTTTGGTGAAGAAAATTTGGATGTCATGCATTTTTGATCGTCAGATGTGTTCCTCTTCTTCTTCTCAATGTGTGGGATCGATTTGATCCCAATATGAGCTCGGGAGAGCTCGGATCGAATGGGGAAAGATGAACGACATCTATCTTTCATGACTCGCAAAGGAGAAAGATCACAAGCCGCCTATTTCATGTGATCAAAATGGACAGCCATGATTAAATCACGTTAGATTCTCTGATTAATCCTTCAAAAGTACAGATCGAATCATGGTCGTCCGATCTTAGATCAGAAGACCCACGGAGTTAGTGCTTCAGACATCATCCGAGTTAGCCTATAGATGTGATAACTTAAATAGCTACTCCCATCGTGACACATGAAAAGTGCGCTACATCAGGTGCTACGGGGCCCGATGAGATTATGGCTTTAATTAAGCCAAATTAATCCATTTTTTTAAACCTGAAACTTCTAAAAATCATGATTATCCTAGAAAAATCCAAAATATACAAACTTGGGCTCGTTTTAAAGATATTTTAAAGTAGAATCTAGGAAATGTATTATTAATTAATTTTGAACAGTGATTTTGGGATAATTAAAGTTTAATTGGAATTTTAATTAGCTTAATTATTCCTTAATTAATCGCCCAATTGATTTCCAACCTTTTGTGGCTATTTAGGGTGATGACCTCTGCATCCCCTATTTTTTTGAAATTTTATTGGTTTCTTACTTAAGAAAATCAATTGATTAAGCCTTAATCACTTTCTTAATTTAATTAGTGATAATTAGCAAATGAACAATGGTTTAATTAATTATTTAAGTCTAATTACCTTTGTTGAACAATAAGGTAGCTTAGGGAATATGGTTGGGATACCTTTTCTAATTCATTTTCTAAGTTTTCTTCACTTTTTTTTTAGAATTTGATTAGTTAATGATTAATGAGGTAATTGATTGCTTATTTAATTAATTGATCTCTAAGATAAAAATCAAAGCCTAATTGAGTGTTTGAAATGACTTAGGGGTTAGGATTGAGGCCTTGTCCTTAATCCATTTCCCTAAGTTATTTCATCATTCTAATCAAAATATAATCAAAGAATTCAATCAATTAATTAATAAGCTTGATTAACTCAATCTAAAATTTACTTCACACCTAAGCAACCTTTAATTAATCTTGAGTAGCTCTTTGGGTGTTCAATAAACCAAAGTGAGAGATAATGAAATTATGGTTAGCTCACATGTGTGAGAAAATCATAAAAGTAGTTAAGTGAGATCCCTTAAGCCTAATTAACTATTAATCATGAGCCAATTGTATTAAGCACCTTTCATTTCTTAGGAGCATTGCCAATTTACTTTTCATAAGGTTTCATATCATATTAGCTCATTATTAATTAATTAATTAACTTAAGGTGATGTAGGTAAGGGCTAATTAATTGGCTTAATTCATACCCTAGCCTAGTAAAGACATAAAATTAACCTATTTATTCTTCAATAAACTAAATTAACTCACACATGGGGAATGTGATTAGGATTAGTGAACCTCTTTCATTTCCTAAATCAAATCAAACTCAAAATTAAACATGTCATCAATGAACTATTGTTTATTTTAAATAGCCTTATTTTAGTATGATTGTCCTTAGGAATTAATTGGAAAATGAGATCATGTGCTTATGTTCCTTTCTTTCCAATCATGTTAATTGTTGCTTTCCATGTGTAATCATGCATTTATTTCTTTAAAATTAACTAAATGAAATGGTTCTTTTATGCCAAATTGCATGTGTTAATTTAAATTAAAAATAGGTGTGGCTATTATTACTATTAAATCAAAAGTTATCTTCAAAAGCCCAGAAATCAATTATAATATATAGAGAAATCTTAATTACAAATATCTATAAGTTTGCATGTGTTGATAATATAAGATATGCAATATGAAGCTCTCTTTCCTTACCTTATATGGATTTGTATGGGATTTACAAATGTATAGTTTATTTTAAAAGAGCCCAACATTTGTCTAAATCTACTCTTATGCATCTCCATGCTAAGGCTTAGGATAATTTCATATCATATATGTAAATCATATAATCAAATCAAATATGAGTTCTTGCATGACTTCTCATTCTTGTGGTTCTTTTTGTACATTCATATGTATATAAGAAAAGTGGCATATTAGTCTGGACATCCCGGGGCTGCGAAGCTTTAAGTAGCCCCAAGTAGGTCTTGCACCTTACATCCCTAGTGTAGAATAATGGCATTGTACTCACTTAAAACTCTTATACATATGTACATATGATATAACCAATGAATAATAAGAATAAATTAAATACAACTTTTGCATGAGTTTTTCTATTCTTATAGTTGCTTATACGCCCATATGTATCTAGGAAAAGTGGTATATTAGTCTAGCCATCCCTGAGCTATGAAGCTTTAAGTAGCCCCAAGTAGGTCTTGTATCTTATGCCCTTGGTGTAGAAAAATGGCGATGTACTCACTTAAAACTTTTATACATGTGAATGTAAACTCAGCTAATGGATGGAAATCCCTTTTTCTATTTTAAAAAAAATACATGCATTTAAAATTCAATCAAATGAAATATTTTAATTCTAAATACACTTGTTTGCATTCATCACTTAAGTATGCTAAGACATACATTGTATGTATAGGTATGCTTAAGATTTAATCATATGCATGATATACATGACAGAAATAAACGAACAAATATGTGTTATATGATAGTAATTCATTCTAATTAATCTTAAGATGCCTTTTTTATTGAATAAGGTCATTTAGAGTGAACCTAAACATAGGATAAATTAAAACATATAATAAGCCATTCACTAAAGAAAATTGATTAATTAACTTACTTTAGAAGTGACTTACGGTAGGGATGAAAGAGTGTTTCCCTCTCTTTCTTCTCTTTATAACACTTAGTTGTTAAGTGTAGGCTATATAAAATAAAAGAAAACACTAAGTAAAATCTTCAAATCAATCAAATCACTTAAAGAGAAATCAACATTTTATAAATTAAATCCCTCACACTTAGCAAATTACAACTCTAAAGCCTAGTTAGGACATTCCATATAAGCCTTAATGCACACACATTAGATTAAGTCACTACTTCTAGCTTTATGTTAGAGTGTTGTATGGTTTTATCTATGCATGTTTTGTAATGTATTATTGTAGACTAGATGTTAAGGTGTATGTGCGTAGTCTGGATGTTATGCCGATATTAGCCTAATCATGCATTTTACAGGGGGTTGTGCTTAAGGGATCACAACAATAAAAATATAAATACTTTTGTTGTGCAGGTTGCTTAGCCCCTAAGCATAATATAAGTTAGGGCAGGTGGGTTTGGTTACCCATGTATGGGGTGCTAAGTCCAAAGTATTCATATAACTGCTTGGGTTGTATGGTGTATTTAGTTAACATTTATTTTGTAGGTGTGGCTAGATTTACTTTCTTTCTTTTAATGTAATTTTGCATTAGGATTAGGATAAGTGCTATGGGGGATTAGGATGAGCATTGGTTATAAGACCAAGTCTTATGTACTATGTGATGCCTTCGGAGCAAGCACATCCAAATCAAGTCAAAAGAAAGAAATAATTGGAAGTTGAAGAAATGAAGAAATGAAGAAATGAAGAATAAAGATTGAAGAATGAAGACCCCTATAACATTCATCATTTATAATTGTAATTATTCTCTTGTGATCCAGGTTGTATAAGGGAAGAGCTCGGTTAACCACATTTCTTTTTTGGTTGTATGTTGGTACCTGACCGCACCAACCTTTTATTCTTTTGTGATAGCTTTATAAAATTGTTTGATGTTTCATTTAGCTTGTGCATTAGGAAAAACATGCATTTTCATAATTTTGCTATTGGGCCTGGATGTGATTAGGCTCCTAGGATAAAAAATTAATTTTGCTACCCAAACTAACAACTCATAACTAAACCTCTAAAATAACTCATAACCTTTTATAAAGCCTAGGCATTAAATCAAGATAATAAAAGATTTAACAATCCCTTAGCTTGATGTTGTATGTTTAATATCATGCATAATCATCTTATTTTACTCTTGTTAAGAGAGGGCTTCCATCTTTTCCAGATAGTAAGGGCTTAACCTTTGAGAGTCTATGATGGAAGAACACCTCTTTCCCTTTTGATTTGGCCCATAATCAACTTCCCATGTATTTAGGCATATAAAATTCTATAACTTGTGTCAAAATAAAGAGTCCTAAAATAATTAAAATTTGATAAAAGTTACATTAGATTAAGTTATTATTCATACCCCCTCATGCTCTAGTCTCTTAGGGAGTGGGGTTTGAGGTCTTAGTTTCTTTTCTAAACAATAACAACCTAGCAATCTTGCAAAAGCACAAGACTTGCCTACATGGATTTGAAGCATAAGAGGAGTTAGCTGGTTGCCACTTTAGGCGATAATAAGTCTAGTAGTTGAGTGGTTTACTCTCTCTTATGGAGGTAAACCATATGCGCACTCTCGCCTTAGATTTAAGTCATGCTTTGGCCCTCGCCAAAGCTCCCTAAATTTAGGATCTGAGGTTGTCATTTTTCTTTGGGCTACAGACATAAATCCTCACCTCTTATGCATCCTAACAATCTCGTGTTGTTAGAGTATAAGTCTTAGATTTCTAATGAAATATCAACTCAAACATATAAAATATCTTCAATTTCAAAAATATAAAGCCCAACCATAGGATAGATTGGAGTGCTCGCTAGGTTTCCTAGTATTAGGAGCACTCCCTATTCATCTCCTTTGATTTTGATAATAACTCTCTCCTTTTGATCTATTCCACTTAATTTTATAAAATACAACCAATTTATTGATAGTCCTACTTTGAATTCTTTATAGACAACAATTTCCTACTTTAATCAAGGGTATTCTTAAGGGATTCAGTTTCCTTAAGATGTAATTAACTATGGGGGCTTACCCCCATACGAAACTTTAGAACTCAATTTAAATAAACCCTACTTTATTTCTCCATATAAAGTAGGGGAAAAATCTCTAGTATATTCGAAGGAACATCATGCCTTAGGAGTCCTTTTTAGGTGATTAGATCCATTGTAGGGTTGTGACTTTTATCTTTTGAGATGGTATACTATTACTCAATGTCATACCCGATCACCTCAATAAGTACACCCTCAAATCTGCGTGGTGTCCCCTCCCCTCCCCCTGTAGACCCATCATGCCTTTGGAGTCCTTATTAGGTGATTAGGTGCATTGTAGGGTAGTGACTTCTATATTTTGAGACAGTACACTATTCCTCAATTTCATACCCGATCACCTCAATAAATACACCCTCAGATCTACGTGGTGTCCTACCCTGATATAAACCCATCATGCCTTAGGAGTCCTTATTAGGTGATTAGGTCTATTGTAGGGTAGTGACTTCTATCTTTTGAGATGATACACTATTCCTCAATGTCATTCCCGATCACCTCAATTAATACACTCTTAGATCTGCATGGTGTCCTCCTCTCATATATAAACCTAAACCAAACCATCAAAAAATAAACACCATATTGGTGTAAGACCACCTCGTGCACTTGACATTGGTGGCATCTCCAGCTACGTCCATACAGTCTGTGATCATCGAAGGCTAGTAGTATCTTAGTCTCTTGATCTTGGCTTTCATCTTTGGACTGGACTAGTGTGCTCCACATAAACCTGAGTGTACCTAGATCATAATCCTATGGGCTTCGTGTTTGTCCAACTATTGTAACCACATATGATCGAAGGACTGCCGGTATAAGGTGCCATCCACAAAAGCGTAGGAAAGGGCTCTCTACTTCACCTGATGTGCTAGTGATTTTTTTTGAGGTAGTTTACCTATATTTAGATAATCCATGAATGGTTTCCGCCAATCTAACTCCTCATCCTTTTTGGAAATGGTAACCTCCTCTTCAAGAGAGATTCTCTTAATGAGTTTAACATCAATAAGGGACAAGAATTGTCTATTTTGGACCCTTATGGTATGGACTCATCTTCCAGACATGCCAACTCCTTGGCAAGCTTAGCTAATGCATCAGCTACTGCGTTCCCTCCTTGAGGAATCTTATAAATGGTAACCTCTAGGATTTAGGCCAACAACTCCATGGTGTACTTATGGTAGTGATGGAGCTCAGGCTTCAGAACCTTGTAGGACCCAGAAATTTGGGTGATAACTAATTGAGAATTCATGAAGATGTTGATACTCAGGATGCATAGCATAATGGCTAACTCCAGACCGGCAATCAAAGCCTCATATTTTGCTTCATTGTTGGTGCATGGATTGGATAGATGATATGAGAATATCATCACATCATGATCTGGAGTTAGGATAACTATTCCTACCCCTACTTTTTCTAGAAGAGTACACCGCGGTTCATCTCCTTTTTGAAAGGAAGCCGCACCATCAAAATACATCTCCCAGTGGTGAATGCTAGTGTTCCCTAAGTTCATGATTTGTTCATTAGAGAGGTCACCACTAAGCAGAGAATCAACAGAAAGTGGTTGTGCTCCTAAGAAATTTGCTAGTGCTTGTCCTTTCACCATATGGAGGGGTACGAAAGTGATGTCAAACTGCAATAAAATCATGGACCAATGCGCCAACCGTCTAGATTTCGTCAGTCGTGTTATGAGATATTGTAGTGGATGGATCTTAGAGATTAGATTCACCTTATGAGAAAGCATGTATTGACATAACTTTTGGGATGCAAAGATTAAAGCTAGGTAGTGTTTTTCAATAGGTGGATAGTTTGCCTAAGCAAGGATTATATGATGACTGAGATAGTAGAGTGCATTCTCTTTCCCTTCATCATTGGTTTGGGACAAGAAAGCGCCAAGGGAGTCATCTAATGCAACAGTATATAGTATCAGTGGCTTGCCAAAGATAGGAGCTGCTAGAACTGGCGATGTCATCAAGTAGTGCTTGATGTCTTCAAAAGCATGTTGACACTTGTCATCCCACTTGAACTTAGCATCCTTTTTGACAAGTGCTGAGAATGGTTGACATTCCCTAATAGGTTGGAAATGAAGCATCTTAAATACGCCAACTGCCCTTGAAATGATCTAAGTTTAGTTAGAATTTTAGGGGGTGCCATTTTTAATATAGCTTTGATCTTCTTTAGATCGATTTCTATTCCATGGTGTTGGATAACAAACCCAAGGAATTTCCTTGAAGCTACTATGAATGCACACTTCAGGGGATTTATTTTAAGGTTAAATTGCCTTAACCATTCGAAAGCTACTCTCAAGGCAAAGAGATGGTCTTTATTTTTTTTACTTTCAATTACAAGATCATCAATATAACACTCAACTTGATGATGAATAAGTTCATTGAAGATCTGAGTCATGGCCCGCTAGTATGTAGCACCTGCATTTTTAAGGCCAAAAGGCATGACCCTATAGCTAAAGATTTTGATCTGGGTTTGAAAAGTAATATTTCTTTCATCTTCAAGGGCCATCTTTATTTGGTTATAACTAGATGAGCCATTCATGAAAGAGAAGGCTGCATGAGATGAGGCAATGTCCATAATCAGTTTAAGAATTATTAGTGGAAATTCATCTTTAGGACATGCCTTATTTAGATCTCTAAAATTAATGCATATGCAAATTTGGCCATTTTTTTTCTTAACTGGGATGACATTGGCTAACCAGATAGGATATTTTTATTCCCTGATAAAGCCAGCATTGATCAGTTTTATGATTTCAGAAGTGACCTGCTGTTCAATGTCTAATCACATGCGTCTAGGAGCTTGCTTGATAGGGTTAGCATTAGGTTCTATTGTGAACTACTACGTCAAGAGATAAACTGGACATTTCTTCATAACTCCATGTGAAGTAGTCTTTAAACTCAGTCAATAGCCTAACTAAGTCATCGACTTCAGTATTATTCAACAAAGAATTGATGTATGTTAGACGTGGATTATCTTCAGTTCCTAAGTTGATTTCTTTGAGCTCATCAATGGTTGACTTGATCTCCTCTACAAACTCTGGCAGTGCATCTTTGACTTGAAGGTCATTCTGATCATTCTGATCATCTGAATTTTCTAAGCACACCTCCTCATATGAGTTAGCATGATTTGAAAAGAACCTATCAGATTTCAAATGATTGGTGATGACTTGGCAATGATTGTCAATGTTGATTGGACCCACTATATTGAATCCTAATCATGGTCTTGATTAAGAATGTCTATTTTGGTTATCCCATAGCCTTTCAAAGTAGTATGACCTGTGTTTAGAGTAAGTATATGTGATTAATCCCTTCTTTGCTAAATTTAGAACACAAGGCAAATACAAATCAAAAGCTAGTTGTATTAAATCTTTATATGAATCATCCTCAAGTTCTACATCAGCTTCCTGACTTGAGGATGATGGTATCGAAAAGAACCTCTGAATTTTCCCATCTATGGATGACTTAGGTGCTTCCTTTACTACCAAACCCTTAACTTTCTGGGAAGAGAGTGGAGTTAGAGCTAAGGTTCCCGATTGACTCCTGATTATTTCATATGCATACTTGGATACATTTATGATTTTCTTTGGAGCCCGGTCTTCATCACTATCATGCTCCAACATCACCTCGAAAGGGATCTGCTACTGAGAAGAGTTGGTTGGTGTGCTAACCACATAAGACTCATCCTCTGAACTAGATTATAAGTCTATGTGGATATCAGGTGTACTCCTGGTGGCTATGACATACCTCCTATTGGGTGGCCAATAGGGAGGCTTTCCACCTCAGGGGTTGCCTCTGAACTGTCCTCTGCCTCTACCTGGTGGAGGTCGGGTCATCCTACCCATGTGTTGGAATGGAGTAACGAACTGTGGGTGAAATTTAATGTCAGGCTCTACATCTTCCCCTGAGTCCATGTCTCACTATCTTTTATTTTCTTTTTCTATTTCTTTTTTTCTTTTCATTTTTTGTTTCTTTTTCTTTTTTCTTTTCTTTCTTTTTGTCCCTCTTGGGGATCTTCACTAGATTCACGAGATTGGACTTGTTGATTTTGGAGAAGAAAATAGGCTGCATCCTTATTTATCCCGACCTCATGAACTGTTAAGGGTTTGAGATCTCTTTTGATGAAATATGCAATTCCACCTCTCATGAACTTCATGCACTGATGTAGAGAGGATGGAATTGTGTTGTTCTCATGTATCCATGATCTCCAAAGCAAAGCATTGAAAGATGTATCCAAGTCTATGATATTAAACTTGGCTTCAGTCTTCTAATCATCTATTTCTAATGGCAACACTAAGGAGCCTAAGGCCCTCTCGCCTTGTTCATTGAATCCTCTCAACATCATCCTCTCTTTTTAGAGTTTAAAGATGTCAATCCTCAAGTAGGCAAGGGTTCTTAAACTCATAATATTGACTGATGCGCCTTGGTCAACAAGAACTCTTGATATCTTGTATCTGCTAAGATCCACTATGATGTAAAGAGGGTGATTGTGCTTGGTCGTTCCTTCAAGTAAGTCTTCATCACTGAATGTAACTCCTAAGATATTCTTTAAACTGTGTGCCTCTTCTTCAGTAGTGGTCAGCTGAGCTAAGCATATATCTGGATCAAGGAGAGCTTTGACTAGAGATTCTCTCATCTCTTTGGATAAGATAAAGGCATCATATATGATTAACTTAGTTGGAAACTTTCTAAGATGTGGTAGAACATTATAATCAACCTTGACTTGGTCCTCCACAAGCATATCCATGGGTGGAGCATCCTGTGGAGGGGTTATCTGTTCACTGGAAGTGATGACTTGTTTACCCTTATCGAGAGGTGCTACCTTATGAGGTAGAACTTTGCCACTATGTAGGTTAACTTCAGTGACTTCTTGGAATGTTGAACTTGTGAAAAGTTCTACCTTCTCATCACGTATACCTATAACTTCTCTTATGGATCTTCTGAGTCAGTTGACTCCAAGTCAATCTCAAGAGGTGAACTTGATTGATTCAGAAAGGGAAAGTCAGATTCTGAATCAGAAGAGAATGGATCAGAATGACTAGAGCTATCATTTATATTTTCTAGACTTGGAGAGTTTTCAAGAGGATTACAATCTAAAGTATCAGAAGTGGACAAGATGTAAGTGATAGATTTTTTTCATTGATTTCTTTTTAGGTAAAGGTACATGATAGAAATCTAACAAAGTAAGCGGGGTAAGGGATTTAATGCCCTTGTCCACTGATACAACGCTCTTGCTGGATGAAGAGGAGCTAGTGGAGGAAGAAGTTGTAGCCGCAAATGTGGATGAAGTGTTGGACTCGGATGGTGGTTACGTTACTGAACTATCCCGGGCAAGTAAGGTGGACTATTGCTGTTGTTGCTGGGCTGTCACTTTCTTCAAGTTGGCTTTGGCATGTAGAGAGAGTTTCTTAATTTTAGAAACTACTTTTTTAGAGGTTCTGGATAAGGCAATATCCCAACCTTCTTTTGTCTTAAGAGGATCATAAGTTTCTCCTAGAATTATCCTAATAGAACTAGAAGGTTGTTCTAATAAGTATTCCTTGGGGATAACCATGGCGCTTAACCTGTAGCTACACTCAAGCTAGTCCTTAAATGTGATATAATCCTTAAGACATGACTAATCATACGGTGGTAGGCATAATAGTTAGGATCATTACTCTTGCCGACATCTTCCAGCCTCTTGGGCTATGGTAGCTGAAAGTCAGGTTTCTTCAAGAGATTCTTGAAGATTTTTCTAATTACCTCCCTCTTGAATGAATATGGCTTATTCAATCTATCAGTAAGAGTAGGTGGGTAATAGTTACCTGGCTGAGGTTAGGAATACCTCTATTGGGTAGGCTGCTGTTGTGGAAGGAATGGCCATTATGGCGGCTATGGAGGCTGATATGATGGCCGAGGTGGTGGTAGAGGAGGTGAAAAGGAGGTGACTCTCTCATACTAGACTCTAGCTTCCCTTTATCCACGACATAACTATCCCCGGATAACACTTTGGGCTTCGAGATGATTAGTCGAGAAAGGGCAACTGTTTGGCCTCTTCATGCAAGTTAGCCGACTTGTTAATTAGTTTCTTAAATGTCTAGATGGTAAACCTCTTAAGCATGAAGGTGACTGGGTCATGAATATTCTTGAGAAGAATCTCAAAGGCATGTTGTTCGGACAATTACGGCTCCCATTTCATGCTCAGGTTGTGCCACCTGAGAGTATAATCAATAAGGGACTCATTGGGGATTTGTGTCACTACAACAAGATCACCTACAATCACTCTTTGATGATCCCAACAAACCTCTTAATGAAGAGGTGCTATAACTTAGCAAAAGTCCCTACCAAACTGTTGGGCAGTTCAGCATACCAATCAAATGCAACTCCTACTAGACTGTTGACAAAAAGTCTGAACAATAGTGCATCACTACCACCAGCGTTGTAACAATTGGCTCTGAAATGTGCAATATGTTGATGCGGGTTCCCACTACCACTAAATATTTTGAAGGAAGGCAGTACAAAACCCTTAAGGTATTGAACTACATCAAATTCTTCTAGGTATGATCAACTCTTTGGAATAGATGAGCTCCCACGGGCTTGAGCCATGGCTTCCTTCACCTACTGCTCTACCATATGCTTGATATCCTTTTCATGCATGGAGGTGCCATCTATAACCTTCCTATGCAAACTACTAGCATCATCCTCTGCAAGAATGTATCTAGGATGCTCTGGGGTATGTACCAACTCTGGACAGTCGGCTATCATGGGAGAGGGATGTGAAATGAGGGCTGAGTTCTGCAATGTTGCAACCGCTTCCATCAACTTCTCAATCTTCTTCTCCATCTTGTCAATATGATCATCCCTCTGTCTGAGCTGGTGGAGGTGGTGCTGAGTCGAGTGAGAAGTGTCACCTTCCCCGAGCATGACACCTTCCTAGCTAGTCTGATCCCTCTTTAAGGATCCCCGAGTGTCAACCATGTGGACCTCGATTGTATCATCCAACATGTCATCCTCATCAGGATCGAAGCTGACCCTATCCTCATCCTGATCAGAGTGGTCAATCCTAAAAATCTATCTCTTCTTGTCAAAGTAACTAGCTAATATCTCATCTAGTGACCGATCTACTATGCCTGGCTAGACTGCTAGCTGTAGGACTATGCTCCTTTGCCTTAATGCAACGAACACTACCTACTATCAAGATCTCCTCACCAAGAGGATCAACTATCATGGGGATCATGTCTATGTCCACTCCTCTCTCTATCTCTATATGCTGTGATGGAGGTGGTGCGACGATGATGCTCTTGGGTCGCCACTCCTTCCTGCCCACAGTTGAGGTAGGGGATTGAGTTGGGGATCTCACCTCAACAGGTGGAACAGATGGAGCAGGATCCTTGGGTCATAGCCGGATCACCAGTGGGGAAGGTCTCTCCCCAAATGGGGGCTTATGAACTTTGGCAAAAATGGTAGATGGTGCGAGCTGAACTGGTGATGGTGGATAGTGAGGGGAGCGGTGTGATGGCAACATCGACTGCCCCTCAACTGTGGATCTCTGTCTATAGCAGACTGCACTGGTAAGAACAATAATATCTGAATGGTTGGCCCTGACTGAGCGATGATCAAGAAAATCCATTAAGTGGGAGGCTGCCGACTACCTAGCATACCTCCGTTGCTCTCTCTTGCCTGCCTGAGAAGATACTTTGGCCTCCACCACTCTCTCTCTCTCTCTCTCTCTCTCTCTCTCTCTCTCTGGATCTGACCCCTAACACTCCTAGGGATCATGGATTATAAATCAAACAAGGGACTAGACTCCGAGCGTCTGTAAGCTTTACCGACATGGTGTAGAATAGTCCTAAGTCTGGCGTAGGGTCTTCTATGCTCCCTAGCCGGTGTCTCATGGTATGCTGGTAGTGGAGGAGAAGCAGCGATCCTTCGATAATCCTCCTCTCCATTTGAAGCCGAGAGGGGGTGAAACCTACTACCACTCAAAAGTGGAGAGGTCTCATAGGGAGAACCCTCCTCAGCTATATGTGAAGCAACGTCAAGCTCTCTGGCTGCTCACTCATGCTCACACTTAATCTTTTAATTTTTATTATGACATTGGGTGCAAGTGGCAAGGCAGAGCGAGAACTAGCACCTACCTTGAAAATGGAAAAGACTATCTCAGAGGCTAAGACAACCTTCCTCATTAGGGAGACCAACGAGGAGGTAGCAGCTCTAGTTGGAGCTATAGCAGGGGCAACTAAATGGGCATGTACTAAAATTGACATTGAATTGGTCCTAGGAACCATTGCGACCTACCTCTTCAATGAGGAAAACTCAGAGTCAGATGGGATATCAGTGTAGATGAGTGGTGTCTATCCTGCCACCTCCTCCCTACTAACGGTTGTGGGGACTGCCCCCTCACAAGTAATGCGGACCCCCTCAAAGCCACAACCAAAATAAATTAGGATGGAAGCATCAGTCATGGTAAGATTGGCCTGATCCAAGGCCAAGTCTACACTAAAAGGGAAAGAGAAGATGAACTTGCTAGGAGCCATGATCACTGGATTGACTAGAAGCTAGACTGACTGACTATACTGAAATCATTGCATTTGTGGAAATATAATTTAGTCAGACTCTTTCCTTGATGTTTTCCTTCAATCATTGACTTCTATGCTTAATTTGGGATTTGAACCCACACTTAAGAAATTTAGGTATGCTAAGTGGGGTTCATTGAATTTTGGAGAGATTTTTGATATTTGGAAGAGAGACTTTGCCATATGATTTTGATTTAGAACCCATACTCAACTAATCTAAGTAAGTTGGATGGGGTTTGAATATTTGGAGAGACAATTGAAGATATTTGTGTTGTGTATCTTGTTTGAAAATTTTTTATTTGGAAAACCTTTACTTAGCAAATTTAGGTATGCTAAGAAGAGATTTTGATTGTGTGTTTTGAAAATTTTGTGAAAGTATCTTTGCTTAAGATGATTGGTTATGTGTGTGATATATGTTGATTTGAAATGAGGCTTCTTACTTAATAAATTTGGTATGTTAAGTAGAAGGCCAAATGTGATTGATATGTGTTTTGAAAATGAGGCTCTCACATAACAAATTTGGTATGTTAGGTGGGAGCCAAGTGCATTTGATTTGTGTTTGTTTATTTTTTAAAATGAGACTTCTATTTAAAAAATTTGGTATGTTAAGTGGAAGCCAAATGTGACATGGTTTGTTGTTTTGAAAGTGAGACTCTTACTTAACAAATTGGTATGTTAAGTGGGAATCAAAGGTGATATGATTTGAAAAATGGGATTCTTACTTAACAAATTTGGTATGTTAAGTAGGAATAAAATGTGATATGATTTGTGTTTTGAAAATGAGACTCTCACTTAACAAATTTGGTATGTTAAGTGGAAGCCAAATGTGATATGATTTTCTTTTTGAAAATTGGACTCTCACTTAACAAATTTGGTATGTTAAGTGGGAGCCAAGTGTGTTTATGATTTGTGTTTGTTTGCTTTTGAAAATGAGACTTCCATTTAAAAAATTTGGTATGTTAAGTGGAAGCCAAATGTGATATGATCTATATTTTAAAAATGAGACTCTCACTTAACAAATTTGGTATGTTAAGTGGGAATCAAATATGATATGATGTGAAAATGAGACTCTTACTTAACAAATTTGGTATGTTAAGCGGGAGTCAAATGTGATTATGATTTGAAAATGAGATTCTACCTTAACAAATTTTTCATGTTAAGTAGGAATCAAGTGTGATTATGATTTGTGTTTTGGAAATGAGACTCTCACTTAACAAATTTGGTTTGTTAAGTGGGAGACAAAAATGTGATGTGATTTGCTTTTGAAAATGAGACTCTCACTTAACAGATTTGGTATGTTAAGTGGAGTTAGGTGTAATTATGATTTGTTTGAAATAGGGGAAATCTATTTAACAAATTTGGGTATGTTAAATAGAGTTCAAATTTTTGTTGTTGTTGTTGTGAATTTTGGAAATGGAACTCTCATTTGACAAATTTGGGTATGTCAAATGGAGTCCAAAATATGTCATGATTTTATGTGTGTGATTTCTTGCTTTTGAAAAGAGAGAAACTTCAACCCTAGCATATATGAAATATGTTAAGTGGAGTTTCAATTTTATGCTATGATTTTATTTGAAGATAGAATCTTCATTCAACAAATTTGGGTATGATGAATGAAGGTAACTATTTTCAAAAAGATGCTTTTGAAAAATGATTTTGATTTTGATTTTGAAAAGAACCTCCATGTAAAAATCATGGGGATTATTAGATGAAGTTTGGTTATATGAGTTTTGTGCTTTTTGAAAATTTCTTATAAATTTTGGGCAAAATCTTTTCTTATCTAAATTTTGAAATTGTGCTTTCAAAAAGTGGCATTTTTGTGAAAGAGTTTATTTTCTTAAATATCGAAATGAACCTTGCCTCACCAAACTAGTGGTAATGAGGTTCTAAATTTCCATCATCTCCTTTAATTAGTTAATTTTATCTTTCACTTATTGGGGAAAATAGGGGTTTCAAGACCTACAAGGAGTGAGGTCCTAAAACTTAGAGGATGTTGAATAGCTTTGCTGAAGAATGAAATAAGCTAAGTGCCAATGGAAGGAAAGATAGTCTTGGTCTCATACGAAATATAAGTCCACTAATGATTCTTGGAAGCAATAATTGTCTATTAGAGATGGAGGGAGGAACCATCCCCAACGGGGTCTCCAGAAAAATCTATGGTGTTTATTTTTAATGCTTATGTATGTATATATATATATGGGGGACACCATGAAAATCTGAGGGTGTACTTATTAAGGTGATCAGATATGACATCAAGGAATAGTGCACTACCTCGAAAGATAAAAATCACTACCCTATAATGGACCTAATCACCTAATAAGGACTTCTAAGGCATGATGGGTCTTCGAATATACCAGAGATTTTTTTTTTACTTTACATGGATGAAAAAAGTAGGGTTTGTTTAAACTGGGTTCTAAAGTTCCCTATGGGGGAAAGCCCCCAAAGTTAATTACATCCTAAGGAAGATGAGTTCTTTAGAAATACTCTCGATTAAAATAAGCAATTATTATCTCCAAAGAATTCAAAGATAGGACTATTAATAAATTGGCTATATTTAGAAAATCAAGTGGGATAGATAAAAAGGAGAGACTTATTTTATTGAAGCCAAAGGAGATGAGTAGAGGATGCTCATGATATTAGGAAGCTTAGTGAGCATTCCAATCTATCTTATGATTAGGCTTTATATATTTGAAATTGAGGAGAAATATGTATTTGAGTTGGAATTTTATTAGAAAACTAGGACTTATAATCCCACAATACAAGGTTGTAGAAATTCTTAAGAGAGAAGGATCTATGTTTGTAGCCAAAGGGAAAATAACAACCTCAGATCCTAAATCTAGGGAGCTTTAGCAAGGGCCAAAGCACATTTTGAATCTAAGACAAAAATGGGTCTATTATTTACCTCCATAATAGAGGATAAACAACCCGACTGTTGGACTTATAACCACCTGGAGTGGCAGCCAACTAACTCCTCCTACATTTTAAAACCATGTGGTCAAGTCATATGTTTTGCAAGATGGTTAGGATGTTATTGTTTAGAAAGAAACTAAAATCCTTAAACCCACTCCCAAAGAGACTAAAGCATGAGTGGTATGAATAATGACTTAGCCTAATACAAATTTTATCAAATTTTATTTGATTTTGGACTCTTTATTTTGATAAAGGCCATAGGATTTTTATATGTTTAAATGCATGATGAAATTGGTTATGGGCCAAATCAAGAAAGAAGAGGGTGAAGCCCCGTTTGTAGAAGTTTCTCTCATAGGTTAAGCAGTTCCCACGCGTGCAAGAATGTGGGCCCTCATTTTTACAAGAGTGATTGAAGATGCAAGTATGATATTAGACATATAATATTCAGCTAAGGTGTTGCTAAATCTTTTAATTATCTTGATTTAATATCTATTCTTTAAATGAGGTTATGAGTTATTTAGAAAATTAGTTATGAGTTGTGATTGGGGTAAAAAGTTTATTTTTCCCTAAGAGATTGTGGTGAATAAATCTCGAATAGGGAGTCGCCTTTCAAATCTATGGAGAAAAGAAAGAAGAGACCTTATAGAAACTCATCTTAGTAAGATGTCATGCAGATTCACAGATGTACTTATTCAAGTGATCGGGTACGTCATCAAGGTATAGTGCAATATCTCGAAAGACAAAAGTCACTACCCTTTAATGGAATCAATCACCTCAATAAGGACTCCTAAGGACGATGGGTCTGCATATGTACTAGAGATTCTTCCCCTACTTTACATGGAAAAGTAAAGGTGGGTTTATTTTAAATCAGGTTCATTAAGTTCCCTACAAGGGCAAGCCTTAATAATAAATTACATCCAAAAGAACAGGATCCTTTAGGAAAACTCTCAATTAAGGTAAATGATCGTTGTCTCTGAATATTTCAATAGGAAGAACTTTCAATCGATTGGTTTATATTTGAAGATTAAATGGGATTGATCAAAAGAGGGAGTTATTATCGAAGCCAAAATGGAAATAAGTAGGAGATGCTCACAATGCTAGGAAACCTAGCGAGCATCTCAAACTATCCTAAAATTGGGCTTTACATTTTGTAAATTGATTTAGTTTGTTTGAGTTGCATTTTTCATTAGAATTTTAGGACTTAAGATTTCTTGACACAAGATTAAGAAAATGCCTAAGAGGTGAGGAATTATGCTTATGGCCCACAAAGGGGGGAAGCAACCTCAGATCCTAAATCTAGGGAGCTTTAGCGAGGGCTGAAAGCACAACCTAAATCTAAGATGAAAATGGGTAATTGGTTTGCCACCACAAGAGAGGACAAACCACCTGATAACTTGGACTTACAACCGCCTGGGGGTGGCAGCCAACTAGCTCCTCCTACGATTTTAAATACATGTAGGCAAGTCTTTATGCTTATGCAAGATAGTTAGGCTATTTTTATTTAGAAAGCGACTAATTCCTTAAACTCACTCCCTAAAGAGACTAGATCATGTAAAGGGACATGCTTCAAATGACCTAAATCTAATGAATTTCAAATTTCATTTTTTATTTCATTTTGGACAATCAATTTGACTCAGGCTAATCAGAGTTTTATGACTAATGCATGAGAAAGTAGATAATTGGCCAAAATCAGCTAGAATTTTATGAGGTGAGTTTCCACCATGACCCTCAAAGGTCAAGCTGGGTTCTCTAGCAAAGATGGAAGCCCTCCAATCAAGAGTGAAATAAGATGCATTTGTGCATGATATTATAAAGAAAATGCTCATCCAGCTAAGGGGTTGCTAATTCTTTTATCTTGATTTTAATCCTAAGCTTTAGGTGAGGTTATGAGTTATTTAGTTTTAGTTTGAATTGTTAAGTTGAGTAGAAACACTACCATTGCTGGTCCCAAGTCTGGATGCAAAAAGTGGAGGGTTACGTTAGGTAGTCGAAACCAAATTTTAAAATAAATAATCATGACATGAATCCTTTAAATCATTGTGTTAATGCTAGGGCATCCCTAGTTTATGCAATCATGGCTTGAATACGGAAAATGTGCTAGAGCCTACATCACTGTGTAGTGTTAAATAAGCAAGGGTTCCCACATTATGGATGGATGCGCAAAGAAGTTAGTCCATGAAACTAGAATTAGGTTAGGATCTTGGAATATAGGTACTCTTGTAAATTAATGAAATTAATAGATATTATGGTTCATAGAAAGATAAATATTTTATGTGTTCAAGAAACTAAATGGGTTGGTGAGAAGGCCAAGGAGATTGATAGTTTAGATTTTAAACTTTGGTATTCAGGTAAAAGTCGAACTAGAAATGGTGTAGGTGTGATTATAGATAAAAGTTTGAAGGATAATGTTATAAGTATTAATAAATGTGGAGATAGAATTATAGCTTTAAAGATTATTGTTGATAATAAGATTATCAATGTTATAAGTGTCTATGCTCCTCAAGTAGGTTTGGAGGTAAGCTCAAAAGAAAAATTTTGGAATGAATTAGAGGGATTAATACAAAAGATACCTCTTGAAGAAAAGTATTTATTGGGGAGATTTAAATGGACATGTTGGTAGAGTGGTAGAAGATTTTAAAAGTATTCATGGTGCTTATGGATTTGGAGTGACTAATGAAGAAAATAGGACTATATTAGATTTTGCCTTAGCTTATGATTTTGTAGTTGCTAATACTTTATTTAAGATAAGAGATGAACATATTATTACTTATAAAAATGGATCTAGTAAAACACAGATTGATTATTTTCGATAAGAAAAATAGATCGCTTTAGATTGTAAAGATTGTAAGGTCATTCCAAGTGAAATTTTAAGTACCCAACATCGACTATTAGTTTTAGATTTTAAGATGAAAGGTTGTAAGAGAAAAAATAAACTAAATTATTGTCCTAAGATTAGATGGGGACACTTAAAGAACACAAATAAAACTATTTTTAAGAGCAAACTACAAGAAATTAGAATTTGGAATGTTCATAAGGAAGCTAACGTTATGTGGGAAAAAATATCAAGTGAAATTAAGCAAGTTGCTAAAGATGTTCTTGGAGAATCAAAAGAAAAAGCTTCTTTTAATAAGAATAGTTGGTGGTGGAGCAAGAGTGTGCAAGAAAAGATAAGAAATAAGAAGCATTGTTATAAAACTTAGTTTAGATGTAAAAACTCGTAGAATTGGGAAAGATATAAAGTGTCCTGTAGAGATTCTAAGAAAGCAATATATGATGCAAAAAATTTAGCTTTTAGTGATTTATACAATAGATTAGATACCAAAGAAGGTGAAAGATGTATGTATAAGTTAGCCAACCAAAGAGATAGGAGAAGTAAAGACATAGTTCAAGTGAGGGGTATTAAGGATAAAAATAATAAAGTACTTTTCTTAGAAAAAGATATTGAAAATAGGTGGATGAGGTATTTTGATAAACTTTTCAATGAAGGATCTGAAAGTACGATTGATTTTAGCAACTTTAATACCCTAAACAAAAATAGAGAATTTCATTTTATCATCGATTAGTACTAGTTAGTGAAGCTTTAAAGAAAATGAAATGTGGAAAAGTCAGACCGGATAATAATCCAATAGATGTGGGGAAATGTTTAGGAGATCAAGGAATTTCTTGGCTTACAAATCTTTTTAATGTTATTTTAAAAACTAAAAAGATGCCAGATGAGTGGAGAAAGAGTTTGTTGGTTCCTATATTTAAGAATAAAGGTGATGCACAAGATTGTGCAAATTATAGAGGAATTAAGTTAATGTGCCATACATTAAAATTATGGGAGAGAGTAATTGAGCATTACGATGTGATACGTAAGTTTCTCACAATCGCTTTGGTTTCATGCCGTAGATCTACTATGGATGCTATACATTTGTTAAGAGGTTTGATGGAGAAGCATAGAGAAAGTAAGAAGGATCTACATATGATATTTATTGATTTAGAGAAAGCTTATGATAAAGTCTCAAGAGATGTTCTTTGGAGAGTTCTAGAATAAAAAGGAGTTAATATTGGTTATATTCAAGTCATTAAGGATATGTATACTAGAGCTATTACTTGTGTCCAAACACAAGGAGGATTGACAAAATATTTTCCTATGGATTACATCAAGGATCAACATTAAGCCCTTATCTTTTTTACTTTAGTTATGGATGTTCTTATGAGGCATTTACAAGAACATGTACCTTGGTGTATGCTTTTGTCGATGACATTCTTCTTGTCGATAAGACTAGAGGGGAGTCCAAACTTAAACTTGAATTATGGAGGTCAACTTTAGAGTCTAAAGGTTTTCATTTAAGTAGATCTAAAACTGAATATATGGAGTGTAATTTTAGTTGTAGAAGTTTTAGTGATAGTGTTGTGACTTTAGGTGATCAAGTCATTAATAAGAGTGAGCGATTCAGATATTTAGGCTCTATTGTTCAAAATGATGGTGAAATGGATGGCGATGTTATTAGTAGAATTCAAATTGGATGGTTGAAGTGGCGGAATGAATCTGGCCTATTATGTGATAGAAAAGTTCCACTTAAACTTAAGGGAATATTTTATAAGATGGTGGTAAGACTTGCAATGACTTATGGTGCAGAATGTTGGCCAATAAAAGAAAAACATAAGACTAAGTTAAGTGTTACAGAGATGAGGATGATCAGGTGGATGAGTGGCTTTACTCTTAGAGATAGAATGCAAAATGAGTATGTTCAGGAAAAAGTTGGAGTAGCTCCAGGGTAGATAAGATTGGGAGAGTCGCCTTAGATGGTTTGGCCGTACGGATGACTCGATTAGAGAGTAGATGCATTAGATTTGCCTTATGTTAAGAAAGGTAGAGGTAGACCTAAAAGACACGGTTAAGATGTATAAAACATGATCTTAGTATACTTGAATTAAATGAGAATTTGACACATACATGACACAATGGAGACGAAGGATTCATGTAGCTGACCCCACCTAGTGGGATTAAGGCTTATTGTTGTTGTTGTTATTGTTGTTAAGTAAAAGATTTATTTTTTCCTAAAGAGCCCAATCCACATCTAGGCCATACATAAAGCAAGAAAGAAACTAAGAAAATCATGCCACTTAATGCACAAGTTAAACAAACCTCAATCAATTTATAAAACTTGCACAAAAAAGAATAAATGGCCGTTTATGGTCAGGCACTACCGCACAAACCCAAAAATATCAAATTGGGTAGCCGAGCTCTACCCTTATACAACCCAGATTACAAATAAATTAAATTACAATTTAAGCAAAGGAATTCATTGTTATGGGGGTCTTCAAGCTTTATTCTTCTTTCCTCTTTCTTCTTTTCTTTCTTTTCTTCTTTCTTTCTTTCTTCTTGGATCTTCCTTTGGATTGTTGAATGGTAGATGCTCCAAGGCTTCACATGAAACATAAGATGGAATCTTATGACCAATGTTCATCCTAATCCCCCATAACAAATCATTCTAAAATCTTAAATATACAAACTTTTACATGAAAAGAAAAGCATAAATCTAACTAGCATCTGCAAAACAAAGGTTAGTCAAATCACACCATAGAAACCCCAAGCATGTATTTTGGACTTATCACCCTACACATGGGTGACTAAGTTCACCTGGCCTATGGATTATGCTAAGGGATATAAGCACCTGCAAGCAAGAAGCAATTATAATTTTATTTATGATAACACCCGTTTAGCACAATCTCCTGCAAAAAAAGAATAGGTAGACTAAGCATGTCCTACCATTGATTCTATGAGAATACACCCTAACATCCAGTATAAAACATTCATCATAAAATAAAACATAATATCAAACCATGCACCGACCTAACCTAAAGTTAGAAGTGGTTACTTAGGCTAATGTGTGTGCTTTGAAGGTTTGTGTGGAATGCTTAGCTTAGGACTTTAGGTTTGAATTTTCTAAGTGTGAAGGGCATGTTCAACTTAGAGGAGGGTTTCATTTAAGTTGTTTAGTTATTTTGGGTTATTTTTATTTCATGTTTTAGTTTGGTTAGAGTGAAACCTACAATTAATTACTAAGTTATGAAGATAGGGAAAGAGAAGAGAACTTCACTTTCCTTCCCTAATCTTTTAATAATCTCTAAGATAAGTTCACATTTTAATTTCATTTAGGTGAATGTTTTAGTTACATCTTTTAATTAATCCTAAGTATAGATCAACTATAAATAAACCTATCCAAAAAAGGAAGGAATTTTAAGATTAAGAAAAATGATTCAAAATTCACATAACATACATTACTTCAATCTTTCCCAACATATTTATAACATGCATATGGATGGACCCTAAGCATATCTATACATGCAAATGAGAATAGTTAACACACTTTATGATGCATGCTAAGTAATTCATTTAAGAAAATTTAGAAGATTTAGATGCATGATTTTTCTTAAGTAGAAAAGGTTTTCTTTCTCCAAAATTTCACATACATGCGTGAAAGTAAGAAAGGCATAAAAGAGTACAATGCCATTGTTAACCAGAGGTGTAAGGTACAAGACCTACTTAGGGCTACATAAAGCCTCACAAACTTAGGATTGTCCAGACTAATATACCACTTTCCTTAAGTACTATCATACATATAATGGAAGTGAAATGGAAAAAGAATATGCAAAAGTTTGCTTAATGGTTTCATTTTGTTTATGCAATTTATTCATGCAAGTATAGACAATCCTTCTTAGATGATAGCATAGGGATGAATAAGGTATAGGATTAAGTAAGTGTTGGGCTCTTTTCAAATGAACCTACATCTTACCAACCCTTATTCAAAATTATGTTAACATAAGAAAGGAAGGGAAGCCTACAATACACATGACTTTATAATCTATCACATGCAAGCTTATAATTAAATTATAAGAATGGCACACTTTCAGATTTGATGTTTAATTTAAAGATTTTGAAAATACTTTAGATTTAGTAGTGATAATAGCCATTCATATTTTACTTTAGCCAACACATGCACATTTGACATAAAGTAAACAATTTCATTTTAAAATTTTGAAAACATGAAATTATGGATGCATAAATCACATGGCATACAATTTAACATGCAGGGAAAGATATAAAGCAATGTAATCATGTAAACAAACTCACTTTACTTAATTCCTAAAGACATTCTTAAAGAATAAGAAAACTTAAAATAAATAAAAGTGAATTTTAAAATAATTTTTGTTTGTTTAAAGTTTGATTTATAAGATGGTGGTAAGACCTGCAATGACTTATGGTGCAGAATGTTGGCCAATAAAAGAGAAGCATAAGAATAAGTTAAGTGTCACATAGATGAGGATGCTTAGGTGGATGAGTGGCTTTACTCTTAGAGATAAAATGTGAAATGAGTATGTTCGGGAAAAAGTTGGAGTAGCTGGCGATAAGATTAGGGAGTCGCTTAGATGGTTACCACATAAAGCGTGTCAATGACCCGGTTAGGAGAGTAGATGCATTATATTTTCCTTATGTTAAGAAAGGTAGAGGTATACCAAAAAAAGACTTGGTTAAGATGTATAAAAAATGACCTTAGTATACTTGAATTAAATGAGAATTTGACACATAATAGGACACAATGGAGACGAAGGATTCATATAGCTTACCCGACTTAGTGGGATAAAGGCTTGTTGTTGTTGTTGTTGTTGTAAAGTTTGATTTAATTTATAAAAAGGTGAGATAGTTTGTTGTTCCTAACCCATTCCCACATGTGTTTTGTATTTTAGTTTAATTTTTAGATAATTAAATCCATTTTTAAGTGTTGATTAGGTTAAGGTATGCATTAAGTGACTTAATTAATCCTTACTTACACCACCTTAGAAAAATAACTAAGTAATTATGAGCCAATGAGATGACATAAAACCCACAAGAAATGTAAAATTATAATGCACCTATTAATGAAAAGTCCTAATGCAATTTGGCTCACAATTAAAAGTTAATAAAGCTAAGGGGTTTAGCTTAAGTACTTTTTAAAGACCCTTTCACACTTATGAAATGGGTTTTAATTTCCTTAATTAGACTTAGGTTGTTAAACACCTTAGCATCTACCCAAGGTAGATTAATTAAGTTCTTGAGATTTTTAGAATTTTTGAAAATTGTTTAAAGGGGTAATTAATGACTTAACCCTCAATTAAGAAGGGATTAAGGAAACAAAAGGGGGTTTAGGGAATAGCTTAGAGAAAATACCCTAAAATTATTTCATAAAATCGCTACTCACTGGATCTAACTTAATCCAACTTAATCATAGGGAAAACACACTAATTGTACCTTAATTACCCTTAATTACATGAAAGGGATAATTAGGGAATGAGCTAGCAATTTCCCAAATCAAGGACTCAATAAATCTCAAGAAAATTAGGGGAGATAGAGGTCATCCCCTAAAATAAACCCTAGAAGTTTAAGATTAATTGGTGACTTAATTAGGAAATAATTAGCTAATTAAAATTTCCAAAGAAACCAAAATTCAGAGAAAAAGGGAAATCAAAATACATTGAAGACATTTTAAAAATATTTTACATAGAATTATCTATTCATAGCACTTTTCCTCCTATTATTTTGATTTTTCTAGGTTGAGTTGTGATTTTCTGAAGTTATTTGAATTAATTATGATTTAATAAAGCATTTTCTTGATCCCTAACTAATCTGTGGCTCACGGCACAATGCGTGGCGGTGGCGGTTAGCATTTTACACACATCGTGCTGTGAGCCTTTACTTAAGTTAAAAAATCGGGAGAGGCGGCGGTGGCGCACATGCTTTTATCCTTAGCGGTTCGATCAAAGATCAGACAGTTGAGGATATACCTGTGGTTTAAAAAATAGATAAGGGATTTAAAAATGTGGGAATAATCTCAGCCGTCCATCCAAATAGCGTGGATGGACGACCAGAGATTCATCTCTGCCAATGCTTAGGAAGAATGGGATACATCCACCTTCTAAGCTTTGATCCGAGCTCGATAGAGCTCGGATTAGGCTAAAAATTAGCCCACACCTTCATCATGCAATGACCAACAAATCCAATGGCTAAGATCCTATGAGATTGAAGTTCACTTCACAAAGGACCAACACCTATGAAAATTAAGCTTGAAAAATCACTGATCTCACCGGCGCTCGATTCCCTTGGAGGAGCTATGTCTGGTTGAGACAAAGCTTTGTTGAAGTTCTTAGCACTTGAGGTTGAGTGTAGAGCTCTATGGACCAACTCCCCTTCACTTCCTTTGCAACTTTTGTGGAATTGAACTCTCCCTTGCCTCTAGAACTTCAGAGAAGGCTTGGACAGACTCGACCTAGCTCTTAGATTAAGTGCACAAGAGGAATTGGAAGGAAATTAAGTGTGGAGAAAATTCACTGTTGGATCGAGCTCCCCTATTTTGTACTATGCAAAACCAAGAAAAGCAATATTCAAAACCTCTATAGAGACCTTGGGAAGGTTCTCTGATATTTGTTGAAGCTTCCTAGGTTCCAATTGAGTGTGAATGAATTCAAATTTTAGTGGATTAGGGGGAGTATATCTCCCCCTATTGCAATCTGACGACCGAAAATGTGCTTGCCATTTTGATCCAATTGACACCATGGGATGGGTTGTTGGGTGGTTAGAGGTGTGTACATGGTCGGTTTGGCCAGAGAAGTGGAAGGCTAACTCTTATGTGCATCCAATTGAGATCTGAGGGGAGTTTGAATTTTCAATTTATCCATGGGTGGTCGAGTTTGGTCCATGGGCCAAATGGGTTGACCTAAACCCATTGGGTTGGGTGCATCACTCATCACTAGGTCCCCTTGAGGTTTTAGAAAAGCCTCAAGCGATTATGATGATTGCATGACCAAAATACCCATGGGATAGGCCAAAATTTATTCTATGGCCTAGAGGTATAGTGGTAATTTTGTTGTTTTTTTAATTTGGGTATGTTTGGTATGTTGAGAAAATAGGTTGGGCCAAGTTTCAATGGATTTGGAATCCATTTGATAGGGTTTGACTCATGTTGACCTATTTTGGTCAAAATGGGTCAACTTGGGTCAAGTTGACCAATAGGTCAAATTGGGTCCAACCAAGTTCATATGACCATTTGAAATATTTTGTTGCCTTTGGTTTGGTTCAATTTGGATTAGATTAGGTTTTGGCTCATATGACTCGTTTAGGTCAAATGGGTCAAGTTGACCCATTTGACCTATTCAGGTTAGGTCAAGGGTAGGTTTAGGTTTGGTTAGTCATATGGAGTAGATTTGTTTCCAATCAATTTGAGTTAGGTTTAACTTTGGCTCAACATGACCCCTTTAAGTCATGTTAGGTCTAAGGCCAATTGGGCTAGGTTGGGTCTAAGGCCAATTGACTAGGTTGGGCCTAGTTGGCCAATTGAGGCTTTGATCAAGTTTCATAAGTGATTTGGAATGGACTTGACTCATTGGTTTCAATCAGTTTGGCTTAGATCAAGTTTTGGCACATTTTGGCCCTTTAGGTCAAAATGGGTCAACTTGGGTCAAGTGGGCCAATTGGGCTAGGTTAGGCTCAAAGTTTGACTTGGTCAAGTTCAAACATAGGTCATGAGTGAACTTAGATGAATGGTTCAATCAATTGGCATATAGTGGATTTTGGCTATGTTAGGTTTCATTTTAGGTTAAGTGTTGACTTGGTCAACCCTTAGGTTTGACTTGGTTTGACCCAATTTGATTGATTGATCATCTCATGATGATTGTTGATCATGATTAGAGGCAAATATGAGTTTGGTTCAATCCAGTTTGGTTAGGATCAAAAGTTGGCTCATAAGGGTACTTTAGGTCACTCTAGGTCAAGTGAGCCTAAGTGGGTCAAATGGCTTGGTCAAAGCTTGATTAGAAGTTGATTGATCTTGTATATGGACTTATGATTGAAATATAAATCTATTTACAAGAGGTTTGAAGTCAAAGGGATTTTGATCCATTTGAAAATCTCATATTCAAAGGAAGAATATGAAGGAGTTTTGGGTTTGATTTTTGATTGAATGATTGGGGTTTGGATTTATATATGAGCTCATGATTGTAGCATTGATTGAACCATGAGAGAAAATCAAGGGTTTGGCTTGATTTGAATTGATTTTGGCTAAGTTCAAGATTTTGACTTGAAAGGCTTAGATTTGATTTTGAATGGATTTGAGTTTGATTTTTGGAGTTGGTATTGATTGTTTGAATTTATATTTCATTTATATATGTGAATATAAATGAGAATATAAATTAATCATGAGAAAATTTCAAGAATTTGGAAGAGTTTAATCATGATTTAGGTTAAATCCATTAAAGGGAATTTAAAGGATTTAATGGAATTTTTAATTTGAAATTTAATTTTTGAATTGGATTTGATTGATTTATATTTATATTTCAGTTACATATGAGAACATAAATGAGAATATAAATTTATTTTGAGATAATCCCATGAATTTGAAGTGGTTTGATCAAAGTTTAGGTTAAATCCATTAATGAAAAAAATTAAAGGATTTAAGGGAATTTCAAGCATTTTTAATTTGGAATTTAATTTTTTTCCTTTGATTGGATTGTGTTATATTTATATTTCATTTATATATGAGAATATAAATGAGGATATAAATTGATTTTGAGAAAATCCCAAGGATTTGAATAGGTTTGATCAAGTTTTGGAGTTGATTTTGGCTAGGTTCTTTAATGGAAAATTAAAGGAATTTAGGAAAATTTTCATGAATTGTCTTGGAATTTTGAATTTCATTTGATGGGTTTGAATTTATATTTCATTTATATATGTGAATATAAATGAGAATATAAATGGATCATGAGAAAATCTCAAAGGTTTGAATAAGTTTATATCAGAATTTTGGCTAAGTCCTTAAGAAAGGGTTAAGGACTTAGGAATTTTTGATGGATTTTGATCATGGCTTTCAATCATGGAATTGATTTGGAGTTTGAAAAAAATCAAATAGAATTGATTTGGAGTTTGACTTGAAAAAAGGAAAGTGAGGAATGGTTTAAGCTAAAGGGTAGGAGATTTTTCTAATACCCCTAAGGCATGACCTATTCTTATGGCTAACTCTTCTAAGTCTTCTAGGGCTAGGGGAGAGTGTCCACCTAATCACTAGATGTGTCTTAAGACTAAGGAATAAAATCTAAGAGAAGTCTTATGTCTAAGAAGGAGGTGTTGAGAATTCATTCTAAAAATGAGGTCAACAGAGCTTAAACGGATCTAGGCTACACATTAAATCATCATATGTGAAGAAATTAGGAAAATACATTCCATTTCTAGTACACAATTACAAGCAAAGCATCAATCAATTTATAAACTCAACGTGAAAGAATAATAGGCCGGTGCGGTCGGGAATTATCGCACAACCCGAAAAAAGAAATGGGTAGCCGAGCTCTACCCTTAAACATCCTAGTATATGAAAGAATAAATACAAATAGAAATGAATAAATGCTTTGGGAATCTTCATATCTTCATACTTCCTTCATTTCTCCATTTTATTTGCTTCATTTGGTCAAATAGGTTCATTTGAGTTCATGTTGGGTTGGGTTGACCAATTGGTCAAATTAGGCTGACCAAATGGGCTAAGTTGATAAATTTGATCAATTTGACTAATTTGACCAATTTGACCAAATTGGATTGGGTTAAGTGTTGGTTCACGTTTAATTGGATAATTGAAATTGATTGCAAGCTTTGGTTTGGTTTAATTTGGACTTTGGCCAATTTGACCTTTTAGGTCAATTTGGGCTAGGTTGGGTCAAGTTGACCAATTGGTCAAATTGACCTCAATCATGGCTTTGGTCAAGTTCAATAAATAATTTGGAATGAACTTGAGACATTGGTTGCAATCAATTTGCATCAAATCATGATTTGACCCATTTTGGCTTTTTAGGTCAATTTGGATCAACTTAGGTCAAATAGCCACTGGACTTTGTTTGGCTCAATTAAGGGTTTGACAATGTTAAATCATTGATTATGAATGGGTTTGAATCAATGGTTTCAATCAATTTAGTATATGGTGGGTTTTGGCTATTTTAGGTTTCATTTAGGCTAAAGGTTGACTTGGTCAAAGGACCAAGTTCACTTGGTTTGACCCAATTCAAGGTAGTTGATCACCCTAGGATGAATGTTGATCATGATATGAGGATTGGATGAACTTGGTTCAATCCAATTTGGGTTGGATTGGAACTTGGCTCAAAAAGGTCTTTTAGGTCACTTTGGATCAAGTGAACCTAGATTAATTGATTTGATTTTGGCTTGTTTCAAGTTTAGTTGAACTCATATATGAGCCAATGATTGAAATATAAATCCAACTACAATTAATTTGGAGTCTAATGGACTTTGGCTCATATGATAATTTCAAGTCAAACGGGGTCAACATGGGCTTGACTTGAGTTGACTTGGATTTGGTTTGATAATTGTAGTTTATGTTTATATTTGGGTAAGTGATTGAAGCAATGATTGATTCATAAAGAAATCCATAGGTTTTAAATTGATTTGGATATCATTTGGCCAATTTTAAGAAATTGGCTTAAAAGGCTAAAATTAGAAATTTTATTTGATTTGGGTTTGGTTTTGGCTATTTGGATTTATATTTGTGAATATGAATGAAGGTATAAATGATTAATTATAAAATCACTTGAGTTTGGAGTGATTTGGAAGCAAATTTGACCAAATTTAAGGATGTAGGTCAAAAGGGCTTTAAGTAGCAAATTGATTTAGTTTGATTTATTTTTGGCATTGGAGGGTGGGTTTCATTTATATTTGTGAATATTAATGGAGGAATGATTGATTTATAAAGAAATCAACTAAGTTTGATTTGGTTTAAAGGGGGTTTTGGCTAAGCATATGAAGGTGATTCATATGAATTAGGAAGGGGTTTTGAAATTTGAATTTGATCATGGGTTTCAATCATTTGATTTTGAATTGATTTATGATTTGGATTTTAATTTTTGGTTTGGTTTGATAAAGGAAGCATGGATTGGGTTTAAGGCCATAGGGTAGAAAAATTTTCCTAAATCCCTAAGGCATGACCTATTCCATGGCTAATCCTTCTAAGTCTCTAGGCATAGTTTTAGTGTTCACCTAATCACTAGAAGTGTCTTAAGACTAAGGTGCTCTTAGTGTCTACAAGAGTCCCAGATCTATGAGGAGGAAGTTGAGAACACACTCCAAAAGTGAGATCAATCATTTTCTCCCTTGGTGAGCCAATGAGGATAGGTGGGTTAATTCACCTCCCTTGACCTATGGCTAACCCAACCAGCTTTAGGTCAGGTTAGCCATAGGGCCAAAGGTCCAAACTCAGCTTAGGGTGGCTGCTAAGTGAAAAGGAAGAAGTTTGACCACCATAAAATGGATTTTTTCCGATGTGGAGGACTTTACCCATTGGTTAATGGGTCAATTCGGGTTGGACATTGGTTTGATTGGATTGGGGCTAACCCATGGTGACCCAAGGATGGGTCTTGCCAAATTTGAATTAGTTTTGGATTGATTTTGTTGGGTTTGGCTCAATTTGACCAATGTAGGTCAAATTAGGCTAGGTTGGGTTAAGTTGGCCAATTGGTCAAATTGGGTCAAACCATGGGTTGAGACAAGTTCAAATGATGATTTGGGATGTGAGATAATCAAATGATCTCATTGGGGCTACTTAAAGCCTCGTATTCCCGGGATGTCTAGACTATATACTTATCATCATTCAAACATGTGTAAATTCATATATGAACATAGGAAAGAAAGCACTACCTTTACATGCAATACATTTGATATGTTTAAATGATTAAGGATGCATGTATTATTAGTAGAAAAGAGGATTCTCATTCTTTAATCAAACACACATACACGTGTATAAAGGATGTAAGCTAGTACGTGCCATTGTTTAAACCAAGGAAGTGAGATAATCAAATGACCTCCTTGGGGCTACTTGAAGCCTCGTATTCTCGAGATATCTAGACTATATACTTGCTATCTCAAATACATATGAATGTAAACATGATTGGAAGAATAAAAATCATGCAAGAGATTGTATTTTATTTGATTGAATTATTTATACATGTAAGGTATAAAGTTTTATCATAATTCTAAAACAAAAATATATATGAATGAGATTAAATAAGTATGTGCCTTTGTTAACCATGGAAATGAGATAATCAAATGACCTCTTTGAGGCTACTTCAAGCCTCATATTCCCAGGATTTCTAGACTATATACTTATCATCATTCAAATATATGTAAATCTATATAGGAACTTAGAAAAGAAAGAACTACCTTCACATGCTTAAGCTATAAAACTATGCAAATCCTATATTTATTCATAACTACTATCACTCCAAATGTTATTATCCATTTATAGCATTTGAAAAATAAATTTAGATTTATTAGTGATAATATACACACATATAATTAGTTTAAGCCAACACATGCAATTCTACATAAGTAAATTTCATTTGATTCATTTGATTTTGAAAATATGAATACTTGAGATCACATGACATACAACATTTAAAGTGATTGAAAATAAATAGCCAAACATCTCCTCATAATTCATCCAACTACACTAATTCCTAACGACAACCACATTATATGAAGTTACTTGAGGAAACCTAAAGCTTCTTAATTAAATTTGATTTTAGATTTTGATTAAACGTGAATAGGAGAGATCATTTTCTATTTTCCATCCCATTCCCATTGTTGGTAATCTTAATTTATTTAAGGAAAGATAATTAAGTGATTTTTATGATTTAATTAGGTTGAATCATTAAATAATCCATTTAATTACCCTTTCCTAAGCTTCTTTAATTTAATTAATCATTTAATGATGAGCCACAAATGATATGAACATGAGGAAAACAAAATTGCAAAGCTTCTAAAGGACCTAATGCAATTGGCTCATGATTAAAGATTAATTAGATTAAAGAATTTAATTAAGTAATTTCATGATTTTCTCACACTTATGGGCTAATCATAATTTTCTTAAGGGTATTTATGTTATTGAACACATAAAGAGGAACCCTTAATTTAAATATTGATTATATAAAGTGATTATCAATTTAATTTGATTTGATTTGGCCATCAATTAACTAATTAATCTCTTAATCAATTCATATTTTAATTAACTCTCTTTAATGAATTGAATTTGGAAAAGTAATTAGGAAAGAAGTCCTAATCATCCTACCCCATCATCTCACTATTCATTTATGATTAATGAACTTTAACTAATTATTTTTGATTATTTAGAACTTTAATTAATCATTAAATTAATTGAGAGAGAAATTTGGGTTTGAATTTCAAATTTCTCAAATTACATAACCAACAAATCCCAAGAAATTCATGGGAGGTAGAGGTCATTCCATTAAATCAACATGCTAAACTTAGGATTAATTGCCCAAGTAATTAAAGCTTAATTAAGCTAATTAAAGAAACATTCAAATCCTAATTAAGTTTAATTCACTATTCAAAATATAATGAAATTATTCTTATTAAATTCTTCTATGTTTTAACTTTCCAATACATTTATTTGTATTTTTTAGGATTTTCTACAATTATTTATAATTTTAGAAAGTTATAGCCAATTAATTGCATTTTTGAACACTAATTAATCCCTAATCTCGTCAGTGCCACGCCGGCGGGTGTCATGGCAACGCTTTCCATGGGGCACCACAAGATTAGCCACTTAAACAGTCTGACGCGACACTGGCCTGGTGACGGAGGATGCACTTTCATCCCCACAATTCGATCTAAGATTAAATCAAATTAAATATAGTGGATTAATCACGGTCATCCATTGCAATCACATGGAACGAACGGTGGATGATCCTTCATCCCCCGAGCGACAAAAGATGGACATCGGTTGCCCTCCTCTGCTCGATTCAAGCTCGTGAGGCCTCGGGATCGACTAAAAAAAGCTTCAGGGAAGAGATCTAGAGGGATCTAACGATGGGATTTGCACAAAATCTCACTTTTCTTCACAAAGGCCTAAAAAAAATGAAATTCTTACCATTTGCCAGAATTTACCTTGCGAAGGTGACCTGAAATCGAGGAAGCTTCATGCGCCATGCTCCTTGTCGATGGCTTTGTGGATCAAACATTGTCAAAGTCCTCAAAGTCATGTTCGAGTCCACTCATGAACATGTGGATAGAGTTAATTTGAGTTTGGTGGCATTTGGGTGAGGTTTGACAGAGATTCTCTCTTTCCTATTTTGAGTTTCGTGTTGCCAGTGATGGGGAGGCTTAGATAACTCAGGCAAATGCTCGAGAGGCTCATCTCTACTTTCTCAAGCTCTGAGGATGTATATTGTGTCATTTGGAATGGAATGAGGGAGAGTATACCCCCTCCTCCCTCAAATTAGATGGCATGAGTTTCCTCTACATTTGGCCATCATCTGGCTAGCGCAGGCGGCTGGAGACATCAAGAGGAGGCTGAGGTGGCTCGGTTTGAGTGGGTGAGGGCCTGAGGTGGGCTGCCATACCTTGTCATTATCTCCCTTGGTGAGCCAATGAGGGGAGGTGGGTTAATTCACCTACCTTGACTGAGGGCTAATCGAACCAGCTTTGGGTCAGGTTAGCCATAGGGCCAAGGGTTCAAACTCAACTAACGGTGGATGCCAAGTGCAAAGAAAGAGGTTTGACCACCCAAAAATTTATTTTTGTCCCATGTGGAGGGCTTTACCCATAGGGTAATGGGTCAATTCGGGTTTGAATTTAGTTGGGTTGGACTTGGACTGGCCCATGGTGACCCAAGGATGGGTCATGCCAAGTTTGAATGGGTTTGGAGTTGATTTGGTTGGGTTTGGCTCAATTTGACCCATGTAGGTCAAATTAGGCTTGGTTGGGTTAAGTTGACCAATAGGTCAAATTGGGTCAAACCATGGGTTGAGATAAGTTTAAATGATGATTTAGGATGTTTTGGTTTAATTGGTTTGCCTTGATTTGGATTGCATTTGACCCATATGGGTTCATATGGGTCAAATGGGCTAAGTTGACCAATTTGGTCAAATTGGCCAAATTGGTTTGGGTTAGGTTCACTTGATTATCCAAAGATGATTGTAAGCTTTAATTTCAATCAATTTGGATTTAAGAATGATTTAGACCAATTTGACTCTTTAGGTCAATTTGGGCTAAATGAGTCAATTGGGTTCAACTAAGGGTTTGATCATGTTCAATAATCAATTTAGGATGGATTTGAATCATTGGTTGCAATCAATTTGGATAAGAATTTGATGTGGCCCAATTTGGCCTTTTAGATCAAATTCGGTCAACTTAGATCAAGAGGCCAATTGGATTTGAATTGGCTCAATTGGTGGTCAAGTCGTGTTCAAGAATCAATTTATGATAGATTGGAATCATTAGTTTCCATTGATTTGCATTGGAACAAAATTTGGTTCATTTTGGTTTAGTAGGTTAATTGGATCAACTTGATCAAGGGATCAAATTGACTTGGTTTGACCCAATTGATTGCAATTGGACAATCAAGGGTGATCAACAATCATTGTAGGAGGTTTTGGAAAAATTGGTTCAATCCAATTTGGGTTGGATTGGAGTTTGGTTCAATTGAGTCTTTTAGGTCACTTTAGGTTAAGTGAACCTAATGGGCCAATTGGATTGATTTTTTTAGGGTCGATTAATTGCTTTGATTGCAATTGATTTGGGTTTAATTAGATTTTGACTCATTTGAATATTTTGGTTTCAAATGGGCTAGCTTGGGTTAATTGAATTGATTTTGGTCAGTGGGCTTGATTGTTATTTTTGGAAGAGTTTGAAATGAAGATTTGAGGGGTTAGAGTTCTTTTATGAAAATCAATTGAGTTTGGTTTGATTGAAGGGATTTTGGTTAAGTCCATAGGGTTGTCTTAATAGATTGAGATGGATTTTGGTCAAGGGTTCAAACAATTGGCTTGGAATTTGAATATGAATTCGGATTCAATTGGGATTGGTTGAATTGATTTGAGGTTTGGTTTTGGCTAAGGAGGCAGACATAGGTTTAGTTAGAGCCATAGGGTAGGTATGCAACCTTAGATCCTAAGACATAGACTAAACCTATGGCAAATCCTCCTAAGTCTCTAGGTTTGGGTTAAGTGTTCACTTAGTCACTAGAAGTGTCTTATGACTAAGGAAGTCTTAGTGTCTAGAAAAATTCTAAGTTTAAAATAGGAGCATTGAATCCTCACTCCAAAAGTGAGGTCAACAAAAGGACCCCCAATAGGTTTGGTGTAACTAACAAGGCACACCACATGAATTGGTGTTGACCGAGATGATCAACAGTATTTAAGAAGATTTCCAGCACTAACAAATACTATCTATACCTAAACCAAGAGGTGGATAGAATCACGGTTATAGTGCAATGCAACTCATCTCATGCTAAGAGCATAAGAGAGTCAAGAAGGTTTGGTTTGAATTGGTTGAAGATTGCTTTCATGTCAAGGACATGAAGAAAGATTCGTTGGGGAATCTCTCATGAGTTGGGTTAGATTTAGAGATTAATTTATGCCAAGGGCATAAAAGGAGAAATTTGCTAGGGATTGAGGTTTGATTAGGTTTATTTTATTTAGTTTAGGAGGAATCCACTAGGGATATAGATTCTAATGAATTAGTTTTAATTTGATTGGATTTGTGGAAGGGATATCCACTAGGGATACATGCTTGAATCCACTAGGGATCCAATCCAGTAGTAACTTAGGTAGTTTCTAGATGGGGTTGTAAAGGACATGATCCAAATAGAATGCACATAGGGGAGGTGCCTCTGGGGGTATTATCTTGATCCCTGCAAAAGATAAAGCCAATAGGTATATGGTGGCCAGCTCAAGGAGAAAGTGCATGGACTTACAACTTCTTGAGCGTTGTTATCTACCAGGTGGGTCACTATTAGCAAAGCGAACACCAATCAACCTAAGGTGCCCATCAGTGTGCGACGATCAATCTAGGAAGAAAGCATTGTGGACTCACATCTTCCTAAGTGGAATTGATCATTGGGATAATCTGTCATCGGCTAGACACCAACTATCCAACCTAAAGCGATTACTAACTGGGAAGTCTCAAAGAAGGACCCAAACTTGAAGTAGTCGGGGGGAAAAAGGAGCTGCTGGGGGTCTTACCCTAATCCTCAAAGATAAATTTGGACCCAGTCAGCACACGATGGCTAGTCTAAGAAGAAAGCACAAGGGATCACATCTTCTTTAAACAAAGCCAACATCCAGGTAGCTCATTGGTCATGCAATAAGGCATACCACACTAACAGGGTGCTCATTAGTGTGTAGTGGTTAAGCTTGAAAGAAAGAGTGGGAACTTACATCCTCCTAAGTAAGAGACCATTGGGGAGACACACTAGATAGGTAGTGAATCAAACCTAACCTAGAGTAGCTACTAAGTGAGGGCTGCTGGGGGCATTATCTCAACTCAAAGTAGTTCGAAACAAAGTATTGGTGTTTGTTTTGTTTGTGTTTTTGTGTAATTTTGAGTTTGTGTTATGTCAATGAGTGGTAGGAAGCCGCTCAAGTTCTCCTACACCTACCTTAAAAACACATTACTAAAGGTTCACAAATGGAGATGCTTTTGATTGGAAGAGAGTTTGATTTGCAATGAAGTTTTATTGATGAAAATTATTTTTTAAACATTATTTTATGGGTAATATTTATTAAGGTCTAGCCCGTTGATTGGAAGCATCGAATTCTCTCCCTTATGGTTGATGAGTTGGTATGATCCTCCTTGGTAGGCCTTCTCTATGGAAAAAGGGTCATCCCAAGTGGGTTCAAACTTGCCTCCCATCTTATGATGGGCAACAATTGCTCTCCTTAGAACTAAAAAAAGCTCTCATACTTGAAAAGCTCTAGGGCAGACCAACTTGTTGTGAGCTTGAATCAGTTTTTCTTTATATAACTTGAGGTCCTGGCATGCTCGTAAGCGTCTCTCCTCTAAACCTTTGAGTTCTTCTAACTGCAACCTAGTATTATATTCGATTGTAATTTTTCTACCCATAATAATCCTTAGTGATGTGAGTTGGACTTCTAATGGTATAACGACTTTGGACTCATACACTAAGGAGAAAGGGGTAGATTGAGTTGTAGTTTTGTAGGTTGTGCGGTAGCCCACAAAACTTCAACTAATTGCTCATGTCACTATCGTTTATTATCATTGAGTGTCTTCTTGAGTATTTGGATGAGAGTTTTGTTGAACGCTACTTCCAAACCATTCAATCACGTGTAATAGATGGTAGAGTATCTCCAATCTATATTGTCTCTCCAGGCAAAGCTATTGATTTTGGTGCTCTTGAATGCAGTACCATTATCAGATATAATTCGGTGGGGTACCCCAAATCTATATATGATATGATTCCTAAAAATTATAGTACATGTTGAACTTTGACTTCCTTGAGCGAAATTTCCTTCGCCCACTTGAAAACGTAGTCCGTAGTAGCTAGGATGAATCGATGACCCTTAGAAGAAGGAGGGTCAATCGGACCCACTATGTCAATACCCCAACACTCGAATGACTATGAGGCCAAAGTTAGATGTAAAATGTTAGGTGACAGGTGTAGGGCCACTCCGTGTACTTGACATTAGTGGCATCGCTTGGTTACGTTCATGCAATCGGTGATCATCGATAGCCAATAATGCCCAAGCCTTTTGATTTTGGCTTTCATCTTGGAACCGGATTAGTGAGTTTCACATAATCCCGGATGTACCTCGGTCATGACTTTATGGGCTTCCTGCTTTTCTAAATAATGTAACCACATATGATCGAAGGACAACCAGTATAAGACACCATCCATGAGGGCTTAGGAAAGTTCCTTTTGCTTCATTTGATGTGCTTGGGACATATCTTAAGGTAGTTTGCCTTTGTTTATGTAATCAATGAAGGGTTGCCTCCAATCCAATTCCCTTTTTGGCAATGACAACCTCCCTTTCAAGAGAGCACTTCTTGATGAGTTCAATGTCAATAAGAGGTAGGACTTGCCTATTTTGGACCTCTATTTATATAGACTCATCTTTCAGACATGCTAACTCCTTGGCAAGCTTGGCTAAGGCATCTGCTATAACATTTTCTCCTTGAGGGATCTTATAGATAGTTACTTCTAGGATTTGGGGCAATAACTCCATGGTGCACTTATGGTTGTGATGGAGCCTATGCTTGAGGACCTTATAGGACCCAGTGATTTGATTGACTAGTAGTTGAGAATCCTCAAAGATATGGATATGCAGGATTCCTAGAGAAAAGGCTAACTCTAGACTGGCAATCAGAGCCTCATATTCAGCTTTTATTATTGGTGCAAGGATCAGATAGATGATATGAGAATCTCATCATATCATAGTTCAGAGTTAGGAGAACCATTCTTACCCCCCCCCCCCACCCACCTTTCCTAGAAGAGTAGATTATGGTTCTTCTCCTCTTAGAGAGGAAGCTGCATAATCAAAGTACATCTCCCAGTGGTGAATGCTGGTATCCCCTAAGTTCATGATTTGTTCATCAAAAAGATCATCACTAAGCAGAGAGTCAGCAGAAAGTGGGTGTGCTACTAAGAAATCCATGAGTGCTTATCCTGTCACCGTACGGAGGTGTACAAATGTGATATCAAACTATGATAAAATTATGAACCATCGTGCCAATCATTCAAATAGTATTAGTCATGTCATGAGATATTGAAGTGGATTGATTCTAAAAATCAAGTTTACTTTATGAGAAAGCATGTAATGTTGTAGCTTTTGGGATGCAAAGATTAAGGCTAGACAATGCTTCTCAATGGGTGGATAGTTTGCTTCAGTAGGTATTATACGATGGTAGAGATAGTAGAGTGCATTCTTTTTCCCTTCATCATTAGCTGGGGCCAACAAAGTGCCAAGGGAGTCATCTAATGTAAAAGTGTAGAGTATAAGTGGCTTGCTTGGGATAGGGGCTGCTAAGATTAGCGGCATCATCAAGTACTGCTTGATGCTCTCAAAAGCACGCTAGTAGTGGTCGTCCCACTTGAACTTGGCGTTCTTTTTTATCAGTGCTAAAAATGGTTAGCATCTGCCTGATAGGTTGGATATAAAGCATCTTAGATATGTCAACCTCCATTAGAAAGATCTTAGTTGAGTTAGACTTTTAGGGGGTGACATTTATAATATTGTTTTAATCTTCTATAGGTTGATTTCAATTCTGCAATGTCAGACAACGAATGCAAGAAACTTCCCTGAAGCTACTCCGAATGCAAAGAGGGTTCATTTTGAGGTTGTATTGTCTTAACCATTTAAAAACTACTTTCAAGTTAAAGAGATGATCTTATTTTCTTTGCTTTTGACCATGAGATCATCGACATAGCATTCTACTTGGTGATAAATAAGTTCATCGAAGATTCGAGTTATAGCCTGCTGGTATGTGGCACCAGTATTTTTAAGGCTGAAAGGCATGACCTTATAGCAATAAATTTTGATCGGGATTCTGAAGGAAGTGTTCCTTTCATCTTCAGGTGTCATCTTTATTTGGTTATATCTAGATGAACTATCCATAAAAGAGAAGACTGCATGAGATGAGGCAATGTCCACTATCAATTCTAGTATTGGTAGTGATAATTCATCTTTTGGATATGTCTTATTAAGATCCCTAAAATCAACTCATATGCAAATTTGGTCATTCTTCTTCTTAACTAGGATGACACTAGTAAGCTAAGTGGGGTATTCTCCCCGATAAAACTAAGATCGATCAATTTCTTTACTTTAGAAATAACCTATTGTTTAATGTCTAATTGCATGCGTCTAAGAGCTTGTTTGATAGGGTTAGCATCAGGTTGTATCACTAGCTTATGAACCACTACGTCAGAAGCCCATCCATGTATTTCTTCATAACTCCATACAAAGCAGTCCTTAAACTTATTGACTAGCCTAACTAAGTCATAGGTTTCAGTTTCGTTCAACAAGGAACTGATGTACATCTGGTGTGGATTGTCTTTAGTTCCCAAGTTAATTTCTTTGAATTCATCATTGATTGATTTGATTTCTTCTTCAATTTCTAGAGGTGCATCCTTGACTTGGAAATCATCTAGATCATCTAAAGTTTCTAAGCACACCTCCTCATATGAGTTAATGTAATTTGAAAAGGACTTATTAGATTTCAAATGATTGTTGATGACGAAGCAATAATCATCATCATCAACTAGGCCTACTGTACCAAAGCCTAGTCCTTGTCTTGATTGAGAGCTTTTGCATTTGTTATTCCATAGCCTTTCAAAGTAATCAGGCCTGTGCATATACCACATATGTGAAATTAAACTTTTCTTAGCTAAGTTATGAACACAAGGTGAGTACCAATCAAAATGTAATTTTGTTAATTCTTTAAATGAATCATCCTCAAGTTCTACATCAACTTCTTGACTTGATGATGATGCATCAAGATAGAACTTTTGAACTTTTGTAGTTGCACATGCTTTGGGGGCTTTTTTAACAATGAAATCCTCAACTTTTTGTAAGAAAAGTGGGCTTAGAGCTAAGATTTTTAACTGATGCCTAATCATTTCACATAATGAGGACTTGGATACACTTATGCTTTCTTGGGAATTCGGTCTTCATCACTATCTATCTTGAGTGTCACCTCCAATGGGATCTACTATCGAGAAGAGTTGGCCGGTGTGTTAACCACATAAGACTCATCATTCAAACTAGATTCTATGTTTGTGTGGATAACAAGTGTACTCCTGGTATCTAGAACGAATCTCTTGGTGGGTAGTAAGTATGGAGGCCTTCCACCTCAGGGACTCCTTCTAGACTTGCCACTTGTTCGAATGGAGTAACAAACTGTGGGTGGAATTTAATCTCAAGCTTTAATTCCTCCCCCCTATTTTCCTTTTCCTCTTTCTTTTATTTTCTTTTCTTTCTTTTTCTTTTTCTTTTTCTCTTACATCTTGGTTTTGAAAAAAATCATGAAAATAGACATTTTATTTCTTAGGGACGTAGTAGGCCACATCCTCATATATCCCAACCTCAAGAACTACAAAGGGCTTCAGATCTCCTTTGGCATAATGCTTAATTCTACCTCTTAGGATCTTGATGCACTGATGTAAAGAGGATGTAACTGTGTTGTTCTCATATATCCATAGTCTCCCAAGCAAAGTATTGAAAGATGTATCGAAGTATGTTATGTGAAACATGGCTTCAGTCTTCCGATCATCTATCTCTAAGGGCAACACTATAGAGCCTAAGACCCTCTCACTTTGTTCATTGAATTCTTTCAACATCATTCTCTTAATATGTAGTTTAGAAATGTTAATCCTTAAGTAGACAATGGTTCTTAAACTCATAATATTGACTAATGCATCGGAATCAACCAAAACTCTAGATAGGCTGAATCTACCAACATCCACTGTAATGTAGAGGGGATGATTGTGCTCGATCGTTCCTAGAAGTAGGTCTTCATCTATGAATGTAACTCATAGGATCTCCTTCAAATAGCATGCTTCCTCTCTAGTAGCGGTCAGTTGAGCTAAGCATATCTCTGGATCAAGAAAGGCTTTGATTAGAGATTCCATCATCTCTTTGGATAAGGCAAAGGCATCATATATGCTTAACTTAGCTGTCAACTTTCTAAGATGTGCAAGGATATTATAATCAACTTTGGGCTAGTCCTCCACAAGTATATCCATTGGTGGAGCATCTTGTGGAGGGGCTATCTACTCATTGAAACTAATGACCTATTTACCCTTATCCTGAGGTGCTACCCTAAGTGGTAGAACTTTACCATCGTGGAGGTTGACTTCAGTGACTTCTTGGAATGAGTGGTTCATGGTAAGTTCTACCGACTCATCAGGTATACCTACAACTTCTCCTAAAGGATCCTCGAAGTCAGATGAATCTAAGTCAATCTCAAGAGGTGAACCTGAATGATTCAAAAAAGGAAGATCCATTTTTGAATTGGATTGGGATTGATCAAAATCATTTAAGTTATTATTATTTTTATTTGGAGAGATTTAGATTGGAATAAAATCAATAGAATCATCAGACGTGGCAAAGATGTAAGTGGAATCAGATTTCTTCATTGAGTTCTTTAATTTTGGGGGAGTTAAATAATAGAAATCAAGTGAAGTAAGAGGGATGAGGGGTTTAATGCTCTCATCCACCGATATAATGCTTCTATTAGAGGTGGAGGAGCTAGTGGAGGTGATAGTAGCTGTAACGGTGGAAGGAGTGCTGGACTCGGACAGTGGTTGCGCTACGGATCTATCCCGGGCAAGTGTATGATGCTGCTGGTGTAGCTGGGCTTCCACCCTCCCCGAGTTATCCCTCACAACTGGCAAACCTTCCTTAATGTTGGAGTTTGAGCTGATTCAGGAACCTGTAGAAAAAAAGCTTATTGATTTTAAAGATTATTTTCTTAGAGGAACTGGATAAGGAAATATCTCAAACCTTCTTTTATCTTAAGAGGATCAGAGGTATTCCTAAGGATTACTCTGATGGAACCAGATGGTTGTTATAATAAGTATTCATTAAGGATGACTATAGCTCCTGACTTATAGCTACTTTCAAGCCAATCCTTGAAGGTGATGCAATCCTCTAATATGTGGCCTAATATGCAATGGTAGGGGCAGTAGTTAGGATCTTCACTCATGCCCACTTCCTTCGGCTTCTTAGGTTCGGGTAAATAAAAATCAGTCTTCTTTAATAAGTTCTCGAAGATCCTTTTGACTATCTCCCTCTTGAATAAATATGGTTTATTGAGTTTATAGGCAAGAGTAGCTGGAAAGAAGCTACATGGCAGTAGATACTGATACCGTTGCTGAGTAGGCTGCTGTGGTGGTGGTTGTCATTGTGGAGGCTGAAGTAGTGGAAGAGGATGAGGTAGCAGAGGCTGCTAAAATCTAGGCCTCTCAAATTGAGCTCTCGTTGGCTACTTCCCCTTATCGACTGCCACTACTATCCCAGGCCTCTTCTCAAAGACCTTCTGAGGCTTTGCCTTGGATGACTGATCTGAGAAGGGTAACTATTTGGCTTTCTCTTGTAGGTTAACCACCTTGCTATAACTTCTCAATTGTCTTAATGTTGAAGCCCTTAAACATGAAGGTGGCTGAGCCATGTATTTTCTTGAGTAGAATCTCAATGACATGCTACTCTTACAGCTGTGGTTCATATTTCATACTCAGGTTGCACCATCTAAGAATATAATGAACGAGGGACTCATTTGGTTTTTTCTTTCTTGGGTCTCACTGCCATCAAAGATCTTAAAGGATGGTGGCAAAAAACCTTTGGGCTATTGAACTACATCAAATTCCTTCAGGTAGGGTCTACCATTTAAAACAGATGAGGTCTCCTAGGCTTGTGCTGATACTTCCTTCACCTGCTGCTCTACCATTTTCTTTATGTCCTTTTCTTGCATGAAGGTACTATCGGTGATCTTCCTATGTAGGCTATTGGCATCATCATCTATGGGAGTGCACTTGGGATGATCTAAGGTATGAACTAGCTCAGGCTAATCAACCTACATGGGGGAAGGTTATGAAACTAGGGCTTGGTTCTACAAGGCTAGGACCATTACCATCAACTCCTTTACCATTCTCTCCATCTTATTAATTTGATCATCCTTCTGCTTGATTTGTTGGAGGAGGCAATGAGTTGAGTCTGATACCTCACCCTCCTAAACTAAATGCCTTCCTGTTTAGCCTGCTCCCTATGCAGGGCAGGTATCAACCATGCGGACTTCAACTAGGTCATCTAACATGTCATCCTAATCAGCATCAAACTCTAGTCTACCCTCCTCCTGGTCAGACTAATCATCCCTAACTATCTGCCTCACTACGACATGATATTCCTCCATAATGTCATCCAAAGACCGATCATCTACCCGATCTGGTGCTATTGGCACATATGCTAGATGATGACTGACTACTAAGCTAAGATCTGTGGAAGCTATACACTGAATACCCTACACTAATGGAGTACTCTCTCTGACTGACTACTAAGCTGAGATCTATGGAAGCTATGCACTAAATACTCTGCACTGGTGGAATACTCTCCATAACTAACCAAACTGTAATAGGGACTACCCCAATATCCCCTCCCTTCTCTTCCTCCAACTACTATGGTGGAGCAATCACAACACTCTTAGGTCACCACTGCTTCTTCACCATTATGTGGATAGAAAGTCGAGCAAGGGAGCTCGGCCTCACCTCAACAGGTGGGGTAGATAGAGTGGGATTCTTGGGCCATAGTCGAATCACCAAAGGAGAAGCTCTCTCTCTCTAAATGGGGGCATATGGAATTTGGCAGGGACTATAGATGGTGGAACCTATACTGGTGAAGGTGGACAGCTAGTGGAGCGGTGTAATGACACCTCGCCAGAGATCTCCTCGGTGGTGGTGAAGTACTATGCAAATGAATGATCAGCTCATCTCGTCATGAAAAAATCAATCAATCAGAGGTGGTGATGCATGGTGAACCTCCTCTTCTCTCCCTTGCCCACTTGAGCGGTCACCTTGGCCTTAATGGCCCTCTCTCGGTGGATCTGATCCCTAACACTTCTAGGGATTAGTCTCATCAGGCCATACAATGTGTCAGACTCTGAGCATCCGGGGGATCTCCCAACTCTATTGAGCATAGACCATAGACCCGCATAGGGCTTCCTCTTATTCATAGCCGGTGTCTCATACTCTACAGGTGGTAGGAGTAATGCAACAATCCTCCGGTAGTCCTCCTCTCCCTCTGAAGTTGAAAGGGGGTGAAACCTACTACCACCCAAGAGTGGAGAGGTCTCATGATGGGAACCCTTCTCAGTGACATGGGAGGATTCATCTACCTCCTTGGCCACTTGCTTGTAATGTCTCTTAATCTTACTGTTCTTATTATGACATTGGGCCTTGGTGAGTGGGGCCTGACGGGAACTAGAACTGACCTCAAAGGTAGGGGAGACTATCTTAAAAGCTAAGGTAGCCTTCCCTTTTAGAGTAGGGGTAACCATAGAGGTGGTACTAGCCCATGCTGAAATTGTAGTAGGGGCAACTGACTGAACTGGCAATGCTGGCATGGAAACCTCGATAGCTTTCCTCTTCAAAGAGGGGAACTCAGAATCAAATTGCAGGTCAAACTATAGGAGTGGCTTCTTTCCTGCTACCTCATCTCTACTAATAGTGGTGAGGGCTGGTTCTTCACAAGTGACTTTGAAATGTTCAAATCCAAGTCCAAACTTGATGACGGTGGCGTCGATGAGTATGGCCTGACCTAGGGCCAAATTCACACTGGAAGAGAACGAGAAAATCAGCTTGTCAAAATATATGGCTAAAGACAGACTAAAAGAAGGAAGGAAGAAGGCATGCTGATATCTCTACTGCACTGTTAGAAAGAGAATTGAATTAGACTTTGCTTTGATGTTGTTGACTTGAATTATTGATTTTGATTTTGAGTTAGAACCCTCACTCAAAAAAATATAATTGATTATTTTAAATGGGGTTAAATTCATGTTGGAGAGATTTGGAGATTTTGAAGAAGAGATTCTTTGCTTTGGGTTGTTTGATTTGATTTTATGTCGGAACCCACATTCAACAAGTTTGGTTATGTTAAATGGGATTCAAATGTTGTGGAGAAATTTTGAAGATTTTGAGGAAGAGGTTTTCCTTTTGATTGTCGTTGATATTTAGCTTTAATTTAATTTTTCAAAGGGGGAACTCTCATTTAATAAATTTGGTTATGTTAAATAGAGTTGATTAATTTTGTTTGAAACTATTTTGAAATTTTTGAAGAAGGAATTTTTATTTTTGTTTGTTGTTGTTGTTTGATTGATTTTCATTTTGAATGAGTACCCTCATTTAACAAATTTGATTAAGTTAAATAAGGTTCGTTAATTTTATTTGAAAAAGTTTGAAATTTTGGAAAAGATTTTCATTTATTTTTGCTTTGGATTTCATTAAAATTTTATTAAATCTTTGATGAACCTTACTTCACCAAGCAAGTGGTAAGAGGTTCTTAATTTTATTTGATTGATGTTTGGTTATTGTTCTTTAATTGATTAATTTATTTTTCACCTATTGGGGGACGCAATAGGGGTTTTAAGACCCACTAGGAGTGAGGTCCTATAGTCTAAAGAATGTTGGTCACCTTTGCTTAAGGATGAAATAAGTAAAGTGCCAACAGAAAGAAAGATAGTCTTGGGCTTATATAAAATATAAGTCTACTATCAATGCTTCAAGACAATAATTGACTACTAAAGATGGAGAGAGAAACTATCCCCAATAGAGTCGTTAGAAAAATCTGTGGTGTTTATTTTCAAATGTGCCATTGTGAACACCACATAGATCGTAGGGGGTACTTATTGAAGTGATCGGGTATGATATTGAGGTATGATGTACTATCTCGGAAGATGGAAGCATCACTCTACAATGAACCTAATCACCTAAAAAGGACTCCTAAGGCATGATGGGTCTTCGTATATACCAGAGATCTTTCTCCTACCTTACATGAAAAAGTAAAGTAGGGTTTATTTTAAGTTGGGTTCTTTAGTTCCCTATGAAGGCAAGCCTCCATAGTTAATTATATCCTGGGAAATGAAATTTCTTAAGAATGTTCTCGATTAAAGTAGTCAATTATTATCTCCAAAGATTTCAATATTAAGACTATCAAATGATTGATTATTTTGAAAAATCAATGAGATTGTTCAATTGTAAGACTTATTTTAAAATCCAAAGGAAAATAAATAGGAAATGCTCATGATACTATGAAGCCTAGTGAGCATCTCAACCTATCTTATGGTGAGGTTTTTTATGTTTGAAAGTGAGAGAGTTTATTTGTTTGTGTTGAAATTTTATTAGATTTCTAAGGCTTATAATCCATCAACCCAAGATTATGAAAATGCCTAAGATGTGAGGATTTATGCTCATAGCCCAAAGGAAACAAGTAACCTTGGTTCCTAAATCTAGGGAGCTTTACCACAAGTTAAAGCATTCCCTAAATTTAAATGAATGGGGACATAAGGGTCCATTCCATAAGAGAAGATAGACTTGTATGACTCTTCTGGACTTACAACCGCCTGAAGTGGCTGCCTGCTAACACCACCTATGCTTTAAATTCATGTAGGCTAGTCTTATATAATTGTAAGATGGCTTAAGCTATTATTTAATTTTGAAAGATACTAGAGTCCTAAACTCACTCTTTAAGAGGTTAGATCATGACTGGCATGTGCATATGACTTAATCTAAAAATGCATAATTTTATAAGTTTTATATAATTTTGACACAATATTTTGGACAAAGGTTTTTGGATTTCTTATGCCTGAAAGCATGTTGAAATTTGGTTATTTTCCAATTCAAGAAAGAAAGAGGGTGAAGCTCCATCATAAGGGGTTGCTCTCATAGGTCAAGTGGTCCCTAAGGTGCTAAAATGGGGCCCTTATTTTTACAAGAGTGGTATAATATGACATGTATGATGTTAGACATACAACATACAGCTAAAGGGGTTGCTAAATCTTTTAATTATTTTGATTATAGCCTAGGATTTAGAATGAAGTTGAAAAGTTATTTTAAAATTTAATTATGAGTTATTAATTGAAGTAAAAAAAACTAATTTTATCCTAAGAGCCTACCACATCCAGGCCACACATTCAAACATCAACTATTAAGAAACTATGAAGAAGATGCAATTCTATTGCACAATCTAAACATAACATCAATCAAACATGAATAAATTAATGGTGAGAATATCATTACACCCTTAAAAAGAGAAAAAATAGGTAGCCGAGCTCTACCCTTATTCAACCCAGATTACAAAAGAATATTTACAATTAAAATTGAATAAATGCTAAGGGGGTCTTCACTTCTTCATTTCTTTTTTTTTTATTATTTGATTTATTTGCTCCAAGGCATCACAGGGCACTCCAGGACTAATCCTTCTAGCCACTGCTCATCTTAATCTCCATAGCACTAATCCTAATTCCTATTGCAAAATTATATTATATGGAAAAAGTAAATCTAACTACACCTGTAAAATAAATATTAGTTAAATATACATAAAATCTGAAGCAGATATATTTCTTAATTTGGACTTAGCATCCTACACATGGATAACCAAGCCCACATGTCCTAATTATGGATTAGGCTTAAGGGGCATAAATAACCTGTAAGTAGAACATTTATACTTATTTTTGGAGGGACCCCTTATGCAAAATCCCATACAAAAAATAATATTTGGCTAACAATGACCTAACATCTAGTCTACGATCCACATTCCTAACATCTAGTCTAAAACATTACATCACAAAATAAGCACAACATCAAACATACACCGTCCTAACTTAGGACTAGAAGTGGTGGCTTAATTCTAATGTGTGTACTAAGGCTTTGTGTGGTATATCTTTAGCTAAGCATTAGAGTCATAATTCTTCTAATTTAGGACTATTCAATTTTAGAATGATTGTTGGTTTTGCTTTAAATTGTTTAGATGATTTGTAAGTTTTAATTTATGTTTTGTTTTGTTTCATTGGATTTACACTTAGCATCTAAGTGTTATGAAGAGATGAAAGAGGCTTACCCTCTTCCATCCCCACCCTAAGTTATTTTCTAAAGCATATTATTATGATTTGATTTCCTTCAGTGAATGGCTTATTCAATATTTTATTAATCCTAAGTTTAGGTTAACCTTAAAGAATCACATTTAATATGAAAAGCAATTTAAGACTAATATAGTTGAATTACAATCACATAGCACATGTTGAACCATTCCTTTTCATCACCCATAACATGCATATGATCTAACACTTAATATACATATACATACAACACATTTTGACAAACTTAAATGATTATGGATGCATACATTTGGAAATTGTATTTATCTTGATTGGATTGTTTATACATGTAAATTAAAGCTCTATCCAAATTTTAATATGAATATACATAAGAATAAAATTAAATAAGTACCTACCTTTGTTAACCAAAGAAGTTAGATAATCAAATGACTTCCTTGGGGCTACTTAAAGTATCGTATTCTAGGGATGTCCCGATTATATACTTATCATCATTCAAACATGTGTAAATTCATACATGAACATAGGAAAGAAAGCACTACCTTTACATGCAACACATTTGATGTGTTTAAATGATTATGGATGCATGTATTTTTAATAGATTAGAGGATTCTCATTATTTAATCAAATACACATACACATGTATAAAAGATTTAAGCAAGTACATGTCGTTGTTTAAACCAGGGAGTGAGATAATCAAATGTCCTCCTTGGGGCTACTTAAGGCCTCGTATTCTCGGGATGTATAGATTATAAGCTTGCTATCTTAAATGCATATGAATGTATACATGATTGGAAGAATAAAAATCATGCAAGAGATTGTATTTTATTTGATTGAATTATTTATACATGCAAGGTATAATGCTTTATCCAAATTATAATACAAATATACATATGAATGATATTAAATAAGTATGTGCCTTTGTTAACCAGGGAAGTGAGATAATAAAATGACCTATTTGGGGCTACTTAAATCCTCATATTCCTGGGATGTCCAGACTATATACTTATCATCATTCAAACATGTGTAAATTCATATATGAACATAGGAAAGAAAGTACTACCTTTACATGCAATACTTTGGATGTGTTTAAATGATTATGGATGCATGTATTTTTAGTAGAAAGTGGATTCCCATTCTTTAATCAAATACACATACACATGTATAAAGGATGTAAGCAAGTACGCACCGTTGTTTAAACTAAGGAAGCGAGATAATCGAATGACCTCCTTAGGGATACTTAAAGCCTCGTATTTCTAAGATGTCCAGACTATATACTCGCTATCTTAAACACATATGAATGTATACATGATTGGAAGAATAAAAATCATGGAAGAGATTGTATTTAATTTGATTGAATTATTTATACATGTAAGGTATATAGCTTAATACAAATTCTAATACAAAGATATATGAATGAGATTAAAAAAGTATGTTCCTTTATTAACCAGGGAAGTGAGATAATCGAAAGATCTCCTTGGGGAAACTTAAAGCCTCATATTCTCGGGATGTCTAGACTATATACTTATCATCATTCAAACATATGTAAATTTAAATAGGAACTTAGGAAAGATAGCACTACCTTCACATGCTTAAGCTATAAAAATATGTAAATCCTATATGTATTCATAACTACTATCACTCCAAATATTATTATACATTTATAGTGTGATTTCAAGTGAATCCCACCGTTAGATCCCTCTAGATCTCCTCGCTGAAGCTTTTGTAGTCGATCCCGAGGCTTCACGAGCTCGGATCGAGTAGGGGAGGTCGGATGGTGTCCGTCTTCTGTTGCTCATGTTCATCCTTCGAACTTGAAATTGTTAAATGAATCAAAACCCATTTGACTCCAAATCACTTGAAAATGGATTTATATTTCAATCATTAATTCATATGTGTGTTCAACCAAACTTGAATCAAGCCTTAATCAAGCCAACTAAACCTAATTTGCTCTCTTGACCCAAAGTGGCTAATTTGACCTACATGAACCAAAATTCAATTCAATCTAAATCAAAGTGACTTAAGCCAATACAAACATCATGTCATGTTTGTTGATTATCATAGGTTAATTAATTATCATGAATTGGGTCAAACCAAGTCAACCTAGTCTGTTGACTAAGTCAACCCTTTAACCCACATGAACCCAAACTAGCCAAATTGTAACCTAAACTAAATTGATTGCAACCAATAGCTCAAGTTCACTCCAAATTGATTATTAAACTTGACCAAAGCCTCAACTAGACCCAATTTGACCAATTGGCCAGCTAGACCCAACCTAGCCCAATTGACCATGAACCCAACTTGACATAAAAGGTCAAATCAACTTGAAATTAAGCCAAACCAGAATTAATTAAAACCAAAGACTAAAATATATTCCAAATGATCAACCTAAGCCAAACCAAGCCATGATTCAAGCCAATTTGATCAATTGGGTCAAATTGGTCAACTTAGCCCAAATTGACCTAAAGAATCAAATTGGATAAAATCTAAATTAAACCAAATTAATTGAAACAAATTTAACCAATATACTCCAAATAGTCATTTGAACTTGACCCAACTCTTGGTTTGACCAAATTTGACTAATTGGTCAACCTAACCCATTTTTACCTGATTTGACCCAAATGGGTCAAATGAACCCAAATTAAACCAAATAAACTTCAAATGACATGAAATTTGGTCCAACTTATTTCTGACTCATTTCAAATCTATACATATAAAATTCATTGCCAAATGACCACTTTGCCCTTAGGTCAAGGGCATCTCATGTGAAAAGACACTTTTCCAAGTGGTCATTTCTCTTCCTCGTCCACTTGACACTCATCCATTGGTCTAGATAGGAACCAAGGACACTGATTTTCTGACCCAAGGAGTGGTTGGGGTAGCCATGACTCATGGGGAGGTGAAATCACCTCACATCTCCCATTGGAACACTTGGCATGACGGACTCTTACCTCCCCTTGGTTAAGATACCTATTTGTCCTTCATGGCAGCCACTTTCCATGCCTTAGCCAACCATATGGAGCCACCTAGGATGATTCTCTTATATTCCAAACCATCCCAAGCCAAATGACATGAGTTTGGAGCCAAAATTTTAAACAAAATGTTTATTTTCATTCAATTTTCATTCCAAGGCTTTAGAGGCTGAAGCAAACCCCCATTCCTCTCACTCTCCTCCTCCTAGAGCTCCCAAAGCAATTGGTAATCACCCCCACTTCATTTTGGAGAGAAATACTTCAAAACTAAGTGGATTTTGGCGAGGAAACGGCGATCACCAAAGGAAACTTTATTTCGACGTGAAGAAGAAGATCCAAGCTCATTTCAAGGCCTCCTCCCTTTCCCAAAAGTGTGCTCAGGTCATCACCATCGCCGAAAATCATCCTTGGTGAGGTAACTTTCAAAAAACAGTAGCCGGCATTAGGATCCTTCATTTTGTGATGGTTTTTTGCACAATTTTTAGGAATTTATTATAGATAATCTCGCATTTTTACTTTAAATCATCACAATTAGAAAATAGAATTTTTCTGGTGTGAATCAATGCAAAAACGAGTCCATTTGGACAAGTTTTCACTTTGAAACCCTATTTTTTTACAAAAAACCTTGAATTTACTATTCACCACTGGCGGCGAAGCAGCAGCCATCTGATCCCGTGGTTCGTGGGATTGGATGGCTTGGATCATGCGATCCGGGCCTTCAAATCGATTGATGTGATCTGGATCATCCTATCGCATGGTTCGCACGATCGGATGGCTCATATCGCACGTTGATCGTGCGATCTTGGCCTCTAGATCGCGGCGACGGATGACCATCGACGCGATCTGACGTGTCACTAGATTGACCGGTCTTTCCGCTATTTTGGCGTCGTCACGTAAATCATGCAATCGATGACGCCATGCGCATATGGCACATCAATCACGCGATGCCACATGGTGCTGCATCGCCACCTCAGCGCGCTCAGATTTTCTAATTTAAAAAATTATTTTAAATCACCTAAACTTCACAAATTCATAGAAAAAAAATACTTAACCAAAAATTGTAAATAAGAGCACGTTGGATTCATCTTTCCGAGATAAATCCAACAAACTCAAAATCCCTAAATTTTACTAAGTATTTTGAGCTTAATTTAAGTTTTAGTAAAAATAAAATTTCTTTAATTAAACCAGAAATACATGTCAGATTAAATTGATAATTTTAGAGATTAAAACACATGTTAATATACACCTACCATAAAAATTTCAAGTCAAAATGACATTTGGATTAAAAGATATTGAATTTTGAGTGTCAAGTGATTTATTTTAATAAAATAAATTTACAGAATTCATAAAAATCACTTAAATCAATTGAAACTTTCAAAATTTATAACTAATTGTAAAAAAATCCAAAAAAAATACAAACTCACGTTCATTTTAAAGATAATTCAGAGAAGAATCCAATAAAATTGTTTCTAATTTAATTTGAATAGTAGATTTTTAATTAAGGATTATTTGAAAACTTAATAACCCTAATTACTCCCTAATGACTTCATTAATTAATTCCAAACTTCTCATGTATGTTTAGCAGGATGACTTCTACCTCCCCTAATTTTCTTGGAATTTATTAATGAGTTCATTAGAAAAATTAATTAATGAACCCTAATCACTCTCTTAATGTAATTAAGGTTAATTAAGAATATGAACAGTGGTTTAATTCCTTGATTAAGATAATTAACCATTATTTAAGTGATTAGGAGGTTTATGTAATGATTTTAGGATATTTTCTTTAAGCTATTCCCTAAACCCCCTTTCTTCCTTAAATCCAAATCAAATTAAGGGTTAATCCAATAATGATCTACTTAATTAATGAAATCAAATTCTCAAAACCAAAATTAATCCAGAAACTTAACTAATCCTTCTTGGGTAGATGCTTAGGTGTTCAATAACCTAAGTAACTTAAGAAAACTATACATAACCTATATGTGTGGGAAGGGTTATGAAAGTACTTAAATTAAACCCTTTAGCTTAATTAATCATTAATTGTGAGCCAATTGCATTAGGTACCTTTCTTTCCTAGGATGCATCGATTTAAATTCTTGTGGTTTTATGTCATACATTGGCTCATAATTATTTGATTAAATATGTTAAAGTGGTATAGGGGTAATTAATGAACTTAATCTACACCTTAACCTAACCAAAGCATAAAATTAATCTAATCACCTAAAAAATTACTAAAATAATACACACATGTGGGAATGGGTAAGGACCAGCAAACCTTCTCACACTTTTCTAATTCAAATCAAACTCAAAACAAAATGAAAGTCTCTTTAAACAACTTTTGATTCTCTTTAAATGATCTTACTTCATAAGATTGTCTTTAAGAATTAATTAGAGTGAATGAAATTACATGCTTACATCACTTTATTTCTTTCCTAGCATGCTAAATGTGTATGTCATATGAAGTTTCATACATTCATTTTCTAAAATCAAATTCAAAATGAAATCTTTTCTTTATGTCAAATTGCATGTTTTAAAGTAAAAATATGAGTGGCTATTATCACTATTAAATTCAAAATTATTTTCAAAATCTATAAATCAAATACCTAAAATTGAAAGTGTGCTACTTATAATTATTTATAGCTTTCATGTGATATAAATATGAAGATGCATATGTTTTCTTCTCTTTCTTTCTTTTAGAATATTTGAATAGATTTGGCAAAGTGTATAGTTCATAGAAGAACATAAAACTCAAATTCTATATTCATTCATACTATTACTTAAGAAGGACATCTACATTTGCATACAAATTGCATAAACAAATCAAATCAACCAACACAAACTTTTGCATCTTTCTTTCTATTCATTTTTTTGTACATGCTTGTATTTAAGGAAAGAGTATATTAGTCCGACAACCCGTTGCGAGATTTTAAGTAGTCTTGTAGTCTACACCTCTAGTTAACAATGGTGCATACTTTATGCCTTTTATACATACATGTGTGCATGAAAATGATAAGAAAACCTCTTTCTACTTAATGAAAATCATGCATCATAAAGCATTCAAATTTTCTTAAGTAACTCACTTAGCATTCTTTCTTTTTCATTCATTTCTTTTGTACATATGCTTGTATTTAAGGAAAGTGGTATATTAGTCGACAACCCTGAGTAGCCCTAAGTAGGTCTCATACCCCGTTAACAATGGTACATACTCACTTATGTCTTTTATACTTGTAAATGTGCATATGAAAAATGGATAAAAGAAAACCTCTCTACTTAACAAAATCATGCATACATAAATTCCAAATTTTCTTAAGTAACCTCTTAGCATCATCATAAAGCATGCTAAACATTCCCTTTGTATGTATATATATGCTTAGATTCATTCATATGCATGTTATACACATGTGGGAAAGAAATAAAATTTTTTGTGTTTTATGATAGTAATTCACTTTACTTAATCTTAAAATGCCTTTTTTTGAATAAGTTTATTTAGAGAAAAATCTAAACTTAGGATTCATTAAAATACATAATAAAACATTCACTAAATAAAAATTATTAATGAATCTTAGAAATCACTTGGGTAGGGAGGAAAGAGAAGTTTTCTTCTTTTCCTCTCTTACAACTTAGTAATTAAGTATATTCATTCAAAATAAATTAAATCATCAAATAAAATAAACCCATATCAACTAAACAACTTAAATGAGACTACCCTTCTAAGTTGAACCTTTTCACACTTTGAAAATCCTAACCTTAAAACCTAGCTAAGATACCACATAAACCTTACATATACACACACATTAGCTAAGTCACCACTTCTAGTCCTATGTTAGGGGCATATTTGATGTTTTATTTTATGATATGTTTCACTGATGTTAGGTGTGTGTATAGAATGAATGGTAGGATGATTTAGTCTAATCATTATCTTCTACAGGGGATTGTGCTTAAGGGGTGATGTAATAAAAATGTAACTGCTTTTGTTGTGTAAGTTGCTTATACCCTTAAGCATAATACAAAATAGGCTAGGTGGACTTAGTTACCCATGTGTGGGGTTCTAAGTCAGATTTGTTAATAAACATGCTTGAGATTTGTATGGTCTGTTTAGCTAATTTTTATTTTGCAGGTGTTAATTAGATATACTTTTCCTTTTAATGTATTTTTGCAATTAGAATTTTAAAATTATTGTTATGGGGATAAGGATGAGCATTGGTTATAAGGCATGCCTTATGTACCATGTGAAGCCTTTGGAGCATCCACCTTCCAACCATCAAAAGAAGAACCAAAAGAAGAAAGAAGAAGAAAGAAGAAAGAAGAATGAAGAAATGAAGAATGACCCCATAACATGAATTCCTTGCTTAATTATAATTAATTCATTTATAATCTGGTTGTATAAGGGTAGCTACCAATTTATTTGGTTTGTCGGGTGCCCAACCATGGCTTTTATTCTTTGCATTAGCTTTATAAAATGTTGATGTTTTGTTTAGCTTGTGCATTAAGATGCATATTTTCCTAGTTTCTTCCTTGCTTTGATGTATGGCCTGATGATTAGGCTCTTAGAAAAATAAATCTTCTACCAAATTAATCAACTCAAAATTAAAATAAATAACTCATAACCTCATTTAAAGCCTAAGTTAAAATCAAGATAAAAGAATTAGCAACCCCTTAGCTAGATGAGTATTTCTTTTACAACATCATGCACAAATGCATATTATTTTCACTCTTGATTGGAGGGCTTCCATCTTTGCCAGAGAAACTTGGCTTGACCTTTGAGAGCCATGGTGGAAACACACCTCCTCTTCTCATGATTTTGGCCAATAATCTTACTTCTCATGCATTAGGCATATGAATCCTATAAGCTGAGTCAAATGATTGTCCAAAAATGAAAATAAATATGTAATATGATTTGCATTAGATTTAGGTCATTTGAAGCATGCCCTTACATGATCTAGTCTCTTTAGGGAGTGAGTTTAAGGACTTAGTCTTTTCTAAATAAATAAATGCTATCTTGCATAAAGCATATGACTTGCTACTACAATTTAAAATCATAGAGGAGTTAGTTGGCGCCACCCAGTAAGTCCAAGCGGTGGTTTGTCCTCTGTGGAGGCAAACCAAATACCCATCACCTTAGATTTAGCATGCCTCCAAAGCTCTAGATTTAGGTTCTGAGGTTGCTTCTCCTTCTATGGGCCATAAGCATAAATCCTCACCTCTTAGGTATTTCCATAACCTTGTATTGTGGAATTATAAGCCCTAAACTTCTAATAAACTCAAAATAAAATAATTCAATTTCAAAATGTAAAGCCCAACCATGGATATAATGTTTACTAGCTAGTATCCTAAACATCTCTACTCACCTCCATTTGGCTCAATAGAACCCCTCCTCTTGATCGATCCCACTTGATTTTCCAAAAATAAACTAATCGATTGATAGTCCACCTATTGAAATCTATAAATGATCATCTACCTTAATCGAGAGTATTCTTGAGGAATCTCATTCCTTAAGATGTAATTAACTATGGGGGCTTGCCCCTGTAGGGAACTTAATGAACCCAGTTTAAAATAAACCCTACTTTACCTTTTCATGTAAAGTAGGGGAAGAATCTCTACATATGCACCCATTGTCCTTAGAGTTCTTATTGAGGTGATTAGGTCCATTGTGGTGGTGACTTCTATCTTTGAGATAGTACACCTCCTTCATCATACCTAATAACAAATCATGATCTAATGGTGTCCACCAAAAGGCATATCTTGTTTTCATTTATCCTCCAAAAGGATAGATGAAGGCGGAATATTTCACCATATTTTTCTAGGACACTGAGATGGTTCCTCTCTCATCTTAGTAAATGATCATTGTCTATTATATAGTGGGTTCATACTTTTTTTAATCCAAGACTATCTTCTTTGGCTTTCTTTCATTCTGTTAGCCAACATCTTTAGGTTTTAGGACCTCACCCCATGGTCTTAAAACCCCTATTCTCAGAAAATAAAAATTTAAATAAAAGAAATAACTAAAGACTTCCTCCTTACTATTTCTTTGGTAAGGAAAGGTTCATTCCATAAAGAAAGAATAAATCCTTTTATGAAAAACATCATCTTTTCAAAAAAGCACTTTTTCAAAATGCACATAACAAAATATTTTCACAAAAATTTTGCAAACCAACCTCATCTAACAATCTTCATTATTATTATATGTAGGACCTTTTAAAAAAGATAATAATAATAAAATAAAATAAAATCCAAAATAAATTTTTTTTAAAAGTACAAGTGAACTTCCTTATTCAATTTATTAAATGAGGACTTCATTTCAAAATCAAAATCAATAATCATATTTTCTCACTTTCATTCTAATATACTCAATTCTATTGAATGAAGGTTTTCATTCTCAATCAAAATCAACAATCACATTTTTCAAAAGCACAAATGAACACTTCCATTCAATATGCTCAAATTTATTGAATGAAAGTTTTCATTTTCAATCAAAATCAACAATAATATTTTCCAAAAGCACAAATGAATATCTTCATTCAATATATATATATATATATATATATATATATATATATATATATATATATATATATATATATATATATATATATATATATATATATATATATATATATATATATATATATATATATATATATATATATATATAAAATCAACAAACACCTTTTAAAAAATCAAAATTAACAATCATCTTTCCAAAATTAAAACAATATTTGGATTATTTATTTAGCATACCCAAATTTTCTAAGTGAAGATCCTCTTTTCAAAATAAAATCAATAAACATCTTTTCAAAACATAAAACAACATTTGATCTTCATTTAGATACCCAAATTTGCTAAGTGAAAATCCTCTTTTAAAATCAAAATACTTTATTTCCTTAGCATACCCAAATTTCTATTAAGGATTCTCTTTTCAAACAAAAATCAAGATAATGAAATACACTTGGATTTTTTTAGCATGCTAAGGATCCCCTTTTCAAAAATCAAAATTAACAATCATCTTTCCAAAATTAAAGCAACATTTGGATTCTTTATTTATCATACCCAAACTTGTTAAATGAAGACCCTCTTTTCAAAATAAAATCAATAAACATCTTTTCAAAACATAAAACAACATTTGGATCTTTCATTTAGCATACCCAAATTTGCTAAGTGAAAATCCTCCTTTTCAAAAATGAAACAACATTTGGATCTTTCATTTAGCATACCCAAATTTGCTAAGTGAAAATCCTCTTTTCAAAATCAAAATACATTTGGATTTCCTTAGCATACCTAAATTTGCTAAGGATCATGTTTTCAAACAAAAATCAAAATAATAAAATACACTTGGATTTCTTTAGCATACCTAAATTTGCTAAGGATCCCCTTTTCAAAAAATCAACAAAGTCAAAACAAACCATTTGAATTTCCTTAGCATACCTAAATTTGCTAAGGATCCTCTCTCAAAAAATCAAAATAAAACACATTTGATCTCCTTAGCATACCTAAATTTGCTAAGAATCCTCTTTCAAAAAAAATCAAGAGAACAAAATCAATCACATTGGATCCTTTATTTAGCATACCTAAATTTGCTAAGTAAAGATCCTCTTTTTCAAAAATAACAAAACATTTGGATCCTTTATTTAGGATACTTGAATTTGCTAAGTAAAGATCCTCTTTTTTTAAAAAAAAAACAAAATAAAATATTTGGATTCTTCATTTAGCATACCCAAATTTGCTAAGGGAAGATTGCATTCTCAAAATTCACATGATTCACACAAAATAAAATAAACAAAGAAACAAAAAGAAGAAATTGTTTTCAAACACCTCACTTAGCATACCCAAATTTGCTAAGTGAATGGATTCCAAAATATCAAATCAAAAATAAAACCAATTGACCCTTACTTTAACATACCTAAATTTAAATAAAGGTCCTCAAATCAAAATCTAATTTCAAACATGAACCTATGGAAGCATCTTTCTAAAAAATATTTGAACCCATTTTTCAACATACCCAAATTTGTTGAAAGTGGATTCATATTCAAAAATTCCTCTTCCAATAAAATCTCTAAATCTTTTTTAAATCCATTTGAAGCCCACTTAACACTTCCAAGATGTTGGATGTGGGTTCAAATTTAAATTCAAATCAACAAGATAGAAATCGATCCAAGCTCATTTTCATTATTCTCAACATCATGCCATAGTTCATTTCAGCTGATTGTTATGGCATAAGTATGTTTTACCTTTCCACGGATGGACTTGGCCCTGATCAGCCGCCTTCCTCGTTGATTATTCCCACCTCATTCATTTCATATGAGTTTGAGGGGCGATTACTGTGAGGGCACTCCCCTCACAATAGGGACTGTGGTGGTGAAGCTAGTCATTCAGATTGACTTGCCATCATACTCCCCTCATGAGAAAGCGTAGTTTTATCGCCCAAAGCTAGTGGCAAGATAGCCCCGTGGTGTGGTTTTCCTTCTAGCCCCAGTACAAGCACCCACTCACTAAGGGTAAGGCTCCTCCATCCCAGATTGCCTAGCCTTTGAGGTTGGGTCTAGTTCTTACCCCACCACCCACTGACTAGGAGAAATAAAAATACATGATTAAGTGGTATCACACTATGGAGATGGAGGTCGCCACACGTCCATGGAGGAGGTACCCACTGATTTTCCCACCAGTTACAAGTGAACCCATTTCATCCTGGGTCTAGATGCTAGAGGATCCATACTTCACCTCCACCAAGCTCAATACCCGCTAGAGCAGAGGTCATATCGCCTCGACGCCTATGCTAGCAGGAGCTTACGGACGTTCTGAGTCTAGAGCTCAATTCTATTTGAGATCTATTATTCCCCGCAGTGTGGGGAAACATCTAGAGAGGGGCTAGAGGCCCACACACTTTATAGATCACTACCAGAGAGAGGAAGAGGTTCGCAAATGGCCTCCCCAATTGATTTCTAATCGACACGCTACCCGCTGCATAGTATTTTCTTACAAGGATGACCCATCATGAGGGTCATCCCCGAGAGAGTCGGTGGTGTCTCCACCACACTCTCCCCCTCCCACTCCACCCATTCACGTTGCATCATCTCCGCCACCAAGGCCATGAAGGCCACATCCGGGAGAAGGACCATTGGTGATGGCTATGGCCGGATCCATTCCATCTACACCGCCTACTATGGTGAGTGAAGCTCTCCCGCTGACCTTCTACCCCTTATGTTACAAAGGAATGGCACTCAAGCATAGTGGTCGCCCTTCACCACCCACCGCCAGAGACATGATGGATGGGCAGCTATGAGGGAGGAGTTGATAGCCCAGTTGCACCCATGATCATAGAACCTCCTAGAGGTGTCACCCTATACAAAGTTAGTGGCCGAGTGTATATTCTAGTGCCTCACAGGTTGATTCTCCAAGAGGGAGGTCCGGTGCCTCACAAGATGGGATCCCACCCGTCACCAAAGCATTTGTAAGTTCCTGATGATCTTTAGATGACATAGTAGCACTATTTCATGGAAAAAGAAAGATCCTAGGATATGATTGGTCCTGAGGAGAAGATCGCTTTGATCCCAATGAAGATGATTTGTTGGGAGACTTAGGTTTGCATGGTAGATGGGGATCCTTCTCGAGTGAGACTATGGAAGGTGTTGAGCCTGAGCAGGAAGACACAACCTACTTGACCCAACACCTCATATCATAAATCAAACAGAAGGATAAAAAGATAGAAAATATGGAGAACAGGCTCGAAGATCTATTAGCATCAGTCTTAGCATTGTAGAACCAAGCCCCATCCGGTCATCCTACCATAGTTGAGACTAGTCAGCCAGAGTTGGTGCATGTCTTGGACCCAGCCAAGACTTTACCTCCAGTAGAGCAAGGTAACACCAGCATGTATAGAAAGGTAGTGGATAGTACCTCCATACAAGAAAAATAAATCAAGTCCATCATTGAGCAACAGGTGAAGGAAGCATTGGCTCAAGCCCAAGGAGGATCATCAATTCCAAAGGGTAGATCCTACCCGGAGGAATTTGATGCAATTCAATATCCTAAGGGTTTCGTGTCACCTTCCTTCAAGAGTTTTGATGGTAGTGGAAACCGATATGCATATTGCACAATAGTTTGCAATGGTGTGACGCTTTTCCTCTTTGTAGCTTAGGGATAGCTTTTGATTGGTATGCTAAACTTCTCAATAGTTCAGTAAAGATTTTTGTTGAGTTAGAGCAACTCTTTATCAAGAAGTTTGTTGGAGCTCAGCAAAGGGTCACTGTTGGCGATCTCGTTGTGGCTCAACAAAACCATGGTGAGTCCCTCATTGATTACATTCTCATATGGCATAATTTGAGTATGAAATGTGAAACATATGTCGACAGATATGCCATGAGATTTTAGAATATCCATGGCCGCCTTCATGCTCAAAGGTTTCATCAAAACTTTTGAAATTAATCAACAAGGTAGCTTGCAGAAGCCAAGCTTACCTTCTCGATCTACAATAAAAAGCCATAGAAGATATATGAGAAGCAGGGCGTGATAGCGGTAGATAAGTAGAAATAGCCAGAGGCGGTTTGAGAGACCTCGTGCTCCACATGGTACTTGCCTCCTCTACCACCCGGGTAGCCCCGCTCATGACCTCCACTGCACCTCTCCTCATATCCATAGCAGTGTTACATACCCCGCCAAGTAGCAACCATCCACGACCATATTCATTTAAGAGAGGTAGTCGAAAATCTTTAAGAATCTCTTAAAAAACGACTTTTTCGAAGAAACGGATGAAGTGGGCAAAAGCAATGATTCTAACTTTTTCCCCTACCACCATATGTTAGGTCATGTTTTGGAGGATTACTTTACATTTAAGGACTGGCTTGAACATAGCTTCAAGACAGGTGCTATAGTTATCCCGAAGGAATATTTTGTGGAACAACCATCCAGTTCCATTATCCTTGGGGATTGATCCTTCCAAAACCAAAGAAGGTTGGGATATCTCCTTATCCAAACCTCTAAAAAATATTATTTGAATATCAAGAAACTTTCCTTTGTGGTGCACGAGTGCTCAAACCTCCAACATCAAGGAAGGTTTGCAAGTTGCTAGAGCCAACTCGAGGAAAGGGGAGCTCAAAATGGCGGCATGTAGGATAGATAGCGCATCGAAGTTTAGCCTCTAGTCCACCGTTGTAGCTACCACATTAGAGACTACTGCTACATCAGCTAGTTCTTCTTCTTCTTCAAGCAAACATCTTGTATCAGCATATGAGGATATCAAATCCCTCACTCCTCTCACTTTACTTGATTTCTACTTTATACCTCCTAACAAATCTAAGAATTTGAAGAATAAAGCTAGCTTGAATTACATCTGTGTCACTTGTGATTGGTTGTCTACTTCTGTTCTTAATGACAACTCTTCAAGTCTAAACAACAACTATAACAATTTTGATCTTTCTCTTTATAATTCGGAGTTGGATTTTCCTACTCTGAATATTATGGGTTCACCTCTTGAGATAGACTTGGAATCATCTGATTCCAAGGGTCCCATAGGAGAAGTTGTAGGTGAGCCTAACATGTAGGTAGAACCTTCCATTACCCTACCACAAGAGATCACCGAAGTCAACCTCTATAGTGGCAAGGTTCTACCACCTAGGACAACACCTCAAGATAGAGGGAAACAAGTCATTTTTTTAGAGGATCGAGAAGCCCCTCCATAGGATTCTCCACCCTTGGATACTTATGGAGGATCAGCCTAAGTGGACTATAATGTCCTCTCTCATATAAGAAAGTTGATATATAAGCTAAGCATATACGATGCCCTTGTCTTATCCAAAGAGATGAGAGAATTATTAATCAAGGCTCTCATTGATCCTAAGATATGCTTAGCTCAGCTGGCCACTATTGGTGAGGAGGCACATTATTCCAAAGAAGCTTAGAGGATTACTTTCATAGATGAAGACCTTCTTGGGGACTTGGAGCACAACCGTCCCTCTATTACGATTGACATGGGAAGATTGACTAGGAGTTCTCATCGATCCAGGTGCATCGGTGAACATTATGAGTCTAAAGACCCTTATGTTTGAAGATTGACATCTCACACTCACGAGGAGATCAAATGATGTTGAGAGGATTCAATGAACAAGGGGGTTTTAGGTTCCATAGTGTTACCTTTGGAGATAGGTGGAAGACTAAAGCCAAGTTTTACATAATTGATTGAATACTTCATTCACGCTTTGCACGGTAGGCCTTGGATACATCAAAACAAGATAATTCCTTCCTCCCTCCATCGATTGCATCAAGTTCGGGAAGGATGGGATTGAGTATCAAAGGAGATGAAAACCATTTTAGATAGAGGTTGAGATATATGAGGATGCGACCTACTATCTTCCTCAAAACACCCTTTCTTATTAACTTGGACAAAACTCAAATTCAAAAGCAAAAGAAAATGAAGAAAAGAAAAAAGAAAAGGAAAAATAAAAGGAAAAGAAAAGGGAAAATCCAAGTGAACAAGAAAGGGGAATTGAAGAAGAAATAGATCTGCATATCACATTCCACCCACAGTTCATTCCATCATATGGACATGTGGGTAGAATGACTCAACCTCCACCAAGTAGAGGCAAAAATAGAGGCAGTTCTAGAGGTGGAAGACCCCCTAATTAGCCATCAGCCAATAGGAGTTATGTTCCAGTTCATTGGAGTACCCTACTATTCACATGACTTGGAATCCGTTTGGAAAGAGTCTAATGTGATTAGCATACCGAAACCCCTCTCGTGGGTTTCATTAGAGGTGACACTGAGGTGACATGATGAAAACTAGCCTCCAAAGCAAAGTATTTGAATCATATGTATGTAAAACTATCAGGTATCAGTTGAGAACCTTAGCTCTAACCTCACTTTTACCCCCAAAAAGTTAAAGATTTAGTAGTTAATGAAGCCCCTAAGTCTTCCAGTGATATGAAGCTAAAGAGATTCTTTTTGGGATCATCCTCCTCAAGTCTAGAAGTTGATGTAGAACTTGAGGAGAATTCATATAAAGAATTAATAGAATTACCGTTTGACTTTTAGTCACCTTGTGTTCATAATCTTATACATAAAGGTTTGATTCCTTGGGTGTCAAAGTATTTTGAAAATGTGGAATATAGGTAGGGAAGCACAATCAAGAGCAGGACTAGGATTCAGTATAGTGGGTCCAGTCGATGGCGATGATTACTGCTTAGTTGTTACCAATCATTTGGAGTATGATAGGTTCTTTTCACACAACACCAACTCTTATGAGGATGTGTGTTTAGAAACCTCAGATGATCCAAATGATCTCCAAATCAAAGATGCACCACCAAAATTTGAAGAGGAGATCCATTCAATAATTGACAAGCTTAAAGAAATCAACCTGGAAGAAAATCCATGAATACATCATTTGTTGGAAGAAGAAACCAATGACTTAGTTAGGCTATTGAATGAGTTTAAGGATTTTTTGCATGGAGTTATGAAGAGATGCATTATCTCATAGTAGTCACAAGCTAGCAATAGATCCTAGGTAACCTATCAAGCAAGCTCCTATATGCATGCGATTAGAAATCAAACAATAGGTCATTTAAAGTCAAGATCGATGCTAGTTTTTGGAAGAAAAATCTACAGTTGCTTAGTGTTGTCATTAGTTAAGAAGTAGAATGGACAAATTTGCATATGTGTCGATTTCAGGGACTTGAATAAGGCATGTCCTAAAGATGAGTTTCCTCTTCCTATACCAAAATTAATGGTAGACATCGCCTCATCTCATGAAGTTTTCTCCTTTATGGATGGGTCATCTGGCTATAACCAAATCAAGATGGCCTCCGAGGATAAAAGAAACACTACTTTTCGAACCCCGATCATAATCTATTGTTATAGGGGCATGCCTTTCGGCCTTAAAAATGATGTTGCTACATACCAATGGGTCATGACTCAGATCTTCAATGAATTCATCCATCATCAGGTTGAGTGTTATGTTGATGATCTAGTAGTCAAGAGTAGAGAAAAAGAAGATCATCTCTTTGACTTGAGAATAGTTTTCAAATGGTTAAGACAATATAACCTCAAAAAATGAATCACGAAGTGTGCCTTGGAAAATTCTTGGGTTTGTTGTCCAACATCGGGGAATAGAAATAGATCCATAAAAGATTAAAGCTATCTTAGAAATGTCACCTCCTAAAAGTTTAACTCAACTCAGATCTTTTCAAGGATGGTTGGCGTATCTAAGACGCTTTATTTCCAACCTATCGGGGAGATGCAAGCCATTCTCAGCACTTGTCAAAAAGGATGCCAAGTTCAAGTGGGATGACAAGTGTCAGCATGCCTTTGAAGATATCAAGTATTTGGTGAAGCCCCTTCTAGTATCAGGCGGGCTACTCATCCTCACACGCATTTGGACTCTCTGGTGCTTTGTTGGCCCAAAGCCAATGAGGAAGGAGAGTGCTCTCCTATCATCTAATTCCTACTGAAGTGAATTATACACTTATTGAGAAACATTGCCTAGCTTTGATCTTTGCCTCCCAAAAGCTACAACATTATATGCTTTCTCATAAAGTGAACTTAATTTCTAGAATCAATCTACTGCAGTATCTCATGACATGAACAATGCTATCTGGATCTTTGGCACGACGATCCATGATTCTCTCGTGATTTGATATCATATTCATACCCTTCCGTGTGGTGAAAGGACAAGCTTTCTTAGCACACCCACTTCTGTTGATTCTTTTGCTTAGATGATCTCCGAACAAATAAATCATGAACTTAGGGAGGTTAATAATCTTGGGAGATGTATTTTGATGATGCTTCTTTTCATAAAGGGGAAGCACCGATCTACTCTTCCGGAAAGGCAAGGGTAGGAATAGTTCTCCTAACTCGGCATGATGAGATTCTCATACTATCTTTCCAACCCCTACACCAACGGCGAGTATAGGCTTTTGATTTGATGCAGAGTTAGCCATCATAGTTAGTGTCAAGAGCATCAACATCTTTGGGGATTCTCAGTTGGTCATCAATCAGATTGTTGGGTCCTACAAGGTTCTCAAACCCAAGCTTCATCATTACCATGAGTATAATGGGCAAATCCCCGAAGTCACTAGCTACAAAGTTCCCCGAGTAGAGAACATAGTAGCAGATGCTTTGGCCAAACTTGTCAAAATTTTTGCATGTCCGGAAGATGAGTTCATTTCAATAAGGGTCCAAAATAGACAAGTTCTATCCTTTATTGATGATGAACTCATCGAGAGACTTTCTCTTGAAGGGGAGGTTGTGTTTTTTATAAGGACAAGGAGCTGGATTGGAGGCAACTATTCATAGACTATATGAACATCGACAAACTACCTCAAGAAAAGTCACAAGCCCATCATGTGAGAACCTCTCTATATATGGCACCCGAGGTCCTTTGATCAAATGTAGTTACATTGTTTAGACAAACACAAAGCCTATGGTATTGTAACCAAGGTATATTTAGATCTATGTCGAGCGCACCAATCCAGTCCGAAGATGATGATGAAGATCAAGAGACTAGGATACTACTGGCCTTTGATGATTACTAATTGCATGGATGTATCTAGGAGATGCCATCAGTGTCTAGTGCACAGTGTGGTCCGACATCAACCACCCAATATTCTACACCCTACACTGGCCTCATGGTCATTCAAATGTTAGATTTGGCAATGTGATCATCCTTCTTCTAAGGGTCATCGGTTCATCTTAGCTATTACTTTTCCAAGTGGGTGAGGCAATCCCACTCGAGAGGTCAACGGCATGTTACTTCAATTTTTAGAACCATATCACATATAGGTTAGTCGATGAATTATATCGATAATGGTGTATTCAAAAGTACCAAGATCAAACTGACACGGTATAGATTGGAGATACTCCACCATCTACTATCCCAAAGCAATTGGCTTAGCAGAAGCATTCAACAAAACTCACATCCAATTACTAAAGAAGACTCTTGATGAGTGGAATGAGCAGTTGGTTGAAGCCTTGTGGGCCTATCACACCACATACCGAACTCCAACTCAATCTACCCCCTTTTCCTTAGTATATGGGTCTGAAGCCATTCTACTTTTAGAAGTTCAACTCCCATCACTAAGGATAGCATTGCGTAGTAAGATCACTAGAGCATAATGCAAAGTTATGGTTAGAAGAGCTCGAAGGTTTGGAGAGTCAGCTACGGTGAAAACCTCGAGTTGTACAAGGCCAAAATGATTCAAGCTCATAATAAGCTAGTCCGCCCTAGGTCTTTCCAAGTAGGAGAACTTGTGCTAGTCTTAAGGTGACCAATTATTGCCCATCGAAAGATGGGAGGCAAGTTTGAACCCACTTGGGAAGGCCCCTATGTCATAAAGAAGGCCTACCAAGAAGCATCTTATTAGCTTATTGATTGTAAAGGGGAACACCTGATGCTTCCAATTAATGGGCTCTATTTGAAGAAATGTTACCCATAAAAATCATGTTTGAAAATAATTCTATTTATAAACAAAAATCTGATTCCATTTCATCAAAATCTTCTCTTCTTTTGAAGCATTGTTTGCTTGTCTTGTGAATCTGCTATGATGTGTTTAGGGTAGGTGTAAGAGTCCCCCAGTGGCATCCTATCCTTCTTCACAATACGAACACATTCCCAAGCGCTACTAGAATAGGTGTGAAAGATCCCAAGAGGCATCCTATTTTGATTAGCACAACTAAGTTAGGTGTGAAAGAACCCAAGCAGCATCCTTTCTTGGTGGGAATCTCACTGCCATCTGTGGCCCCATTTCATCAAATTTCTTAGCGTGTTTAGGATAGGTGTAAGAGAACCCAAGCAATGTCCTATTCCCTTTAACACAAAAACAAAAATAAACACAAATCTTTTATCTCAAGCAATTTTGATGTGGGAGGAAGCCCCTTGTAGCACTCACTCATTAGCTGCTCTAGATCGGGTTTACATGATACCTCGCTAGTATGTCACCTTGGTGGTTCCTTATTTTGAAAGATGTGAGTCCCTGTGTTTTCTTTCTAACTTGACCATTTCAAACCAATGAGCGCCTTGTTAGTATGGTAGACTTCACTACCCAGCTAATAAGCAACCCATGTTAATATTGTTTAAGAATATGTGAGTCCTCGTGCTTTATTCTTGAACTAATCATTATGATCTAACTAGGTCAAGTATATTTGAGGTCTAGGATAAGTCCCCCAGAGGCTCCTTTCCTCTTGACTACATTTGAGTCAATATAAGTCCTCCAGTAGCATTTGTTCAGTAGTCTCCCTAAGTTGGGCTGTCAAAGAAAAGACTATCCCAATCGGTTGCTATAGAGGATGTCAACTTTCTTCTATTATTGCAAACTAATGGGCACTATGGTTGATGTTTAGCTATATGTGACTCACCCGGTGGATACACCACTCTTGGTAGATGTGAGTCTCCACATTTTCTCCTTGAGTTGGCCACTGAATACCTATTTGATATATGACTAGCCATGTCATCTTCTCCACGGTTTTGGATTAAGCCCTTAGCGGCCCCACTCCCTGCAAGCATTCTATTTGGACCACATTCTTTGCGACCCCATTTATACATTATCTAGGTTACTCTTAGATTGGACATTCCCCCTTTCCTAGCAGCCACCCCTGTGGTTGAAAAATTTGTTCAGCGGATGCACAAATTCTCCCTTGCTTCAGTAAATCTGAGATAGGTCTAAGCTAATATAAGATCCTTCTCAGTTTGATCCCTCATAAACTAACAGGGTCCACGATAAAATAGCTAAACAAAACAAACAAATTAAGTCACTTGTGGATTAGGAATTTAAGCCCCCAAAAGGGCCTCTTTTCCCAAGCAGCATCTATCTTTAGGGCGTGTCGTGAGAACTCCCTATAGAATTGCGACTACGAGTTGAGATAAATCCAGTCGGCCTCACTCAGTAGTCACCCTTAGGTTGAGTTCAATCTATTTTGCCACAAGTTGCTCGACAATCATTACTTTGGAAGATGTAAGACTATGATGTATCTTTCTTGACTATCTGCAAACGCACAGGTCAAGTTCAATTTATTTCCTAAAGCAATCGATCACCCCAATGGTCTTTTGTAGTGGGAGATGTGAGTCCCCAAGCTTTCTTCCCTCAAATTGATCATTGCAAACTGAAAGGCACTCCTTTGGTCCGGTAGTTCTCCCATCGTAGGAAGTTACTCTTTGGTTGAATCGAGATAGGTCTAGGCTAATATAAGCCCCTTCTCAGTGTGATCCACACAAACCAATGGAATCCATCAAAATAAATTAAAAAAATGAAATTAATCTTTGACCATCTTTGAGCTGACTTAAGTCCCCCAATGGCATTCACTCAATAGTTATCCCTAGGTCGGGTTTGATCTATTGCCTTGCCAACAAATCACCTCAGTGGTTCTTTATTTTGGAAGATGTGAGTCTCCGTGTTTTCTTCTTAACTTGACATTTGCACACCAAAAGGCATCCCTCTGGTTGGTTAGTCCTACTTTGTGGTTGGTAGACTACTCCCTTTGGATTGGTAAATCTGAATTAGGTTCAGGCCTCCATGGCCCCTACTCAATATAGTCCATCGTAAGTCGGTGGGACCCATCAAAATAAAACTAAAAAAAATGAAATTAATTTTGACTATCTTTAAGCTAATTTAAGTCCCCTAGAGGCATTCATTCAATAATCAGCCCTAGGTTGGGTTCAATCTGTTGCCTTCCCAATAGATCACCCCAGCAACTGGTCCCTACTTTGGAGGATGTACGTCTACTATACTTTCTTCCTACTACAGTTGCTGCACACTGAAAGGCATCCCTTTGGTTGGCTAGTCCTACTATGTATTTAGTAGACTACCCATTTGGATTGGTAAACCTGAGTCAGGTCTAGGCCTCCATGGCTCCTACTCAGTACGATCCATCACATACCAACATGATCCATTCCAAAATCCAAAATTAAAAATCTTAATCAAACAAAACAAAAGCATTCAATCAATCCAAATCAAAACTTTTACTCCTCCTTAGTGAGATGCAATTTTTTCTAGCTCCCTAACACACTTAGAATTCTAATCCCTCAATGGATTTCACAGCCTTTCCTCTCTTATGGATGACTTGAACTTGCCTCCCCAGTGAAAAGTTCACTTTTCTATCCCCCGTGGAGTCAAAATAAACACAAACTGAACAAATAACAAATTAAAACAAATTCAACCCTCTTCCCAATAGGACATAATTAAACAAATCAAATCAAATTTCTCCCCAGCGAGACTCAAATTAAATCAAACCTCTCATCCATCAGCGGATGACTTGAACCTTTTTCCTTAGTGGAAGGTTCACATACTCAATCCTTAGAGGATTCCTCCTTCCCTCTCTTATGTCCTTGACATAAGTAGAATCGCATTGCACTAAGCTTTTGATCCTTCTACACCTCGAGTTAGAAGTAGAGCATCTCTGTTAGTGTTTGTGATCGTTCAGTGTTGTTGATCATTTTGTTCAACACCAATACGTGCGGTGTTCCTTGGCAGTCACACCACACCTATTGGGCGTCCTTTGTTGACCTCATTTTTGAAATGAGCTCTCAACCCCTCCATCTTAGACATATGACTTCCCTTAGACTTTAAGAGTTCCTTAGTTATAAGATACATCTAGTGATTATGTGGACACTCAATCTAGCCCTAGAGACTTAGAAGAGTTAGCCATAGGAATAAGTCATTAATCAACCTAGCCCTAGAGACTTAGGGGTGTTAGGAAAATTTGCCTACCCTATAGCTTCAACCAACTCCTCACTTCTTTCCTTCAAGTCAAATTCAAATCAACTCCAAACTGATATCAACTTGAACTTGAATTCAGACCTTGAATCAATTTCAATGGATTTTCTCAAATCATGAATCAATTCCAAATAATCAAAACCCATAATTGAAATCCAAATTCAAATTAAAAAAAATTAAAAAATCTTTCCTAAGCCCTTTGATTCTATCTTATGGGCTTAGCTCAAATCAAATTCAAGAAATTTTCTCATAACCCATTTATATTCTCATTTATATTCACATATATAAATGAAATATAAATTCAAATTAATCAAACTAAATCCAAAACTCAAATTCAAATTCCAAAAAAATCTTTTCTAAGCCCTTTGATTCTATCTTATGGACATAGCTCAAATCAAATCCAAATCAATTCAAATTCAAGAAATTTTCTCATAACCCATTTATATTCTCATTTATATTGACAAATATAAATAAATTATAAATTCAAATATCCAAAACTAAATTCAAAACTCAAACTTAAATTCAACCAAAATCCAACCTAAGCCTTTTAAGTCAAATTCTTGAACTTATCCAAATCAAACTCAAATCTAGACAAACTCTTGATTTTTTTTCTTCATGATTTAATCAATCCTTCCTTATCAAATATAAACATAAACTTCAATCCTCAAACCAAAACTAAATTTAAAAATCAAACCCAAGTCCAAACTCATGTTCATCCTTCGAACTTGAAATTGTTAAATGAATCAAAACCCATTTGACTCCAAATCACTTGCAAATAGATTTATATTTCAATCATAAATTCATATGTAAGTTCAATCAAACTTGAATTAAGCCTTGATCAAGCCAACTAAACCCAATTGGCTCACTTGACCCAAAGTGGCCAATTTGACCTACATGAACCAAAATTCAATTCAATCCAAATCAAAGTGAATTAAGATAATCCAAACTTCATGTCATGTTTGTTGATCATCATAGGTTAATCAATTATCATGAATTTGGTCAAACTAAGTCAACCTAGCCCATTGACCAAGTCAACCCTTTAACCCACATGAACCCAAACTAGCCAAATTGCAACCAATGGCTCGAGTTCACTCCAAATTGATTATTGAATTTGACCAAAGCCTCAATTAAACCCAATTTGACCAATTGGTCAACTATACCCAATTGACCATGAACCCAACTTGACATAAAAGGTCAAATCAACTTGAATTAAACCAAACCAAAATTAATTGAAACCAAAGCCTACAAAATATTCTAAATGATCAACCAAACCCAAATCAAGCCATGATTAAATCCAATTTGATCAATTGGGTCAAACTGGTCAACTTAACCCAAATTGGCATAAAGAATCAAATTGGACAAAATGACAAATGACATGAGTTTGAAGCCACCTAGGATGATTCTCTTCCATTCACAATAACCCCAAGCCAAATGACATGAGTTTGAAGCCAAAATTTTAAACAAAAGGTTCATTTTCATCACTTTTCATTCCAAGGCTTTAGAGGCTGAAGCAAACCCACATTCCTCTCATTCTCCTCCTCCTAGAGCTCCCAAAGATATTGGCAATCACCCCCACTTCATTTTGGTGAGAAATACTTCAAAACTAAGTGGATTTTGGCAAGGAAACGGTGATCACCGGAGGAAATTTCATTTCAATGTGAAGGAGAAGATCCAAGCTCATTCCAAGGCCTCTTCCCTTGCTCAATAGCGTGCTCGGGTCATCACCTCTGCCCAAAATCATCCCCGGTGAGGTAACTTTCAAAAAATCATACCCGGCTTTAGGATCCTTCATTTTGTGACAGTTTTTTGTGCGATTTTTACAAATTTATCCTAGATAATCCCTCATTTTACTTCAAATCATCCCAATTAGAAAATAGAATTTTTCGGTGCGAATTGATGTGAAAATGAGTCCATTTGGACAAGTTTTCACTTAGAAACTCTCTTTAAAAAAAATATAGAATTCTTGAGCGGTAAGAAAAACCGTCCGTCCTTTCGAGATTGGGTGGTTCAAATCCGTGATCGAGCCGCGGATGCTTGATCACGGATCTTGATCGTGCAATTTCGCAATCGCATTTCGGGTCGCGTCGATCCGCGTGATCTTGGCCTCATCCATATGCGTCACATTCGGTGATACCATCGGGCGATGAAGCAGTTGCTCGTGCGTTGGCCCGATCATTCCGCTCTTTTGGTTGTCGCGGCACCGCATGCCAATCACACGGTGCCGCATGTCGCGCTCATGCCACATCGCACCGTGCACCCTATCACACAACGCCTCATTGCCACGTCAGTGCCACACAGATTTTCTGATTTAAAAAAGTACTTTAAATCACCTGAAACTTCAAAAATTTATAGAAAATAAAATAGTTAACCAAAAATTACAAATAATGGCTCGTTGGATTTGTCTTTCCAAGAGGAATCCAACAAATCCAAAATCCCTAAATTTTACTGAGTATTTTGAGCTTAATTTAAGTTTTAGCAAAAATCAAATTTCTTTAATTAAACTAAAAATACATGTCATATTAAGTAGAAATTTTCAAAGAATTGATGTTAAAATATGCCTACCATAGAAATTTCAAGTTAAAATGACCTTTGGAGTAAAAGATATTGACTTTTGAGTGTCAAGTGATTTATTTTAATAAAATAAATTAATAAAATTCATAAAAATTACTTAAATTAATTGAAACTTCCTAAATTCATAACTAATTATAGAAAAATCCAAAATATACAAACTCAAGTTCATTTTAAAGATAATTCAAAGGAGAATCCAATAAAATTATTTTTAATTAAATTTAATAGTAGATTTTCCTTAATTAAGGTTTTTTTGAAAACTTAATAACCCTAAGTACTCTCTAATGACTTCATCAATTAATTCAAAACTTCTTAGGCATGTTTAGTGGGATGACTTCTGCCTCCCCTAATTTTCTTGGAATTTATTAATGAGCTAATTAGAAAAATTAATTAATGAACCTCTAATCACTCTCTTAATATAATTAAGGTTAATTAAGCAAATGAATAGTGGTTTAATTCCTTGATTAAGATAATTAAACATGTTTTAAGTGATTAGGAGGTTTATGGAATGGTTTTGGGATATTTTCTTTAAGCTATTCCCTAAACCTTCTTTCTTCCTTAAATCCAAATCTAATTAAGGGTTAATCCACTAATGATCTACTTAATTAATCAATTCAAATTCTCAAAACCAAAATTAATCCAGAAACTTAACTAATCCTTCGTGGGTAGATGCTTAGTTGTTTAATAACCCAAGAACATAACCTATATGTGTGGGAAGGGTTATGAAAGTATTTAAATTAAACCCTTTAGCTTAATTAATCATTAATTGTGAGCCAATTGCATTAGGTATATTTTTTTCCTAGGATGCATTGTTGATTTAAATTCCTTATAGTTTTATGTCATATATTGGCTCATAATTATTTGATTAAGTATGCTAAGGTGGTATAGGTAAGGGGTAATTAATGAACTTAATCTACACCTTAACCTAACCAAAGCATAAAATTAATTCAATCACCTAAAAATTAAACTAAAATAATACACACATGTGGGAATGGGTAATGACGAGCAAACCTTCTCACACTTTTCTAATTCAAATCAAATTCAAAGCAAAATGAAAGTCTCTTTAAACAACTTTTGATTCTCTTTAAATGATCTTACTTCATAAGATTGTCTTTAAGAATTAATTAGAGTGAATGAAATTACATGCTTACATCACTTTATTTCTTTCATAGCATGCTAAATGTGTATGACATATGAGTTTCATACATTCATGCTTTTCTAAAATCAAATTCAAAATGAGATATTTTTTATGTCAAATTGCATGTTTTGGCTAAAGTAAAAAAAATATTAGTGGCTATTATCACTATTAAATTCAAAAATATTTTCAAAATCTATAAATCAAATACCTAAAATTGAAAATTTGCTACTTATAATTATTTATAAGCTTTCATGGGGGTATAAATACGAAGATATGCATAGTGTAGCCTTCCTTCTCTTTTCTTTTATTATGGTTTTGAATAGGATTTGGAAAAGTGTATAGCTCATTTGAAAAGAACATAATACTTGCTTAATTCTCTTCCTATTCATTCTTATACTATTACTTAAGAAGGACATCTACATTTGCACATATAAATTGCATAAATAAAATAAATCAACCAACATAAACTTCTTGTATCTTTCTTTTATATGCATTTATTTTTGTACATATGCTTGTATTTAAGAAAAGTGATATATTAGTCAAGACAACCCCGGGGTTGTGAGGCTTTAAGTAACCCTAAGTAGGTCTTGTACCTTACACCCTAACAATATATATTTCACTTATGCCTTTTATACATACATGTGTTCATGTGAAAAGTGGATAAGAGAACCTCTTTTCTACTTAATGAAAATCATGCATCATAAAACATTCAAATTTTCTTAAGTAACTCACTTAGCATTCTCTTTCCATGCATTTATTTTGTACATATGCTTGTATTTAAGAAAAGTGGTATATATTGAATAACCATTCAGGTTTTAAGTAGCCCTAAGTGGGACTTGTAGTGTTAACTATTCATGTTTACTTTCTCTTTCATTTACATGTGTGCATGTGAAAAATGGATAAGAAAATTTATTTTCTACTTAATGAAAATCATGCATCATAAAGCATTCAAATTTTCTTAAGTAACTCACTTAGCATTCATCATAAAGTATGTTAAACATTCCCATTTATATATAGATATGCTTAAGATCCATTCATATGCATGTTATACACATGTGGGAAAGAAATAAAATGGTGTGTATTTTTGTGATAGTAATTCACTTTACTTAATCTTAAAATACATTTGTTTTTGAATAAGTTTGTTTAGAGAAAATCTAAACTTAGGATTAATTATAATACATAATAAAACATTCACTAAACAAAAAATCATTAATGAATCTATCTTCGAAATCACTTAAGGTAGGAAGGAAAGAAAAGTTCTCTTTTCTTTTCCTCTCTTTACAACATTTAGTAATTAAGTGGGTTCATTCAAACCAAATCAAATCATTAAATAAAATTAACTCATATCAACTAAACAACCAAAATGAGACCACCCTTCTAAATTGAACCTTTTCAAACTTAGAAAATCCTAACCTTAAGCCACATAAACCCTGACACACAGGCTAAGTCACCACTTCTAGTCCTATGTTAGGGCGGTGCATGATTTGATGTTTACTTTTATTTTGTGATGTGATATTTTAGAAAGTCTATTTATCCTTTTAATAATAGAACTGGTAGGCACAATAGTGGATAAAAGATAAAAAGGCAAAGAGCAAAGAGTACTTTTGATCAGGATAAGTCTAGCACCAAAGGAGAGTAAGTGGAACTCCCAAGAGGAAGTTTTCTTATATTTTTTTTTTGAATAACTTCATCAAACCCAATCCTCGTGCCACATCAATGCATATTCAATTTCATGGTAGAATTAGCTTATCAAAACTTGATTGTAAATTGAAGTACTAATTTGAGTAAATAAAGAAGAATGGAATATATGCAGCAGCATAGCTAGGAAAAGTAGAAATAAGACATTATGGTAGGGTGTATGTGCATATAATGAATGGTAGGATGATTTAGTCTAATCATTATCTTCTGTAGGGGATTGTGCTTAAGGGGTACTGTAATAAAAATGTAATTGCTTTTTATGCAGTTTTTAGCATAATCCAAATATGTGTGGACTTGGTTATATGTGGTTTAAGTCCAATTTGTTAATATACATGTTTGGGATTTGTATGGTTTGTTTAGCTAATCTCTATTTTATAGGTATTAGTTAGATTTACTTTTTCTTTTAATGTATTTTTATAATTAGGATTTTGGAATGATTGTTATAGGGATTAGGATGAACATTGGTTACAAGGCCATGCCTTATGTATCATGTGAAACCTTTGGAACATCCACCTTCCAACCATCCAAAAGAAAGAACCAAAGAGGAAAGAAGAAAAGAATGAAGAAAGAAGAAAAGAAGAATGAAGAAATGAAGAATGAAGACCCCCATAACATGAATTTCTTGCTTAATTGTAATTATTTCATTTGTAATCTGGGTTATATAAGGGTAGAACTCAGCTACCCAATTTTGTTTCGGGTTTGTGCAATGATGCCCGACCACAAATGATATTTTATTCTTTTGTGTTAGCTTTATAAAATGTGTGATGTTTTGTTTAGCTTGTGCATTAAGATGGCATATTTTTCTAGTTTCTTTCTTGCTTTGATGTATGACCTGGATGGTGATTAGGCTCTTAGGAAAAAATAAATATTTTGCCAAATTAATCAACTCAAAATTAAAAATAAATAACTCATAACCTCATTTAAAGCCTAAGTTAAAATCAAGATAAAAGAATTAGCAACCCTTTAGCTGGATGAGTATTTCTTTTACAACATCATGCACAAATGCATATTATTTTCACTCTTAATTGGAAGGCTTCCATCTTTTCCAGAGAAACTTGGCTTGACCTTTGAGAGCCATGGTGGAAACACACCTTCTCCCTTCTCATTGATTTCATCCCTACTTATATGAATCCTATAAGCCTAAGTCAAATGATTGCCCAAAAAATGAAAATAACATGTAAAATGATTTGCATTATATTTAGGTCAATTGAAGCATGCCCTTACATGATCTAGTCTCTTTAGGGAGTGAGTTTAAGGACTTATTCTCTTTCTAAATAAATAATAGCCTAGCTATCTTGCATAAAGCATATGACTTGCCTACATAAATTTAAAATTATAGGAGGAGTTAGTTTGCGGGCACCCCCAGGCAGTTGTAAGTCCAAGCAGTCGAGTGGTTTATCCTCTCTTATGGAGTAAACCAAATACCTGTTATCGCCTTAGATTTAGGTCGTGCTTTTGGCCCTTGCCAAAGCTCCCTAGATTTAGGTTTTGAGGTTGCTTCTCCCTTCTATGGGCCATAAGAATAAATCCTCACCACTTAGGCATTTCCATAACCTTGTATTGTGAAATTATAAAAACTAAACTTCTAGTAAAAATTTAACTCAAATAAGTAATTCAATTTCAAAATTGTAAAGCCCAATCATAGGATAGTTTAGGATGTTTACTAGGCTTCCTAGTATCCTAAGCATCCCCTGCTCACCTCCATTTAGCTTCAATAAGAACTCCCTCCTCTTGATCGAAGCCACCTGATTTATGAAAAATAAATTAATCGATTGATAGTCCTACCTATTGAAATCCTTGGAGATAACGATCATTTATCTTACTCGAGAGTATTCTTGAGGAATCTCTGTCCTTAAAGATATAATTAACTATGGTAGCTTGCCCCTATAGGGAACTTAACGAACCCGATTCAAAATAAACCCTACTTTACCTTTCCATGTATAGTAGGGAAAAAATCTATGGTACATATGCAGACCCAGTGTCGTTAGGAGTCCTTATTGAGATGATTAGGTCCATTGTAGGGCAGTGACTTTTATCTTTTGAGATAGTATACCTCTTCTTAATATCATACTCGATCACCCTAATAAGAATATATGCGGATCTACATGGTGTCCTGATCAAAAGGTATATATTTCTATTTTTATTTGTCCTATTCAAAAGGATAGATGAAGGTAGGAATATTTCACCATAGTGGATCAAATGTCATCAAAATCTTTACTGGAGTTAGGCTTAGAGTGGTCTCTAGTGCTTGAATTGATCGGGAATCGATTCATTTCTCCTTGTCGAAGCTTGGTGAACGTGTGGGTAAAGTTAATTGAGTTTGGTAGAGTTCAGGTGAGGTTGGACAGAGATTGGATTTGTCCTATTTCGAGTTTGGTGTCACCAATGATGGGGAGGCTCAGGAAACTCAGGGAAATGCTTGGGAGCCTCATTTTTAATTTCTCAAGCTCTAAGGATGTATATTATGTCATTTGAAATAGAATAAGGGGGAGTATACCCCCTCCTCCTTCAAATCAGATGGCTCAAATTTCCTCTGCATTTGGCAGTTGTCAGGCCGGGACAGACGGTCGGAGACATTAGAAGGAGGCTGAGGTGGCTCAGTTTGAGTGGGTGAGGGCCTGAGGTGGTCTGACATGCCTTATCATTGTCTCCCTTAGTGAGGCAATGAGGGGAGGTGGGTTAATTCACCTCCATTGACCTATGGCTAACCCAACTATCTTCAGGTCAGGTTATCCATAGGGCCAAGGGTCCAAACTCAGCTAAAGGTGGCTGCTAAGTGCAAAAGAAGAGGTTTGACCACCCAAAAATGGATTTTGTCCCATGTGGAGGGCTTTACCCATTGGGTTATTGGTCAATTTGGGTTGGACTTGAGTTGGGTTGGACTTGGGTTGACCCATGGTGACCCAAGGATGGGTCATGCAAATTTTGAATGTGTTTGGAGTTGTTTTGGTTGTGTTTGGCTCAATTTGACCCATGTAGGTCAAATTGGGCTTAGTTGGCATAAGTTGGCCAATTGGTCAAATTGGGTCAAACCATGGGTTGAGATAAGTTCAAATGATAACTTTGGATGTTTTTGTTTAATTTTTTTGTCTTGGTTTGGATTGGATTTGGATTTAACCCATATGAGTTCATCTAGGTTAAATAGGCTAAGTTGACCAATTTGGTCAAATTAGCAAAATTGGCTTGGGTTAAATGTTGGTTTAGGTTCACTTGATTATCTGAAGATGATTGTAGGCTTTAATTTCAATCAATTTAGATTTAAGAATGATTTAGATCAATTTGACCCTTTAGATCAATTTGGGCTAAATGGGTCAATTGGGTTCAACCAAGGGTTTGAACATGTTAAATAATCAATTTATGATGGATTTGAATCATTGGTTACAATGAATTTGGATTAGAATTTGATTTAGCCTCATTTGGCCTTTTAGGTCAAATTGAGTCAACTTGGGTCAAGAGGCTAATTGGATTTGATTTGGCTCAATTGGTGGTCAAGTCATGTTCAAGTATTAATTTATGATTCATTGGAATCATTGATTTCAATTGATTTGCATTTGAATAAAATTTGGTTTATTTTGGTTCATGTAAGCTAATTGGGTCAACTTGATCAAGTGACTAAATTGACTTGGTTTGACCCAATTGATTGTAATTGGACAATCAAGGGTGATCAACAATTATTGTAGGAGATTTTGGATAAATTGGTTCAATCCAATTTAGGTTGGATTGGAGTTTGGTTCAAATAGGTCACTTTGGGTCAAGTGAACTTAATGGGTCAGTTGGATTGATTTTGGGTTTAATTGAATTGAATTGAGTTTGATAATTGATTTAGGATTGATTGATGGCTTTGATTGCAATTGGTTTGGTATTAATTGAATTTTGGCTCATTTGGACATTTTGGGTTCAAATGGGCTAGCTTGGGTTAATTGAATTGATTTTGATCAATGGGCTTGATTGTGGTTCTCGGAAGAGTTTGAAATGAAGATTTGAGGGGTAGGAGTGCTTTTGTGAAATCAATTGAATTTGGTTTGATTGAAGGGATTTTGGTTAAGTCCATAGGGTTGGCTTAAGGGATTGAGATGGATATAAGTCATGGGTTTCAATCATTTGGCTTAGAATTTGGATACGAATTAGGATTCAATTGGGATTGGTTGAATTTATTTGAGATTTGATTTTGGCTAAGGAGGTAGACATAAGCTTGGATGGGGCCATAGGATACGTAGGCTTTCTTAGATCCTAAGACATAGCCTAAACTTATGGCAAATCCTTATAAGTCTCAAGGTTTCGGTTAAGTGTTCACTTAGTCACTATAAGTGTCCTATGACTAAGGAAGTCTTAGTATCTAGAAAACTCCTAGGTTTAAGATGGGAAGATTGAATTCTCACTCCAAAGGTGAGGTCAACACTTTGATGCATGAAAAAAATAAACTACAATCATGCTTGAGATATAACATAAGCATCCCTTCGAGTTTGAAGCTAAAATTACTCCATAGTTTTGGCCTATTTCTTATAGAACTGATGCAATAATGGATGATAGGTGGGATGAGTCTTTTTTTTACTACAACTATATCTAAGATGTTTCCCTTTCAATGTCATAGTTGAACTCGATCTCTAACTTTGATTTACTTATTTTTTTAGTCAGTAATTCAGAGGATGGGGAAATGACTATCTTATTATAATTAGTAGTTTTTTGTCAAAAATTTGAAAAAAATTATGCAACTTGACTATGTTGAAATAATTTTACTAGTATATGTAATCTATTATAGAGGATGCTTTCTTCATGATAAGGAAATGAATCAATATAATATAGTAAAGATAAATTATTGATGATGGGTTTCATGATGGAGGAGCCTTGATGTGTTGCTGTTATCTTCAAGTGATTGTGTTATGGTAGAGGTTAGAGGGTATGAAGTTTAGTATAATCTTAATGTTGATATTAGGAATCAAGTTTGCCATTAATAATTTGTATCAACTTCATTAACAATGTCATACAGTGATAGTGAAAGCTATGTCAGGTAACAAAGTTGATATGCATTGACCTTGGTGTCAACAACACACATTAGTTTTATAGGCAATGACATGCATTGTCACAATTTGTGATGGTGGACAAAAAGATTGAAGGGCTATAACATTGGTGTTGATATCATGCATCGAGCTTATAGGCAGTTATTGTGATGACCTGAAATGAAATAACTATTAAATTGAGGTGGGTCACATCGTGTTAGATTGGTAATGGATAATACTCAAGATCTATTTTAAAAGGAATTATATTTTTTAATACACAAAGCAGCTAATATCATTAAAATATAATAAAATAAAAGCTATCAACTTTCATTTAATTCATATAAAAAATTATGCAAACACAAAATGTTTATATAGAACAATTATGGTGCACATCTATATCCATCAAAATAGTAACATCATAATATATATATATATATATATATATATATATATATATATAAACAAAAGACATGCTTATAAATAGAAATTTGTATTCTCTCTCTAATTGACATGCTATTTATTCTTTCCTTTTCCCAAAATTTACACTTGTAAATAAAGTAAGGATGAGTATAAATATTTAGTAGGTTACACAAAATCTATCCTAAAATTTTAATATAAAATATTAAAATAATGTATATGAAAATTTATTTTCCCATCATATTAAGTAAATTGCTTTCTCCTTAAAAGAAATTTTGGATATACATATGTATCCTCAAACTCTTATATCTCTCAATATATTTATATTTACATTAAATATTTATTTAGGACCTTATGTAATAAATTATGAGTAGCATAATTTACTTATTAAGGCCTTTATACCTTTCTCTAAGTACATATATTGCTCAAACTCTTATGACTCTTAATATAATTTTTAACATAAGATTCACAATTAACTTGTCAGTCAAGCCACATATATTTACATAGATATCTGTATTGCATTGAGACCAATGTATCAATATTTTGATAAGTAATTCACTACAATATTTAATAATTTGTAAGTATAAAATAATAATAATAAAATTTGAAGGATCTAATAATGTGCTAAATTCAATATACACAAATCCCAAAATACTGTTACAAACAATTTTTATAATACTGTCAATGAACTTAGTTTTATAAATTTTAAAAAATTTATCACAATACCTAAAATATCATAAAATCCAAAATACTCGATTAAAATGTAATATAACTATATCAATATATGTAGAATAATTAGAGTAACAATATATTAAAAATTATATAGTGAAATTTCCTAGATATTGAGATATCGTGATTTTTATAAAGATTGTTCAAATAAAATAACAAAAAATTTATAAAAAAAAAGTGAATTTTTGAAGATTTAAATAGGATAAAGATAGTTTATCTTGAGATGGTCAATTTTTCTATAGGCATGGTGAGTTAATTTGTCTCTAAGACCTCTTTAATGGCAGAATTTTTTTTAAACAATCATATAAGATCTATATATTGTATCATACAAAGGTATATTATTGATGATGGCTAATCATTATGTCCTATCATAAAGTCAGCTTGAGTCTATGGAGCCAATCATCTCAAACTACTAAAGTGTTAACTGGCTTAAACCACTAAGTTAATGTTTAACTCTTAATATACATCTAAATAAATTTGGTATGCTAAAAATTGACTGAAACTCTTGGTAGAGACTTAGAGTAGACTCTTGATAAATACCTTGACTACTTGAATCTATCATCATATATGATATATGAGATGGATATTTTCACATGAGGAATATGATTTGGGTGTCTAGATAAATATGTTTTTCTTTAGCAATTAGTAAGCCTAAATGTCAATATATGGAGAAGAGAACCAAAGATAGAGCCATGATAAAATTATCTCTTGAATAAATTTAGTTTGTTTCGATGCTTAACAAGATTAAGAACCTAGATGTGACCTAAATAATTTGGTGATATGATTTTCCAAATATATTTAATTTTCTTACATGTTCAACAACCTAGATGTTATATCAATGTCTTGATATAATTGGTAATTAAGCAAATTTTACTATTCTAAATACTTAATTAACATGTATGACTAGATGTGATCTACTTAGTTAGGAAGATGCCTATAGGAAAAATGTAGAAATAGATGTTGCATATTTAAAAACAAATGAATATCCAAGTAGTTTTAGGGTCTATTTGGGATCAATTTTATTTTTATATTTTATCTTATTTTAAAAACAATATTTAGTGTATTTTTAAAGTATTTTAATTTTTTATTTTAAAAATAAATAATATTATTTTAAAAAATATTCAAAATAAATTTTAGATGTTTTGAGTATTTTTAAAAATAACTATCACCATCAAAAATATTTTATTTTAATTTGAATATAAATAAAATAAAATATGAACAAAAATTAATAAAAGTGATCCTAAATGATCCCTTGATTTTCTTGGATGAGAGGGCATGAATTGCCTCAATTGATGTGCTCTACATAAAGAAATTAGTGGATGTGGCATAACATAATAAAATCTTCTGTGACTGTGTCCATTAATATATAAGCTTATAGGATCACATCCTAAACCCTAGAAATGGAGGGAGAAACCATCTCCAACACACACTTGGGGCAAATTTATAGTAGAGTTTATTCATGAGGGTCTCTTGATTATTCTTTAGATCATCCAAATAAGATATTCTTACTATTTTGGGGTTGCTCATAAGCGATGAATTTATTATTATTATGGTTTCTTCATAGGCCATTCCAAGTCTTGCTTTTTGGTCTTAAGCATTACTCACAATCATTATATTTTTTTAGGATATCAGATCTAATATTGTTATGGAGTCAAGCCAAGATCTTATGAAAAACTTGAAAAAGTTAAAAATAATAGACAAAGGAAATTTTTAGTTTTAGAAAATATTTATTTGATTGATAATTGATTTTAGATAATGAAGTTTTGCAAAAAATATTAAAGATAATAATTTTATCATAAAAAATATACAAAATGAGATCATAGCACACCATATGCCCCACTCCTAATCCTAGAGTAGGTGTGGGTCAAGATTGGTGGTAAAAGGTGTGTCGTGGAAAAGAAATATATATATATATATATATATATATATATATATATATATATATATATATATATATATATATATATATATATATATTGAAACTATTGAAAAGTGAAACATTATAAGATCACTCTCAGTAAGTTATTTAAATAATTTCATGAGGTTTTTTCTGGGTCACAAGGTGCGGTATGCAGCAATGGACAGGTTGGAACTGGTCAAAGGAACTTGGAGACTGGCCCAAGCTGGTCCTGGTCAGTCATTGGTGGGTCGAAAACGGGTCAATACCGTAGCAAGAATATTCCGGGCTGAATTAAATTACGATGTTAACGCCCAGACCCAATAAAAAATAAGAGAGATATAACAACAGTTCATAAACCATATTAATAATAAGTTGACTAGAAAAGTCGATCAAAGTTCAGCCCAGGCCATGATTTTGTATGCAGTTGACGCGTCGGCCCGTCTAACAAGCAAGATAGGTACTGGGAGCTACCACTAGTGCTGCAGATCTCACAAGACTTGTAATTGTTTTGTCTGACAAGCGTTTACTATTAAATCAAACATAAACGTACGAAAAATCACACGTTTATAATTTATAAAAATATTTAATTTTTTATGTTTAGACTTTTAGAATTTTTTTTTATATAACTAATCAAGAATTATAAAGTAACATCTATATATATGATCAAATTGATCATCTTGATGAAAAGGGCTCATATATATTAAAAATAAATTAATCCAAGCTTAAATGAGCTTAAATCAAGTTTGAAAAATATAAATATAGACTTTAAGAAATTAATTAGATGATCAAATGATCTCCAATTTTGGTGTTCTTATGATCAAATCGAGCAACTCGATGAGATAAATCTAACGAACCCAATATCACCAAAATCGAAGGTCATTTGGATGGTCAAATCATCAAAAAAAAAATTATATATGATCAAATGAATCAATATTAACTATTTGATGGAGTGTTATAAGATTTTGGCTATAATTATCAAAATGATCCTCTTAAAATCTTATAAACAGGAAAAGTGAGAGGAAAAAAGGTAGAAGTGAATTTGAGAGAAAGCTGAAAGAAAGCTAGAAGCTTGAAGTCCATCATCTCCAGAAACACTGTCGGCTATCGTTGACAACTATTACAACCCAACTACTATCGCATAGCTATTGTAGTCTGATTCTATAACTCTCATCGCCTTGATTTCTTAAATGCAGCCTTGTAATTTCATAATCGAGAAGATTAAAATTGTATACTTCAAAGCATATATATAGTAGAACATTTTAGTTGGATTAGGTCTTGTGATTTTTTCTCCTTTCTTTGGGATTTTTTCACATAAAAATTTTGGTTCTTTTTGTTATATTCTCTACTATCTCTATGTGTGTGCATGCATGCTAGACTTTCATGCAAAGTTAATGTGTAAAATACTATTATACCATTATGAAGTTTTTAACATGCAATAACTTGACACTGTTTGTGAGAAAATATTCTCATTACATCATCACAATGACTGACGATTAGAGTTCAAGTCAAGAGTAACACCATCCACCTTAGTGGAGGAAATCTTACTTCGAAAAAAAAACATACGATAAATGAAGAAACATCAAATTGTGATCCTTCACCTCTTATTGGAAGCTGGAGGGCAAGCCTTAATCTCAAAAAATTACCTACATTAATATTTTGGATAGCTAATTGAATATTAATCCGAAAAGAAAGTCAAGGTTGGGATGCAATTTCAATATTGAAAAAAGATACATTTATAATTTGTGATCCTAAAAATAAGGCAAATATTAAGGAGCAACTTTGGCAACAATTTTAAATGGATATCTTGATTTGACCTCATACACATAGATTTACGTTATCGAGTAATATTTTGACAAATAACCTCGGAAGAATCAAAATGTTTAACCTCATTTATACAGATTAATGTCATTGAGTAACACTATAATAAAATAATCTCAAATGAGAGTTAAAATCTTTGACCTTTTCCATATAGGTTAAACGTAATCGAATAGCATTTTGACAGACAACCTTGGATAGGTTAAAAATCCTTTGTGGATTCCTCCCCTTATAGGCACGCACTTGAGAAAGCCTTGATGAGAAGTTAGTAGTAGACATAATTCTCATTAGAAAGATTCTAAGAGAGCAAGTAGTTGACAATATCTCTACTTATTAAAAATTTTAGAAGGCAAAAGCCTCAAAAGGTACAAGTATATCAAAAATCTCAGAAGGTAAAAGCCCTAGAAGATATATGCAAATCAAAAATCTAAGAAGGAAAAAGTCTTAGAAGATACAGGTACACCAAAAATCTTAGAAGACAAAAATTTTAGAAGGTATAGGTATACTAAAAATCTCAAAATATATGTATAAATCATATTCCCTTCAAAGCCAAAGCCTGAAAAAGGATATAAATTTTTTACTATTGGGGGCAAAGACCTTAGGGCATAAAAAATAAATTAAAGTTAGTGGAAGAGGTTTATGCACCATCTATCCAGGATATTTTAATTTTTACAGAAAAATAAAATATCCTAGAATTACAGAATTGCATGTCCCCTAATGTCAATTTTAAACCAGGGTCGGGAAAAGCTTGCGAGAGGTCATATTATATAGGTTAGTGGAGGAAATCAAGACTTGAAGAAAAATTGAAGGAACCTAGAAGCACACTAGAGCCTGAGTTCGGGATGCGCACCGTCTAACCAGATCAGTTTCAAGCCTTGAGATCGAAGAGAAATGGAGTCTACGAGGGGGTCGCACACCATTATATAGGTCAGTGGATGACTTCAGGATTTGGAGAAAGTTGGAATACCCTGGAAGTACAGTAGAGCGTGAATTTGGGATATGCGCTGCATAATCAGACTAGTTTCAAACCCTGAGATCGGAGAGAATTGGAGCTTGTGAGGAGGGTCACACATCGTCATATAAGTCAGTGGAGGCCATCTGGGGAGAATGAGGGAGATGTAAATTTCCCTCATCCCATTTGGGATTTCTTCAAATTCTTTAAGAAACAATAAAAAATAACTAAAAAAACTTTTTATATTCCTCATAAAAAATTCATCATCTTAAAAAAAGAAAATGTGAAAAGAAAACTCTTCATCTTCCAAAAAAAAATAAGAGAGAACACTCTTTATATTCTTTAAAAGAAACACTTCATTTTCTGCGAAAAGAGAAGAAATTTTTTTCATCTTATTTAAAAAAAAAATAGAAACACTACCATTGTCGGTCCCAAGTCCGGATGTGAAAAGTGGATAGTTGCAATAGGTAGTCGACAGCTAGCGTAAAACTTGTCGAAATAATCATGACATGAATCTTTTAAATCATTGTATTAATGTTAGGGCATCCCCTGTATGGTTTGAATACAGTGAAAAATGTGCAAGGACCGCTGCATCAACGCTCGGGTGCAGTGTTAAATAAGCAAGGGTTCCCACATTATGGATGGATGCGGGCTAAGAAGTTAGTCCATGAAACTAGAATTAGGTTAGGATCTTGGAATATAGGTACTTTTACAGGTAAATTAATGGAATTAATAGATATTATGGTTCATAGAAAAATAAATATTTTATGTGTTCAAGAAACTAAATGGGTTGGGGAGAAGGCCAAGGAAATTGATAGTTTAGGTTTTAAACTTTGGTATTCAGGTAGAAGTCGAACTAGAAATGGTGTAGGTGTGATTATAGATAAAAGTTTGAAGGATAATGTTATAAGTATTAATAAATATGGAGATAGAATTATAGCTTTAAAGATTATTGTTGATACTAAGATTATCAATGTTATAAGTGTCTATGCTCCTCAAGTAGGTTTGGAGGTAAGCTCAAAAGAAAAATTTTGGAATGAATTAGAGGGATTAATACAAAAGATACCTCTTGAAGAAAAAAGTATTTATTGGAGAAGATTTAAATGGACATGTTGGTAGAGTGGTAGAAGATTTTAAAAGTATTCATGGTGCTTATGGATTTGGAGTGACTAATGAAGAAGGTAGGACTATATTAGATTTTGCCTTAGCTTATGATTTTGTAGTTGCTAATACTTTATTTAAGAGAAGAGATGAACATATTGTTACTTATAAAAATGGATCTAGTAAAACACAGATTGATTATTTTCTAATGAGAAAAATAGATCGTTTAGATTGTAAAGATTGTAAGGTCATTCCAAGTGAAAGTTTAAGTACCCAACATCGATTGTTAGTTTTAGATTTTAAAATGAAAGATTGTAAGAGGAAAAATAAATCAAATTATTATCCTAGGATTAGATAGGGTCACTTAAAGAACACAAATAAAAATATTTTTAAGAGCAATCTTCAAGAGCTTAGAATTTGGGATGTTCATAAAGAAGCTAATATTATGTGGGAAAAAGTAGCAAGTGAAATTAAGCAAGTTGCTAAAAATGTGCTTGAAGAATCAAACGGAAAAAGCTTCTTTTAATAAAAATAGTTAGTGGTGGAGTTAGAGTGTGCAAGAAAATACAAGAAATAAGAAGAATTGTTATAAAATTTGGTTTATATGTAAAAACTTGGAGAATTTGGAAAGATATAAAGTGGCCTGTAGAGATTCTAAGAAAGTAATATATGATGCAAAAAATTTAGCTTTTAGTGATTTATACAATAGATTAGATACCAAAGAAGGTGAAAGATATATGTATAAGTAAGCCAACCAAAGTGACAGGAGAAGTAAAGACCTAGTTCAAGTGAGGTGTATTAAGGATGAAGATAATAAAGTGCTTTTCTTAGAAAAGGATATTGAAAATAGGTGGATGAGATATTTTGATAAACTTTTCAATGAAGTATGTACGATTGATTTTAGCAATCTTAATACCCTAAATAAAAATAGAGAATTTTATTTTTATCGTCATATTAGTAAATCTGAAGTTAGAGAAGCTTTAAAGAAAATGAAATGTGGAAAAGCAAGGACGATGATATTCCAATAGAAGTGTGGAAATGTTTAGGAGATCAAGGAATTTCTTGGCTTACAAATCTTTTAATGTTATTTTAAAGACTAAAAGATGTCGGATGAGTGGAGAAAGAGTCATTGGTTCCTATATTTAAGAATAAAGGTGATGCACAAGAATGTGCAAATTATAGAGGAATTAAGTTAATGTGTCATACATTAAAATTATGGGAGAGAGTAATTGAGCATAGGTTACGATGTGATACAAAAGTTTCTCATAATCAATTTGGTTTCATGCGAGGTAGATCTATTATGGATGCTATACATTTGTTAAGAGGTTTGATGGAGAAGTATAGAGAAAGTAAGGAGGATTTACATATGATATTTATTGATTTAGAGAAAGCTTATGATAAAGTTTCAAGAGATGTTCTTTGGAGAGTTATAGAGCGAAGAGTTAATATTGGTTATATTCAAGTCATTAAGGTTATGTACTACAGTTACTTGTGTCCAAACACAAGGAGGATTGACAAAATATTTTCCCATTTCAATTGGATAACATCAAGGATCAGCTTTAAGCACTTATCTTTTTGCTTTTGTTATGGATGTTCTTACTAGGCATTTACAAGAAGATGTCCCTTGGTGTATGCTTTTTGCTGATGACATTCTTCTTATTGATAAGACTAGAGAGGGAGTCCAAGAGAATCTTGAATTATGGAGGTCAACATTAGAGTCTAAAGGTTTTCGTTTAAGTAGATCTAAAACTGACTATATGATGTGTAATTTTAGATGTAGAAGTTTTAGTAGTAGTGTTGTGACATTAGGTGAACAAGTCATTAATAAGAGTGAGCAATTCAGATATTTAGGCTCTGCTGTTCAAAATGATGGTGAAATAGATGGAGATGTTATTAGTAGAATTCAAGTTGGATGGTTGAAGTGGAGGAATGCATCATGTTATGTGATAGAAAAGTTCCACTTAAACTTTAGGGAAAATTTTATAAGATGGTGGTAAGACCTGCAATGACTTATGGTGCAGAATGTTGGCCAATAAAAGATAAGCATAAGACTAAGTTAAGGGTTACAGAGATGAGGATGCTCAGGTGGATGAGTGGCTTTACTCTTAGAGATAAAATGCGAAATGAGTATGTTCGAGAAAAAGTTAGAGTAGCTCTGATAGCAGATAAGATTAGAGAGAGTCTCCTTAGATGGTTTGGCCACATAAAGCATCGGTCGTCCGATGACCCGGTTAGGAAAGTCGATGCATTAGATTTGCCTTATGTTAAGAAAGGTAGAGGTAGACCTAAAAAGACTTGGTTAAGATGTATAAAAAATGACCTTAGTATACTTGAATTAAATGAGAATTTGACACATAATAGGACACAATGGAGACGAAGGATTCATATAGCCGACCCCACTTAGTGGGATAAAGGCTTGTTGTTGTTGTTGTTGTTGTTGTTTGTTGTTTTAAAAAAATAGAAAGAATAAAAAGAAGAGAAAACTCTTGATATTACTCATAAAAAATATCTCATCTTCTTTAAAAGAAAAAAACTCTTTATCATCTTAAGAAAAAAAAGAGGAAAACTTTTAATCTTCTTTAAAAAAATTCTTCATCTTCTAAAAACGTATATATAAAAATCTTCATTTTTCATATAAAAAAGATGAAAGCACTTCTTAAAAAATTAAATAAAAAACTCATCTTCTTTTTTAAAGAATTTTTTTTTATAATTCTATTTTAAAAAATTAATTAGAAATAAAAAATAATAATGATAATTAAAATTAATTATACCATTTTTTAAAAAAATATATAATAATAATAAATATATCATGCTTTTCTTTAGGTGTGTAACATCTATATTAAAATATATTTGATAAAAATAAAAAAATATGATTTTACATAGATTTGTATAATTTTCGATGATGTTTTACCCAAGGTTGTGTAAATCGGACCGGACATAGAACCGAAAAATAGAAAGGTTCAAGGTTTAAAGGTCGAACCGGGGTCGAACCGGATGATATAATAAATATTAAAATTATCTAAATGAGATTTAAATGATCAAATAATCATACAATATATGCAATTTGATAGAAATAAATTATAAAATACAAATCATATGTAAAAAAATCTCCTGCAATTTTAAAGTTAAATACATTAATATATAAATACTAACATTTTTTGTAGCCATGCTAATTCTTTTAAATAACCCATTATAGAGCTTCAAGAAATTTCTTATCTAAAAAGGAATTGAAATTAAAATAAAATTAGTAATTTGACATCAACTATATAAAATATACAAGTAAAATATAAACGAAACTAACTACAGAAAGACATTATAAATTATTACGTAAAACACTTAATAATTAAAACTAATAAATAGCAAGTCATAACAAATTTGATATATTAATAATTCAATAAAAATGATATATGACGTATCAATAATTTGTGTTCTTTAGTCGAAAACTTCTGCTAAAAACTAAAACATCAAATACATTTTAAATTTTATCTCTAAAATAAGTTCAAAAGAAATAGATTCTAATCAAATATATTCAAATTCATCTTTAAATGTTGTCTCTTCAAAGGATCCTGCATCAAAAGCCGCCTCCCCAAAGTTTATCTCCGAATCAACTCCAAAAGCTTCTAAAATATCATGTTCAGGTGTTTCATGTATTTCATATGTTGCACGAGTTGCTTCATGACCCTCATTAGTATCTACAAATCACACATATAAAATAAATTACTTCTTCATCTTTATAATCGACATAAGTATAATTTAATTAACTTACTATTAGTTGTTATATTGGATGATATATTTACTCCTTCAATAATAGGAATGACATCATCTTTATATATTTTATTCTCTAAATCATCATAATTTAATTCAGGAGTGTATTCTTCATCAACTATCCAAAAATCTATTGTCTCTATACTTGAATAATCCAATGGATCATAATTTCTTTTTTTAAGATGAAACCTATCGAATAAACATATAATTTTAGATAAGTATCAATGTTAAGAACTTAAGAACAATAGCATAATAATAAAAGATTAAAAAAAGCATACTTGTTCCTCAAATTAAGATTATAACGAACATAGACAAGATCATTTAATCTTTGGTGTTCCAAATTATTTCTTTTTTTTGTATGAATTTATTCAAAAATACTCCAATTTCTTTCACACCCAGAAGAAGAAGAAGTTTGGCTTAAAATTCTAATAGCCAATTTTTATAAATTAGGAGCACTAGTACCAAACATCTTCCACCATTCATCTGCATATAAAATTTTAATTAACTTCAAAAATATAAAATATTTTAAAAAAAGATAATGAGATACAATGAAAAATAAATGAAATTATGAAAAACTCACTAGCCATGTTGCATTTTTTTTTGCCATAGTGAGTGCAATCGGCTTCTCAAAACTTTCTAAATTATCCCGATATATAATTTCATTCATTGCTAATTTAGGCTTGGGACATATATCTTTATTTACAATAAGTTCAATTAATCATTCCATAACTTCTGGTTTTTGACAATAATTCTCTTGATCATATTGAAAATGTGGATTTAAGAAATAAGCAGCTTAGTTGATACCTTGACGGAGTTGTTCATCCTATCTTTTCTTAATAATATATGTATATGACTTATACAATTTTTTAACATCTCTAAACATTCTTTTAAGTATCTTTCTTGTTCTATACATGCCATCATAAACATAACCAAGAGATGATTTTTCGTCTAAATCAACAACTTGTAATAATCTTATTAATGATCTTCTTATTTTTGACATGATTAAACAATCATTTCAAAATTTGTTATCCAAGATGATAGAAGATGCTTCTTTTCCTTTAACAGTTTTTGCTAACTTTGAATCCACATAATGCTTATTTGTAGCAAGTGCTTGCAAATCATGTTTATGATCATATATACTTTTCAAAGTAATAAAAGTTGTTGCAAAACGAGTAGCTCCTCGGCGTACTATTTCAGTCCACCCTTATCTTTTCCTCAACCAAGATAATAGGAAAATATGATTATAAATTAATATTATTATCTTCGATGCCTTCTTAGCAAGATCCACTACATGAGGCAAGCTACCAATATCATTTAGAATCAAATTCAAGCAATGTGTTGCACAAGGAGACCAACAATACTTTTCATGCAATAACTCTTCATCCTTCTTATAATTTGTTGCATTATCTGTCACAAGTTGTACAATATTTTTTGGACATATCCACTCAACTACTTCAACAAATAAAGAACAAAGAGTTATAGCATCTTTCTTAATGTCAGAAGCATAAACAGATTTTAAAAAATATACTCCTCATGGATAATAAACTAAAAAATTAATTAATGCTCTATTTCTAATATCTGTCCATCCATCAGCCATTAAAGTGCACCATGTTTCCTTCCAACAACGCCTATAAGATTCAACTATAAGTTTACATTCTTCTTTGCAATCTCTCAATAGATTAATTCTCATCCTGTGATATGATGAAAGTTCATAACCTGATCCAATAGCAAGTATTGCATCTATAGTTTTTCGAGCAAATGATGAATTTAAAGTATTGAATGGAATACAACTGTCAAAAAACTATCTAGCAATGGCCATGTCAGCTCTCTGTACTGCTTCTTTAGATGTCAAAATACTTTTTAAAGATGGTTGTGACCTAGGTTTTATTCTTGGAACAAAGTAAACATCAATTTCATCTATTTTTCTTTTTTCTTTATATAATTCTTTATCATGTGTAGTTGATGATTGTGATATTGATAGATAAGAGTCTCTCTCTCTTCTTGAATAATATGCTAATTATAAGGATGTACACTCTCTTTATCCTCTTGTGTATCTTATTTTTTCTGGGATATTACTTTTAAATTTTCTTGCATTTGAAAGCGAATATCATGTGAAACTTTTTTACATGGAGTAATGTTCCCCTTAACTCCTGCTAAATGTTGCTTCATTCTATTTATGCCTCCACCCTTGTATATTAATTCACAATACAAACACTTATACTATTTTTTTTCCATTAGGACATCTAGATTCACTAAAATGATTCCAAGCCGGATCTATTTTCTCACGAATATTATGGGAAGAAATAGAATTTTGACTTTCAGAAGGCTCAATCCAAAATATAAAAAAAATGTTGAATAAATGAAAGAGAATGTAAATAAATAAATTGTCAAAATATATCCCATAAGAAGATGAATTACTTCATCAAACTTAACATGAACTTATCATAAATCCATTTATATAAATTTTAAAAATAGACATATAATAAAATCAATTCATTCAAGAACTTGTATGAGAGAATAATGCATGCATAATAATATTTATGAAGGGATCCGTGAGAGATACCGAGAAAAAATACAAGATTAAATTAAAAAATTGTTAAATAACACCTTGAATCTTGCCTAGAAGGTGCGTCTTGAATTTCTCTGACTATTGTCCACTCTTCGATTTAAAAAAAAACATATATTTCTATTTCCTGTGAGAGAGAACTAGGTTTTCAGAATTACAGGATTGGGGGAGGAGGAACTTCAGCGAGCCGCTAGGGATCTAAGCAGTCGCGCGAGGTGTTACAGTCGTCCGATCGTGGACCGACAGATTGATCGAACCGCGATCGGTTCCGTTCCGCTTGAACCGTTTCTTCTCTCCCACGGTTCTCTATTGAGCAGTTTTTGAACACCCACGATGCGTAGTAGTGGATTCACGGCCAAAGCCGGTCCGTCCGATTATAATAGCCATACTTTTACACAAATTTGTATTATTTTGGATGATATAAAATTAATTTTGATTTTTACATAATTTATAAACTTGTAAAAATTTAATATATTTTTGGACAAATTAAATTTTAGCATTAAAATATAGGAGGGCAAATGATATCACTCTAAAATTTATCTAAACAACCTTAAATCTTAAAACAACACATATAAGTGATCAAATTTAGTGTCTCGGTGAAAGGGGTCCATCGATATCAAAAATGGGCCAATCCAAGTCTAAATGAGCTAAAATCAAAGCTTGAAAAATATAAATGAAGACTTCGAGAAAACAATTAGATGGTCAAATGACCTTCAAAATTATCGTGCTTATAGTTGAATAGAATGGCTCGATGAGACAAATCTAACAAACCTAAGATCAGCAAAATTAAAGGTTATGTGAAAGCTCAAATCATCAAAAAAACTATTTATAATCAATGAAATCAATATGAATCGTCTGATTGAGTGTTTTGAGATTTTGGCTATAATTACCAAAATGTCTCTCTTAGAATCCTATAACTAGGACATCATTTTTATCATGAGAGAGAGAAGAAAAGCTAAAAGTGAACCTAGGAGAAAGCTAGAAGAGAGCTAAAAACTTGAAGTCATTTATCTCTACAAGACCATTGTCGATAATTGTTACAGCCCAACTACCTTACCATAGCTATTGTAGCCTAATTTTGGAACTCCCATTGCATTGATTTTTTAAATACAACATTGTAATCTTGTAATAGGGAATATTAAAATTTTGTACTTCAAAATATATATATAGTGGAACATTTTAGTTAGGTTAGACCCTGTGATTTTTTTTCCCTTTTCCTAGGATTTTTTCATATAAAAATTTTGGTGCCTTTTTTTTTATTCTCTACTATCTATGTGTGCGCTAGACTCTCATATAAAGCTAAAGCATGAAGTATTATTCTATCATTATGAAGTTTCTAACACTCAACAATTTTATACGCCTCATAATATCTATTATTAAATAAAATAACCTCATTATTTTACTTCTTAAGGAAATATTCCTTCAAAATTTATCCAAATTAAAAATCCTCTACTTTCGATTGTAAAATACTTATTTATGTTAGACACATGATTAATATTTTTTAAAAGAGTTTAATTAGAGCTAAACAAAGCTTAAATAAGAAGGTGAACTAATAATCTTGAAATATTTGAAATATTTTTGAATTGATGAATTGAATTAAAGCCATCATTTGAAAATAGGTTCAAAACTCATTCAGAGATATATTTTCAAAAAGAGTTCGAAAAAAGTTCAAGCAAAATTTGAAAACATTCTTTCAATGTTTGAATAAAGATTCAAATCTGAGTTTGGCATGATTCAAATAAATCAAACTGTAATTTTATTCAAGTACTATATACATGACATAATAGTTTTAACTAATATTCAAGTAATGTAGATCACACATCAGATTGATCATAATTCAAGGATAATTTGCATTTGGTTTGATAAGTCAATTATGGATCAAAGATGACTTGATATAAGGATTGCTTAATCATGATTTAAGGATGTTCAATTATAATTTAGTTATTATTAGATCATCATTCGAAGATTATTTTATTGTGGTTCAATATACCTATACTTATGCAAAAGAAAGGCCAATCACTATAGCTACAAAGAATTGATTGACAACCATTAAAATAAGTAAAAGTCGTTACAAGAAGAGTACATTCAAAGCTATTATAATACAACAAAAAAAACTTTGATGCAACTTAATACAATCACAATAAGCATAATACAACTAATAAAAATTTTGAGATAATTGAATACAATCATAATGTCTATAATATAGCATAGTTAAACTGCCCTTCCTATGTCTCAAGTGAGTATTCTAATAAATAAAATTGAATACATACACACATACACACACACACACACACACACACATAGATAATATATAATTATAGTTTGAAGACCCATCATGTCATAGGAGTCCTTATTAAGAGATTAGGTCCATTGTAGGGTAGTGATTTCTATCTTTCAAGATAGTGCACTATCCTTTAATATCATACACGATCACTTTAATAAGTACCCCTTAAGATTTCCGTGGTGTCCCACCATTCCAAAAATAAACACCACACTAACTTATCCCTCACACCCCCAAATATCTCTATATAAAATATTATAATTCAACTGAAATAATTTTAAGTGAGATAATAAAACATAATAATAAATCTAAACTACATTCTTACTAAGTTTTAATAATTTTTAAATAATATTCAAATCAAGATTTAATCTTGATTGAAACTTCATCGACCACGCTAGAACTTATTAGATTATTTTTTTAATGGTTTAACAAGTTTTAAGCAAGTTTTAAGCTGTAATTTATTGTCTAATATCCTTCCAAGTTTAGGGTTTAAAGTTCAAACAATAATTTTAAACTTAGATAATCGAATATAAAACATCATTAGTCTTGAATAACTTGCTAAAGGCTGGCCGTTGAACTTTGCTCGTAGAATCATTACTTATGATAATCATCAAAGGTAGCAAGTTGCTAAGAATAGAAATGAACATGCAACTTAAAGCTTGAAGATTCACTTTTTTTAGCATATTTCTCTAAGTAATGAAAACAACCTTCATGTTTTCCTAATTTTATAGTTATGGGGCATATAAAGTTAATTACCCTTATATTTGAGGAATATAATCATTTGGTAGTGTGGTTGAAAAGAAATTATTATGCGGAGATTTTGTTTGGTACTCTAACTTGAGATTACTAAAATAGAGTTATAACCAACGCACTTAAGTTTGATTCAATCGTAAAAAAAAGTGGCTCGAATTCAAGCTTGAGCTCAAGTTGAGCCCATAGAATGTTCTTATGGTTAGCTTATCTATTTATTTTTAGGCTTGAGAGCTTGATTCGAGATAAAGCCATGGCATGAGATTGCTGGGGAAGGATCAATGAACCAAATGGAGAAAGTTATGGTGGTAGCTCATTGGAGATGGATCGACGAGTTTAGTAGCAGTAGTTATGAGAGGATCATGGTAGAGAAGATATTGACAAATCTAGCAAAAGATGTTATGGCGGGATAAAAGCTTGCTAGAGAAGGAACAATGAGACCAACATTGTGACACTTGTAGAGGGACTTAGGAATAACCTAAAATGGTGAGACCCTAAACACTTACTTTATTGAGCTAGCTCACTTATTGATGAGTTGAATCTTATCATGCTTAAAATTGAGCTCATTTAGTATATGAGCTCGAGTTCAATGTATTGCTCAAGAATCTTAACGTTTAGTGAATCGAGTTGGAGCCAGCTCAAGAACTTTGCTACTTACAGCTTTATATATAAATGTACCATTTGTTTACTCATTATATATTGGGTATGTAATTGTTGACCTCACTTTTACTGAGGTTTAAATCTATAACTCTTTAGACCAAGGATCTAATATAGGCATTAAGGTCTCCTCACATAGAGTTAAGACATTTCTAGTGATTAGGAGGATACCCAAACTCTCAATTCTAGACTTATAGGGCTTATCCTTGGGAACTAAACCTAGTTGGACTAATGGATCCCACCTATCCCAATCAACCTAAACTCTCACATACCAAAATATGCTTGGATGCAAACCAATCTTGACTTCAAACATGACCAAATCCAACACTAACCAAGCACAATCGATCAAATGAGCTAATTGACCCAATTCAGCCCATTTAACTTATTTAGGTCACTTTAACCTAAACCCTGATCAATCCTAGGTGGATTGCAACCAATCAAACATAGGATATCTAAAACACTAGACATGCCCAAACCACACCCAATTGGGTCTCAATTTGGCCAATTGGATCACTTGACCCAACTAACTCAACTTGACCATTTAAGCTTAAAAGGGCTAAATTTAAAACTGATATAGGCCATTTGGAATTGACCTTATCAAAGTAATTTGAAACCACTCTTGAACTTGATAAGCCTAATTAAGACATAGTTTGGCTAATTAGCTCACTTAGCTCAAGTTAGTCTAATTGAACCTTATAGGGCCAAAATTAAATTCAGACCAACCTAAATCAAATTGAACTAATCCAAAATCTCATAATCAACCTTATAGGGCCTTGCAATCTCAGGTGTCTAAACTATATACTTACTATGCCACATGTACATGAAAATATATGTAAATATGTATACATGCATTCATATTTAGGTGGTGTGCTCCATCCATCAAACTATGAATTTAAAAAATAGTAATTTTAAAAATTACGTTAAGATATTTTTCAACTTAGAAAGGTATAAAGATTAAATTCATGAGATTAACATTAAAATGATAAAATAAGTGCCATAGGGAAGATCTTGACTTTTTTTTAATCTTAAGATGTATTTCTAATGACCATAATGTCATTTATGCTTATTTCAAACTTAAGATTTAGTAAAAAAATTTAATGCTTCATTAATAATTCTTAAAGTCATAAAACTCACCTTTAGAATAAACCTAAAGTTATGGTGTCAAGAAGAATGGATTCCATCTCAAATAGAATCCATGATTTTCTATACTCTTCATAACATCAAATTCAACTTTAACTAAAAAAAATCAATGCATAATATAAAATTTATGCTCAAATTGTTAATCTTGTAAATCATAACTATCCCTTCATGGATAAATTAAACTTTCGATTACATAGTACAACTAAATATTAAAGCCTAACTTTGTCTCCCCACACTAACTTTTGGACACACATTAAAATGATAGGCCACCGATCCTAGAATTAGGCTAGGATGGTGCTTTATTGTAGATTTATATTTTATTTTGTGATGTACTATTTTAGACTGGATGTTAGGGTGTATGCTCGTAGGCTAAATGTTAGAGCAATTTTAAACTAATGTTATTTTTTGTAGCGGGTCGTGCTTAATAAAATGAGATGCTATAATAAATCAAAAGCTACTAAGTTTTCTTGCAGGTGCTATAAATAACCGAGCATAACCCAGTAGGACATGTGGGCCTAGGTGCTAGCTAGCTCTAAGCCTCACTATTTGGATTATAGTTGCTTTGTTTGTATGTATGTTTTAATTGACTTTTATTTTGTAGGTGCAGTTAGCTTTTTTTTGAGAATTTTAAATATAATTTGGAATATGATTAAGATTATAGTCATGTGATTTAGGATGTGCAGAGTAAACTTGGGAGGCTTTATGAAGCTTAGAGTATCTAATAATTGGAAGATAAAAAAAAAGATGAAGACTCCTATAAGATTCTTCAATTTTTTATAACACTTATTACAATCAAGATTGTATAAGGACTGAGCTCGACAACATATATTTCTTTTTTTTTTCAGGGTGTATAGTGAAACACATAAACTGACCTTTTTAATTATTCTTTCAATGCATTTGTTTGGTGTGCTTATTTTGATTACACAATAGAACTGACATGCTTTTCATAAAAATTTTAATGCTTATTTCAAACTTAATGATTATTTTTGTTTGGATTTTGGTAGGCTCTTGAGGTTTTAAATTTTCTACCCCAATGTAAAATCAACTTGAATTAAAAAATTAATACAATTCATAATCTCATCTTAAAACTTAAGAGTTAATCAACTAATATATTCAAGAATGATTAGATCTGTGATGAATATTATAATCATATCATTTGCATATTATCTTCCTTCTTTGAATATGAAGGGCTTTCACTCATTACATGTTAAGGGGGCTAGACTGTTGACGGTAGCCACCCTTGATGAAGAACACCTCCCTCATGGATTGACTCATAACTTATTTCCATAGTACATATAGGCATACTTATCCACCCGAGTTTGAGTCAAATTTGAGTCTAAATTTTATAAAAGAAGAAATTTTAGTGCATTAGTCTAGAATATTAGTCATATTAATCATGATCTAGAGATCGAGGAGTGAATTTAGACTTTTAGGTTCTACTTCTAATAAATAATAGTCTTGCCATCTTGCATTTATATGAGCCTTGGACATATGATTTTAACTCGTATGAGGTGCTAGATGACATCTCTTCCATGCAGTTGTAAGCCCAAAAAGTCAAGATAGGTCCATTCCTTAGTGAGATTGAATCAACATATCTTGATTTTTCTCTTGCTAGAATAGGTCGAGCTCTTAGCTTATGTTAGAATACCTTAGTTTTAGGATATGAGGTCATTTGTTTCTCCTTTGCTATAAATTTAAATTCTCATCTCTTATATATTTTCATAATTTTATGTTTTAAGTTTAAAAGTCCTAGCATTTTAATAAAATGTCAATCTAAATAATAATGATTCTCTACTTCGAAAACAAGAAGCCGTATCATAATATAAACTAAAAATACTCACTAGGGTTCCTAGTATCATGAGTACTTCCTACTTATCTTCCTTTTAACTGTATTAAGAATTCTTTATAATTGACTTTTTCCATTTGCTTTCAAAAATTATCAATCCTTTGCTCTAACCTTTGTAATTTATAGGGATATTAGTCGATCAATTTTAATCGAGAGTTTTCTTAGGAGATTTATATCTAAGATATAATTAATTATGGGGGCTTACCCTTATAAGAAACTTAATAATCCGATTTAAAATAAATCATGCTTTACTACGCCTATGTAAAGAAGAGAAAAAAATCTCTAGTACACATAGACTCGTCGGCCTTAAGAGTTCTTATTAGATGATTGAATCAAGAGTGATATTTCTATCTATCGAGATTATATATTATTCATTGATATCATATTCAATTATTTTAATAAGTACCCCCTAAGATCTGTCTGGTATCCTTCCTAAATTTTTAAACACCAAAGCAATGTATAGTCATCGTCCACTTGAAATTGATGATGTACATTGAAATTATATTATATCATACAATGAATACATGATAGCACACAATGACGACATAATTGTATACTCTCATAGTTCATACACAGAGCTACATATGTAATCTGCACATAATAGTTTTTACAAAAATTTATATAGACATCATAATTTTTATGCCCTCAAATATTTTTGATATTTATAAATATAACACTTTGATTATACATGAAAAAGTAAAAGTTCATTTAAAATTAATGATTATATTATTTTTGATATAATATTAATGATTTGAATGATATTTATGTAAATATAAAAATTTAAATATTAGATATATAAATATATAAAAATTAAATATTATATATATAAATACCTCTAATTTGTAATGTTTGGAAGCTATATATCTGTTACATATTAGCCCACGCTCTAGCATACTAACTCTTCATAATCGCTAAAAATTGCATGCTAGTACTATTGAACACAAAAATAAATAAATAATAAATAAAAATCATATTTTAAATTTTAGGAAAATTTTAGGCCAACAGAGATCTAATTTGATCTATGATGGATTAATTCATTTCAATTCAAAATGTATATAAAATACAAAGACATTGTAATTTACTATGAAGATACTATTTTTTTAAAAGATGTATATTCAATATAAATGATAAAGTTTTAATTAGATTAATTTTATTAATTTTGACGTTAAAAGATTAAATTAAATAATAAAAATATTATATAAATATTAAATATAATATAAAAATTTTACCATATGGAATGCACGGGAAGTTAAAATTAAGGAAAAATTATTATTATTATTATTATTATTATTTTCAAATCCCGTGCTTTGCAACTTGCAAGTACGTTTGTCGTTTGCTATGACATCCTGCTCTCTCTCAAATAAAAAAAAGGGATTTTTATATACATATGATCTTAAATTATCTATTTTACTTTTTTAACATCTAAAATTTTATTATTACATGTATATCATGAAAATAAGAGCGGAATTCGTACGATTACAGAATGATAAAATGAGTTTTGTCCTTATTTTTATGGTATATAGTTAATAATAAAATTTTGAATGTTAAATAAGTAAAATAGATAGTTTGAGTTGATATGTATATAAAAATCTCAAAAAAAAAAAAAAACTGTCGCTTTTAAAAGGCATGGATCGCCATCTGTGTCACCCAGCTCCGCCAACTTTTGCCGCCATGTCGTCTAAGCCTCAGCCAATCTCCGGTGATGCCTGCCTCTCTCGTGTTCTCATCATCCCTAGCGCCGGTATGGGTCACCTCGTTCCCTTCGTCCGCCTCGCCGCTATCCTCTCCTCCCGCCGCATCACCGTCTCCGTCCTCGCCGCCCGTCCCACCATTTCGGCTTCCGAATCCCGCCTCCTATCCTCCCTTCCCTCCTCTCTCGTCCTCGACTTTCCCCTCACCCCTCTCGACCCATCCATCTTCTCACCTTCCTCAGATCCCTTCTTACTTCGCATGGAAGCCCTTCGCCTCTCCGCCCACCTCCTCCCGCCTCTCATCTCCGCCTCAGCGCCAGTCTCTTCCCTCATCGTCGACATCTCTATCGCCTCCACCTTTCTTCCCGTCGCCGCCTCCCTCAATATCCCTTGCTTTGTGCTGTTCACCTGTTCTGCTGCCATGCTCGCTCTCTGCACTGTTTTCCCATCCTCCTCTCTGTCCGGCGACGACATTGACATCGCCGGCGTACTCAAGATCCCTTCTTCATCCTTCCCACAGCCCCTCCACGATCCCAATCACTTCTTCAGAACTCAATTCGTCGAGAACGGCAGAGCACTAACTCTGGCAAGCGGAATCCTAGTTAATACATTTTCCGCCTTGGAGCCTAATGTGCTCACCGTGCTTAATTCCGGCAAGTTCGTCCCGAGCCTTCCGCCGGTCATCGCTGTAGGTCCTTTACCTCCGGTGAGAAAACAGCCATCTTGGCCTTCTCCGGCGATGCGGTGGCTCGACGAGCAGCCGGAGAGGTCGGTGATATATGTCAGCTTCGGTAGTCGTACGGCGATGTCGATGGATCAAATTAGGGAATTGGGAGCTGGGCTGGAGATGAGCGGATGCCGGTTTCTCTGGGTGATTAAGAGCAAGACGGTGGATAGAGACGAGATAGGGGAGATTAAGGAATTGGTGGGAGAAGGATATGAGAAGAGAGTGGAAGGGAGAGGATTGGTTGTGATGGAGTGGGTGGAGCAGGAGGTGATTCTTACTCACCGGGCAGTGATCGGATTCTTGAGCCACTGCGGGTGGAATTCAATGATGGAGGCGGCGGCAGCGGGAGTGAGAGTTCTGGCTTGGCCGAGGGACGGAGATCAGAGGGTGAATGCGGCAGTTGTAGCGGAGAGTGGCCTTGGTGTTTGGCCGGAGGAGTGGGTGTGGGAAGGAGAGGAAGGGGTGGTGGTTGCGGAGGAGATTGCGAAGAAGGTGATGGAGCTGATGGTGGATAACAGGGTGGCCGAGACGGTGAAGAAGGTGGCGGCGGAAGCGGCGGCGGCGGTTGCAGAAGGCGGGAGTTTGGAGAATGGGTTAGCGCTGTTTGATGAGAAAGTTCTGTTGTGAGAAAAGCTTGTTGCCATGGATGGTCAAATTATGGCGTCAAAGCATATTTTAAATAAATCGATAATTAATTAATAGTATTTTCTCTTAAGATTTTTTTTTACTAAGTTAACTTTGTTTTAATTAGGGGTCTGTTTTGAGGCGATTTAGTTGAATTGGGGAAGTAGAGATTAATTTTAACTATAATAATCGGAAAATTGAATTAATTGAGTTCAAAATGAAATCAAATTGGTCTTATTATTTTTATTAATGGATACAGTTCAATTTAGTTAAAACTAAATTAAAAGAATTTGAATTTTTTAGCAACATCTTTATCCAAAATATGATGCCTAAAATTAATTTTAATATAATTTTATGCTCTCCGCATAGTTGTATCATTTTCTGAGGAGAAAATATTACATATAGAGTCTTAGTATATTCGGATTCCTATGAAAGTGGGATACTTGACACTAAATAAGTTTTTATATTATTTTTAATATAATTCAAAGAAATTGAGTCATATGGCTAAATATAATTAGAATCCGGATAAACTAGTCTAACTTATCAATTTAATTAAATTATTTAAAAATAATATTTAAATATATAAAATAATTATTTTTAAATATTTAACATAATAAAATATGTAAATTAAATATTTATATAAAAATTTAATAAATTTTAAAACTATTATTATTAGTTTTTATTATGAACATGAACTAAATTAATCATAATAAATCTATTAAATCAAATCAAATATGTTGCGAGCTCATACTTTGAAACTCTATTTTTGAATATAAAGAATATAACACTAAGTTCTATTTATGATATGAGATTAGTTAGGCTTCAGGATAAAAAAAAGTTGACTTATATGATGTGAGTTGTAAAAATATAAACGAGCTTTAAAATATAAGGATCTAAAAGTAATATTTTAATTTTAAAATTTATATTTTTTATTATAAGTTATATTTTAAAATATAAAATTTATAGTATTATTTATAAATATTTTACATATTATATTTTATATAATCTCTAAAATACTTTTTATATTATAATATTATATTTTTATAATATAAATTATATTTATATTCATAAATCTATATTATCAAAAATTTTAAAATTTTAAATATATTTAATATATATACCATAACTTATAATAATATTTTTAAATATTTGTATATTATATTTTTATATTATCTATATTTTATAAGGCTTTCAAAATAAATTTTTATTATAAATTATATTTTTTATTATAAACTATAATTTTAATAAATTATATTCTTATGATGAATTATATTTATATTTATAAATTTATATTATAATATTTTATATTTTAAATATATTTAATATACACATAATTAGATTTATAATACATATATAAATATATCTTATTAAGCTTTATATCAATCTTAAAATTAATAATTATTAAAAATATTATTTTTGTACTTATTTTATTTATTTTTGTATATATTTATATTATTTCGTCAATTAATTAGATTGATATTTAATAATTTTAATATTTATTAAATCATCAAATACAACTTTAATTAACATCTTCCCCATACATAACAGCACAATAATACAATGTTTTTCTCTTTCCTTTTTATACCATCAATGCAATTTTTTTAATTCATTCTTGTTCATAAATGGAACAAATTTTTTGTACCATTAACGAGTCACTTACTTTAGAGTATAAACGAGTTCATTATTCAACACAGGGCTTCCTTTTTTCTTGTTTAACAAATCCTTCGAGGTTAAACTATCCAAATGTCTTCCTGTAGGCCACTATGGAAAACAATTTTTTAAATATTCATTTGCTAAAGATATATATCCTCTGCAACTATCATTTTTTTGTATTAATCATATAATTATTGATCTTATTTTTGAATGAGGTTGACATTATTTATAATCCTAATAATTAGAACTCATAATCTTAAATTAAAAGCTTCCTAATTAGAGACTTAGTGACTAAACGATCAAGCCAAAATCAGATAATAAATAAAATCAAATACTAAATATAAAATTAAAACTAAATTTGAAATCAAGCTCAATACTCTAAAATAAAAGCCCAAGTCATCTCAGTGAATCTATCAATGACTTGACTTATTCTAATTTGATTAAATGAACACAATCAAATCTAAATCTGATAAAAAAATTAATAGAAAACTAAATCAAATACATTTGAATTAAAATTTAAATTTAATCGAGCTTAAATTGAGATAGTTGGGATGGTTGGCCCAATTGACCCATTTAAGCATAAAATCATTTAAGAAAAATCAAATAAAATAAAAACGAATCAAAATCAAATAAAATAAAAAGAACATAATCAATGCACACATATTAATGAACCCAAAAAAAAAAAATTCATGTGAGGTTCAAAATGGTCTGCCATGCATTTGACCTAGAATGTACTCATGTGAGTCTCACCACAAAATCAATCAATCAAAAATTGGTCAAATTGAGTTAGCTCAAAGACTCAAAATTATCAAATGAACACCTTCAAACAGAAAACTAAATAAATATAAATTTACTGAGGATTTAAGTGTGTTGGTTTGGTCAATTAACCCAAATAAACTCAAATAGACCTCATTAAGTCAAATCCTAATCAAATTTAAAATTAATCCAAATCAAATATTTTAAAACACTTTAAAAAATAATTAAAAATAATTCAATCAATCATTAGGTTTAATTTGACCAAATTGATCATGTGATCTAAATCAACTCGATTTGACCCATTAACCACAATTTTGTACAAAATGGGTTAAACTCAAAATCAAATTCAAATTAATTGAAGCTAATTGCTCTAAATCATATCAAACATGATTGAAGCCTAAACACATCTTGATTAAGTCAAATTGGCCATTTGACTCAATGGAATCTAATTTAACCCATTTTGATCAAATTTAAGTCAAACTCAAAATCTAATTCAAACCAAATAAAATTAATCAAATTTAAATATCATAAATGATCCACCATACACAAATGAAGCCTAAAATAAATTCAAAATGACTAATTAGACTATTTAAGTTAATTTGGTTATTTGAGTCAAATATGTCCAAAAGACTTAAACCATGCCAAAGATACATGAAGCCTTGGTAAATTTGTTTACTAATCATCCAAAGGAAAATAATCTTAATTACAAACAAAATCTAAATGCCAATTAATGAAATGAGCTCAATACAAACTAACCTAAAGGTGAAACACTATGATCTATTCTCACAGGAAAGGCAGGGGTAGGAATAGTTCTTTTAACTCCAAACCGTGATGTGATTAGATTCTCATACTATCTTTCCAAACCCTGCACCAACAATGAAGCTGAGTATGAGGCTTTGATTGTCGATCTGGAGTTATCCATCACTATCAACGTCAAGAGCATCAACATCTTTGGGGATTCTCAGTTGGCTATCAACCAGATTGCAGGGTCCTACCAAGTTGTCAAAGCCAAGCGTCGTCATTACTACGAGTATACCATGAAGCTGTTGGCCCAGATTCTCGAAGTCACCATCTACAATGTTCTCCGAGCAGAGAATGCAATAGCAGATGCCTTGGCCAAACTTGCCAAAGAGTTTGCATGTTCAGAAGATGAGTCAATTTCAACAAGGGTCCAAAATAGGCAAGTCCTATCCCTTATTGATTATGAACTCATCGAGAGAATTTCTCTTGAAGGGGAGGTTGCCGTTGCCAAAATGGACAATGACCTATATTGGAGGCAACCGTTCATAGATTACAACACCGAGAAACTACCACAATCCATCGGGTAGAGCTCTATCCTACGCTCTTTTTGATGGCACTCTATACTGCCGATCCTTTGACCAGATGTGGTTACATTGTTTAGACAAACATGAAGCCCGTGGCATTATAATCGAGGTACACTTAGGTTTATGCAGAGCTCATCAATCTGATCCGAAGATGAAGACGAAGATCTATTCAGTTACACGTATTGCTGAAGATCCTTGATTACATGAATGTGGTAGGAGATACCATCGGTGTCAGTGCATGTGGTCCTCCACCACCCAACATTCTACACCCTACTTTGGCTTCATGGCCATTTGAGTGTTGGGGAATGCATTGTAGGTCAATTGATCCTCCTTCTTCCAAGGGGCATCGATTCATCTTAGGCAATACTTTTCCAAGTGGAAGCCATCCCACTCGAGAGGTCCGTCACCATGTGCTTCAATTTTTAGGAACCATATCGTATATAGGTTGGGTGCCTCGATGAATTATATCGATAATGGTATTGCATTCAAAAGCACAAGATCAACTTGACTTAGGAAGACCGCGAGATACTCCACCATCTCTACCCAGAGCTAATGGTTTAGCGAAGCATTCAACAAAACTCTCATCCGGATATTGAAGAAGACTCTTGATGATAATAAATGATGATAGAATGAGCGGTTGGTTGAAGCCTTGTGGGCTACCACACCACATCGAACTCAACTCTCACCCATTTTCCTTAGTGTATGGGTTTGAAGCATTCTTCCTTTAGAAGTTCAACTCCCATCACTAAGGATAGCATTGGGTAACAAGATCACTACTAGAATGCGGTTAGAAGAGCTTCGAAGGTTTGGAGGAAAGTCACCTTCTGGTGCAGAACCTCGAGTTACAAGGCCAAAATGATTCAAGCTCACAACAAGCTGGTCCACCTAGGTCTTTTTGAGTAGGAGAACTTGTGTTAGTCTGGAGACCAATTGTTTGTCGAAAGATGGGAGGCCTGATGTACTTCGTTCAGTTACGTATTGCTATGTAGGCTACTGGAGGATCTGTCAACTTATTATTAATTATAAAAGGGAACACTAGATGCTTCCAATTAATGGGCTCTATCTAAAAATATTACCCATGAAATAAAACTTGTTTAAAAATAATTCATTAATAAAAAGAACAAAATCTGATTCCATTCATCAAATCTTCTCTTCTTTCAAAGTGTTGTTTGCTTGTCTTGCGAATCTGCCAAGATATATTTATGGTAGGTGTAAGTGTCCCCCAGTGGCATCCTATCCCTTTTTCATAACACAAACACAATCTTCCGATGCAATTAGAATAGGTGAAAGAGAACCAGAAAGACATCCTATTTTGATTAGCATAACTAAGTTAGGTGTGAGAAAACCCATGCGGCATCCTTTCTTAGTGGAAATTCTTATTTCCATCCGTGGTATCATTTTATAATTCCCAACATGTTTTAAGGTAGGTGTAAGAGTCCCCCAGAGGCATCCTATTCCTTTTAACACATGCACAATAACAAACATAAATATTTTTCCTCAAGCTATTTTTGATATGGGAGCAAGCCCCCTGTGGCACTCACTCATTAACTGCTCTAGGTCGGGTCGACATGCTACCTCACTAATATGTCACCCTAGTTGTCATTTATTAGAGGTTGTGAGTCCCCGCACTTTCTTCCTAACTTGGCCATTGCAAACCAATGAATTCCTTGTTAGTATGGTATGCTTCACTACCCAGCCAGTAAGCTACCTCATGGTTAAGAAGATGTGAATCCCCATGCTTTTTCTTGAACTAGCAATCATGTTCTAATTAGGTTGAGTATTTTTGAGGTTTAGGATAAGTCTCCTAGAGGCTCCTTTCCTCCTGACTACTTTTGAGTTGATATAAGTCCCCCAGTGGCATTCACTCAGTAGTCTCCCTAGGTTGGATAGCATCTTTCGAGCCAAAGATAGACCATCCCAGCAGTTAGTTTCACTATATGAGGTTGTGATTCCCCATGCTTTCTGCTTGAGTTGGACACCAAATACCTATGGGATATATGACTAGCCATGTCATTTTCTTCAGGGTGTTGGATTAAGCTCTTACCGGCCCCATACCCTAGATTAAGTCTTTTGCGACCCCATTTAGACACTACCCGGTTCACTTTGTGATTGGACAGCTCCCCTTTCCTAGTAGCCACCCCTGTGGTTGAAAAATTTATTTAGCGGATGCACAGATTCTCCCTTGATTCAGTAAATCTGAGATTGGTCTAAGCTGATATAAGCTCATTCTCAGTTTGATACCTCACAAACTAACAGTGTCCATGATAAAACAAACTAAACAAATCAAACAAAAATTAATTCGCTTGTGGATTAGGATTTCAAGCCCCCAAAGGGCCCCTTTTTCCAAGCAGACATCTTATCTTTAGGGCATTATCAGCAGAACTCCTTATAGAAATTGCTTGACTACTTGAGTTGAGATAAATCCTCGAGTCAGTACTCACTCCGTAGTCGCCTCAGGATCAATCTATTTTTTCACAAGTAGGATACCCCGACAGTCATTCCACTTTGGAATATATAAGACTATGATGCATTCTTTCTAGCATGATTATTGCAAACTGACGGGCAGCCTTAGGCCAGGTTTGATTTATTGTCCAAAGCAACCAATCACCCCAGTGGTCTTTTCTAGTTGAAGATGTGAGTCCCCGAGCTTTCTTCCCTTCAATTAATCATTGTAAATTGAAAGGCACTCCTTTGGTCAGATAGTTCTCCCATCGGCCGGGGAGCTACTTCCTTTGGTTTAGTAAATCTAAGATAGGTCTAGGATTGTATAAGCTCCTTCTCAGTGTGATCCATCACAAACCAACGGAATCCATCAAAATAAATAAATCTAAAAATGAAATTAATCCTAGACTATTATTGAGCTGATCTAAGTCTCCCAGTTTCATTCACTCAATAGTCAGCCCTAGGTCGGGTTCGATTTGTTGCCCAAAGTAATTGATCATCCCAATGGTTCCTTATTTCAAGAAGATGCAAGTCCCCATGCTTTCCTCTTAAGATTTTACAATTGGATACCAAAAGGCAGCTCACCTTTGGTTGGATAGTCCTACCTCATGGTGGGCAGACTTCTCCCTTTGAATTAGTAAATCTGAGTTAGGTATTGGCTTCCATGGCCCCTACTCAATGAAGTTCATCAAAAACTTATGGGATCCATCATAATCAGAACAAACAAAACTAAAAATGAAATCAATCTTGACTATCTTTGAGTTGATCTAAGTCCCCTGAGATTCACTCCATAGTCGCCTAGGGTTTAATCTATTGCCTTGCTAATAGATTACCCCAGCAACTGGTCCTTACTTGGAGGATGTAAATCTACTATGCTTTCTTCCTAGTATAGCTATTGTATATCAAAAGGCATCCCTTTGGTCAGCTAGTCCTACTATGTGCTTGGTAGACCACCCCTTTTGATTGGTAAATCTGAGTTAGGTCTTAGCCTCCATGGCTCCTGTTTAGTACAACCCATTGCAAATCAATAGGGTTCTTCCTAAAGAAAATTCAAACCTAACAAAATAAAAATTAAAACAAATTCAACCCTCTCCCCTAATGGAGATCTCTCCCTAGTGAGATTCAAATCAAATCAAACCTTTCAACTCCTTGTATATGACTTGAACTTGCTTCCCTAGTGAAAGGTTCACACTCTATCCCTTAGTGGATTTCTTCCCTCTCTCTTATGTATTGGACATAAGTAGAGCCACATTGCACTAATTTCTAGATTCTTTCTTTTCCTTATGTTAAGGATAGATTGTTTCTATTAGTGCTTGTAATCTCTCAGTGTTGTTGATCATTTTGGTCAACAACAATATGTGCGGTGTTTCTTGTCATTCACACCACACCTATTGGACGCCCTTTGTTGACCTCATTTTTAGAATGAGCTCTCAACTCCTCCATCTTAGACATAGGACTTCTCTTAGAATTTAAGAGTTCCTTAGTCTTAATACACATCTAGTCATTAGGTGGATACTCAAACCTAGCCCTAGAAGACTTAGAAGAGTTAGCTATAAGAATAGATCATACCTTAAGGGTGTTAGGAAAATTTCATACCCTTAGCTTAAACCATTCCGCATTTTCCTTCTTTCAAGTCAAACTCTAAATCAATTCTATCTGATTTTCTTCAAACTCAAATAAATTTCATGATAGAATTTGATGATTGAAATCCATGTTTGAAACCCATGATCAAAATCCATCAAAAATTTCTACGTCCAAATTTTGCCTAAGTCCTTAATCTTCTCTTAAGGACTTACTCAAAATCATGATTCAAACCTCTTCAAATATTTGAGATTTTTACATGATCCATTTATATTCTCATTTATATTCACATTTATAAATGAAATATAAATTCAAACCCATCAATTCAAATTCAAAATTCAAAATCAATTCATGAAAATTATCTTAAACCCCTTTTATTTTCCATTAAAAAACATAGCCCAAAATCAATCCTAAATCATGATCAAACTCATTCAAATTCATGAGATTTTCTCAAAACTTATTTATATTCTCATATATAAATTAAATATAAACATAAATCATTTAAATCCAAAGCAAAAATTAAATTCCAATTTAAAATTCCTTTAAATCTTTTAAATTCCCTTTAATAGATTTAACCTAAATCATGATCAAACTCATTCAAATTCATGGGATTTTCTCAAAACTTATTTATATTCTCATTTATATTCTCATATATAAATGAAATATAAATATACATCAATCAAATCCAATTCAAAATTAAATTTCAAATTAAAATTCCTTAAATCCTTTAAATTCCTTTAATGGATTTAACCTAAATCATGATTAAACCACTTCAAATCCTTGAAATTTTCTCATGATCATTTATATTCTCATTTATATTCACATATATAAATGAAATATAATTCAAACACAAAAGCCAAATCCTAAAAATCAAACTCAAATTCACTCAAAATCAATCTAAGCCTTTCCAAGTCAAAATCTTGAACTTAGCCAAATCAACTTTCAAATCAAGCCAAACTCTTGATTTTCTCTCGGATTCAATCAACCTACAATCATGAGCTATATAAATCCAAACTTCAATCAAACAATCAAAACCAATCAAAATCAAACAAAACCTTCATATTCTTCCTTTGAATATGAAATTTTCAAATGGATCAAAACCCATTTGACTTCAAACCACTTGTAAATGGATTTATATTTCAATCATAAGTCCATATACAAGATCAATCAACTTCAAATCAAGCTTTGACCAAGCCATTTGACCCACTTAGGCTCACTTGACCCAAAGTGACCTAAAGTACCCTTATGAGCCAACTTTTGATCCTAACCAAATTGGATTGAACCAAACTCATATATCCCTCTCATGATCAACAATCATCATGGGATGATCAATCAATCAAATTGGGTCAAACCAAGTCAAACTAAGGGTTGACCAAGTCAACACTTAAAATGAAACCTTACATAGCCAAATTCCACCATAGGCCAAATTGATTGAAACCATTGATCTAAGTTCACTCATGACCTATGTTTGAACTTGACCAAGCCAACATTTGAGCCTAACCTAGCCCAATTGGCCCACTTGACCCAAGTTGACCCATTTTGACCTAAAAAGTCAAAATGTGTCAAAACTTGATCTAAGCCAAATTGATTGAAACCAATGGGTCAAGTCCATCCCAAATCACTTGTGGAACTTGACCAAAGCCTCAATTGGCCAACTAGACCTAACCTAGCCCAATTGACCTTAGACCCAACATGACTAAAGGGTCATGTTGAGCCAAAATTGAACTTAACCAAATTGATTGGAAACAAAGATACCAATCCACTCCATATGACTAACCTAAACCCACACCCTACCAAATAGGTCAAATGGGTCAAATAGGTCAACTTGACCCATTTGACCTAAATGAAGTCATATGAGCCAAAACCAAATATATACCAAATCAAACCAAAGCACCAAAATATTTCAAATGGTCATATGAACTTGACCCAACCCTTGGTTTGACCCAATTTGGTCAACTTGACAGTTGACCCATTTTGACCTAAATGGGTCAACATGAGCCAAACCCTATCAAATGGATTCCAAATCCAATGAAACTTGGCCAAACCTAGTTTCTCCACATACCCATATCCAAAGTGGAAAAATAGCAAAATGACCATCTACCCTAGGCCATAGAATAAATTTTGGCCTAACCATGGGTAATTTGGTCATACCCTCTTCACTTGAGGCTTTCCTAAAAGCTCAAGGGACTTAGTGATGAGTGGTGCACCCAACCCAATGGGTTTGGGTCAGCCATTTGGTCCCTAGACCAAACCCCAGCTTAAAATTGAATTTCAAACTCCCTCAGCTCAAATTAAGCACATGGAGGTTGGCAATCCACTCCTTGGATCAAATCGACCATGTGCACACTCAAATAGATCAAACAACCCCTCAATCTCATCAATTGGATCAAAATGGCATTGGACATCGTCCGATCCTTCAAGGGGAGATATACTCCCCTAATTCACTTTTTCATTCACCCTCAGATTGAAGAGGAAGCAGGCATCATGGAGAGCACTCCCAAGCTTCTTAGAGGATTAGAATTCCCATTTCTCAATTTTGCATAATGCAAAATAGGGAGCTCAAATTAGAACAATTTCTTCTACACTTGATTTCCTTCCAATTGCTCACTTCATAGGAGCTAAGTCGAGTGCAAGCTTCTATTGGAGTTCCCATAGCAAGGAAGAATCAATTCAATCAAAGTCAAAGCCCAAGTGAAGGAGTTGGTCCATATTGATCCACTCAATCTCAAGTGCTCAAACTTCAGTCCTCAGAGAAGCTTCTCGAATTGAGCATCGGTGATCGCCTCCGGTGAGGTATGGAATTTTCTGATCACTAAACTCTATGTGGTGTGGAGCGTTGTGAAAAAAATTTTCACCTCATCATTTTTTGATCATTGGATTTTCCGCTTTCTATTTTTAGATGGTGTAGGTTGAACTTGGTGTGAATCCATACTATATCGAGCTCGGATCTTTCCCTTGATCATGGACGGTCTCTGTTGATCAAGGGGAAGAACTAGGATCATCTCAGCCATCCATCCATCCATGCATTTTAGATGGACATTTGAGATTACTTAGCACGTTTAGAACTTTAATTACCCTTTTAAAATTGCGGGGGGATCCTTAGCCGTCCAATATTTGATCGGACGATAGAGAATATAGGAGCGTGCGCTGCCACCGTTATTTGTGAGGTGACAACTTAAGTTGTCACCTCGAATACGTGTAAATCGACCACCGCCATGTGCGCGTGAGCCAAGGATTAGTTAGGGATTATTTAAAATGCTTAATTAATTTCTAATTAATCCATGGATCTTCAAAAATGCATAACTCTTCATAGAAAATTCAGACAAATATGGAATAAAAACCCATAGATAGATAATTAAACTAGAACATTTTAAAATTAATTTTGATGAGTTTTAAATTATGATTTTTCTGAATTTGGGTTTTATTAGAAAGTGTATTTTGCTATTCTTTGATTAGGTCTCGATTAATCCCAAATTTCTTGGGTAATTTTAGGGATGACCTACCTCCTCTAATTTTCTTGGAATTTATTGAAGGCTTTATTAGAGTAATTACATATGGTTTTCATAATTACCCTTCTCATATAATTAAACATAATTAGGATATGATTAGTGGATTTACCCTATGATTAGGGTTGATTAAGGACAGATCCAATAAGTAGGAAGTTTATGGAATAATTTTGGGGCATTTCCCTTAAGCTATTCCCTAAACCCCCTCTTCTCTCCTTAATCTCCTATTAATTAAGGGTTAATTCATTAATTATCCCCTTAATCAATTTCTAAAAATTCTAAAAATTTCTAGAACTTAATTAATCTACCTTGGGTAGATGCTTAGGTGTTTAATAGCCTAAGTTTAATTAAGGAAATCAAAACCCAATTCACATGTGTGAAAGGGTGTTTTGAAATTACTTAAGCTAAACCCCTTAGCTTAATTAACTTTTAATTGTGAGCCAAATTGCATTATGCCTTTTTTTATTAGGTGCATTACAAATTTAAATTCCTTGTGGGTTTTGTCATCTCATTGGCTCATAATTATTTAGTTAATTCTTAAGGTGGTGTAGGTGGGGTTAATTAAGCTTCATACCTTAACCTAATCAATGCATAAAATGGATCTAATTATCTAAAAATTAAACAAAATATAAAACACATGTGGAATGGGTTAGAAACAAACTCATCTCACCTTTTCAAAATTAAATCAAACTTCAAACTAAACAAAATCATTTGAAATTCACTTTGATTTATTCTAAATTTTCTTATTCTATAAGAATGTCTTTAGGATTTAAGTAAAGTGAGTTTGTTTACATGCTTTCATTACTTTGGATCTTTCCCAACATGTTAAATGTATGTCATGTGATTTATGCATTCATATTTTGAAATTCAAATTTTAGAATGAAATTGTTTAATTTATGTCAAATTTGCATGTGTTGGCTAAAGCAGAAATATGAGTGGCTATTATCACTACTAAATCTAAATTATTTTCAAAATACATAAATCAAATACCAAATCTAAAAGTGTGCTACTTATACTTTAATTATAAGCTTGCATGTGATAGATTATAAAGTCATGTTTAGTGTAGTTTTTCCTTTCTTTCTTATGTTAGCATAGTTTTGAATAGGAGTTGGTAAGATGTAGGGTTCATTTGAAAAGAAGCCAACACTAATTCTATACCCTATTTATCCCTATGCTATCATTTAAGAAGGGTTACCTATACTGCATACATAAATTGCATAAGATAAAATGAATCCATTAAACAACTCTTGCATATTCCTTTTCTATTTCAATTCTTTTATATGCATGTTTATATTTAAGAAAAGTGGTATATTAGTCTGGACAATCTTGAGGTTGTGAGACTTTAAGTGGCCATAACTACACCTCTAGTTAACAATGGTGCTGTACTCACATATGCATTTCCTACTTTCATCTATGTATGTAAAAATTTAGATAAGAAAAACCCTTTCTACTTAAGAAAAATCATGCATATTCAACTTCTAAATTTTCTTAAATGGATTACTTAGCATGCATCATAAAGTGTTTTAAATACTCTCATTTGCATGTATAGATATGCTTAGGGTCCATCCATATGCATGTTATATATGTTGGGGGAAAGAAATGAAGTAATGTGTGTTATGTGAATTTTGATTCATTTTATTTAATCTTAAAATGCCTTTCTTTTTGAATAGGTTTGTTTAGAGTTTATCTAAACTTAGGATTGATTAAAGATGTAATCAAAACATTCACCTAAAATGAAACTAAAAATGTGAACCTACTTTAGAAAATTACTTAGGTTAGGAAGGAAGAGAAGTTCTCTTCTCTTTCTCTCTCTTCATAACTTAGTAATTAATTGTAGGTTTCACTTAAACCTAATTAAAATATGAAATAAAACCAACCCAAAATACTTAAACAACTTAAATGAAACCCTCCTCTAAGTTGAACATGCTTTTCACACTTATAAACTTTAAACCTAAAGTCATAACTAAGCATACCACACAAACCTTCAAAGCACACATTAGCCTAAGTCACCACTTCTAGCCTTAGGTTAGGTGGTGCATGGTTTGATGTTTATTTTGTTTTTTGTGATATATGTTTTTTTGGATGTTAGGTGTATGCTCATAGAATGAATGGTAGATGTTCTTAGTCTAACTATTCTTCTCTGAGATTGTGCTTAAGGCTATCATAAATAAAAATATAAATGCTTTTGCTTGCGGTGCTTTATACCCCTAGCATAATCCATAGGGTGGACTTAGTCACCCATGTGTGGGTGATAAGTCCATATACATGCTTGGGATTTGTGTGGTGTGTTTTAGCTAACCTTTATTTTGCTGTTAGTTAGATTTTCATTTTCCTTTTCATGTAAAATTTGTATAATTAGGATTTTGGAATGATTGTTATGGGGATTAGGATGAGCATTGGTCATAAGATCCTATCTTATGCACCATGTGAAGCCTTGAGCATCCACCTTCCAACCATCCAAAGAAGGAACCAAAGAAGAAAGAAAAAAGAAAGAAAGAAAAGAAGAATAAAGCTTGAAGACCCCATAACAATGAATTCCTTTGCTTAATTGTAATTTAATTCATTTTATAATCGGTTTGTATAAGGGAGCTCTACCCATTTGATATTTTTGGGTTTGTCGGTGGTGCGACCACAACCATTTATTTTTTTTTTGGATTAGCTTTATAAATTGATTGATGATTTGTTTAGCTTTTGCATTAAGTGGCATGATTTTCTAGTTTCTTCTTGCTTTATGTATGGCTGGATGTGGATTAGGCTCTTTAGAAAAATAAATCTTTTACCCAACTTAACAATTCAAATTAAAATTAAACAACTCATAACCTCACCTAAAGCTTAGGTTTAAAATCAAGATAAAAGAATTAGCAACCCCTTAGCTGGATGAGCATTTCTTTATAATATCATGCACAAATGTATCTTATTTCACTCTTGATTGAAGGGCTTCTACCTTTGCCAGAAAACTTGGCTTGACCTTTGAGAGCCATGGTGGAAACTCACCTCCTCCCTTCTCACTGATTTTGGCCAATAAACTGACTTCTCATGCATTAGTCATAAAAATTTGATTAGACTGAATCAAAATAATTGTCCAAAAATGAAATAAAGTGAAATTTGAATTGAATTAGATTTAGGTCATTTGAAGCATGCCTTTTACATGATCTAGTCTCTTTAGGGAGTGAGTTTAAGGACTTAGTCTCTTAAATAAATATAGCTATCTTGCATAAGCATAAAGACTTTACATGTATTTAAAATCATAGGAGGAGTTAGTTGGCCACCCCAAGTGGTTGTAAGTCCAAGTCAAGTGGTTTGTCCTCTCTTGTGGAGGCAAACAAATTACCCATTTTTGCCTTAGATTTAGGTTGTGCTTCCCGCCTTCGTCGAAGCTCCCGAGATTTAGGTTTTGATGTTACTTCTCCCCTTTGTGGTTCATAGGAATAATTCCTCACCTCTTAGGCATTTCCTTAATCTTATGTTAAGAAATCTTAAGTCCTAAATTTCTAATAAAAAATACAACTCAAACAAACTAAATCAATTTCTAAAATGTAAAGCCCATATAGGATAGAGATGCTCTAGGTTTCTAGCATCATGCATCTCTACTTATCTTCCATTTTGGTTTTGATAACTTTTGATCAATCCCATTTGATCTTCAAAATAATATTGATAGTCCTTCTATTAAAATCTTCAAAGATAATCATTTACCTGAGAGTTTTCTAGATGTCATCCCGATGTAATTAACTATGGGGCTTTCCTTGAGAACTTAATGAAGATTTAAAATAAACTACTTTACTTTTCATGTAAAGTAGGGAAGAATCTGGTACATATACACCCATCATAGAGTCCTTATTGAGGTGATTGGTTCCATTAAAGGGTAGTGACTTCTATCTCTTAGATATACTATTTCTAATGATGCAATCATCTAAATAAGTACATCATGGATCGTGACATCTAAGATGAATTTTTTTAGGTGTTGCCTCTTTCATTTCTCCCCCACAGATTTGAAGGCATCATAAGAATTTATTCACCAAAGATTTTTCTAACGACTCCGCTAGGGATGGTTCCTCTCTCCATCTTTAGTAAATGATCATTGTCTTTGAGTATCGATAGTGGATTTGTACTCTGGTATGAATCCAAGAGTATCCTTCTTTCCATTGGCACTTAACTCATTTCATTCTTGAGTTGAGTTAGCCAACATCTTTAGGTTTTAGGATTACATTCCTTGTTGGTCTTAAAAGCCTCGTTGGGTTCTCCAATGGGTAACATAAAAAGATCTAAATAAAAAAGAAAGCATCTTAAAGACTTCCTCCTTACCATTTTCATGATAAGGAAAGGTTCATCCTAAAATAATAAACTTCTATAAAGAACTTTGCTTTTTCAAAAAACATTTTTACAAAAAATGCACTTAATAAAATATTTTTGACAAAATTTTGTCACCCTCATTTAACAATTCCCATAATTGTTACATGTAGGGATTTTCAAAAATAAAACTAAATAAAATTTTCCAAAAGCACAAATGAACATCTTCTTTCAATTCACTTTGATGAAGATTTCATTTTCAAAATAAAATGAAACAATCATCCAAAAATCACAATCATAATCATAAAATTTTCAAAAGCACAAATTTTTATATTCAATACACTCACACTTATTGAATGGAAAGTTCATTTGTAAATAAAATTAAAATTTTTGCTATGAACACCATCATTTAATATACTGATTTATTAAATGAAAATTTCATTCAACTAAAAAAAAAAAATATCATTTAGAAATCCCACTTAAACATATTCACATATGTTTTAAGTTTAGTTCCTCTCTTTCAAAAAAAACAATCACACACACAAAAAATTTCACATTTCAAAATAAAATTGATCTCCATTCTACATACCTAAATTTGTTGAATGGGTCCTCTTTTCAAAAATTAAAACTTCAACAATCATATTTCAAATTTTTTTGAACACATTTGGAAACACTTAGCATACTTAGTGTTTCAAATCAAAATCAAAATCAATCATGTTTCAAAATTTCAATATTTGGAACCTCACTTAACATACACAATTTATTAAGTGAAGTATCTAAAATCCAAACATTCAAAATTTTCAAACACATTTGGAACCTCACTTAATATACCCAAATTTGTTAAATGAAGTCTCAAAATCAAAAAAAAAATTTTTTTGAAATTTTATTTAGCATCAAGTTTCTAAAATTTTCCAAATCAAAATCAAAATCAACAATCATATTTCAAAATTTTCAACAATTTGGAACTTTTATTCCTCAAATTTGTTAAAAGTATCCAAATCAAATTTCAAACATTTTGGAACCTCATAACATACCCAAATTTGTTGTTATGTCAAGTCTAAATCCCAAATCAAAAAATTCAAACATTTTATTTCATTTAATCAAATATTCATTGAAATCTCCAAATCAAATCAAATCAACAATCATATTTAAATTTTAAACACATTTGGAACTCATACCCAAATTTGTGAAGTCTCCAAATCAAAATTCAAAATTTTCCAATTTGGAAGTTCATTTAACATACCCAAATTTGTTAAGTAAATCCAATCAAATCAAATTTCAAAACATATTTGGAACTCACCTAGCATCTTCAAATTTGCTAAGTGAAGTTTCCAAAGTCAAAATAAAAATTTTCAAACACCTTTGGAACTTCCTTAGCATACCAAATTTGCTAAGGAAGTTTCCATTTTCAAAACAAAATAAAATCAAAATTTTAAACACACCATTTGAATTTCATTTAGCATACTAAATTTTCTAAGTAAAATTTCATCTCAAAAAAACTAAGGGACTTCATCTTTAGCATACCAATTTGCTAAAGTTGAATCTCACATTCAATCATAAAAAAAAACAAACATAGGATCTCCTTATACCAAATTTCCTAAGAATCTACTTTCAAAAATCAAACATTCAAATACAAATGAAATATTAGGATTTTCTTTACATACCTAAATTTGTTAAGAATCTATTTTCAAAATAAACAAAATACACTTGGTTCTTCACTTAGCATACCTAAATTTGCTAAGTAAGAATTCCAAAAAAAAATCAAATAAAACAAATTCACAAAAGAAACAATCACATTTCTTACTTAGCATACCTAAATTTGCTAAGTAAGTAATTCAAAAAAAAATTCAACAAAAACAAAACCAATTTGACCCTTACTTTAACATACCTAAATTTGTTAAAGGAAAGGGTTTCAAATCAAATTCAAATAACAATGAACTTATGGAAGCATCCCATCAAATTTTGAATCCATATTTCAACATACCAAATTTATTGAAATTTGGATTCATATTCAAATTCCTCTTTCAATCAATCTTTTTAAATTCATTTAAACCCCACTTAACACTTCCCAAGTTGTTGGATGTGGGTTGAAATTTTTAAAATTCAAAATTCAAAATCTATGGAGGTAGAAAATTAATACAAGTTCATTTCTCATTGCAGATTCTTTTATTCATTTGTATGCAGTTGATTAGATTTCTTCTAGTGCGATAGCTTCTCAAAAAATTTGTCTTTTATACTATGGATCTAGCTTTAGATCAAGTTGACTTCCCTCATCTAGACCATACCCATGATCCACTTTTTTGCCATTTGAGGGCATCACTTGTGAGGCATTCCTCACATGGAAGAAGGTGGCGGTAAGCCTTGGGTATCAATCGATGTCTCTTAATTGAAGAGGAAAGCGTGATACACAAACTTTAGTTGATCGGTTGCCCATGCAGGTAGTAGATTCTTGCTCATCCCAGTTACCCATGTTGCCCCAGTGCAGGCTAGCACCCTACCATCTGTACCCTCCAAGGGTAAGGCTCACCTGGTTTCAGGGCTTGCCTCCCCTCATCTTACTCGTACCCAGCATAGGAATAAGAACCATATGATCAAATGATTCCACACTCGGATAGCTAGAGAGCTGAAAAGATGGATGGATGAGTCTCCCATGATCACTTCACCACTGGTTATAGAAAACCAGTTATTGATTATATTCTCTGATGGCATAACCTGAGTATGAAGTGTGAACCATAGCTATCTGAACAACATGCCATTGAGATTCTCTTGAAGAATATCCATGGCCCTGTCGCCTTCATACCCTGTCGCCTTCATACTTAAGGGCTTTACTATCAAGGTATTTGAGAAGCTAATCAACAAGGCGACTAGTCACATAAGGAGGATAGTTGCCTTTTCAGATCGGTTTCCCAGAAAAATCCCAGATCTATGAGAAGAAACTTGGAGCAATAGCGGTGACAAGGAAAAGCATAGAGATCAATCAGAGCTCTGATAGCCTCCACCTCCTTTGCCACCGGTGAAACCTAGCCTCCACCATAGCCTCCACAGCCGGATAGCATCACCATACCACCACCGGAGGGCGCATATCGGGTGGTATGGTCCACCTACTCTTTTAGATAAGTTAAACAAAATTTATTCTTTTAAGAGGAGGTAATCGAAAAATCTTTAAGAATCTCTTAAAGAAACTTTTTTACTGCAGCCTAGGAGATCGAGGAGAATGCAAAAGTAATGATCCAAACTTTTGCCCTTGCCACCACATAGGCCACATTTTAGGGCTTTACATTCAAGACTAGCTTGAACACGGTTCAGAGAGTCTGTAGTTATCCCAAAGGAATACCTTATGGAACAACCCTCCAGTTCCATTAGGGTAATCCTTGGGGATACAAGTGATCCTACCAAAACCAAAGAAGGTTGGTACATCTCTTTGTCTAAAACTTCTTAGAAAATAATTCAAAAGATCAAGAAACTTTCCTTGAGGTGCAGGTCACTCAAACCTCAACCAAGGAAGGTTTGCAGTTGCATGCCAACTCTAGGAAAATGGGAGTTTAGTAGTAGCAACAATAGCATGTGTTCCGGGATAGCCCTTGCTGACCATTGTGTCGCCTTTGCTTAGTTACTTCCACACTAGTGACTTCTTCCATTACATTTAGCTCTTCTGTTTCTTTTGTTAGTAGAACTCTTATATCAGCAGATAAAGGCATCAAATCCCTTACTCCACTTACTCTACTTGACTTCTACATTGTACACCCAAATAAATACTTCCAAGAAATTAAATAATAAAGCTAGTTTTAATTACATCTATGTCTCTTCTGATGAGTTGTCTTCTTCTATTACTAATGATAACTCTCCAAGTCTAATTAACTATAATAATTCTGATCTTCCTCTTTCTGATTCAGAGTTGGACTTTCCAACTCTAAATACTATGGGTTCACCTCTTGAGATAGACTTGGAATCATCCGATTTTGAGAGTTTCATAAGAGAAGCTGTAGGTGAGCCTGAAGTACAAGTGGAACTTGTCACCACCTTGCCTTAAGAGAATACCGAAGTCAACCTCTGTAGTAGCAAGATTCTACCTCGTAGGGTAGCACCTCAAGATAGAGGGAAATAAGTCATTGGTACTAAAGATTGACAAGCCCTTCCACAAAATGCTCCACCCTTGGATATACTTGTGGAAGACCAGCTGAAGGTGGACTACAACGTCCTTTCTCATCTAAGAAAGTATCATCTAAGCATATATGATGCCTTGTCTTATCTAAAGAGATGAGGGATCACTAATCAAGGCTCTCTTGATCATGAAATATGCTTATCGACTACTATAGGTGAGGAAGCACACTATGCAAGAAGCCCAAGGGATCACCTTCAGATGAAGACCTTCTCTTGGGGACTTGGAGCACAAGTCCCTACATTACATCCATGGACAAGTTCTTGCGTTCTTGGATTCAAGTGCATCGGTGAACATTATGAGTCTAAGACCCACCTATGAAGATCGACATCTACACTCAGGAGATAAGATGATATTGAGAGGATTCAATGATCAAGGTGAGTAGGCTTTAGGTTCTAGAGTGTTGCCATTGGAGATCGGTGAGTGGAAGACTGAAGCCAAGTTATACATCATTGATTCGAATAATTCGTTCACTGCTTTGCTTGGTAAGCCTTGGATACGTTAGAACAAGATCATTCCATCCTCCCTTCATCAGTGCATCAAATTCAGAAAAGATGGAATTGAGTACTGCGTCAATGGAGACGAAAAGCCATTTCAGTTAGAGAGGTTGAGGTCTATGTGGATGCAACCTACTATCTTTCTCAAAACACCCTTCCTCATGAACTTGGACAAAATTCAAATGTAAATGCAAAAGCAAAAAAATAAATAAAGCAAAAGAAAAGATAAAAGAAAATGAAAAGAAAAAAAAAAGTCTAAGTGAGCAAGAAAGGGGAATTAAAGAAGAAGTAGATCTGCATATCACATTCCACCCACAATTCATTCCATCATATGGACATGTGGGTAGGATGGCTCAACCTCCACCAGGTAGAGGAGAAAAGCGGTAGTTAGAGGTGGAGACCCCTAGTTGGCCTTCATAAGGTCGTGTTAGGTTCATAGGGTACCCCTCTATTCACATGACTTGGAATCAGCTCGAGGATGAGTCTAATGTGATTAGTATACCAACCCCTCTCAGTGTGTTCCATTGGAGGTGACTTTTGATCCAGCCAGAGATGAAGACTAGGCCTCCAAGCAAAGCAAAGTATTTGAATCTGATTTATGTGAAACTATTCGATAGTAGTAGGGAGCCTTAGCTCTTACCTCACTTACATCTTAGAAAGTTGAAGGTTTAGTAGTTAAGGAAGTCCCTAAGTCTTCCAATGACACAAAGTAGAAGAGGTTCTTTTTGGGTTCATCATCCTCAAGTCCAGAGCTTGATGTAGGACTTGAGGAAGATACTTTTAAAGAATTAATGGAATTACCTTTTGAGTTTTACTCGCTTTGTGTTCAAAATCTTATAGAAGGTTTAGTTCCTCACACATGGTCCAGGTTGGAATACTTTGAAAGATATGGAACAATACAGGTGAAGCACAATCAAAAGCGACTAGGATTGCAGTGGGTCCGGTCGATGAATTATTTCTATGTTACCAACCATTTGGAATCTGATAAGTTCTTCTCACACATCCCCAACTCTTATGAGAATGTGTGTTTAGAAACTTCAGATGATCCAAATGATCACCAAGTTAAAGAGGCACTGCTAGAATTTGAAGAGGAGATTCATCCAACAATCGACAAGCTTAAAGAAATAGAAGGAAATCCATGCCCGACATAAATTAGTTTGTTGTTGCATGAAGAAGAAACCAATGACTTAGTTAGAACATTGACTGGTTTAAAGACTACTTTGCATGGAGTTATAAAGAAATGCCCGGATTATCTCTTGGCATAGCAGTCCATAAGCTAGCAATAGACCGTAACATTACCCCTATTAAGCAAGCTCCTAGATGCATGCAATTAGAAATTGAACAACAGGTCATTTCTGAAGTTAAGAAACTGATCAATGTTGGTTTCATCAGAAAGAAAGATATCCCACCTGGTTAGCTAGTGTCATCCTAGTTAAGAAGAAGAATGGCCAAATTCACATTTGCATCAATTTTAGAGATTTAAACAATGCATGTCCTAAGGATGAGTTTCCTCTTCCTATACCATAATTAATGGTAGACATTACCTCATCTCATGCAGTCTTCTCTTTCATGGATGGGTCATCTGGCTATAACCAAATCAAGATGTCTCCTGAATATGAAAGAAACACTGCTTTTCAAACCCCGATCAGAATCTTCTATTATAGGGTCATGCCTTTTGGCCTTAAAAATGCTAGTGTTACATACCAACGGGCCATGACTCAGATCTTCAACGAACTCATCCATCATCAAATTGAGTGCTACGTTGATGATCTAGTAGTCAAGAGCAGAGAAAAGGAAGACCACCTCTTTGACTTGAGAGTAGTTTTTGAATGGTTAAGATAATATAACCATAAAATGAATCCCCTAAAGTGTGCATTCAGAGTCACTTCACAAAAATTCCTTGGGTTTGTTGTTCGACATCGATGAATAGAAATAGATCCTGAAAAGATTAAATCTATCTTAGAAATTTTACCTCCTAAGAGTTTAACTCAACACAGATCCTTTCAAGGATGGCTGACATATCTAATGTGCTTTATCTTAAACCTATTGGGGAGATGCAAGCCATTCTCAGCACTTGTCAAAAAGGATGCCAAGTTTAAGTGGGATGACAAGTGCCGACATGCCTTCAAGACATCAAAGAGGTGAAGCGCCAGTTCTAGCGACCTATCTGGGCAAAGCGATCCTTTACAATGTTGCATTAGATGACTCTCTCGGTGCTCTATTGGCCCAAGCCATTGATGGGGGAAGGAAAGCGTACTCTACTGCCTCAGCCATCGTTTGATCCATCTTTGAGCAAATTATCCACCTATTGAAAATTATTGCTTGATCTTGCATCTCGGACATCACTACATGCTTTCTCATAAGTGAACTTGATCTCTCAAACCAATCCATTGTAGTATCTCATGACGCAACACTTTTGACGTTTGGCTCATTGTCCATGATACTCTAGTTTGATATCACATTTGTACCCCTCATGCGGTGAAAGGTGCACTAAGATTTCTTAGCAACACACCACTTCTGATTCTCGCTTAGTGATAATCTCCCGATGAACAAATCATGAACTTAGGGGAGCCAATTACCAATGGAGATGTATTTTGATGCTTCTTTTCTTAAAGGTGAAGCACCATTCTCCCGGGAAGGGGTAGGAATAGTTCTTCTAACTTTAAACTATGATGTGATGAGATTCTCATACTATCTTTCCAACCCTACAACAATGAAGGCGTATGAGGCTGAATTTTGCAGGTTAGCCATCACTATCGATGTCAAGAGCATCAACATCTTTGGGATTCTCGGTTGGTCATCAACCAGTATTGGGTCTACGTTCTCAAGCCAAGCTTCATCATTACTACAAGTATACCATGGCTGATTCTTGAAGTCACCATCTACAAGGTTCCTCGAGTAGAGAACACAGTTGCAGATGCTTTGGCCAAACTTACCAAAAAGTTGGCATGTCTGGAAGATGAGTCCATTTCAATAAGGGTCCAAAATAGATAAGTCTATCCCTTATTGATTATGAACTCATCGAGAGACTTTCTCTTGAAGGGCAGGTTGCCGTTGCCAAAATGGATAAGGAGTTATATTGAAGGCAACTGTTCATAGATTACTTGAACATTGACAAACTACCTCAAGAGAAATCACAAACCTATCAGGTGAAACAGAGAGCTCTTTCCTATGCTCTTATTTATGGCACCCTGTACCACCGGTCCTTTGACCAGATGTGGTTACGTTGTTTAGACAAACACGAAGCCCATGGCATTGTAACTATAGTCTACATGTGGAGCTCATCAATCGGTCCAAGATGAAGATGAAGATTAATAGACTTGGATACTACAAGCCTTCGATGATCACAGATTACATGGATGTAGCTAGGAGATGCCATCAGTGTTAGGTGCATGGTGTGGTCCTCCACCAGCCACCCAACATTCTACACCCTACTTTGGCTTCATGGCCATTTGAGTGTTGGGGTACTAACATTGTAGGTCCGATCAATCTGCCTTCTTCCAAGGGGCATCGATTCATCTTAGCTACTACCAACTACTTTTCTAAGTTGGCGGAAGCCATCCCACTCAGAGAGGTCACAACTCACCACATGCTTCAGTTCTTCAAGAACCATATCGTATATAGGTTCAGGGTGCCTCAACAAATTATATCTAATAATGATACTACATTCAAAAGCATGAAGATCAACAACTTCGCCAGAAGACATGATATAGATTGGAGATACTCCACCATCTATTATTCTAGAGCTAATAGTTTAGCAGAAGAATTCAACAAAACTCTCATCCAAACACTTAAGAAGACTCTTGATGACAGAAAATGATAGTGGAATGAGCAGTTGGTTGAAGCCTTGTGGGCCTACCGCACCACATACCAAACTCCAACTCAGTCTGCCCTATTTTCCATTGTGTATCAATTCAAAGTCGTTCTTCCCTTAGAAGTTCAACTCCTGTCACTAAGGATAGCATTGGGTAATAAGATCACTATAGAGCAGAATGCAAAGTTGCGGTTAGAAGAGCTCGAAGGTTTGGAGGAAAAGTCACCTACGGGCGTGTCAGAACCTCGAGTTGTACAAGGCCAAAATGATTCAAGCTCACAACAAGCTGGTCCGCCCTAGGTCTTTCCGAGTAGGAGAACTTGTGTTGGTCCTAAGGAGACCAAGTGTTGCTCATCAAAAGATGGGAGGCAATTTTGAACCCACTTGGGAAGGCCCCTAAGTCATAGAGAAGGCCTACCAAGGAGAATCTTATCAGGTTATTGATTGTAAAGGGGAACACCCGATGCTTCCAATTAATGGGCTATATCTAAAGAAATATTGCCCATGAAATAAAAAAACTTGTTTGAAAATAATTCATTAATAAAAAGAATAAAATCTGATTCCATTCATCAAATATTCTCTTCTTTCGAAGTGTTGTTTGCTTATCTTGTCGCGTGATGTATTTAGGGTAGGTGTAAGTGTCCCCCAGTGGCATCCTATCCCTTTTTCACAACATAAACATAATCTCCTGATGCTATTAGAATAGGTGTAAGAGAACCTGAGATGCATCCTATTTTGATTAGCATAACTAAGTTAGGTGTGAGAGAACCCAAGCGGCATCTTTTCTTAGTGGGAATTCTTATTGCCATCCGTGGTATCATTTTATAATTTCTCAACATGTTTTAAGGTAGGTGTAAGAGTCTCCCAGAGGCACCCTATTCTTTTTAACACATGCATAACAACAAACACAAATCTTTTATCTCGAGTTATTTTTAATGTGGGAGCAAGCCCTCTATGGCACTCACTCATTAGCTGCTCTACGTCAGGTCTACATGCTACCTGGCTAGTATGTCACCCTAGTGGTCATTTATTGGAAGATGTGAGTCCCCGTGCTTTCTTCCTAACTTGACCATTATAAACAAACGAATGCCTTGTTAGTATGGTATGCTTCATTGCCCAGCCAGTAAGCTATCTCAGGGTTGACTTTGTTAAAGAAGATGTGAGTCCCCGTGCTTTCTTCTTGAACTAGCCATCATGTTCTAACTAGGTTGTGTACTTTTGAGATTTAGGATAAATCCCTAGAGGCTCCTTTCCTCTTGACTACTTTTGAGTTGATAGAAATCCCCCAGTGGCATTCACTCAATAGTCACCCTAGGTCAGATAGCAACTGTCAAGCCGAAGATAGACTATCCCAACAGTTAATTCCTCTATAGAAGGATGTGAGTCCCCGAGCTTTCTTCCTAGGATGATTGTTGCAAACCGAAGGGAACCTTAGGTTGGTTGGTGTTCACTATGTTGATAGCTACTCACCCGGTGAGTACACCGCTCATGGTAGATATTAGTCTCCGAGCTTTCTCCTTGAGTTGGGCACCAAATAATTATGGGATATATGACTAGCCATGCATTTTCTCCAGGGGTTGGATTAAGCCCTTACCGGCCCCATCCCGTGTGGGAACTCTATTTGGATCAAGTCCTTTGTGACCCTATTTAGATACTACCTGGGTCACTTTTAGATTAGACAATTCCCCTTTCCTAGTAGACACCCATATGGTTGGAAAATTTGTTCAACAGATGCGCAGATTCTCCCTTGGTTCATTAAATCTAAGATTGGTCTAGGCTGATATAAGCTCCTTCTCAGTTTGATACCTCGCAAACTAACAGGGTCCACGATAAAATAAACCAAACAAAACAAATAAAAATTAATTCGCTTGTGGATTAGGATTTCAAGCCCCCAAAGGGCCCCTTTTCCCAAGCAGGCATCCTATCTTTAGGGCAATATCAGAAACACTCCCTATAGGAATTGCCTGACAACTTGAGTTGAGATAAATCCTTGGGTCGGTACTCACTCATGTCACCCTTAGGTGATCAATCTTTTGTCATAGGTTACCAGATCATTCGCTTTGAAAGAGGTAAGACTATGATGCATTCTTTTTGTATGCAAACTATGGCAGCCCTAGGTCAAGTTCAATTTGTTGCCCAAAGCAAATGATCACCTAGGTTGTCTTTTCTAGTGGAAGATTTGTGTCCCCAAGCTTTCTTCCCTTCAATTAATCATTGCAAATCGAAAGGCACTCCTTTGGTCGGATAGTTCTCCCTTCGGCCAGGAAGCTACTCCCTTTGGTTCAATAAATTTAAGATAGGCCTAGGCTTCTATAAGCTTCTTCTCAGTGTGATCCATCGCAAACTAATGAAATCAATCAAAATAAACAAATCTAAAAATGAAATTAATCATTGACTATTCTTGAGCTGATCTAAGTCCCCCAGTGGCATTGGCTCAATAGTCAGGGCTTGGTCGGGTTCGATTTGTTACCCAAAGCAACTAATCACCGCAGTAGTTCCTTGTTTCTAGAAGATGTGAGTCCCCATGCTTTCTTCTTAATATTTGACCATTGGATACCAAAAGGCATCTCCCCTTTGGTTGGATAGTCCTACCTCATGGTGGATAGACTTATCCCTTTGAATTGGTAAATCTGAGTTAGGTCTAGGCTTCCATGTCCCCTACTCAGTGCAGTTCATCGTAAACCTATGGGATCAATCATAATCAGAATAAATAAAACTAAAAATGAAATCAATCTTGACTATCTTTTAGTCGATCTAAGTCTCCAGCGGTATTCACTCAATAGTCAGCCCTAGGTTGGGTTTAATCTATTGCCTTGCCAATAGATTACCCTAGCAACTGGTCCTTACTTAGAGAATGTAAGTATAGTATGCTTTCTTCCTAATTCAATTGATGTATACTAAAAGGCATCCCTTTGGTTAGCTGGTCCTACTATGTGCTTAGTAGACCACCCCTTTGGATTGATAAATCAGATAGTCTTAGCCTCATGGCTCTATTAATCTTACAAACCAATAGGGTTCTTCCTAAAGAAAATTCAAACCTAACAAAACAAAAATCAAAACAAATTCAACCCTTTCCCTAGTGGAGATCTCTTCCTAGTGAGATTTAAATCAAATCAAACCTTTCATCTCCTTGTAGATGACTTGAACTTGCTTCCCTAGTAGAAGGTTCACACTCCATCCCTTAGTGGATTTCATCCCTCTCTCTTATGTCTTGGACATAAGTAGAGCCATAATGCACTAAGTTCTAGATTCTTTCTTTTCCTTGTGTTAAGGATAGATTTTTTCTATTAGTGCTTGTGATGTTGATCATTTTGGTCAACACCAATAATGCGTGTTCCTTGGGTCATCACACTTATTCTTGTTGACCTCATTTTAGAATGAGCTCTCAACCTCCATTTTAGACATAGGAATTCTCTTAGACTTTAAGAGTTCCTTAGTCTTAAGACACATCTAGTGATTAGGTGGATGCTACCAGCTAGAAGACTTAGAAGAGTTAACCATAGAATAGTCATGCTTAGGGTGTTAGGAAAATTTCCTACCCTTAGCTTAAACCATTCCTCACTTTCCTTCTTCAAGTCAAACTCCAAATCAATTCTATTTGTTTTCTCCAAACTCAAATCAATTTCATGATTGATAGAATTCCATGATTGAAACCCATGATCAAAATCCATCAAAATTCCTAAGTCCAATTTTCTAAGTCCTTAATCTTCCAAGGACTTATTCAAAATCATGATTCAAACCTATTCAAATCTTTGAGATTTTCTCATGACCCATTTATATTCTCATTTATATTCATATTTATAAATGAATCATAAATTCAAACCCATCAAATCAAATTCAAAATTCAAAATCAATTCATGAAAATTTTCTTAAATCCCTTTAATTTTCCATTAAAGGACTTAGCCCAAAATCAATCCTAAATCATGAGAAAACTCATTCAAATTCATGGGATTTTCTCAAAACTTATTTATATTTTCATTTATATTCTCATATATTAATAAAATATAAATACAAATCATTTAAATTCAAGGCAAAAATTGAAATCCAAGTTAAAATTCCTTTAAATCCTTTAAATTCCTTTTAATGGACTTAATTTAAATCATGATCAAACTCATTCAAATTCATGGGATTTTCTCAAAACTTATTTAAATTCTCATTTATATTCTCATATATAAATGAAATATATTATATCAATCAAATCCAATTCAAAATTAAATTTCATGAAATTCCTTAAATCCTTTAAATTCCCTTTAATGAATTTAACCTAAATCATGATTAAACCACTTCAAATCCTTAAAATTTTCTCATGATCCATTTATATTCTCATTTATATTCACATATATGTAAATGAAATATAAATTAAAACAATCAAAACCAAATCTAAAAAATAAAACTCAAATTCACTCAAAATTCAATCTAAGCCATTCAAGTCAAAATCTTGAATAGCCAAATCAACTTCAAATCAAGCCAAACTCTTGATTTTCTCTCATGATTCGATCAAACCTACAATCATGAGTCTATATATAAATCCAAATTTCAATCAAATAATCAAAACCTAGTTCAAAAACCAAAGCCAAAATCCTTTCATATTCTTCCTTTGAATATGAAGTTTTCAAATGGATCAAAACCCATTTGACTTCAAACCACTTGTAAATAGATTTATATTTCAATCATAAGTCCATATACAAGATCAATCAATTTCAAATCACCCTTTGACCAAGCCATTTGACCAACTTAGGCTCACTTGACCCAAAGTGACCTAAAGTACCCTTATGAGCCAACTTTTGATCCTGATCAAATTGGATTGAACCAAACTCATATATCCCTCTCATCATGATCAACAATCATCATGAGATGATATCAAATTGGGTCAAACCAAGTCAAACCTAAGGGTTGACCAAGTCAATACTTAACCTAAAATGAAACCTTACATAGCCAAATTCCACCATAAGCCAAATTGATTAAAACCATTGATCTAGGTTCACTCACGACCTATGTTTGAACTTGACCAAGCCAACATTTTAGCTTAGCCTAGCCCAATTGGCCCACTTGACCCAAGTTGACCCATTTTGACCTAAAGGGTCAAAATGTGTCAAAATTTGATCTAAGCCAAATTGATTGAAACTAATGGGTCAAGTCCATCCCAAATCACTTGTGGAACTTGAACAAGCCTCAATTGGCCAACTAGCCCAATTGACCTTAGACACATGACTAAAGGGGTCATGTTGAGCTAAAATTGAACTTAACTAAAATTGATTGGAAACAAAGATACCAATCCACTCAATATGACTAACCAAACCCAAACCAACCCTTGACCTACCTCAAATAGGTCAAATGGGTCAAATAGGCCAACTTGACCCATTTGACCTAAGTGAAGTCATATGAGCCAAAACCAAATATATACCAAATTGAATCAAACCAAAGCCACCAAAATATTTCAAATAATCATATGAACTTGATCCAACCCTTGGTTTGACCCAATTTGACCAATTGATCAACTTGACCCAAGTTACCCATTTTGACCTAAATGGGTCAACATGAGCCAAACCCTATCAAATGGATTCCAAATCCAATGAAACTTGGCCAAACCTAGTTTCTCCACATACTCAACATGTTTAAAGTAGAACATAATAAAATGGCCATCCTAACCCTAAGACACAGAATAAATTTTGGCCTAACCATGGGTAATTTGGTCATACCTTGTTCACAATCACTTGAGGCTTTTCTAAAAGCTCAAGGGGACTTAGTGATTAGTGTTGCACCCAACCCAATGGGTTTAGGTTAGCCCATTTGGTCCCTAGACCAAACCCGACCACCTAGCTTAAAATTGATTTTTCAAACTCCCTCTTAACCTCAAATTAAGGAACATGGGAGGTTGGCAATCTACTCTTTGGGTCAAACTGACCATGTGCACACTCAAAATAGATCAAACAGCCCTCCTAATCATCTTCAATTGGATCAAAATGGCATGGACATTGCCGGCCATTCAATCCTTGATGGGGGAGATATACTCTCCCTAATTCACTTCTATTTTCATTCACTCTCTGTCGATTGAAGCTAAGAAATCCAAAGCAATCATCAAAGAGCACTCCCAAGCTTCTTAGAGAAGATTAGAATTACCCATTTCTCAATTTTTCATAATACAAATATAAGGGAGCACAATCCAATAGCCAATTTCTTCCACACTTGATTTCCTTCCGATTGCTCTTGCACACTTCATCTGGGAGCTAAGTCGAGTGCACCTAAGCTTCTATTGGAGCTCCCACAGCAAGGAATGATCAAATTCAATCAAAGCTGAAGCCCAAGTGAAGAGGAGTTGGTCCATACATTGATTCATTTCATCTCAAGTGCTCCAAACTAAAGCAAGGCTTTGTCTCAACCAGACGAAGCTTCTCCGAGGGAATTGAGCATCGGTGATCACTTTCGGCGAGGTATGGAATTTTTTGATCACTAAACTCAATGTGGTGTGGAACTTTATGAAAAAAATTTCACCTCATCATTTTTTGACAGTTGGATTTTCCACTCTATGTCTTTAGATGGTGTGGGTTGAATTTAGTGTGAATCCATGCTAAATTGAGCTTGGATCTTCCCCTTGATCAAGGACGGTCTATGTCGATCAAGGGGAAGAACCAGGATAATCTCAGTTGTCCATACGCATATTTTAGATGGACGGTTGAGATTATTTAGCACGTTTAGAAATCTAATTACCCATTTAAAAATATGGGGGGATCCTTAGTCGTCTGATCTTTGATTGGACGGTAGAGAATATAAGCGCATGTGCCACCATCACCGTTTGTGAGGTGACAACTTAAGTTGTCCCCTCATAGTGCGACACGTGTAAAGTGCGTTGAATGTCGCTGCGAGCCAAGGATTAGTTAGGGATTATTTAAAATGCTTATTTAATTTTTGATTACTCCATAGATCTTCAAAAATGCATAACACTTCATAGAAAATTTAGAAAAATATGAAATAAAAACCCATGGATAGATAATTAAACCTAGAACATTCTAAAATTAATTTTGATGACTTTTAAATTATGATTTTCTCTGAATTTGGATTTTATTGAAAAGTATATTTTGCTAATTACTCTTTCATTAGGCCTTTAATTATTCCCAATTTCTTGGGTAAGTTTTAGGGGATGATCTCTGCCTCTTCTAATTTTCTTGGTATTTATTAAAGGCTTTATTAGAGTAATTCAATATGGGTTCATTAATTACCCTTCTCATATAATTAAATATAATTAGGGTATGATTAGTGGATTTACCCTATGATTAAGGTTGATTAAGGTCAGATCCAGTAAGTAAGAGGTTTATGAAATAATTTTGGTGTATTTCCCTTAAGCTATTCCCTAAACCCCCTCTTCTCTCTTTAATCTCCTCTTAGTTATGGGTTAATTCATTAATTATCCCCTTAATCAATTTCTAAAAATTCTAAGATGTTTTAGAACTTAATTAATCTACTTTGAGTAGATGCTTAGGTGTTTAATAGCCTAAGTTCAATTAAGAAAATCAAAACCCAATTCACATATGTGAAAGGGTGTTTTGAAATTACTTAAGTTAAACCCCTTAGCTTAATTAACTTTTAATTGTGAGCCAAAATGCATTAGGCCTTTTCATTATTAGGTGCATTTCAAATTTAAATTTCTTGTGGGTTTTATGTCATCTCATTGGCTCATAATTATTTAGTTAATTTTTCTAAAGTGGTGTAAGTAAGGGTTAAATAAGCTACTTAATTCATACCTTAACCTAATCAATGCATAAAAATGGATCTAATCATCTAAAAATTAAACAAAAATACAAAATACATGTGGGAATGGGTTAGGAATAGCAAACTAATCTCACTTTTTCAAAATTAAATCAAACTTCAAACTAAATAAAAAACATTTTGAAATTCAGTTTGATTTATTCTAAAGTTTCTTATTCCATAAGAATGGATTTAGGATTTAAGTAAAGTGAGTTTTCTTACATGCTTTCATTACTTTGGATCTCTCCTCAACATGTTAAATTGCACGCCATGTGATTTCATGCATTCATAGTTTTGAAATTCAAATTTTAAAATGAAATTGTTTAATTTATGTCAAATTTGCATGTGTTGGCTAAAGTAGAAATATGAGTGACTATTATCACTACTAAATCCAAATTACTTTCAAAATACATAAATAAAATACCAAATATGAAAGTTTTCTACTTATACTTTAATTATAAGCTTGCATGGGATAGATTATAAAGTCATGCTTAGTGTAGTTTTTCCTTGCTTTCTTATGTTAGCATAGTTTTGAATAGGAGTTGGTAAGATGTAGGGTTCATTTAAAAAGAACCCAACACTTACTTAATTCTATACCATATTTATTCCTATGCTATCATTTAAGAAGGGCTACCTACACTTGCATACATAAATTGCATAAGATAAAATGAATCCATTAAACAACTTTTGCATATTCTTTTTCTATTTCATTTCTTTTATATCCATGTTTGTATTTAAGGAAAGTGGTATATTAGTCTGGACAACCCCGAGGTTGTGGGGCTTTAAGTAGCCCTAAATATGTCTTGTACCTTACACCTCTGGTTAATATTGGTGCTATACTCACTTATGCATTTCTTACTTTCATGTATGTATGTGAAAATTTAGATAAGGAAAACCCTTTCTACTTAAGAAAAATCATGCATGTTCAACTTCTAAATTTTCTTAAATGAATTGCTTAGCATGCATCATAAAGTGTTTTAAATACTCTCATTTGCATGTATAGATGTGCTTAGGGTCCATCCATATGCATGTTATATATTGGGAAAAGAAGTAATGTGTTATGTGAATTTTGATTCATTTTATTTAATCTTAAAATGCCTTTCTTTTTGATTAGGTTTGTTTAAGGTTTATCTAAACTTAGGATTGATTAAAAGATGTAATCAAAACATTCACCTAAAATGAAACTAAAACATGAACCTACTTTAGAAAATTACTTATGGTTAGGGAAGGAAAGAGAAGTTCTTTTCTCTTTCCCTCTCTTCATAACTTAATAATTAATTGTAGGTTTCACTTAAACCAAATTAAAATATGAAATAAAACCAAACCAAAACACTTAAATAACTTAAATAAAACCCTCCTCTAAGTTGAGCATGTTCTTCACACTTATAAAATTTAAACCTAGAGTCATAACTAAGCATACCACACAAGCCTTCAAAGCACACATATTAGCCTAAGTCACCACTTCTAGCCTTAGGTTAGGTCGGTGCTTCATTTGGTGTTTACTTTGTTTGGTGATATATGTTTTAGACTGCATGTTAGGGTATATGCTCATAGAATGAATGGTAGGATATTCTTAGTCTAACTATTCTTCTCTGCAGGAGATTGTGCTTAAGGGGCGCTATCATAAATAAAAATATAAATGCTTTTGCTTGTAGGTACTTTATACCCCAAAGCATAATCCATAGGCTAGGTGGACTTAGTCACCCATGTGTGGGTGATAAGTCCAATATACATGCTTGGGATTTATGTGATGTGTTTTAGCTAACCTTTATTTTGCACGCGTCAGTTAGATTTTCACTTTTCCTTTTTATGTAAAAATTTATATAATTAGAAGTTTGGAATAATTGTTATGGAGGATTAGGATGAGCATTGGTCATGAGATTCTATCTTATGCACCATGTGAATCCTTGGAGCATCCATCCTCCAACTATTCAAATGAAAGTACCAAAAGAGGAAAGAAGAAAAGAAAAGAAGAAAGAAGAAGGAAGAAAGAAGAATAAAGCTTGAAGACCCCCATAACAATGAATTCCTTTGCTTAAAATATAATTTAATTCATTTGTAACCTGGGCTGTATAAATAGAGCTCGACTACCCATATTTGATATTTTCAAGTTTGTCCGGTGGTGCCCGACCATAACGACCATTTATTCTTTTTATGATTAGCTTTATAAATTGATTGATGATTTGTTTAGCTTTTGCATTAAGTGGCATGATTTTCCTAGTTTCTTTCTTGCTTTATGTATGGTCTGGATGTGGATTAGTCTCTTTAAGGAAAAATAAATCTTTTACCCAACTTAACAATTCAAATTCAAATTAATTAACTCATAACCTCACTTAAAGCTTAGGTTTAAAATCAAGATAAAAGAATTAACAACCCCTTAGCTGGATGAGCATTTCATTATAATATCATGCACAAATGCATCTTATTTCACTCTTGATTGGAGAGCTTCCACCTTTGTCAAAGAACTCGGCTTGACCTTTGAGAGCCCTGGTGGAAACACACCTCCTTCCTTCTCGCTAATTTTATCCAATAATCTAATTTCTCTTGCATTAATCATAAAAATCCTATTAGCCTGAGTCAAAATAATTGTCCAAATATTTAAATAAAATGAAATTTGAATTGCATTAGATTTAGGTCATTTGAAGCATGCCTTTTACATGATCTAGTCTCTTTAGGGAGTGAGCTTAAGGACTTAGTCTCTTTCTAATAAATAATAGCCTATCAATCTTGCATAAGCATAAAGACTTTCCTACATGTATTTAAAAATATAGGAGGAGTTAGTTGGTGGCCACCCCCAGGTGATTGTAAGTCCAAGTTATCAGGTGATTTGTCTTCTCTTGTGGAGGAAAACCACTTACCCATTTTTGCCTTAGATTTAGGTTGTGCTTTTAGCCCTCACCGAGCTCCCGATATTTAGGTTCTGAGATTGCTTCTCCCCTTTGTGGGCCATAAGCATAATTCCTCACCTCTTAGGCATTTCCTTAATCTTGTGTTAAGGAATCTTAAGTCCTAAATTTTTAATGAAATATGCAACTCAAACAAACTAAATCAATTTCTAAAATGTAAAGCCCAACTATAGGATAGTCTGAGATGCTCGCTAGGTTTCTTAACATTGTGGGCATCTCCTACTTATCTTCCATTTTGGTTTTGATAATAACTCCCTCTTTTGATCAATCCCATTTGATCCTCAAAGTAAAACTAATCGATTGATAGTCCTTCCTATTGAAATCTTCAAAGATAATGATCATTTACCTTAATCAAGAGTTTTCCTAAGGGATCCTGTCCCTTCAGATGTAATTAACTATGGGGGCTTGCCCCTGCAGGGAACTTAACAAACCCAATTTAAAATAAAACCTACTTTACTTTTTCATGTAAAGTAGGGGAAGAATCTTTGATACATATACAGACCCATCATCCTTAGGAGTCCTTATTGAGGTGATTAGTTCCATTAAATGGTAGTGATTTCTATCTCTCGAGATAGTACACTATTTCTATGATGATGTATCTGATCACCTGAATAAGTACATCTGCGAATTTGCGTGGCATCCTAACAAGATGAATTTTTATATAGGTGTTGCCTCTTTCATTTCTCCCCACATATTTGAAGGTGACTCCTCTATAAGAATTTATTCACCACAGATTTTTCTGGGGACTCCGCTGTGGATGGTTCCTCTCTCCATCTTTGGTAAATGATCATTGTCTTTGACTATCGATAGTGGATTGGTACTTTGGTATGAATCCAAGAATATCCTTCTTTCCCTTAGCACTTAACTCATTTCATTCTTGAGTTGAGTCAGCCAACATCTTTAGGTTTTAGGACCACATTCCTTGTTGGTCTTAAAACCACTGTTGGGTTCTCTAATGGGTAACATGAAAGATCTAAATAAAAAAGAAAGCATCTTAAAGACTTCCTCCTTACCATTTTCATGATAAGGAAAGGTTCATCCTAAAATAATAAATCTTCCATAAAGTACTTTTCTTTTTCAAAAAGCACTTTATCAAAAAAAATGCACTTAATAAAATATTTTCCACAAAATTTTGTCACTCTCATTTAACAATTCCCATAATTGTTACATGTAGGGATTTTCAAACATAAAACTAAACAACATTTTCCAAAAGCACAAATGAACATCTTCTTGCAATTCACTTTGATGAAGATTTCATTTTCAAAATAAAATGAATAATCATCCTTTTCAAAAATTGCAATCATAATCATAAAATTTTCAAAAGCACATGAATATTTCTATTCAATACACTCACACTTATTGAATAGAAAGTTCATTGGTAAACAAAATTAAAATTTTAAAAAGGCACACATTAACACCTTCATTTAATATACACAAGTTTATTAAATGAAGATTTCATTCCCAACTAAAAATAAAATATCATTTAGGAAATCCTACTTAAACATATTTCACATATGTTTTAAGTTGGAGTTCCTCTCTTTCAAAAAGCAACAATCACACAAAAAAAAAATTTCACATTTTAAAAATAAAATTGATCTCCATTCTACATACCTAAATTTGTTGAATGTAGGTCCCCTTTTTCAAAAATTATAACTTCAGCAATCATATTTTAAAGTTTTTTTCAAACTTACATTTGGACCCACACTTAGCAAACTCGAATTTGCTAAGTGAAGTTTCCAAATCCAAAATTAAAAATCAACAATCATGTTTCAAAAAGTTTCAAACAATATTTGGAACCTCACTTAACATACTCAAATTTGTTAAGTGAAGTATCCAAAATCCAAAAATTCAAAATTTTCAAACACATTTGGAACCTCACTTAACATACCCAAATTTGTTAAGTGAAGTCTCCAAATCCCAAAATTCAAAATTTTTTTTCAAAACCACTTTGAAATTTCATTTAGCATAATCATGTTTGCTAAGTAAAGTTTCCAAATCTAAAATCAAAATCAACAATCATATTTCAAAATTTTCAAACAATATTTGGAACTTCATTTAACATACCCAAATTTATTAAGTGAGTATCCAAATCCAAAATTCAAAAATTTTCAAAACATAATTTCAAACCTCACTTAACATACCCAAATTTGTTAAGTGAAGTCTCCAAATCTCAAAGTTTAAAAATTTTCAAAACACATTTTGGAACCTCACTTAACATACCGAAATTTGTTAAGTGAAGTCTCCAAATATCAAAATTCAAAATTTTTCAAAACACATTTTTGAATTTCATTTAGTATAATCAAATTTGCTAAGTGAAATCTCCAAATCCAAAATCCAAAATCAACAATCATATTTAAAAAAAAAATTTAAAGCACATTTTGGAACCTCACTTAACATGCCCAAATTTATTCATACCCACTTGATCCACTCATCTTTTATCTCAAGCTATTTTGATGTTGGAGCAAGCCCTTTATGGCACTCACTCATTAGCTATTCTAGGTCGGGTCTACATTCTACCTCGCTAGTATGTCACCCCAGTGATCATTTATCGGAGGATGCGAGTCCCTGTGCTTTCTTCCTAACTTGATCATTGCAAACCAATGAGTGTCTTGTTAGTATGGTAGGCCTCACTGCCTAGTCAGTAAGCTACCTCGTGTTGACTTTGATTAAAAAAATGTGAGTCCCTATGCTTTCCTCTTGAACTAGCCATCATGAACTAACTAGGTTAGGTATATTTGAGGTTTAGGGTAAGTCCCCTAGAGGCTCCTTTTCTCTTGGATACGTTTGAGTCAATTTAAGTCCCCTAATGTCATTCACTCAGTAGTTTCCCTAGGTCGGATGACACCTATCTAGCTGAAGACAGACTATCCCAGCAATCAGTTTTGCTATAGAGGGATGTGAGTCCCTGAGCTTTCTTCCTAGGCTGATTGTTGCAAACTGATGGGCACCTTAGGTTGGTTGGTGTTCGCTATGCTGATAGCGACTCACTCAGTGATTACACCACTCTTGAAAGATATGAGTCCCCAAGCTTTCTCCTTGAGTTGGACACCAAATACCTATTGGATATATGATTAGCCATGTCATCTTCTCCAGGGTGTTGTATTAAGCCCTTTATTGGCCCCATCCCCTACGGGCATTCTGTTTGGATCACGTCCTTTACGCCCATTTAGACACAGCCCGAGCTACCTTTGGATTGGACAGTCCCCCTTTCCTAGTAGCCAACCCTATGGTTGGAGAATTAATTTAGCGGATATGCAGATTCTCCCTTATTTTAGTAAATCTGAAATAGGTCTAGGCTAATATAAGCTCCTTCTTAATTTGATCCCTCGCAAACCAACAAGGTCTACGATAAAATAACTAAATAAAAAAAACAAATTAATTCACTTGTGGATTAGGAATTCAAGCCCCCAAAGGGTCCCTTTTCCCAAGCAGGCATCATATCTTTAGGACAGTGTCAGCAGAACTCCCTATAGGAATTACCTGACTACCTGAGTTGAGATAAATCTCTAGGTCGGTACTCACTCCGTAGTCACCCTTAGGTCAGGTTCAATCTACTTTGCCACAAGCAATTTACCCTAGTAGTCATTTCGCTTTGGAAGATATAAGATAATGACGGATTCTTTCTAGCATGGCTGTCACAAATCGACGGGTAGCCCTAGATTGGGTTCGATTTGTTGCCCAAAGCAGCCAATCACCCCATTGATCTTTTATAGTGGGAGATGTGAGTTATCGAGCTTTCTTTACTTAAATTGATCATTGCAAATCAAAGGCACTCTTTCTGTCGGATAGGTCTCCCATTGGCCAGGAAGCTACTCTCTTTAGTTCAGTAAATTTGAGTTTGGTTTAGGTCTCCATGGCCCCTACTCAGTTTGATCCATCGCAAACCAATGAAATCCATCAAAATAAAATAAAAAAATTAAATTAATCTTTAGCTATCTTTGAGTTGATCTAAGTCCCCCAGCGGTATTCACTCAATAGTCATCCCTAGGTCGGGTTTAATTTATTGCCCAGAGCAGTCGATCACCCAAGTGATTTCTTTTTAGAAGATGTGAGTCCGTGTGTTTTCTTCTTAAGACTTAACCATTGCAAACTGAAAGGAACCCCTTTGGTTGGATAGTCCTACCTCGTGGTTGGTATACTACTCCCTTTGGATTGGTAAATCTGAGTTAGGTCTAGGCCTCCATGGCCCCTACTCAGTGCAGTTCATCGCAAACCGATGAGATCCATCATAATCAAAATAGTTCTAAAAAAATGGAATATATCTTTGACTATCTTTGAGTTGATTTAAGTCCCCAGCGGCATTCACTCAATAATCAGCCTTAGGTTGGGTTCAATCTATTGCTTTGCCAATAGATTACCCCAGCAACTGGTCCTTACTTTGGAGGATGTAAGTCTACTATGCTTTCTTCCTAGTACAACTGTTGTATCGAAAGGCATCCTTTTGGTCGGCTAGTTCTACTATGTGTCTAGTAGATTACCCCTTTGGATTGAAAAATCTGAGTTAAGACTAGGCCTTCATGGCTCCTACTCAGTGTAATCCATCATAAACCAACTGGGTCCATCTCAAAATCCAAAATCTAAAAATTTGAAACAAAATAAATCAAATGAAACAAAGAAACAAAATAATCAACCAATCTAAATCAAATATTTTGCCTCTCCTCGGTGAGATGCAAATCCTTCTAATTCTCTCAGCAGATCTAGAATTCCATCCCTCAGCAGATTTCTCAACCTCTTGTTGGTTTTCTTTTTCTCTTTGAATAGTGAAAAGAAATGACACCACATAGAGTTTAGGAATATTTTATTTAGATGACCAAAGACAACATTAAGGAATACTCATATTATCTCAAAAGATAAACATGCTTTCCTATAATGGATTCAATCATTTCAATAAAAGACTCCTAAGGCTAATGGGTCTTTCGTGCACCAAAGTATTTTCCCCTGAACTACATAGAAAAGTAGAACAGGGTCAAATTTATCCTGGGATCCTAGTTCCCTATAAAGGCAAGCCTCTATAGTTAATTACATCTTATGAAGGGTCTCTTCCTAAGAATACTCTCGATTAAAGAAATAAGTGGTTATTCCTAAAGACTACTAAGGTAGCTTTCAAAGAATTGATTTTTGGAAATTCAATTGGGAGAGGTCCAAATTGGAGAGTTATTTTTAAGAGTCAAATGGAAAAGAGTAGGAAATGCCTATTGATACTGGGATGCCTAGTAGACATTTCATCTATCCTATGATTAGGCTTAAATTTGGGATTTAATTTTAAATTTCAAGTTGTCATTTTCTTAGAAATCTAGGACTTAGATTCTAGCGACACAAGAATGCCTAGGGTTGAAGACTTATTCCTAAAAGGATGCTTCAAAACCTAATCTACAGGTACTTCTGACACATGTCAGATGCTCGACTTAGTTCTATTCTTTGGAATCATTGGTCATTCTCTTCACTTGAAGGAACTAACCTATCCCTGAATCTTCTGAACTTACAACCTGCGTGGAGAAGGCTGCCAGCTAACACCACTTAACTGCATTTTAAAACCATGAGGCTAAGTCATATGAATGCAAGATGGCTGGGCTATTGCAATTTTAGGAAAGAAATCTATGAACCTAGACTTACTCCATAATCTCTAAGATCATGTAGGGTATGAAGATGCATATAACTAATGCACATTTTTCAGATTTTAATAATTTTTGACTCACGATTCATTTAGGCCATAAGGATACAATTTATGCCTAATGCGTGCAATTAGAAAAAGATCATGGGCCAAATCAAAATAGAAGAAGGTGTACACCATCATAGGCTCTCAAAGGTCAAGCCTAGGTAAAGACGGAATTCCTTCATTAATCAAGAGTGAAACAATATGATTATGCATGACATTCAGGTAAGGGGTTGCTACATATTTTATCTTATTTTAATACCTAGGCTTTTATACAAAGATTATGAGTTGTATTTATTTTTATGTTTTAGTTTATTTAGTTGGATAGAAAATTTAGTTTATCCTATGAGCCTACGTCCAGGCAAACATCACAGCACAAACATAGCACAGAAAGAAACTTAAGAAAAGCATGTTGTTTCTATTGCGCACCCAAAATAAATCAAGCCAAATTAAATTATATAAGAAAAGGCCAATGCAGCTGGGTACTTCTAAGAAAGAAAAATGGATAGCCGAGTTCTGCCCTTATACAACCCGGCCTAGAACTACAAGTTTAGATCTATGGGTCTTCTTTCCAGGAAAGTCTCCTTCTTCAGGGACATCCATCGGACTCCATAGGGGACCACCGCACCATCTCCTGGTTGGGTCAGCTCCTGCTAATCCTAGACCCCATAAATCCTAACCTAATTCTAAGATCAAATTTACATTTAAAATTCAAATAAAATTCTAAGCCTTGCAAAACAGATGTTAGGAAATACACACAACATACAAAGAAGTTTATATTTCACAAACATATGGGCTTAGCATTAGTTGCTTGCTAAGCCCACCTGTCCTATGGACTATGTTAAGGGATTTTTAGCACCTGCAAGCAAACGATAATTTTATGATTTATTTATTACAGCAATCCCTTTAACACAATCCCTGCAAAAAATAATGTTAAATCTAGAAAGAATTCCTTAACATCCAGTCTAACGAACAAACAAGCTTAGCATCCAGTCTAAAGCAATACACCACACAGACATGTGAAGCACATCACAACATATCATAGGAGATTAAAAGAAAATCACAGAATGATCTAATCTAGATCTAGGGTCCGTGACCTAAATAATCTAGTGTGTGTAGTAGTGGGGTTTGTGTGGTAAGTCTTTGCTAGGCCTTTAAGTTTAAGTTTTGAAGTTTGAAATTTGAATTATTTTTAATTTTTTTTTACCATTGGTTGGTTTCAATTCAAATGATTTAATGATTTAATTCATATTTTTATGTTCATTCTATTTGGTTAAAGTTGTATAGGTTTTCAAGAATGTGAAATAGAATGAATTTCATTTTTAGGTGAAACTCACTTTATTCTGCATCCTAAATCCTAATGAGGTTTCCAAAAGTCTAACTAAAATTCTTAAGTATTTTAATTAATCTTTTTGATTTTATTTATGTTTGGGTTAGATTTATGTTATTTCATTTATTTGAATTGCTTTGTTTGATTTAATTTATTAGATTAATTTCATTTTGAATTAAGTTATATAGATTTTATTTAATTTAGCTTATGTTATTTTAAGGAGTTTGATTTAAGTTTGATTTCAAATCATGGAGTTATAAGCCTAAGTTTTAATTTCATTGATATAAATTAATATCTTAGGGTTATGCATGGATTATTCTCAACCTAAAGTACTTAAGTTAATTCCTTGATCTGATTTGATTAATCTAGATTTTAAGTCCATTATTTAAATTCATTAAACTTAACTTAAGTTGTTTTAATTATATTTGATTTTCATTAAGTATTGATTTGCTTAAAATTTGATATTTGATTAGATTCTCTAACTTAGAAAGTTTTAATGAATTACGCTAAGTTTTTCTGATGTTTGTTTCAGATTGGTTCAATTTATTTGTTGATTTAATGAATTAATGATTATTCTTAATTATTATTTAGTTCATATTGACCAAGAGATTTGGAAATTCAAGAGTTCCAAATTTATAGACCTATTTGGTTTCAGATAATTATGACAAGTGGGGTTTCATGCCAATTTTATGTTCCTAAAGTTTCAGTTTAATTAAAGATGTAATTAGGGTGTGATTAAGGTTTAATTATTTCATTAAAACCTATATTAAGCTTAATTTATTAAGATTCATTAAGAGATTTTAATTTTTACTTATTCTTCACTGAAATACCTTTCCAATGAGGTTTTATTCATAATTTTTGGTTAACTGATTGATTTATTATGATTTAATTAAGTTCAGGTTATTTAATTGAATTATTTTATTCTTTTAATTACCTAATTGAGTTAATTAGTGATCTATTAGGTTTATATAGGTTTTATTAGGTTTAATTAGTATTCTGATGCTAATTATATTGATTTATGATTATTAGATTAAAGTTTTATAATTATTTTATTAAAAGGTAATTAATTTAATTTTTAAAGATTAATACTCATAAAATTTCAATTTCATTTGAATTTAGAGAATTAAATGCCCAAAATTTTATATGAGGTGTGTTTTAAGATTAATTTCACTTCCCCAAAGTTTCAAATTAATTTGATTATTAATTTAAGATTAATTAAGGTTTAATTTGTTTTCATTAAACCTAAATTAAGGAAACATAACCCAATATAAATTGAGGCTTTTAATTTCAATGGATTCCCCTCATCAAGTTGAATCCATAGAGCTTTTATTTATATTTTTCTGAATTTTCTTTGATTTTATATGAATTGTTGAAGTTTTCTGAATTTATTTAAATTAATTAATCTATTTTTAACGGTTTTTAAGTGACGGGTCCCGCACGCATTAGCTAAATCGAGCGGGATTGGTTTTGGACCGTCAATATCGGGCGGTTTAGTGATCTGTGGTTCGCGGATCAAGGCGTGTGTCGCCGCGTGAGTTGATCCGCGGGGCGATCTAAGTCCGTCGTGATACGGTCAATCATTCTTGCGATTCCTAAAGGGATTTAATCAAATTAACATGATCCGTGCTCTTTTAAAAGAAAGCGGGGCCTGATTTTGTCTCCCTCAAACCCAGTGGGAGCCGTGGACCGTCCAACTTGTTTTGTTAATATCTTTTGATATACTTAACCAAATTGGATGATGTAAGTGATACATGATCATTGAAAGATCTTCTTTCAATCCATATGGCTTGATCTCACCAAAGAACACACCTTGTATGGATACGACCATGGTCAAAAGCTTTGAAGAAAAGGGGGGTTCAATAATGGCGTACCTTGATTTAGGGGATCTAAAAGGCTAGAATCAATTGAAGTAGCTTTGATTCTTCACATATCAAAGGAATTGAGAGAATTCCTTGTGGTTTGACTACTAGCCCAAGCTTTCATCCAAATTTTGATTTTGATGGTTCTATTGGTCGAGAGCAGCTTGAGGAAAGGGAGGTTTCTGCTTTTCTGCTTTCGTGTGGATGGTGTATGAGAGCTTCTTTTTTTTGGAAGTGTGTATATCTTCTTCTTTTTTTTTATGCCGCCACAAACCTCATATATCATTTTATTATTTTTTTTTCCCGAGAAGCCAACTCTCTTTGAATAACACTTGAAGGTCGGGAATTTTTTTTCTTCTCTTTTTCCATTTTTTATTTCTCATTTTTTTGTCATTTTGCTATTTAATTTTATTAATTAGGGAGGTTAATTAGCTCAGTAATCATGCTCATGATAATCAATCTTTTTTACACATACATTGGTTAAGATGGTTTTGAATTTTCATGATGTTTTGTTTAACTCACTTAACCCAACAAGGTTGAGTCAAGCTTTTTTTTATGGGTCAAATGACCCATTTGACCTAACCACACCCAATAAAGAGTTAGTTATATCCTATTATCATTTCCATATGATTTAGGACAATTAGTTTGATGTTATTTTGATTTTTCTTCAATTTGAGTTCAATGTGGCTTATTTAAGTTATTTTATTTTAAGGAATTTAATTTATTTAATCTAAGCCTTAAAGAGCTCAAATTTATTTATTATTATGATTAAAACTATTTATTTAATATATATATATATATATATATATATATATATATATATATATATGGTGATTTTATTTAGTCAAATTTTAGTGGGTTGACTTCTTGACCAAGTAAGTTCTAAGTCAATTCTAGTTAACTAGATTGACTTAGGTTTGAATTTTAATCATTTGGATTGATGATTATTGATTATTAAGTTGATTAGTTGATTTTGAATTTGGATGCTTGAGTTGATCCTACCTAAGATGAATAAAGTTAGATCCAACCCAAGGTGAATTTCTGTGTCACAGTATGTCCTAAGCATGCTAAATTAATCTCATCCAAAAATGAGGTCAACGCCTCTCTCTTGTGGATGACTTCGACTTGCCTCCCTAGTGGAGAGTTCACTTCTCTATCCCCAGTGGAGCCCAAATTAAATAAACAACAAATTAAAATAAACTCAACCCTCTTCCCCTACGGAACTCAAATCAAATTTCTCATTCCCTTGTGGATGACTTGAACCTACTTCCCGCTTCCTCAGTGGAAGGTTCCCTTAGTGGATTCCTCCTCTCTTATATCTTGAACATAAGTAGACACTGCACCAAGGTCCTGGATTCCATCTATACCTTAAAGTTAGTGATTTTTTTTCTCGCTAGTACTTATGATTTTTCGCATTGTTGATCGTTTTGGTCAACATCAATGTGTGGTATTCCTTCTGCACCACACCACACCTATTGGGTGCCCTTGTTGACCTCATTTTAGATGAGCTCTCAACCCCTCATCCTAGACATAGGACTTCTCTTATACTTTAGAGATCTTAAGACACATCTAGTGATGCATACACTGGACTAGCCCCAGAGATTCTTCTACATTAGGTATGAATGTCATGCCCAGGGTGTTATAAAAATTTACCTACCCTTAGCTTGAGCCATTCCTCACTTCCTTCCTTTAAGTCAAATTCCAAATCAATCCTAATTGATTTCCTCAAACTCCAAATCAATCTTATTTGATTTTCTCCAAACTTAAATCAATATCACATGATTGAAACACACGATTGAAACCCATGATTGAAATTTCAAGTTCCAAATATTTCCTAAGTCCTTAATTCCCTCTTAAGGAGTTAGCTTAAATAATCTTCAAATCAATTCAAACTCATAAAATTTTCTCATGAATCATTTATATTCTCATTTATATTCACATATATAAATGAAATATAAATTCAAATCAATCAAATCAAATCAAAAATTCAAAATCAATTCACTAAATCTTTCCTAAATCCTTAATTTCCCTCTTAAGGACTTAGCCTAGATCATGATCAAATCACTTCAAACTCATGAGATTTTCTCATAGCTCATTTATATTCACATATGTAAATGAAGTATAAATTCAAATCAATCAAACCAATCAAACCAAATTCAAAAATTCAAATTCCAAATTCAAAAATCTTTCCTAAATCCTTAATTTCCCTCTTAAGGACTTAGCCTAGATCATAATCAAATCACTTCAAATTCTTGAAATTTTCTCATAACCCATTATATTCTCATTTATATTCATATATAAAAATGAAATATAAATTCAAACAACCAAAACCAACTCCAAAAATCAAACTCAAATTCAATCAAATTTCAACCTAAGCCTTTCAAGTCAAAATCTTGAACTTAGCCAAACCAACTTCAAATCAAGCCAAACTCTTGATTTTCCTTCATAATTCAATCAATCCTTCAATCATGAATCCAAATATAAATTCAAACTTCAATCACTTAACCAAAACCCAATCCAAAAATCAAATCCCAAATCCTTTCATAATCTTCCTTTAAATATGAAATTGTCAAATGAATCAAAACCCATTTGACTTCAAACCATTTGCAAATGGATTTATATTTCAATCATAAGTCCATATACAAGTTCAATAAAACTCAAATCATCAAGCTTTGACCAAGCCATTTCCCCCAATTAGGCTCACTTGACCCAAAGTGACCTAAAGTACCCTTCATGAGTCAAATTCTAATCCTAACCAAATTGGATTGAATCAAGCCCATCTTTGCCTCTCATCATGATCAACAATCATCATGGGATGATCAATCAATCAAATTTGGTCAAACCAAGTCAAACCTAAAGGTTGACCAAGTCAACACTTAGCCAAAATTAAACCCAACATAGTCAAAATCCACTACAGGCCAAATTGGTTGAAGCCATTGATCAAGACTCATTCATGATCATTGTTTGAACTTGACCAAGTCAACATTTGAGCCTAACCTAGCCCATTGACCACTTGACCTAAAAAGTCAAAAAATGTCAAAACTTGATCTAAGCCAAATTGATTGAAACCAATGGGTCTAGTTCATTCCAAATCACTTGTTGAACTTGAAAGCCTCACTGGCCAACTAGACCTCCCCTAGCCTAATCATGAACCCAACTTGACCTAAAGGGTCATGTTGAGCCAAATTCAAACTTAACCAAAATTGATTAGAAACAAAGACACCAATCCACTTCATATGACTAACCAAATATAAACCTACCCATGACCTAGCTCAAATAGGTCAAATGGGTCAAATTGGTCAACTTGACCTATTTGACCTAAATGAAGTCATATAAGCCAAATTCAAACCTAAATCAAATTGAATCAAACCAAAGCCACCAAAACATTTCAAATGGTCATATGGAGTTGACCCAACCCTTAGTTTGACCTAATTTGACCAATTGGTCAACTTGACCCAAGTTGACCCATTTTGACCTAAATGGGTCAACATGAGCCAAACCATACCAAAATAACTCCAAATCTAATGAAACTTGGCCAAACCAATTTTATCAACATACCCAACATATCCAAATTCAAAAATCATCCAAATGACCATTTTACCCCTAGGCCATAGAATAAATTTTGGTCAAATCCATGAGGAATTTGGTCAATCCATCTTCATACCTACTTGATACTCTCCTATTAGGTCAAGTGAACCCTATGGAGGGTGGTGCACCCAACCCATGGGTTTAGGTTAGCCCAACTTGACCTAAGGCCAAAATCGAGCACATGGCTCAAATTGGCCATATTGGAATCATGCTCCCACTCAATTTGAGCACATGGGGAGTTATCATTCCACTCCCTAGCCCAAACCGACCATGTGCTAGCCTTTAATAGATCAAACAACCCACTACCTAAGGTCAATTAGATTAAAATGACAAGCCTATGCTCGGCCGTCTGATTGCCAAAGGGGGAGATATACTCCCACTAATTCAATTAAAACATCACTTCCTCACTATTGATTGAAGCCTAGAGAGTGATCGAAGTCATTAGCAAGAGTTCCTAAGCTTCCAAGAAGGAGATTGAAGTTGCCATTTCTCAGTTTCCCTTAAGCAAAAATAGGGGAGCTCCAAGGATTTTCCAACTTTCTCCACATACCAAATCAAGGCAATTCCCTTTGCACACATCCTCAAGGGACCAAGTCGAGCTTGCCCAAGCTCTATCTCAAGTTCCAAAGGCAAGGGGAGATCCACTTCAATCAAAATCGAGCTCAAGCTAAGGAGGGGTTAGTCCATAAAGCTATCCACTCAACCTCAAGAGCTAAAACTTTCACCAAAGCTTCATCTCAACCAGACAAAGCTTCTCCAAGGGAATCGAGCACTGGTGATCACCTCTAGCGAGGTATGCCATTTTCTGACCATTAAACTCACTATATGTTGGTCCTTTGTGAAAGAAATGTTAATGGCATGAGATTTCAACTGTTAGATATGCTTGCCATTAGGGTTAGATGGTGTGTGCAAAATTTCATCCCAATCTGAGCTCAATCGAGCTCAAATCTTCCCTTTGAAAGCGGACGGTCTCCATTGTTCCTCAAAGAAGAACAGGGATGATCTCTAGCCATCCATCCACTTTTTTTGGATGGATGGCCGAAATTAAATCACTTTTAAATTCTATTTTATCCCCTCTAAACTACAGATTAAATCCTAGTCGTTCGATCCTTGATCAAAGGGGATGTAGCATGCGCCACGCTATGATGTGACATTTAAGTAGTCACGGATGATAAAAGTGCAACCGAAGGCTTTGCATGTCATGTCGTAGAGATTAGGGATTTAATTAGGATTTATTTAATTTCTAATTAATCACCTAAGCTTCAAAAACTCATATCTCTCTGAAGAAAAATCAAAAAAATATGAGGTAAATTGGCACTAAAAGATAATTCAATCTAGAATATTCTAAAATTGGTTATACCGATTTGAATATTTCTCTCTGATAGTTTATTGGAAATCTAAATTTGTTAATTACTCCCTTAATCCACTGAATCTCAAACTTCTGAGAGAATTTTGAGGGATGACTTCTGTCTGCCCTAATTTTTTTGAGATTTATTGGTGGCTCAATTGGGAAAATTCTAATTCATTTCTTAATTACACCTTTAATAAAATTAAGGATAATTAAGGGTTTGATTAGTGATTTGATCCTCTGATTTAGTTTATTAAGGTCTGTTTCAGTGAATGGGAGGTTTAGGGAATACTTTTGTGGTATTTCCCCTAAGCTATTCCTTAAACCCCCTTCTTCTTCCTTATTCCTCTCTTAATGAAAGGGTTAATTCACTAATTACCCTCTTAATCAATTCTTCTAAAACTTTCTAAAACCTATCTTCAATCTAAATTAAGTGCACAATTAAGATTCAACTCACATGTGTGAGGGGTGTTTTGAAATTACTTAAGTTAAACTCCTTAGCTTAATTAGTCATTAATCATGAGCCAAATGACATTAGGCCCCTTCTTCCTAGGTGCATTGCAAATTTAAATTCCTTGTGAGGTTTCATGTCATCTCATTGGCTCATAATTATTTGATTAACTATGTTAAGGTGGTGTAGGTAATGGGTAATTAACATGTTTAATTCATACCTTAACCTAATCAAAATATAAAATGGATCTAATCATCTAAAAATTAAACAAAAATATATCAAATACATGTGGGAATGGGTTAGGAACATTGAACTCAATTCACTTTTTTCAAATTAAATCAAACTCAAACTCAAATAAAAATCACATTAAACAAACTTTGATTTGCTTTAAGCTTTATTATTTCATAAGATTGTCTTTAGGAATTAATTAAGGTGAATGTGTTTGCATGCTTTCATTACTTTAGTTCTTTTCCAATATGCTAAATATGTGTCTCATATGATCTCATGCATCCATGCTTTTCAAAAATCAAATTTAAAATGAAAATGTTTCCTTTATGTCAAATTGCATGTGTTGGCAAAAGTAGAAATATGTGTGGCTATTATCACTATTAAATCCAAATTATTTTCAAAACATATGAGCCAATTATCAAAACTAAAAGTTTGTCACTTATATCTTACTTATAAGTTTGCATGTGAGAAAAAAATATAAAGATGTGCTTAGTGTAGGTTTTCCTTCACCGCTCTTTTAAAATAGTCTTGAATAGGATTTGGCAAAGTGTTTGGCTCATTTAAAAAGAACCTAACACTTTCCTAATTCCATTTCATATTCATTCCTATGTTATTACTTAAGAGGGATACCTACACCAACATAAATCATGAACAAAAAATAAATCAACTAATAAATGAAACTTTATAATTCTTTCTTTCCATTCATTTCTTTGTACACATGTTTGTATTTAAGGAAAGTAAATAGCCCAAAACCCTATTAAGTAGCCCATGTAGTTTGTAATTTTACACTCGTTAAATGCATGGTGTTGATTTACTTATGTTTCAGATCCATATGTGCATGTGAAAATTGGAAAAGAAATCCCTTTTTCTACTTAATGAAAATCATGCATCATATGCATTCAATTTTCTTGAATAATTTACCTAACATGCATCATGAATTAAATAATTAAATCACTTAAATGAAATCTTCCTATAAGTTGAACATCTTTGCTTTTAAGAAAATCTAACTTTAAAGATGGATAACATACAGCCATGCTATCTGTTTTCTAATTTTAGATTAGTTCGGAATGGATGTTTATATTATGATTGAGACTGGGGAATGTAAAAAATGTAATGCACCAATGAGATTATAACCATCCTTTTCCAAAAGAATGAATCAAAGAATAAAGAAAGAAGAAAAGAAGAAAAGAAGAAAAGAATTTGAAGACCCATAACCATGAATTTCCTTATTAATTTAAGATTTGTAAAAGAATGAATTTTGAAAGCTCTAACAATTTTTTTTTTTTGATTTTGAAGTCAAATAAATGGTCTGATTCTTTATTATAATGCTTTTATAATTTGATTGATGATTTGTTTAGCTTATGCATTAAGTGGCATCCATTTCCTAAAGCTTAGGATAAAATCAAGATAAAAGAATTAGCAACCCCTTAACTGGATGAGTACTTCTTTTATAACATCATGCAGAATGCATATTATTTTCACTCTTGATTAGAGGGCTTCCACCTTTGCCAGAGAAACTTAGCTTGACCAGGAAACACACCTCCTCCCTTTCACGATTTTAATTCATTTTTCATGCATTAGCATATGAATCCTATTAGCATGAGTCAAAATGATTGTCCAAAAAATAAAAAATAAAATGAAATCTAAACTGCATTAGATTGAAGTCATTTAAAGCATGCCTTGGGAGTGATGATCTATCTTTCTAAATAAATAATGCCATAATATCTTGCATAAATCATGACTTGCCTACATGAATTTGAAATCATAGGAGTGAGTTAAAAGTCCAAGCGGTGATTTGTCCCTCTCTGGAGACAAACCAAATACCCATTTTTTATCTTAGATTTAGGTTGTGCTTTTTTCCCTCGCCAAAGCTCCCTAGATTTAGGTTCTGAGATTGCTTCTCCCCTTTGTGGGCCCTAAGCCTAAATCCTCCCTTCTTAGCATTTCCATAATCTTGTGTTGTGGAATCATAAGTCCTAAATTTCTAATGAAAAATTTTTCTCAAACAAATTAAATCATTTTCAAAAATGTAAATCCCAATCATAGGATAGTTTGAGATGCTCGCTAGGCTTCTTAGCATCATGAGCATCTCCTACTTATCTTCATTTGGCCTCGATAATAAATCTCTCTTTGATCAATCCCATTTGATGTTCAAAAAATGAACTAATCTATTGATAGTCCTACCATATTAAAATCTTTAGAGACAATGATCATTTACCTTAATCGAGAGTTTTCCTAAGGAATTCCCATTACTTAAGATGTAATTACCTATGGGGGGTTTGGCCCTGTTGGGAACTTAACGAACCCAGTTTAAAATAAACCCCTAGTTTACTTTTCTATATAAAGTAGGGGAAGAATCTCTGGAACACCTTGAAGACCCAATGTCCTTAGGAATTCTTATTTTGGAGATTAGGTCCGTTGTAGGGTGGTGACTTCTATCTTTCGAGATAGCACACCTCTCCTCAATGTCGTACCCAATCCTAATAAGTACATCTGCGAATTTGTGTGGCTTCCGACCAAAGTGATTTATATTCCCGGTGTTCCCATTCATTTATCATCTTTCCACCTCATAAAGGAAAGAGAAATAGATGAGGAGGACATCGGGAATGTTAAATTTCCACCACATGGTGTTAGGAAAATTTGTCTACCCTATAGCTTGAACCAAATCCTCACTTCCTTCCTTCAAGTAAAATTTCAAAATTCAAATCAACTTCAAACTCAAATCCAAATATAACCTAAATCCAACCTAAACCCTTTCAAGTCAAATTCTTGAACTTAGCCAAATCAACCTCAAATCAATCCAAACCATTAGATTTTCTTCATGATTCAATCAATCTTTCAATCATGAAACCAAATATAAACATAAACTTCAATCATCAAACCAAAACTAAATTCAAATTTCAAACCCATGTTCATCCTTTGAACTTGAAATTGTCAAATGAATCAAAACACATTTGACTCCAAATCACTTGCAAATGGATTTATATTTCAACCATAAGTCCATATTTGAGTTCAATTAAACTTGAATAAAGCCTTGATCAAGTCTATTGACCCACTTAGGCTCACTTGACCCAAAGTGACCCACAGCACCCTTTTGCGCCAAATTCTAATCCTACCCAAATTAGATTGAACTAAGCCTATTTAAGCCTCACATTGTGAGCAATAATCATCATAAGATGATCAATCATTCAAATTGGGTCAAACCTAGCCTTTGACCAAGTCAACATTTGACCCAAATGAAACCTAAACTATCCAAAATCTACCAGTTTATGATCAATGTTTGAACTTGACTAAGTCATTATTTGAGCCTAACCTAACCCAATTGGCCACATGACCCAAGTTGACCGAACTTGACCTAAAAAGTCAAAATATGTCAAATCTTAATATAAGCCAAAGTGATTGAAACTAATGGGTCAAGTTCATTCTTATTCACTTCTTGAACTTGACCAAAGCCTCAATTGGCCAACTAGACCCAACCTAGCCCAATTGACCATGAACCTAACTTGACCTAAAAGGTCAAATCAAGCCAAAATCAAACCAAACCAAAATTGATTGAAACCAAAGCATCCACAATAATTCAAATGACCAACCAAACCTAAACCAACCCATGACCTAACCCAATTTGGTCAAATGGGTCAATTTTCAACTTGACTCATTTCACCTAAATGAATTCAAATGAACCAAAATTAAATTGAACCAAACCAATGATACCAAACCACTTCAAATGGTCGTATGAACTTGACCCAACTCTTAGTTTGACCTAATTTGACCAATTAGTCAACTTGACCTAAGTTGACTCATTTTGACCTACATGGGTCAACATGAGCCAAATGATATCAAATTAACTCCAAATTCATTGAAATTTGGACCAACATAATTTCAAACTATTCTAAATTTACCCAAATTAAAATCAAAGCCAAATTACCATTTTACCCCTAGGTCAAGGGGTAACCTATAGCCAATTTCACTTGGAATTTCGTCATATTCTTTTCATTGCCACTTGGCACCCTCTTAGTGGACCAAATGGATGCTAATAAGTGTGGTGCACATGACCCAATGGGTTTGGGTCAGCCTTGACCCAACCCATGGCCAAACCAACCACCCAAAGGGAAATTCTCCAAATGGAATCACTCCCACACTCATTTATCACATTGGAAACTCCTCCACTACTCCCCTCTGCCAAAAATGAATCACATGGCATCCAAAACAACCTAACAAACTCAATCAATCAAGTCAATTGATCCAAAATGGATGGGAGGCTCACAACCATCCGATATTTGTAGGGGGAGATATACTCCCCCTAATTCCACTCTAATTGAGATGACTTGTTATCGATTGAGCCTTAGGAACTCAGAGAAAGCATTACCAAGCTTCCCAAGGTTCCTCAAGCTCTTTCCAATTCTCCATTTTCAGTTTTTCCTAAACCAAAAATAGGGGAGGTTAGTGAGAAATCCACCTTGCTCGATTCACAACCAAACTCCAATTCCTCTTGCAAGCACCTTCAGAGGATCCAATCAAGCTCACCCAAATCAAATCCCAAGCAATCAAGCCACGGGAAGGAGGAGTTCGACCAAAGCCGCAAGCATTTGAAGCTCATCTTGGCCAATAAGAGGATCCATTTGATCTCAACCCTTCAAACCTTCAATAAGGCTTCGTCTCCATTAGACGAAGCTACCTCAACATTTGCGAGCCCTGGTGATAGCCTTTGGTGTGGTATGCATCAAAATAGAGCTTAGTGTAGGAATTCTTTAGTCTTTTGTGATGGGAACTTTCATCCCATTGCAAATCATTCATTGGATGTCTTGCTTCTTGCTCGTAGATGGTGTGTGTTCAATCACTACTCAATCTGAGCTCAAGTGAGCTCAGATCAAGCCTTAGAGGATGGATGGTTGTCATCTCTCGTAGGCGAGGGCAGGGATGAATCATGAACCTTCCATCCCGCATGTTTTGGATGGACGGTCCTGATTAAACCATCTAGAACCACTATTTTAATCCCTTTAGATCCACGGGTTTGATCCCGACCGTCTGATTAAAGAATGAATAGTTCAAGAAAAAAACTATGCTACATGCCAATTTGACAACTTAAATAATGAATCCGCCACGGGAAAGCGTGCACCGTCCACGTAATCGACGGGATTAGTTAATTAATTAGGCTTTCTAATGATCTATTAATTATAGAAACTTTAAAAATACATAACTAAATGTTGAAAAATCCAAACTCAACTTCATTTTAAAGATAATTCAAAAGGAAATAATATAAAATTAAGTTTAATTGATTTTGAACAATAACATTTTCTTAATTTGAGTTTTATTGGGGATGAAATTATGTTAATTACTCCTTAATTATTCTAATAATTAATTCTAAAATCCCTAGGGTTGATTAGTGGGATGACCTCTACCTCCCATGATTTTTTTGGAATTTATTATTGGATTAATTTAGGTAATTCCTTGTTTCATCTCTAATCACTCTCTTAATCAATTAAATTATTAATTAATCTATTTAATGATGATAAATTCATTAATTAAATTTGTTAATCATCTTAGAACAGTGGATAGACTTAGGAAATGAGATTAGGATGCCTTTTCTAAATCTTTTCCCTTAAGTCTATTTCATTTCAATGACAACTTAATTAATTTACAAATTGGTTAATGATTTAATCATTTCATTAAATAGCTTAATTAACCAAACTCAAAATCAAAAATTAGTCCAGAAACTCAATTACTTAATCAATTCTTTCTTGGGTAGATACTTAGGTGTTCAATAACCTAAGTAAGTTTAAGAAAATCAAATCCAACCTACATGTGTGGGAAGGGTTATGAAAGTACTTAATTAAACCCTTTAGCTTAATTAATCAATAATTGTGAGCCAATTGGATTAGGCCCTTTCTTTCTTAGGGTGCATTGCTAATTTAAATTCAATGCGGTTGCATATCATATGTTGGCACACAATTGTTTGAATAATTATGTTAAGGAGGTATAGGTAAGGGGTAATTAATGAACTTAATTTACACCTTAACCTAAATAAAATATAAAATCAATCTAATGGTTCAAAAATTAAATTAAAACAACATACACATGTGGGAGATGGGTTAGGACCAGCAAACCTTTTCACATTGCCTAAATTCAAATCAAACTCGAAATAAAATCAAAATTTCCTTAACCCAACTTTGATTCAATTTAGATAATCTTATTTCATAGGATTGTCTTTAGGAATTAATCAAGATGAATGAATTTACATGCTTACATCACTTTATTTCTTTCCTAGCATGCTAAATGTTGTTTATCATATGAAATCATGCATTCATGTCTTTTGAAAAATCAAATTAAAATGAAATGTTTCCTTTATGTCAAATTGCATATTTTGGCTAAAGTAAGAATATGAATGGCTATTATCACTACTAAATCCAAAATTATTTTCAAAACTTAGAAATCAAAGATTACAAATGAAAGGTATGTTACTTATAATTATTTATAGGCTTGCATGTGAGTATAATATAAGATGTGCATTATGTGATTTTTCCCTTCTCTTCTCTTTTAACATAGTTTTGAATAGGATTTGCAAAGTGTATAGTTCATTTGTCAAGAACACAGCACTTGCTTAAATCCATTCCTATTCATTCCTATGTTATCCTTTAAGAAGTATCTTCATATTTATACATGTAAATTGCATAACCAAATCAAACAAATAAACATAAACTTTTTGCATGACTCTCTTTCCATTCATTTCTTTTTATACATGCACATGTATTTAAGAAAAGTGGTATATTATTCTGGGCTTTCTGAGATTGCGAGGCTTTAAGTAGCCCCAAGTAGGTCTTGTATCTTACACCCCTGGTGTAGAAAACAATGGTGACGTACTCACTTATGTCTTTCATACATGTAAATGTGTATATGAATAATGAATAAAAGAACCCCTCTCTTTTCTACTTAACAAAATCATGCATACATGGAAAATTCCAAATTTTCTTAAGCAACATCCCTTAGCATTCATCATTAAGGTGTACTAAATATTTACATTTGTATGTATAGATATGCTTAGGATTACTTCATATGCATGTTACACATGTTGGAAAGAAATAAAGTGTTGTGTATTTTGTGATAATAATTCACTTTAGTTAATCCTAAAATGCCTTTATTATTTGAATAGGTTTATTTAGAGTAAATCTAAACTTAGAACTAACTAAAACACATAAGAAAACATTCACTAAAAGAAAAATCACTAATGAATCTACCTTAGAAATTACTTAAGGTAGGAAGGAAAGAAAAGTTCTCTTCTCTTTCTCCTCTCTTTACAACACTTAGTAATTAAGTGTAGGTTCATTCAAACCAAATCAAATCATCAAATAAAAATCAACCAAATCAACTAAATCATTTAAATGAAACCACCCTCTAAGTTGAACCTCTAACACATAGAAAACTCTAACTTTAAATCCTAGCTAAGACATGCCACACAAGCTTTAAATGGCATAGACATTAGGCTAAGTCACCCTTTCTAGTCCTATGTTAGGGTGGTGCATGGTTTGATGCTTGCTTTTATTTTGTGATGTGATTTTTTAGTCTGGATGTTAGGGTGAATGTTCGTAGACTAAATGGTAGGACGATCTTAGTCTAATCATTATCTTCTGTAGGAGATTATGCTTAAGGGGCGCTATAATAAAAATATAAATATTTTTTGTTGTGCAGGTTACTTACACCCCTAAGCATAATCCAAAATAGGCCAACTGGACTTGATTACCCATGTGTGGGGTGCTAAGTCCAATTTATTCATATACATGCTTAGGATTGTGTGGTTTGTTTAGCTAATCTCTATTTTGTAGGTTTTAGTTAGATTTACTTTTTCCCATTTTCATATAATTTTGTAATTAGGATTTGGAATGAATGTTATGGGGGATTAGGATGAACATTGGTCATAAGACTATGTCCTATGCATCATGTGAAGCTTTTGGAGCAACCACATTCCAACCAACCAAAAGAAGAAACAAGAAAGAAAGAAGAAAGAAGAATGAAGAATGAAGAATGAAGAATGAAGAAATAAAGAATGAAGACCCCCATAACATGAATTCCTTCTTGATTGTAATTAATTCATTTGTAATTCAGGTTGTATAAGGGTAGAGCTTGGATACCCAATTTGTTTTTGGGTTTGTGCGGTGAAGCTTGACCATAAAAGCCTTTTATTCTTTTATGTTAACTTAATAAATTGTTTGATGTTTGTTTAAGCTTGTGCATTAAGATGGTATATTTTCCTAGTTTCTTCCTTACTTTGATGAATGGCCTGGATGCGATTAGGCTCTTAGGAAAAAATAAATTTTCTATCCAACTAATCAACTCAAAACTAAAAGTAAATAACTCATAACCTCACCTAAAGCCTAGCTTATAAAGCAAGATAAAAGATTTAGCAACCCCTTAGCTAGATGTTGTATATTTTTCACATCATGCATAAAAAGCTTCTTGTTTCACTCTTACAATGGAGGGCTTCCCCCTTTACTAGAAAACTTGGCTTGACCTTTGAGATCCATGGTGGAAACACACCTCCTTTCTTGTTAATTTTGGCCCATAATACAATTTCTCATACATTTGGCATATGAATCTCATAGCTTGTGTCAAATGAATTGTCCAAAAATGAAAATAAAATATAACAAAATTTGCATTAGATTTAAGTCATTAATCATGCCCTACATGATCTAATCTCTTAGGTAGTTTGTTTAAGGACTTAGTCTCTTTCTAAATAAATAACAGCCTAGCTATCTTGCAAAAGCATAAGACTTGCCTACATGTATTTAAAATAATAGGAGGAGTTAGTTGGCGGCCACTCCTAGGTGGTTGTAAGTCTAACAGTCAAGTGGTTTATCCTCTCTTGTGGAGGTAAACTAAATACCCATTTTCATCTTAGATTTAGGTCATGCTTTGGCCCTTGCCAAAGCTCCCTAGATTTAGGTTCAGAGATTGTTACTTCCCTTTGCAGGCTATAAGCATAAATCCTCACCTCTTAGGTATTTCCAAGATCTTATGTTGTGAAATTGTAAATCCTAGATTTCTAATAAAAATTCAACTCAAACAAACAAATCACTTCAATTTCAAAAAATATAAAGCCTAACCATATGATAGTTTGAGATACTTACTAGGCTTCCTAATATCATAAGCATCCCTAACTTATCTTCCTTTGATTTCGATAATAACTCCCTCCTCTTGATCAATCCCACATGATCTTCTAAAAATAAATTAATTGATTGATAGTCCTATCTTTGAAATATTTGGAGATAATGATCTTTTACCTTAATTGAGAGTATTCCTAAGGAATCCCATTTCTTATGATGTAATTAACTATGGGGGCTTGCCTCCATAGGAACTTAACGAACCCAGTTTAAAATAAATCCTGCTTTACTTTTCCATATAAAGTAGGGGAAGAATCTCTGGTACATTCTGAAGACCCATAATCCTTAGGAGTCCTTATTAAGGTGATTAGGTCCATTATAGGATGGTGTCTTTTATCTCTCGAGAAAGTACATCATTCCTCAACGTCGTACCTGATCACCCTAATAAGAACATCTGTGGATCTGCATGGTGTCCAACATAAGAAGTGTTTGAATATTTTTTATTCTTTATTTATTTTTCTCTCAAACAGGTATATGAAGAATTGAAAATTTTCACCACAGGGGACTTATCCTGAACCCCAAATACACTTGGCCTAGTTAATGCATGATGGCTAGTTCAAGAAGAAAGCATGTAGGCTTACATCCTCTTAAATGAAGTCAACGTGGGGTAGCTAACTGACTGTGCAGTAAGACCTACCAAACTAATAAGGTGCTCATTAGTTTGTAGTGGTCAAATCAGAAAGAAAGCTTGGGGACTCATATCCTTCAGATAAGTGACCACTAGGGTGACATACTAGCGAGGTAGTATATCAGCTCGACCTAGAGCAGCTAATGAGTGAGTGCCACAGGGGGCATGCTCCCACATCAAAGTAGCTCGAGACAAAAGATATGTGTTTGTTTATGTTGTAAAGGGATAGGTTGCCACTTGGGTTCTCTTACACTACCCTAAACACATCGTGGCAGATTCACAAGCAAAAGATATTTCTAACACAAAAGATGTCAAATTTAATATGAAAGAAAGTTTTATTGATGATTATTTTTAAACAAGATTTATGGATAATATTTCTTTAGGTAGAGCCTGTTGATTGGAAGCATAGGGCACTCTCCCTCATAGTTTATGAGTTGATAAGATTCTCCTTGGTAGGCCTTCTTTATGGCAAAATGGCTTTCCCAAGTGGGTTCAAACTTACCTCCCATCTTTCGATGGGCAACAATTAGTCTCCTTAGAACTAAAACAAGCTCTCCTACTTGAAAATCTCTAGGACAAACCAACTTGTTGTGAGCTTGAATCATTTTTGCTTTATACAACTTGAGGTTCTAGCATACCCTAAGGTGTCTCTCCTCCAAACCTTCGAGCTCTTCTAACCACAGCTTGGCATTCTGCTCTGTAGTAATCTTGCTACCCATAACTACCCTTAGTGATGGGAGTTGGACTTCTAATGGTAGAATAGCTTTGGACCCATACACTAAGGAAAATGGGGTATATTGAGCTGGAGTTTTGTATGTGGTACGGTAGGCCCACAATGCTTCAACCAACTGCTAATGTCACTGTCACTTATTATCGTCGAGTGTCTTCTTCAATATTTGAATGATTATTTTATTAAAAGCTTCTACTATACCATTTACCCTCGGGTAGTAGATGGTGGAATATCTCCAGCCTATGTTGTATCTCCGAGCAAAGCTATTGATTTTGGTGCTCTTGAATGTAGTATCATTATCGGATATAATTTATTGAGGAACCCCAAACCTATATATGATATGGTTCTTGAAAAACTGAAGCACATGCTAAGCTGTGATCTCTTTAAGTGGGATTGCCTTCCCTTGAAGAGTAGATCGTGATGCTTCTCCTTTTTGAGAGGAAACCGCACCATCGAAATACATCTCCCAATGGTGAATGCTAGTGTCCCCTAAGTTCATGGTTTGTTCATCAGTGAGGTCATCACTAACCAAAGAATCAACAGGAAGTGGGTGTGCTGCTAAGAAATCCGCTAGTGCCTGTCCTTTAAGAGCACGGAGGGCTACGAATGTGATGCCAAATTATGATAAAATCATGGACCATCATGCCAACCATCTAGATAACATTGGCTGTGTCATGAGATATTATAGTGGATTGATTCTAGAGATCAGATTCACCTTATGAGAAAGCATTTAAAGCTGTAGCTTTTAGAATGCAAAGATTAAAGCTAGACAATGCTTCTCAATAGATGGATAGTTTACCTCAGTGGGAATCAAACAATGACTAAAGTAGTAGAGAGCATTTTATTTCCCTTCATCATTGGTTTGAGCCAAAAAAGTGTTGAGGGAGTCATCTAATACAACGGTGTAGAGAATTAATGATTTGACCAGGATAGGGGCTGCTAGAACTAGTGGCATCATTATGTAGTGCTTGATGTCTTCAAAGGCATGCTGGCACTTATCATCCCACTTGAACTTGGCAACCTTTTTGATAAGTGTTGAGAATGTCTAGCATCTTCCTGATAGGTTAGAAATGAACCATCGTAGATACGCCAATCGCCCTTGAAATGATCTGAGTTGAGTTAGACTTTTAGGGGGTGGCATTTTTAAGATAGCCTTGATCTTCTTCAGGTCAATCTCTATTCCCTAGTGTTAGACAACAAACCCAAGAAATTTCTTTAAAGCTACTCCAAATGCACACTTCAGGGGATTCATTTTGAGGTTAAATTATCTTAATCATTCAAAAACTACTCCCAAGTCAAAGAGATGATCTTCCTTTTCTTTGCTTTTGACTACTATATCATCAACGTAGCATTCAACTTGATGATGAATGAGTTCAATGAAGATCTGAGTCATGGCCCACTGGTATGTAGCACCAGCATTTTTAAGGCCAAAAAGCATGACCTTAAAATAATAGATTCTGATCGAGATTTGAAAAGTAGTGTTTCTTTCATCCTCAGGGGCCATCTTGATTTAGTTGTATCCAGATGACCCATCCATAAAGAAGAATGATGCATCAGATGAGGCAATATCCACCATAAATTTTGGTATAAGAAGTGGAAATTCATCTTTAGGACATGTCTTATTTAGATGCCTAAAATCGACACATATGAGAATTTGGTCATTCTTTTTCTTAACTGGGATGACACTGGCTAATCAGGTAGGATATTTTCTTTCCTAATAAATCTAACATCGATCAATTTCTTGATTTTAGAAGTGACATATTCTTCAATGTCTAATCTCATGCGTCTAGGAGCTTGCTTGATAGGGTTAGCATTAGGCCCTACTGCTCATTTATGGGCTGCTATGTGAGGAGATAAACTGGGCATTTCTTCATAACTCCATACTATCCTTAAAGTCAGCTAATAGCCTAACTAAGTCATTAGTTTCTTCTTCATTCGATAAGGAACTGATGTATGTCAGGCGTGGATCTTCTTTTGTTTCTAAGTTGATTTCTTTGAGTTCGTCAATGGTTGACCTGATTTTCTCTTCAAACTCTAGTTGTGCATCTTTGACCCAGGCTCACTTGGGTCATCTGAAGTTTCTAAACACACCTCCTCATAAGAGTTAGCATGTTTTAAGAAGAACCTATCAGACCCCAAATGAGCGGTGATGACTAGACAATGGTTGTCATCATCGATTGGACCCACTGTGCCAAATCCTAGTCTTGATCTTGATTGAGAGTGTCTACTTCGGTTGTCCATAATTTTTCAAAGTAGTTCAACCTATGTTTATACCAAGTATGTGGGATTAATCTCTTCTTTGCTAAGTTAATAACACAAGGTGAATACCAATCAAAAGATAGTTGTATTAAATCTTTATATAAATCATCCTCAAGTTCTACATCAGCTTCCTAAATTGAGGAAGATGCTCCTAATAAAAATCTCTTCGGTCTGACATCTGTAGATGACTTGGGGCCTCCTTAACTACCAAACCTTCAACTTTCTAGGAGGAAAGTGAGCTTAGAGCTAAAGTTCCCAATTATTTCCTGATTGTTCTACATTATGATTTGGATACATTCATGCTTTGCTTGGAGGCATGGTCTTCACCACTGTCTGGCTCAAACATCACCTCCAAAGGGATCCATTAAGAGGGGTTGGTCGGCATGCTAACCACATGAGACTCATCCTCTGAACTGGACTCTAAGTCTATGTGGATAGTTGGGTTACTCCTGTGAGCTAGAACATAGCTCCTACCGGCTGGCCACCAGTAAGGAGGCCTTCCACCTCTAGAACTGCCTCTGAATTTGCCTCTTCCTCTACCTGGTGGAGGTCAAGTCATCATATCCATGTGTTCATATGGAGGAACAAACTATTGGAAGAATCTAACATCTGGCTTTACCTCTTCCTCAGTGTCGAATTCTTGCTCAATTGAGCTATCTTTTTCTTTTCTTTTTTTCTTTTCTTTTTCTTTTTAAATTTCTTTTTCTTTTTCTTTTGTTTTTCTTCCTTTAGATTTTGAACTTTCACCGAGTTCACAAGAATAGACTTTTTGATTTGGAGGAAGATAGTAGGCTGCATCTTCATAAATCTTGACCTCTCTAATTGAAGTCTCCTTTGACATAATAATCTATTCCACCTCTTCTGAATTTGATGCACTGGTGCAAATATAATGGAACCATGTTGTTTGCATGTATCCAAGGCCTACCGAGCAAAGCAGTGAAAGATGTATCTGAATCAATTATGTAGAACTTGGCTTCTATCTTCCAGTCATCTATCTCTAATGGTAGCACTATATAGCCTAAAGCCCTCTCGCCTTGTTCGTTGAATCCTTTCAACATCATTCGATCTCCTCAGAGTTTAGAGATGTCGATCCTCAAGTAAGCAAGGGTTTTCAGACTCATAATATTCACTGATGCACTTTGATTAACTAACACCCTGGAGAGTCTGAATCTGCCCATATCCATTGTGATGTGGAGGGGACAGTTGTGCTCTATTGTCCCCAAAAGAAGGCCTTCATCGGTGAATATAACTCCTTATGCTTCTCTTGAAAAATATGCCTCCTCTCCAACAGCAGTCAGTTGAGCTAAGCATATTTCTAGATCAAGAAGGGCTTTGATCAATGACTCCCTCATCTCTTTAGATAAGACAAAGGCATCATATATGCTTACTTTAGCATGAAACTTTCTTAGGTGAGCGAGGACATTATAGTCAACTCTGGGTTGGTCCTCCATAAGCATATCCATAGGTGGAGCATCCTATGGAGGGGCTTCTTGACTACTATAACCAATTACTTGTTCACCCTTATCCTGAGGTGCTACCGTAGAAGGTAGAACTATGCCACTACGAAGGTTGACTTTGATGACTTCATGAGATAGTTTAGTGGAAAGTTTTACCTGCTCATCAGGTTCACCTACAGCCTCTCCTATAGGATCATCGAAGTCAAATGACTCTAAGTCAATCTCATTGGGTGAACCCTAGTAAATTAGAAATGGGTAATCCATTTCAAAATCAGAAAGGAGTGGATCAAAATTGTTATAATTATTTGTACTTGGAGAGCTTTCTATAGAAATAAAATCATCAAGATCATCAAAAGTAGAGAGAATGTAAACGGAATTAGTCTTCTTCTTTATTGATTTCTTAGATTTGGATAAAGGAATAAAATAGAAATCAAGTAAAGTGAGTGGAGCTAGGGATTTGGCACTTTGTTGATATAGTACAACTGCTAGAAGAAGAACCATGAACTATGGTCAGAATCGCAAAAGGAGTGTTGGACTTAGTCGGTGGTTGCACTAGTGTACTATCCTGGCAAGTGGAAGATGTCACTGCTGCTGCTGGGCTTCTACCTCCCTCAAGTTGATTTTAGCAACTTTCAAATCTTCCTTAGAGTTGGAGGTTTGAATTGCTTCAGGCACCTATAAGGGTAACTTTTTGATCTTAAAAATTATTTTCTTGGAGGTTCGGGATAGGAAGATATCCCAACCTTCCTCTGTCTTGAGAAGATCACGTGTATCCCTAAGGATTACCCTAACAGAACTATAAGGTTATTCTAATAGGTATTCTTTAAGGATTACAATGGCACCCGACTTGTAGTTATGCTCGTCCTAAACAAAAAAGCAATCTTTCAAGACATGACCCAAAGCATGCGTAGGACAAAAGTTTGGATCATGACTCTTGCCTCCTCACCTCCAGGCTCTAGTAAGTGAAAATCAGGCATCTTTAAGAGGTTCTTAAAGATTTTCCTGACTACCTCCCTTTTGAATGAATTAGGTTTATTCATTTTATCGGCAAAAGTAGGTAAGTTATAGTTACCCGGTGGTGGATAAAAATACTGTTGCTAATGTTATGGACGGGAATATTGTTGAGCAGGTGGTGGATGCCACTGTGGCAACTGAGGTGGGCGATATGATAATTAAGGCAGTGGCAAAGGAGGTGGTAGAGGAGGATGGTAAGCTCAAGATCTCTCTGACTGAACCCTAGTTGGCTGTTTCCCCTTATCAACCGTTGTAACTGCCCCTGGTTTTTTCTCAAATACCTTCTGTGATCTGGGCTTGGCTGACTGATCTTAGAAAGATAATTGTTTGGCCTCTTCTTGTAGACTAGCCACCTTGTTGATTAATTTCTCAAATGTATTAATGTTGAACCCCTTAAGCATGAAGGTGACTGGGTCATGAATATTCCTGAGTAGAATTTCAATGGCATGTTGTTCAGATAGTTGTGATTCATATTTCATATTTAAATTGCACCTTCTAAGAATGTAATCAACAAGGGACTCACCGGGGTGTTGTTGAGCTACAACGAGATTGCCCACAGTTACCCTTTATTAGGCTCAAATAAATCTCTTAATAAAGATCTCCTCTAGCTCAGCAAATGTCTTCATTGAACCATTGGGTAGTTTAGCATACCAATCGAATGTGATGTCTATCAAGCTACTGATGAAGTGGCAAAATAAGAGTGCATCACTGCCACCGCATTGCAATATCCAGCTCTGAAATATTCTATGTCCTACCGGGGGTTCCCACTAGCATCAAAAATTTTGAAGGATGGAGGCACAAAGCCCTTAAGATATTGGGCGCCATCAAATTCCTATGGGTAGGGTCTATCCTTTGGAATAGACGAGCCACCTCAGGCTTGGGCCAATGCATCCATCACTTGTTGCTTCACCATGTATTTTTATGTCTTTTTCATGCATGGAGGTGCTATCCACCACCTTCCTATGCAAGCTACCGTTATCTCCCTCTGCAGGAATGCAACTAGGATGATCTAAAGTGTGTGCCAACTCCTCTATCGGCCACTATGGGAGAAGGCTATGAAATCAGAGCTGAATTTTGCAATGATGACACTACTGCCATCAACTCTTCGATCTTCTTCCCCCATTTGATCAATATGATCATCCTCTGCCTAAGCTGGTGGAGGAGGTGCTGAGTTGAATGGATGGCATCATCCTCTTCAACTACAATACCTTCTTGACTGTGTTGATCTCTCTGAAGGGACCCCCTTGTATCGACCATGTGAACTTTGATCAAATCCTCAAGGAGATCATCCTCATCTGGATCGAAGTTAACCTTTCCCTCCTCACAATCTGATCGGTCACTCCATATAAGTTCTCTCTTCTTTACAAAATACTAATGCTAAAATCTCATCTAGGAAGCGGTCTAACTATGCCGGTATGAATACGCATTGTTGACTGGTAGAAGGACTGTGCTCACTGACAGAGATGCACTTAACACTACCTGTTACTGGAGTGCTGGCTCTGGGAGGGTCATGATTGCTGGAAGAAATATGCTCATGATTGCTCATGGGTGGAGTAGTGTCCCTAGGGAGATTCATTACCATGGGAGCAGAATTATCCCTTCCTCTTCTACGCTGCACTATCAGCTCGATGGTGGTGGTGGTGGTGGTGGTGGTGGTGGTGGTGATGACCGGATGTCTAGGTCGCCACTTCTTCACCAAGATAAGAGGGTCAAGTAGGCAAACTCATCCTCACCTCAGTCAGTGGAGTAGATGAAGTGGTATCCTTTGGCCATAGCTGAATCACCAAGGGGGCATTCTACTCCCCAGATACTATCTTTTGTGCCTTTGTAGGCACGGTGGATGGTGGGACCTGAACTAGTGACGGTGAGCGAGGAGTGGATTGGTGTGGTGGAGACAACATTGACTCTACCCTCACCGGGGCTTCCCCCCTATGACTGGTTGTACTTGTCCTATGCTATCAGTCCTATCGGCCTTGGTGGCTCGATGACTAGAAAAATTGACTAAAGCAGAGGCCACCAACTGCCTGGTGAATCTCCGTCGCTCCCTACTCTTTGACTAAATTGCTACTCAGGCCTCTGATGCTCTATCATTATAAATGCACCAGGTAACACTCCTGAGGATGACAGACCTCAAGTCAAATAATGTACCAGACTCTAAACATCTGTGTACACTGCCCACCTACTGTAATACCATACATAGATCGACATAAGACCTCCTCCTGTCCCTAGCAGGAGCCTCGTGGTATGTAGGAGGTGGAGGCAATGCAGCTATCCTCTGATAGTCCTCCTCTCCATCTAATGCTGAGAGGGGGTGGAAGCTGCTAGTCAATAGAAACCTCACGGGAACCTTTCTCAGAATGTGGGATGAGGCATCCATCTCCTCAAAGATGCGGTGTCGCTTTGATCTTGCGACTCTTGTTGCATCACTATGTGTGGCGCTATGTACAACTGAGCAAGGCGGTGTGAGAGCTATATCCTATCTCGAAGATAGGGGAGGCTATCTTTGAAGCTAGGATAGCCTTCCCCTTATAGGGGACCAATGAGGACGTGTAGCACCCGTGGCAAAATAATTGAGTAGAATGATCGACCTCAACCACCTTCCTCTTCAAGGAAGGATACTAGGTATCAAAAAGTAGGTCAATGCGGATGGTTGGCCTCTACCTAGCCACCTCAGCCCAGCTAATAGTGGTGAGGGTCGCCCTCTCGCAGGTGATGCGAGCTCCCTCAAATCCCCGGCCAAAGAATACTAGATGGGTGGAGTCAGTCTGAGGAAGGCTAGCGTAATCCAGGGCCAAATCCATCTCAAACGAAAACATGAAAATGAACTTCTGAGAGGCCATGTGTGAAGACTTGCAAAGACTGTACTGACTACTCTAAGTTGTATGTCTGCATTTATTGAAATATAACTTGTATCAAATTTCTGCCTTGATATTTGTTCCACGCAAGTAACAAAAGTTTGGAGTTTTGAACTCACACTCAACAATTCAAATGTGTTAAGTGGGGTTCAATGGAGAGATTTGGATGTTTTTGAGGAGAGTCTTTTGCCATTTGATTTTTGATTTTAGAACCCATGCTCAACTAATTTAGGTAGGTTGGGTGGGGTTCAAAAATTTGAGGAGAGATTTCTTTCCTTTTTGGAGATTGTTGGTGTTTTATGTTTCTTATTTAAAAATATGGATAGTTTGAAAGAACCTCTACTTAGCAAATTTAGGTATGTGTGGTGAATTATTTCTCAAACTTTTAGGAATTTGAAAAATAAAAATATGTTTGTTGTGAGTTAGGACACCACGTACATCCACAGTTGTACTTGTTAGGTTGATCGAGTATGACATTGAGGAATGATGTACTATCTCGAGAGATAGAAGTCACCATCCTAAAATGGACCTAATCACCTAATAAGGACTCCTAAGGATAATGAGTCTTCAAATGTACCAGATATTCTTTCCCTACTTTACATGAAAAAGTAAAGTAGGGTTTATTTTAAACCGAGTTTGTTAAGTTCCTATGGAGACAAGACCCCATAGTTAATTACATCCTAAGAAATGAGATTCCTTAGGAATACTCTCAATTAAGGTAAATGATCATTGTCTTCAAAGATTTCAAAGATAATACTATCAATAAATTAGTTATTTTTGGAAAATCAAATGGGATTGATAAAAAGGAAAGAGTTATTATCTAAACCAAAAGGAGATGACTAGGGGATGCTCATGATACTAGGAAACTTAGTGAGCATCCCAAACTATCCTATGGTTGAGCTTTATATTATTGAAATTGAGGAGAACTATTTGTTTGGGTTGAATTTTTATTAGAAATCTAAGGCTTATAAATTCATAATACAATATCATGGAAATTCTTAAGAGGTGAGGATTTATGCTTATAGCTCCCAAAGGGAAACATCAACCTCGAATCTTAAATCTAGAGAGCTTTGGCGAGGGCCAAAGCATGACCTAAATCTAAGGTGAAAATGGGTATATGATTTACCTCCATAAGAGAGAATAAACCACCCGACTGTTGGACTTACAACTATCTCAGGGTGGCCGCCAACTAACTCCTCCTACAATTTTAAATACATGTAGGCAAGTCATATGCTTTGCAAGATAGCTATGTTGTTGTTTATTTAGAAAGGAGACTAAGTCCTTAAGCATACTCCCCAAGAGACTAGATCATGAAAGGCATGAATAATGACCTAATCTAATACAAATTTTGTTAAATTTTATTTTGATTTTTAAACATTTTTATTTACCACAGGCTATGGGGTTCATATGCCTAATGCATGAGAAATTGGTAATGGGCCAAAATCAGAGGAGGTGTGTTTCCACCATGGCCCTCAAAGATCAAGCCACCTTCTTTGGAAAAGGTGGAAGCCCTCTATTATCAAGAGTGAAGCAAGATGATTTTATGCATGATGTATGACATACAACATCCAGCTAAGGGGTTGCTAAATCTTTTATTATCTTGATTTATGTCCTAGGCTTTAGGTGAGGTTATGAGTTATTTAATTTAATTTTGAGTTGATTAATTGGATAGAAAATTTATTTTTTCCTAAGAGCCTAATCGTATCCAAGCCATTCATTAATCAATGAAGAAATTAGGAAAATCATGTCATCCTAATGCACAACCTAAACAAACATAAAATAATTTTATAAAGCTAGTGCAAAAGAATAAAAGATCGATATGGTCGGGCTCCACCGCACAAACCCGAAAAGAAATGTGGGTAGCTGAGCTCTACCCTTATACAAACCGGATTACAAATGAATAATTATAATTTAGAAGAAATTAATGTTATGGGGGTCTTCATTCTTCATTTCTTCATTTCTTCTTTTCTTCATTTCTTTCTTTCTTCATTTCTTTTCTTCTTTTGGTTAGTTGGGATGTGGTTTTCTCCAAGGCTTCACATGATGCATAATGCTTGGTTTTATGATTAATGTTCATCCTAATCCCCCATAACATTCATTTCAAATATTAAATGTAAAATTACATGAAAAAGAGAAAGATAAATCTAATGAAACCTGCAAAGCATAGATTAGCTAAACATACCACACAACCCAAGCATGTATATGAATAATTTAAACTTAACACCCCACACATGGGTAACCAAGCCCACCTATCCTAGTTTGGATTATGCTTAGGAGTATAAGCAACCTGCACAGCAAAAGTATTTATATTTTTATCACATCACCCCTTAAACACAATCCCCTATAGAAGACATGATTAGGCTAAGATCGCCCTATCATCCAGTATACGCACATACACCCTAACATCCAGTCTAAAAAAATTACATCACAAAACAAAATCAAGCATCAAACCATGCACCGCCCTAACATAAAGCTAGAAATAGTGACTTAGCCTAATATGTGTGCTATTTAAGGCTTGTGTGGCGTGTCTTAGCTAGGCTTTAAGGTTGGAATTTTCTAAAGTGTGAGAGATTCAATTTAGAAGGGTGGTTTCATTTTAAGTGATTTAGTTAGTTTTTCAATTTTGTTTGATGATTTGATTTGGTTTGAATGAACCTATATTTTATTACTAAATGTTACAAAGAGAAGATAAGAGAAGTTCTACCTTAAGTAATTTCTAAGGTAGATTCATTAATAATTTTTCTTTAGTGAAAATTTTATTATGTGTTTTAATTATTCCTAAGTTTAGATTTACTCTAAATAGCCCTATTCAAATAATAAAGGCATCTTAGGTTTAATTAAGATGAATTACTATCACATAACACACAACCCTTTATTTCTTTCCAATATGTATATCATGCATATGAATGATCCTAAGCATAACGACACATGCAATGCAAATCTTAGCACACCTTAGTGATGGATGCAAAGAGATGTTGTTTAAGAAAACTTAGATATTTCATGAATGCATGTTTTTATTAAGTAGAAAAGATGGACCCTTTTATCCATTAATCAAATGCACATCCACATGTATAAAATACATAAGTGAGTACGGCGCCATTATTTTCTACAATAGGGGTGTAAGGTACAAGACCTACTTGGGGCTACTTAAAGTCTCGCAACCTTGGGATGTCTAGACTAATATACCACTTTTCTTAAATACATGTGTATGTACCAAAGGAAACAAATGGATGAAAAATCATGCAAAAGATTTTTATTTGATTTGGTTATGCAATTTACATGTGTAAATGTGAAGATCCTTCTTCTTAGGTCTTAACATAGAAGTGCATAGGAATAGATTTAAATAAGTGTTATGTTCTTTTCAAATGAAATATAACTTTACAAATCCTATTCAAATCCATGTTAAGAGAAGAGCAAAAAATCACATAATACACATCTTATGTTATAATCACATGCAAGCTTATAAGTACTTATAAGTAGCATTACTTCATTTATAATCTTTGATTTATAGGTTTTGAAAATATTTTTTGATTTAATAGTGATAATAGCCACTCATATTCTTAACTTTTAGCCAAAACATGCAATTTGACATAAAAGGAAATATTTTATTTAATTGATTTTTCAAACAATATGAATGCATAATTTCATATGGCATACAATATTTAGCATGCTTTGAAATAAATAAACTGATGTAAGCATATGACTTCATTCACCCTAATTAATTCCTAAGGATAATCCTATAAGATAAGATTATTCAAAGTGAATCAATATTCTTTAAAGAGATTTTTATTTCTTTGAATTTGATTTGATTTAGAAAATGTGAAATGTGTTTGCTGGTCCTTACCCATTTCTCCCATGTGTGAATTGGTTTAGTTTAATTTTAGAACAATTAGATTAATTTTATGTTTTATTTAGGTTAAGGTGTGAATTAAATCCATTAATTAACCCTTACCTATACCACTTTAATATAATTAAACAAGTATTTATGAGCCAACATATGATATACAATCACATGGAATTTAAATCAGCATTACGCCTAAGAGATAAAGCAGCATAATGCAATTGGCTCATAATTATTGATTAATTAAGCTAAATGGTTTTCATTAAGTACTTTCATAACCTTCCCACACATGTGAGTTGGGTATGATTTTCACAAACTTACCTTAGGCTTTTGAACACCTAAGGATCTACCCAGAAAGAGATTGATTAATTCCAGATTAATTTTCAAAGTTTGATTAGACTAATTAAGTAGATCATTAGTGGATTAATTCTTAATTATATTTAGATTAAGGAAGAAAGGGGGTTTAGGGAATAACTTAGGGGAAATATCCCAAACCCATTCTATAAACCTCCTCCTTACTTAAACAATATTTAATTATCTCAATTAAGGGATTAAATCACTATGCATATGCTTAATTACTCTTAATTACATTAAGAGAGTGATTAAGGGTTCATTAATTAATTTCCTTAATTAACTCATTAATAAATTCCAAGAATATTGAGGGAGGCAGAAGTCCTCCTCCTAAACATGTCTAAGAAATTTGGAATTAATTAATTAAGTAATTAAGGAGTAATTAAAGTAATTAAAATTTTAATTAAACCCTAATTAAGGAAAATTCACTATTCAAAATCAATTAGAAATAATTTTATTGGATTCCCCTCTAAAATACCTTTAAAATGAGCCCTCATTTATATTTTTTGATTTTTCTACATTTAATTATGATTTTATGGAGTTTCATGATTAATGATAATAAAATAGCCAATTAACTATATTTCGCCGACATGCCACATGTGGCTTTCCATGTGGCACGATGGGATTGGTTATTTAAGTTGTTACATCATGCATCGCGTCAGCTGGCGGCGGGATGCACATTCCCCTAGGCCATCTGATCAAGGATCGGACGGCCAAGATTAATCCCATGGTTCTGAAGGGCTTAAATCAATGGATCTGATCGATTTAATCAAGGTCATCCATCCAAAATATGCGGGATGGATAGTTCATGATTCATCCGCCTTATGGGGAGGGTCGCCCGTCTCCTCCGACTTGATCTGAGCTAAACTAAGCTCGGATTAGGCTGAGATTTACCCCACACCATCAAGAGGTGTAGGAAAGAACATCCAATGGTAAGAATCTAATGGGATTACAATTCCCTTCATAAAGGACTAAACATTTTTAAGGGAGGATCGATTTTGAACAATACCTCACCAAAGGCTATCACTGACGCTTCCAATGGAGGAGGTAGCTTCATCTAGTTAAGATGAAGCTCTATTGAAAGTATCAAGCATTGATTTGAAGTGGATGTCTTGGTTGATCAAACTCCTCTTCAATGGAAATCGGCTTTAATCAAATTGAGGCTTCCCATGGATTGGTGACTTGGAAAATACCTTGAGTGAGCTTGACTAGATCCCTTGATGGTGCTTGCAAGAGCAATTTGAATTTGATGAAGAATTGAGTGAGTTGGAAATTCCCTTCACCTCCCCTATTTCGACTTTGAAGAAAATCGAGAAGTAGAAATTCAAGATTCTTGGAAATGGCTTTGGAAAGTTTGGAGTAGCTTGCTTTCGATCCTTCAAGTTCAATCAAATGCAATCTCTATGGTTTGAGTGGGAATGAGGGGGAGTATATCTCCACCTCCTTGGATCGGACGGTCGAGACTAGCTTTATCATTTTTTATCAATTGCTTGGATTGATTGGTTTGTTATGGTTGTGACGCACTCCATGTGCTTCATTTTTGGCAGAGGAGTGGAGGAGAGGGAGTACGCATGCGCTAGGTGAGTGTATGGAGTGATCCAAGTGGTGAATTCCCATTGGATGGGTCGGGTTGGCCTTGGGTTGGGTCATGGCTGACCCAAACCCATTGGGTCATGTTCACCACCCTACTTCATGTCTATGTGGTCCACTTGGAGGATGCCAAATGGCCATAAGAAAGAATTGGCCAAATTCCAAGTGAATTTGGCCATAGGTTACCCTTTGACCTAAGGGTAAAATGGTCATTTAGCCTTGATTTTGATTTGGGCAGATTTTAAATGATTCAAAAATGGGTTGGGCCAAATTTCAATTGATATGGAGTTCATTTGGTTTAAATTGGTTTAATTTGACCTATTTAGGTCACGTTAGGTCAATTTGGGTTAGTTGACCAATTGATCAAATTGGGTCAAACCATGGGTTAGGTTAAGTTAAAATGATCATTTGGAGCCTACGGGCATCATTGGTTTAGTTCAATTTAATTTATATTTTATTTTGGTTCATTTAGGTTCATTTAGGTTCATTTAGGTTCATTTAGGTCAAATGGGTCAAGTTGAGCAATTTGACCCATTTGACCTAATTGGCTTAGGTCATGAGTTGGTTTTTAGGCTTATTTGATCATTCAAAATGTATTGCAAGCTTTGGTTTCAATCAATTTTGGTTTGATTTGATTTTCTATTGATTTAACTTTTTAAGTCAAGTTGGGTTCATGATCAATTGGGCTAGGTTAGGTCAGTTGGACAATTGAAGCTTTGGTCAAGTTCAACAAGTGATTTGGAATGAATTTGACCCATTGGCTACAATCAATTTGGCTTAGATCAAGATTTGAACTATTTTGACTTTTTAGGTCAATTTGGGTCAACTTGGGTCAAGTGACCAATTTGGCTTAGTTTGGCTCAATTGATGGCTTGATCATGTTCAATCATTGATTCTGGATTGGTTTAGATTAATAGTTTCAACCACTTTGGCCTATGGCAGATTTTATCTAATTTTGGTTTCATTTGGGCTAAGTGTTAACATAGTCAAAGGCTAGGTTTGACTTAGTTTGACCTAATTTGAGTGATTGATCATCCTAAGATGATTGTTGCTCACAATGTGAGGCTTAGATGGGCTTAGTTCAATCCAATTTGGGTTGGATTAGAATTTGGCTCAAAAGGTTTTAGGTCACTTTGGGTCAAGTGAGCCTAAATGGGTCAATTGGCTTGATCAAGGCTTGATTCAAGTTTGGTTGAACTCACATATAGACTTATGATTGAAATATAAATCCAATTGTAAGTGGTTTGGAGTCAAATGGGTTTTGGTTCATTTGACAATTTCAAGTCAAGAGGGTGAACATGGGTTTGACTTGGGTTAGTTTGATTTTGATTTGATGATTGAAGTTTGTGTTTATATTTATGCTTATAATTAAGGGATTGATTATTTGAAGAGAAAATCCAAAGGTTTGGATTGATCTGAAAATGATTGGGCTAAGTTCAAGAAATTGACTTGATAGAGCATAAGTTAGATTTTGGTTATATTTGGATTTGAGTTTTGAATTCATTTTGGTTATTTGAATTTATATCTCATTTATATTTGTGAATATAAATGAAGATATAAATGGGTTGTGAGAAAATCTTTTGACTTTGGAGTGATTTGGATTTGTTTGAAGGAGTTCAAGGATTTGACTTGAAAGAGATAAATTGAACTTTGGTTAGATTTGGATTTGAGTTTTGAATTGATTTTGGTCATTTGAATTTATATCTTATTTATATTTGTGAATATGATATAAATGGGTTATGAGAAAATCTTTTGAGTTTGAATTGATTTGAGTTTGAAGTTGATTTGAATTTGAAGTTGATTTGAATTTGAGGTTGATTTGAACTTGAAGTTGATTTGAATTTTAAGTTAATTTGAATTTGAGATTGATTTGAATTTGAAGTTGATTTGAATTTAAAGTTAATTAGAATTTAAAATTGATTTGAATTTGAGGTTGATTTGAATTTGAAGTTGATTTGAATTTGAAGTTGGTATAAATTTGAAGTTTGACTTGAAAGAAGGAAGTAAGAATTTGGTTTAAACTATAGGGTAGGCAAGTTTTCCTAATACCCCTAAGGCATAACATATTCCTATGGCTAAATCTTTTAAGTCTCTAGGGTTAGGTTAAGTGTTCACCTAATCACTAGAAGTGTCCTAGGACTAAAGAACTCTTAGTGTTTAGAGGAGTCCTTATGCCTAGGATGAAGAAGTTGAAAGCTCACTCCAAAGTGAGGTCAACAAAGGGCGCCCAATATGTGTGGTGTAACTAACAAGGTGTACTGCACATATTGGTGTTGACCAAGATGATCAACAATGCTGAACGATCACAAGCACTAATAAAAGTGATCTACTCCCAAACCAGAGATGTAGAAGGAATCAAGATCTTAGAGCAATGTGACTTTACTCATGTTAAATACATAAGAGAGTGAAAGAGAAATCCACTAGGAATTAAGTATGTGAACCTTCCACTAGGGGAAAAGGTTCAAGTCATCCACTGGGGGATGTGAGGTTTAATTTGATTTGTGTCTCACTAGGGAGATAATTGATTTGATTTATTGATTTATGATTTGGTATTCCACTAGGGATTGAGTATATGAACCTTCCACTGGGGAAAAGGTTCAAATCATCCACTAGGGGATGAGAGGTTGTAAACTTCGATGGGGGATTAGAATTCAGGATCTGCTGGGGATGAAATTGTGAACTCACCACTAGGGGAGCAAGTTTGGGTTGGATTGAGTTGATTCCACTGGGGGAATTGGAAAGATTTGCATCTCACTGAGGAGAAGCGAATTGATTTGATTTGGATAGTTTGACTCCACTAGGCAGATTGGTTGGTTTTGTTTTATTTGTTTAGTTTGACTCCAATGGGGAGGAGGGTTGAATTTGTTTTTAAACTTTGAATTTTGAGATGGACCCTGTCAATTTGTGATGGACCGCACTGAGTAGGAGCCATGTTGGCCTTGGTCTAGCTCAGATTTACTAATCCAAAGAGGTACTCTACTAACCACATAGTAGGACTATCCAACCAATGGGGTTATCTTTCGATTTGCAGTGGTTAATTCAAGGAAGAAAGCTCGGGGACTCACATCTTTCCTGAATAAGGGACCAATGGGGTGACACATTAGCAATGTAACATGTTAACCTAACCTAGGGCTGACCACTGAGTGAATACCACTGGGGGGTACTTAAATCAGCTCAAAGATAGTCAAAGCTAATTTCATTTTTTTTAATTATATTTGATGGATCTCATTGGTTTGCAATGGACTGCACTAAGCAGGGGCCATGTCAGTCTTGATCTGCCATAGATTTACTAATCCAAAGGGAGTAGTTTCCCGACCAAGGGGAGAACTATCCAACCAAAGGGGTGTCTTTTAGTTTGCAGTGGCTAATTCAGGGAAGAAAGCTCGGGGATGTACATCTTTCCTAAATAAAAGACCACTGGGGTAACATATTAGCAAGGTAATATGTTAACCCGACCTAGGGCTGCCCGTCGATTTGCAATAATCATGCTAGAAAGAATGCATAGTAGACTTACATCTTCCAAAGTAAAATGACCGCCGAGGTAACATGTTTGTGGAAAAATAGATTGAACCTAACCTAAGGGCAACTATTGAGAGAATGTCAACTCGGGGACTTATCTCTACTCAAGAGTAATCAGGAAATTCCTATAGGGAGTTCTGCTGACACTGCCCTAGAGATAGGATACTACTTGGGAAAGGGGCCACTAGGGGGACTTGAGTTCCTAATCCACAAGCAAATAAATTTGTTTGTTTGCTTTGTTTATTTATCATGGACCCTGTTGGTTTGTGAGAGGTCACACTGAGAAGGAGCTTATATCAGCCTAGACCTATCTCAGATTTATTGAACCAAGAGAGAATCTATGCATCCACTGAACAAATTTTCTAACCACAGGAGTGGCTACTAGGAAAGGGTTATTATCTAATCCAAAAGTAACCCAGGTAGTGTCTAAATGGGATCGCAAGATCCAAGTAGAGTGCTCATAGGGGAGGGGTTGCTAAGGGCTTTATCCAAAACCCTGAAAAAGATAGTATCTATAGGTATTTGGTGGCCAACTCAAGAAGAAAGTGTGGGGACTCACATCTTCCAAGAGTGGTGTATCCACCGGGTGAGTCACTATCAGCATAGTGAACATCAACCAACCTAAGGTGCCCATCTTATAATCACCTAGAAGAAAACGGGACTCACATCCTACAAATGTAACTGATTGCCAGGATGGTTTGTCTTTGGCTCGATAGGTGTCATCCGACCTAGGGTGACTACTGAGTGAATGCCACTAGGATACTTATATCAACTTAAAAGTAGTTAAGAAGAAAGGAGCCATTGGGGTACTTATCCTAAGCCTCAAATATACTTAACCTAATTAGTGCATGCTGGCTAGTTCAAGAAGAAAGCTTGTAGGCTTACATCCTCTTAAACAGAGTCAACATGAGGTAGCTTATTCACTACACAGTGAAGTCGACCAAACTAACAAGGCGCTCGTCAGTTTGTAATGGTCAAGTCAGGAAGAAAAAGCGGGGACTCAAATCTGCCAAATAAATGACCATTGGCGTGACTAACTAGCAATGCAACATATTAGCCTGACTTGGAGCAGCTAATGAGTGAGTGTCATAGGGAGCTTGCTCCCACATCACTGGAGATAAAGGCAAGGTTTGACTTGGTTTGACCCAATTTGAGTGATTGATCATCCTAGGATGATTGTTGCTCACAATGTCAGGCTTAGATGGGCTTAGTTCAATTCAATTTGGGTTGGATTAGAATTTGGCTAAAAAAGGTGCTTTAGGTCACTTTGGGTCAATTGGCTTGATCAAGGCTTGATTCAAGTTTGGTTGAACTCACATATGGACTTATGATTGAAATATAAATCTAATTGTAAGTGATTTGGAGTCAAATAGGTTTTGGTTCATTTGATAATTTCAAGTCAAAAGGGTGAACATGGGTTTGACTTGGGTTAATTTTAATTTTGGTTTGATGATTGAAGTTTATGTTTATATTTGGGCTTATGATTGAAGGATTGATTGTTTGAAGAGAAAATTCAAAGGTTTGGATTGATTTGAGAATGATTTGGCTAAGTTCAATATTTTGACTTGAAAGAGCATAAGTTGGAGTTTGGTTAGATTTGGATTTGAGTTTTGAATTGCTTTTGGTCATTTAAATTTATATCTCATTCATATTTGTGAATATAAATGAAAATATAAATGGGTTGTGAGAAAATCTTTTGAGTTTGGAGTGATTTGAATTTGTTTGAAGGAGTTCAAGGATTTGACTTGAAAGAGGTAAATTGAACTTTGGTTAGATTTGGATTTGAGTTTTGAATTGATTTTGGTTATTTAAATTTATATCTCATTTATATTTTTGAATATAAATGAAGATAGAAATGGGTTATGAGAAAATCTTTTGAGTTTGAAATTGATTTGAATTTGAAGTTGATTTGAATTTGAGGTTGATTTGAATTTGAAGTTGATTTGAATTTGAAGTCGATTTGAATTTGAGGTTGATTTGAATTTTAATTTGATTTGAATTTAAAGTTGATTTGAATTTGAAGTTGATTTGAATTTTAGGTTGATTTGAATTTGAAATTAATTTAAATTTGAGGTTGATTTGAATTTGAAGTTGGTTTGAATTTGAAGTTTGACTTGAAAGAAGGAAGTAAGGATTTGATTCAATTATAGAGTAGGCAAGTTTTTCTAATACCCCTAAGGAATAACTTATTCCTATGGCTAACTCTTCTAAGTCTCTAGGGTTATATTAAGTGTTCACCTAATCACTAGAAGTGTCTTAAGACTAAGGAACTCTTAGTATTTAGAGGAGTTCTTATGCTTAGGATGAAGTAGTTGAAAGCTCACTCCAAAAATGAGGTCAACAGTATGCTAAGAAGAGGTTGTGATTATGTGTTTCAAATATTTTTGCTTGTGAAGATTCGATTGTGTGATATTTTGATTTGAAATGGGACTTCCTACTTAACAAATTTGGTATGTTAAGTAGAGGCCACATGTGTTTGATTTGTGAGTTAGAATTGTTTTTCTTTGAATATGGGAGTCCCACATAATAAATTTGGTATGTTAAGTGAAAGCCCTAAATGTTTTTGAGATATGTTTGTTTTCCTTTGAAAATGAGACTCTCACTTAACAAATTTGGTATGTTAAGTGAAAGCTCAAGTGTGATTGATATGAAAAATTGAATCCTTATTTAACAAATTTGATATGTTAGAATAGGGATCAAATGTGTGTTAAAAAAGAGACCCTCACTTAACAAATTTGGTATGTTAAGTGAAAGCCTAAATGTGTTTTATATATTTTTGGAAGTGGGATTCCCACTTAACAATTTGGTGTGTTAAGTGGAAATCAAAGTATGATATGACTTGAAATGGGATTCTCACTTAACAAATTTGGCATGTTAAGTGGGAATCCAATATGACATGATTATGTGGTTCTTACTTAACAAATTTGATGTATTAGATAGAACCCAAAATATGCTTCGAAAGTGAGACTCTTTCTTAGTAATATTGGATATGCTAAGTGAAAGCCTAAATGTATTTTTCTCTAAAAATGAGATCCTCCCTTAACAAATTGGAATTGTTAAGTGAACATCAAATTTTTATATTTTAGAAATTAGACCCATTTAACAAATTGAAATTGTTAAGTGAAAGTCAAATTTAAAATTTTAAAAATGAGACCCTCACTTAACAAATTGAAATTGTTCTGTGAAGGTCAAATATTTTGAAAATGACCCCCCTAACTTAACAAATTGAAATTGTTAAGTGAAAGTCAAATTTCATGTTTTGAAATTGAGACCCTCACTTAACAAATTGAAATTATTAAGTGAAGATCAAATTCATGTCTTGAAAATGGAACCCACACTTAACAAATTGAAATTATTAAGCAAAGGAAAAAAATTTATGTTTTGAAACCCCCACTTAACAAATTAAAATTGTTAAGTAAAGACCAAATTTTATGTTTTGAAAATGATGCCCCCACTTAACAAATTGAAATTGTTAAGTAAAGGTCAAATTTTATGTTTTATTCAAATAGAGATCCTTACTTAACAAATTGAAATTATTACGTGAAGGTCAAATTTATATTTTGGAATTGAGACTCTGGCTTAACAAATTGAAATTGTTAAGTGAAAGTCAAATTTTATGTTTCATTCAAATAGAGATCCGCATTTAACAAATTGAAATTGTTAAGTGAAGGTCAAATTTATGTTTGATTAAAATAGGGATCTTCACTTAACAAATTTGGATATGTTAAGTGGGAATCAACATGGCATGATTTTCTTTTGAAAAGAACCTCCATGTAGCAATCAAGTAGGGGTTTTGATTTTGTGATTTTATGAGTTTCTTAAAAGTTTTTTTTTTGGAAGTGTCATTTTTGTGAAAGGAATTATTTTCTTTAAATTTTGTGATGAACCTTGCCTCACCAAGCTAGTGGTGATGTGGTTCTAAATTTTTATTATCACCCCTTTCATTTGATAAGTTATGTTTTCACCTATTAGGGAACCCAACAGGGTAAGACCTACATGGAGTGAGGTCCTAAAACCTAAAAGATATTGGCTTGGCTTAATAATGAAATAAGCTAAGTGTCAACAAAAAGAAAGATAGTCTTGAACTTACATGAAATGCAAGTCCGATGTCGATGCTTGGAGACAATAATTGTCTACTAGAGATAGAGAGAGGAACCATCCCCAGCAGAGTCACCAGAAAAATTTATGATATTTATTTTTGTGTTGGCTGTGTTTGTATGAGGGGACACCACACAGATCCATAAATGTACTTATTTAAGTGATCAGGTATGATATTAAGGAATAATGTACTATCTCCAGAGATAGAATTCACTATCATATAATGGACCTAATCACTTAATAAGGACTCCTATGGCATGATGGGTCTTCAAATATACCAGAGATTTTTTTCCCTACTTTATATGGAAAAGCAAAGCAGGATTTAATTAAACTAGGTTCGTTAAGTTTCCTATAGAGGAAAGCCTCCATAGTTAATTACATCTTAAAGAAAATGAATCTCTTAAGAATACTCTCGATTAAAGTAGGAAAGTATTGTCTCCAAAGAATTCAAAGATAGGACTATCAAAAGATTAATTATATTTTTGAAAATCAAGTGAGGGAGATCAAAAGGGAAGAGTTCTTATCAAAACCAAGGGGGATGAGTAGGGAGTGCTCATGATACTAGGAAGCCTAATGAGCACTCCAATCTATCCTATGGTTGGGCTTTATGTATTTGAATTTGAGAAGATTTATTTATTTGAGTTCAATTTTTATTAGAAATCTAGGACTTAAAATTCCACAATACATGATTATGAAAATGCCTAAGAGGTGAAGGTTTATGCATGTAGCTTGCAAAGGGAAACAGCGACCTCATATCCTAAATCTAGAGAGCTTTGATGAGGGTCAAAGCATGACCTAAATCTAATGCAAAAATGGGTATATAGTTTACCTCCATAAGAGAGAGTAACCACTACGGCTTATTATCGCTTGAGTGGGCCTAACTCCTCATATGCTTTAAATCCATGTAGGCAAGTCATATGCTTTGTAAGATAGTTAGGCTGTTATTTACTTAGAAAAGAAACTAAGTCCTTAAACTCACTCCCTAAGAGACTAGATCATGAAGGGCATGAGTAATGACTTAAATCTAATGCAAATTTTGATGAGTTTTGTTTGATTTTGGGACTTTTATTTTGACACAGGCTATAGGATTTTGTATTCTTAAATGCATTGGAATTTGATTGTGGGCTAAACTAAAAGAGAAAGAGGTGTCTTTCCATCAAAGGCACTTATAAGTTAAACCTTTACTCTCTAGCACAGATGGAAGCCCTCTCTTAGCCAGAATGGAAGAATGTGATATGCATGATATTATACATTCAATCATCCAACCCCTATACTTATTTAATGGAGTTAGAAAAAATTTATTTTTATCCTAAGAGCCTAATCGCATCTAGGCCACACATCAATCACCAATCATAAAGAAATTATAAAAAGTATGTTATTTTTAATGCACAAGCTAAACAAAATATCAAACAATTTTATAAAGTTATCACAAAAGAATAAAAGGTTGGTGTGGTCGGGTACTACCGTATAACCCGAAAAGAAATATGGGTAGCCGAGCTCTACCCTTATACATCTTGGTATAATGAAAGAAAAATTATAATTATAAAATGATAAGTGTTATGGGGGTCTTCATTCTTCATCCTCCCTTCTTCACTCTTCATCTTTCATTTCTTCATTTTTTGATTTGCTCCATTTCATTCTTCCTTTTGTCTTGGTTGGGTTATTGTTTGCTCCAAAGGCATCACATGATATATAATACATGGTCTTATAACTAATGCTTATCCTTAATCCTCATAACACTTATCCTAATCTTAATGCAAAAAATTACATTAAAGGGAAGGAAAGTAAATCTAGCTACACCTGCAAAATAAATATTATCTAAACACACCATATAACCTAAGTAGTTATAGGAAATTTAGACTTAGCACCCCACACATGGGTAACCAAGTCCACATGTCCTAACTTGGGCTATGCTTAGGGGATAAGCAACCTACACAACAAAAAGTATTTATATTTTTATTACAGTGGCCCTAAAGCACAACCCCCTTCATAAAACAAGATTAGGCTAATATTGGCCTGACATTCAGGCTACGCACATACACCCTAACATTCAGTCAAGAATAATACATCACAAAACTAAACATTCATCAAACCCTGCACCACCCCAACATAAAGCTATAAATGATGACTTAGCCTAATGTGCATGTGTTAGAGCTTGTGTGGTATGTCCTAACTAGGCTTTAGAGTTATTATTTGCAAAGTGTGAGGGATTTAATTCATAAAAGGTTGATTTCTCTTTAAGTGGTTTAGTTGATTTGGAGATTTTTACTTAATGTTTTCTTTTATTTCATGTAGCCTACACCTAGCAACTAAGTGTTATAAAGAGAAGAAAGAGGGGGAGAGTCTCTCTTTTATCCTGACCTTAAGTGATTTATAAGGTAAATTGATTAATGAATTTTTTATAGTGAATGGTTTATTTTGTGTTTTAATTAACCCTAAGTTTAGATTCATTCTAAATATCCCTATTCAATAAGAAAGGCATCCTAGGATTAATTATGATGGATTATTATCACATAACACACATTCATCGATTTCTTTCCATCATGTATATCATGCATATGAATGACCTTGAGCATACTTATACATGCAATGTAAGTCTTAGCATACTTTGATGATGAATGCAAAGAAATATATTTGGAAATTTAAATATCTCATTTATTAATTGAATTATGAATGCATGTCTTTGAGATGTAGAAAAGAGAGATTTTTCATCCATTCGCTAAATACACATTCACATGTATAAAAGTTATAAGTGAGTATGGTGCGATTGTTTTCTACACTAGAGACATAAGGTACAAGACCTACTTAGGGCTACTTAAAGCCTCGCAGCCCCAAGATGTCTGGACAAATATATCACTTTTCTTAGATACATATAAATGTATGAATTACTACAAGGATATGAAAAGTTCATGCAAAAGTTATGTTTTATTTATTTGATTTTTGATTTTTTTATTCATTGGCCACATCACACATGCATATGTATAAGAGTTTTAAGTGAGTATGGTGTTGTTGTTTTCTACATCAGGGGCATAAGGTACAAGACCTACTTTCAGTACTACTAAAGCTCGCACTCTGGATGTGGACTAATATAACACTTTCTCAAATACATATGAATGTAAAGCCAAATAGACAAGGAATCATGCAAGAAATTATGTTTGATTTGTTTGTATGATTTACATGTGTAATATGAAAACTCTTCTTAAGTCTTAACATGGAGATGCATAGGAATAGATTTAGGCAAGTGTTGTGTTCTTTTCAAATGAACTATACACTTGCAAATCCTATATGAATCCATGTTAAAAGAAGGAATGAGAACTTCATAGTACACATCTTATACTATCATCACATTCAAGCTTATAAGTATTTGTAATTAGCATTACTTCATTTGTAATAATTGATTTATAGGTTTTAAAAAATAGTTTTTTGGTTTAATAGTGATAATAGCCACTCATATCCTTACTTTTAGCCAACAAATGCAATTTAACATAACAAAAAATATTTTATTTAATTAATTTTTAAAAGAAATGAATGCATGATTTCATGTGGCAAATAATATTAGCATGATTGGAAAGAAATAAAGGATTGAAAACACATGATTTCATTCACCCAAATTAATTCCTAAGGACAATCATATCAAATAAGGTTATTTGAAATGAACCAAAATTCTTTAAGAACATTTTTATCTTTGAATTTGATTTGATTTAAGAAACATGAGAAAGGTTTGTTAATCCTAATCCATTTCCCCATGTGTGAATTAGTTTGGTTTAATCAAGAAAATTTAAGTTGATTTTATATTTTGATTGGGCTAAAGTATGAATTAAATGAATTAATTATCCCTTACCTATATCAACTTATGTTAATTAACTAATTAATAATAAGCCAATATGATATGCAACCACATGAAAAGTAAATTTGCAATGCTCCTAAGAAATGAAATGGGTCTAATGCAATTGGCTTATGATTAATATTTAATTAGGCTCAAAGGATCTCACTTAATTACTCTTATGATTTTCTCACACATGTGAGTCAATCATAATTTCATTATCTCTCACCTTGGGTTATTGAATACCTAAAGAGCTACTCAAGATCAATTAAAGGTTGTATAAGTGTGGATGAATTGATTTTTAAATTTTAATTTCATTAAGCTTTTAATGGATTGAATAAATGTTTTGGTTATGTTTTAATTTGAATGATGAAATTAACTTAGGGGAAAAGATCAAGAGCAAGGCCTCAATCTTAATCCCTAAATCATTTGAACATTCAATTAGGTTTTGATTTTCTTATTTTGAAGATTGATCACTTAATTAATCAATTAATCATTCCATTAACCCATTAATTAATTTGATTTTTAAAGATAAAAAAGATTTAGGAAATGAATTAGGAAAACTATCCCCAATCACATTCCCTAACTGATCTTACTGCTTAACAGGGATAATTATGTTCAAATACTTAATCAAGTTACTATTCATTCCTTAATTATAATTAATTGGATTAAGAGAGTGATTATGGCTTACTCAAATGATTTTCCTAATTAAGCAAACAATAAAATTCCAGAAAAATATGGGAGGTAGAGGTCATCCCCCTAAATATCTACAAAAAATTTGAGATTAATTGAGTGCTTAATTAAGGTGTAAGTAAGCTAATTAGATTTTTTGTAAAACCTTAATTAAGCCAAAATCACTTTTCAAAATCAATTAATTATAATTTTTCTAAATTCTCCTCTGAAATATCTTCAAAATTAGCCTAAGTTTATATTTTTTTTTGAATTTTTCTACAATTAGTTATGATTTTAAGAAGTTTCAGGATTAAAAAACTAATTAATTAGCCCTAATTAAACCCTTAATCCCATCAGGCCACGTGGTTGCTGACGCGGTGTGCTTTTCACGTGGCGCTATGGGATTGGCTATTTAAATAGTCACATTCGCGAGCTGACTAAATGGCGACGGACGTGCTTTCTCGTAGATTAGACAGCTACGATTTAATCTACGAGTTAAGGGAGAACTCAAAGGATCTACCATGAGATTTGATCAAAGCCGTTCATCTCGATCATGCGATATGGATGGATCGTGATCTATCCTGTTCACGTGCGATAAAAGATTAGCACTGTCCATCTTTCTCCATTCGATCCGAACTCACCCGAGCTCTGATTAGGATCAAATGGATTCCACACCATCTAAAGGAGCATACAATCACATCCAACAGCTGAAATCCCTCGATATGAACATTCTTTTTACAAAAAACCAACACACATAGGTCTAAAGCTACCATTTTGAGAAATTACCTCACCGGAGCTAATGTCCGGCAGTGCAACACCGGAGGTAGCTTCGCCTAGTTGAGGCAAGGCCCTGTTGAAGAAGTCCAAGCTCAATTTGGCATAGGGTGTTCAGTTGACCAATCCACGCATGTGCACACATCAACTTCGATGAAACTCACACCTCTAGTTCATTGGAAGGCTTGGAAATGGTTTGGTTGGCTTCGATTGGGTATGAGGATGATGTAGGTGCAAGGAATTTGGATTTTGTTTAGTGGAGATGGAGTATTGCTTGAGGGAAGGATCTCCTATTTTGTTTTGTACAAGAAAATGATAATGGCCAATCAAGGAGAGGTTAGGGATCCTTGGATTTGCTCGAGGAGTGAATTGAACTGAGAATGAAAGTGTCCTTCCCTGAATTGAGGGAGTATATCTCAATTAAGCCGTGGACAAGGGATTGATTTCACAAATTCATCGATCAGTCATGAGGTGCCCGGCCATGTGGCTCGCCTGGGTTTATCGAAGCAATGGCAGGAGGTCCAAGGGAAGATATGGAGTGGTGGGGTGGGATTGCTCTTCCTTGTGTCCATGGGTTCGGCCATGGATGAGAGGAAAGAAGCATGGATCCTTTGGTCCATGGCAAAGGCTAGGGGGATTTAGAGTGGGCTGGGAAGCTCTAGGAATGCTTCATTTGGAATCTTGATGGCTGTTATGGAGATAGCAAAGTGGATTTTGCCACTCATGGTAAGGATCCAATGCAAATGGCTTTGCACAGTGGTCAATCTCCTTTGGCTTGGTTTCAAATGGGTTTACATAGATTTGAGAGTGCTTTGAGGCTGATGTGGAGTGGGTTTGACTAGTCAAAGGGGTTCCATAGGGTGGCTTGAAGTGGTTTAGCTCAATTTGGGAAAAAGGGTTCAATTGGGTTCACATTAGCTTGGGTTGACCAATTGGCCAAATTGGGTCAAACCAAGGCTTGGGTTAGGTCTAAATCATGATTTGGAATATTTTGGTGTGACTAATTTGATATGATTTGGCTTAGGTTTGAATTTGACTCATTTAGATTCAAAGGGTCAAATTGGTCAAGTTGACCAATTTGACCAAAATTGGGTTGGGTTAGGTGTTGAGTCAAGTTCAATTGGTTGATCGAAAATGATTATAGGCTTTGGTTTTGTTTAATTTATAATTAATTTGAATTTTGGCTAATTTGACCTTTTAAGTCAATTTGAGCTAGGTTGGGTCAAGTTGACCAATTGGTCAACTTAGGCTCAATCATAACTTTGGTCAAGTTCAATAAGTGATTTGGAATGAACTTGGGCCATTGGTTGCAATCAATTTTGGGTTAAATCATGATTCCATTTTGGTTGTTAGATTTGGGTCAACTTAGGTCAAGTGGCCAATTAAACTTAGTTTGGCTCAATTGATAACTTGGTCATGTTCAATCATTGATTATGAATGGGTTTGGGTCAATGGTTTCAACCAATTTGGCATATGGTGGGTTTTGGTTAGTTTGAGTTTCATTTGGGCTAAGTGTTGACTTGGTCAAAGGCTAGGTTTGACTTGGTTTGACCCAATTCAAGGTGGTTGATCACCCCATGATGATTGTGATCATGATTGAGGTTTAGATGGGCTTAGTTCAATCCAATTTGTGTTGGATTAGAACTTGGCTCAAAAAGGTCTTTTAGGTCACTTTGGGTCAAGTGAGCCTAAATGGGTCAATTTGCTTGATCAAGGCTTGATTCAAGTTTAATTGAACTCACATATGGATTAGGATTGAAATATAAATCCAATTGCAATTGGTTTGGAGCCAAGTTAGTTTTGGTTCATATGACAATCTCAAGTCATTAGGGTTAACTTGGGCTTGATTTGGGTTGATGTGATTTTGGTTTGATAATAATGGTTTATTTTTATATTTGGATTAGTAATTGAAGGAATAATTGAATCATGAAGAAATCCATGAGTTTTGAATTGATTTGTGTGTCATTTAGCCAAGTTCAAAAATTCGGCTAAAAGGGCTAAAATTGGAAATTTGGTTTGATTTGAGTTTGGTTTTGATCATTTGAATTAATATTTCATTTATATTTGTGAATATAAATGAAGATATAAATGGGTCATGAGAAAATCACTTGAGTTTGGAGTGATTTGGAAGCAAATTTAATTAAGCTTAGGGATGTAAGTTGAAAGGGCTAATTTGGGTTTTGATTTGGTTTGATTTATTTTTTATCATTGGATGGTGGTTTAATTTATATTTATGAGTATAAATGAAGGAATGATTGATTTATAAAGAAATCAACCAAGTTTGAGTTGATTTGAAGGAGTTTTGGCTAAGCACATGAAGGTGGTTCACATGGCTTAGGAAGAGATTCTTGGAATTCAGAATTTGGAGTTGATCATAGATTTCAATCATTTTGAATTTGGAATTGATTTATGGTTTGGAATTTGATTTGAGATTGGATTTGATAATTAAGAAAATCAATTGGGTTGGGGTTGATTTGGATTTGGTTAGGGCTAAGTCCATAAGATAGAATCAAATGGCCTAGGAAGGGATTCGGAGTTTAAATTTGGTGATGGATTTCAATCATTGGATAGTTGGATTTGATTTTGGAATTTGAATTTGACTTTGAGGTTTGGTTTGAAAGAAGGAAGCAAGGATTGGGTTTGGGCTATAGGGTAGGCAAGTCTCTCATAAATCCCTAAGGCACAACCTATCCTTATGGTTAACTCTTCTAAGTCTCTAGGGTTAGGTTAAGTGTTTACCTAATCATTAGAAGTGTCTTAAGACTAAGAAACTCTTAATGTCTATAAAACTCTTAGACCTATGATGAAGAAGTTGAGAGTTCACTCCAAAAGTGAGGTCAACAGTTAGGCTCATTGAAAATTTAAATTTTTCAAACCCATTAAATTAAAATAACTGAAACATAAATGAAAATTTTATAATCTCACTCAATTAAAGTCCTAAGCATGAACAATTATAAGTAACTAAAAATAATTAGACTTTGTTAACCATATGAGCATATTTTTTGTACTTCTTGAATTGGGCGCTCACCCATTACACAGGAGTCATCTGACCTATGAGGATGACCACTTTTTTTGAGGAAGTGTGCCTTCTATTATTGATTTAGCTCATGAATCTTTTCTAACTGCATCTCATTTTAGACATGACTTGCAAATCTAAAGCTTTAAATAAAATTGTGAGTCAAAATACATAAAAATTTAAAATTATTGCATTAGTCAGGTGCATAACATATCAGTTATTATCTTAAGATTAAAGAGTGAGTTTAGGGTCTTAATTTTATTTTTTTGAATACAAAATCTCAGCAATTTTGCATAATATAAGACCAGGCTAATAGTTTTAAAATCACTTAGGTGGTGTTAATTGGCAATCCTTTAAGACAGGAAGTAAGTTCAGAAAAATTGAGATATGTTTATTTTCTTAAGTGAGAAAGAGAATTAATAATTCCAAAATTCATATGACTAGATAGGTTAAGCTTCTAATTTATGCTAAAAGCAATTTTAGAATTAGGATTCAAAGCATTTTATTGAAATAAGCCTTCAAATTCCAAGCATTTTTGTAGTTTTGTGTTGTCAGAATTTAAGCTCTAGATTTCTAATAAAAAGCCAACTCAAAGTCTCCATAATTTCAATTTTAAAAATATAAAGATTAACAATATAATAGTTTAAAATGCTTGCTAGGCATCCTTATATCTAAAAAATTTTTCTACTTATTCCTTATTGGTTTTTTAAAAGAAAAAAAAAAACTCTTCCTCCTTGAAGCATCCCCTTTTGAATTTTCAAATTAATCGTTCTCTTAAGAGAAGCTTTGAAATCCATATAAAGGTAAAAGTCAAATTCTTTAATCATAAGTACTCTTAGGAGAAATTCCTTTTCTTTTAAGATGTAATTAACTATAAGGACTTGCCCTTAGAGGGAACTACAAATTTGCAATAAAATAAATCATGTTTTATCTTCTCATATAGTTCAAGGGAAAAATCTCTAGTATATCGAAGACCCATAAGCCTTAAGAGTCTTTATTAAATAATCGAATCCATTATAGGGTAATATTTCTAACACTTAAAATGGTATATTCTTCTCTTAATGATATACTTGATTACCTAAATAAATATCCCCAATATCTATGTGGTGTTTCAGATAAAAATCCCCATAATAATTATTAATTTTACTATAAGAGAAATTATCCCTACAAAGTCTATACCTTATTTTTTTGCTTAAACTTATTCATAATAAGCTTTATCATATTAATTTTATTTTATTTTCCTTTAGCAATAATGCTTAACTTGTCTTTATATAGTTCAAATATTTTTTTTCTCTTGAAAATTATTTTACCTTTAGTTTCAAGAAACATAAATCTAACTCATCTCACCTATATTCAATGAAGCAATGCTTTTTTAAAGTTTTGATATATATATATATATATATATATATATATATATATATATATATATATATATATATATATATATATATATGTATGTATGTATGTATGTATGTATATGAAAAGTAGTAAAAAATAGCTAAATATGACACATATTTTTATATGTTTAGTAGGATTAAGGAATACCATACTTGAGTATAATTCATTGTCTTTGATTGAGCCAATAAATTAACACATTCATTACATTTGTCTAAAAAGGATTAGGCAAACTTACAGATAGTCTTCTTTTATTTCATATGCTTATTAAAAATTTTATTTATATGGCTTTATATTGATAAGGTTTTGTCATAACTATTTTTGTAAATATTATGAGCTTTACGATAGTTTTTGAAGTATTTGAAGTCATACTTCCAACCATTGTCTAATCATGGTTGGCTTTTTTTTTCTCAAATTTTATTCTTCACCAAACTCTCCCACTTCATAAAATTTGAACATTTATTAGATTTTTTTTTTTGATAAAATATAATATTATATTTATAGTTTAAAGATAAAATTTGATATAATATAATGACCATAAGGGGGAAGCAATATGAGACACACATCAATTTTTAGTGCACCTATTCTTGTCTTTTGGGTTTTAAATTTTTATTCATGTGTTAAAAATATAATCTTCATTTACAACATACTTTAAATTTATAAATTTATCTTTAGCGCAGAGAATCTTTAGTATTTTCTTACTTATAAAGCCCAACCTTTAATGTCGTAGATCTAAATATATTTTTGAAATTATGGTAGCTCATATTATTTGAATATTGATCGTGGTATAAAGAGTGTCTGTTTTGTTAAAAAAATTTCATCAATAAGAAATACTTTAACTTAGTTGATTATGCCATAATTTTTCTTTAGATCTTTATTTAAAAAAAATTTATAAGATGTAGCCCTCTTTTTATGCTATTTATTAACCACACTAATCATGAGATCTCTTATGTCATTGAGATTCATAGTGGATGATACATAAGAATTGTTGATGATTTTCACAACACGATCACAGATTTCAAGCAATTATAAACGATATCTTAAAGCATGAATATCATCGTCAAACTTAATATTTATGTAGTTTAATTATTATGTGATTAATAACTAAAGCTCTATTTTATATCTTGAGATTGATGAACTACCATATTATATGTACTTTGTTGATTGTAAAGGCATTTTTTGTACACGTTAAAGAAATCCTTCATGATGCATGTTGTAATGGTCTCATTGAGGATGTTAAAAGTATCAATTTAAGGATCAAGCAAATAATCCCTAAAGCATATTTGTTCATCAACTCTCACTCTTCTTTATTGACTTGATTATAATTTTACTCTCTTTAGTAGTTCATAGAATTTAGTTAAAAGCAACTGCCCAGCGGCAATGCCATCGGTGTCTTTTTAAAAGCAGCTGGCCGTCGGTGAGTCGCTGGAAGCTTTTTAGGTGGGCAAATTTTCGCCGGCTCGTTTAGGCACGTTTCTCTTGCAGTTCTATTGTAATCCTTAAAATATTGTAGATATTAATTCTACATAGTTTTGGAGCTGTACTAATGGTTAAAATCGCTGGAATGGTTCAAAAAATAATGGCTTTTAAAGTGCGTTTGGGGTTTTTTTTCAATGGGTATCCACCCAATACCTCACCCATCTTATGAGGGATATTCAATTAATCCCATGCAAGATCACATTCATCACCCACATCGACGCCCCCACTTACTTTCCCCATCTTACGATAGGCCCATATGATTCAACTCTGAGAGATTTCCGGCTTCCCATTAACTAAGCTAAGAGATGATGGGTGTGCGTTTGGGGTTAAGTTTTGTCTGCCGTGCGATTTTGACAAATTAGGATGAAGCTGTATTTTAAATAATTTACAGCAAAAAAATTACGTTAGTGTTGAGATTTTACTATTTAAAAATAAAAAATAATTATAATACTTATCACAGTTTTTTACATAATAATTTTATCATTATTCTTTATATAACTACTACTGTTCTAAATAGATGTTAAATCTCCACTATAGCTCTAAATCTCAACCATATAAATTATTGTAAATTTATTAGATTTTTTTTTATTGATTGAATTCAATAGTCCCTAATATTTTTAAAATTTCTGAATAAAATTATAAAATATTTGGCCCAACACTTATGAGAATGATCCCGATGAGTGTGTGGAGAATTTTAGGAGCCGTTTGGCCTGACTTTTATTTTTTATTTATTATTTCTTATTTTAATTTTATTTTTTATATATATTATTTTAATATAAAATATATTTGATTGTAATAATTATTTTTTAAAATATTCAAGACTTCTAAAAATTATTTTAAATATTTTTAAAAAATATTATTATTTATTTTTAAAAATTTAAAAAAAACACTTAAACAGTACATTAAATAACATATTTTTAAAAATAACATAAAAATAAAAGTGCCATAAATCTTTGCACAAAATTTATAAAAGTGCTTGACAAGACTTCTCAATTTAAGCAACAATCAATTCAAGTTAAACAACTTAATGTAGATATTGTCAAAATCATTTTAAGCAATAAATTTCTTATAGAAATACATAATTTCTTAAATTAATTTGTGCTAAGGTTATTAATCCAAATTAGCTTTAGAACTACAAAATAATATTTCAATTATCCTATATCAAATGAAATGCTATTTCCTACCATCATATTTAACTTACAGTAAACAATCTCATAATTGCATTTTTAAAAATAAACACATATTGTCATACGACTTCTTGTATGAGGAAATTTGTGTTTCTTCACATTTTCAATATTCTTCGCTGCCCTAATTTGTGCGAAAATATTTCAATACTTTTATTTCTTGATTCACCAATAATTAAAACTATCATAATAATTTCTTTTTTTGGAATGGGTATCCACTCAACACCCCACCCATCTTATGGGGGTCGATAATCCCACATGCCTAATCATCACCCACACGCTTGGACTGATTTCCACCTATAAGATAGCATGGAGAGGATTGAATTGGGGGAGTCACTAATTACTTGGTCCTATGATTGTGATCATTATGTCACCAATTAACACCACTAAATTGGATCTACTCCTTTTTAGACAGTCTCGATAATTTCTTCAATGGGCTTACTATCTCAAAACTTAGACTTTAAGCTTGTCTTCTAGTTGCGCCATGTAACACATTACAGGATCCAAGGACGAATTTGTGCAGGAATTTTAAATTTCAACTGTAAAGCAATACAAAATTAGACGTTCAAATTTAGACTGTAAAATAATATAAATACCCATATTTTTCCTAAATTTAAACAGTGATCACTCTTTAGCAGTTAATAGGTAGAAAGAGAAATATAAGAGTGTAATTTATTTTTTATTTTTGAAAATAAATCATTTTTTTTAAACAACTAAAATAAAATTTGAATATTTTGAGTATTTTTAAAATAATTATAATCATCAAAATTATTTTATTTCAAATCAAAATATGAAAAAAAATGATCACAAACAGCTCCTTAATCTTTGGGTTAATGCTCGCTAATGATCAATCATCAATATTAAGAAACACTGTTCATAATCATCTTTAACAATTTTATATGTAGAAAACAAATTAAAATATTATAAATACCTACGGCCAAAAATGATCAGAAAAACACAATATGCAATATACAATATATATATATATATATATATATATATATATATATATATATATATATATATATATATATATATATATATGTGTGTGTGTGTGTGTGTGTGGACGTATTTTCATGGAATTTAAGCTGCTGTCTTCGTCCGCTTCAAGACTGCACTGAGAGCAACTATTATAACAATGAGAAGAACAAGAATCGCAAAGCAAATGTGCTTTCGTGTGTTCTTTTTCAGTTTCTTTGCCTCCTGTAGAACAACTGTTGCCTTTTGAACATGATCAGCTGAACTATTTACCTGAGAAAAAGTTATAAAAAAGAATAAAAACGAGAAATAAAATTATTTTTCTCATATTTAATGATCACAATGCAAATGGAAGCTCACCTGCGCCTCAATATCATCTAGCAAGTCTCCTTGTACATCAACCAGCACAGCCATATCAGAAAACATCTGCATTTAGTTACATTTCCAAGCTTTAGTTTGAGTTAGAACAGGTAAGGTTACTGCTTAAACATACTCAAAAGAGGAGCATTACTTGTTGCAGTTCAATGAAGTTTTTTTCGAGCTCCATGACGGCATCTCGGCGTTCTCGAATCTCTGCTAATGTGTCAACTATCTGCATAATTTGCACGTAGAATTCAGATCTTTATGGCATAGGAAGATTCATAGTTATATTTTTTTAGAGAAATTTACACACATCACACAATTTTTATACATTTACATATCTAGCACTTAAAGTATATATATAAATATGAAAGTTTATGTGTTAAATATGGAAATATATAAGAATTTTGTGCATTGTTGTGTGATGTTTCAGACCTGTTCTCTGCCATGTCCTTGAACTGCCATGGAGACTATCTGCTCGCTGTCTCCTGTTTCTATCAAGTGTTCTATCATCTGATCCATGATCAGAAAACTTTATTAATTAATTTTGATTCAGGAACTCTTTTGAAGTATGAGAAAAACTGCTTTCATTTCCTTTTTTTTATATTTCAAATGATAATTAAGGATTAAACTGGAGAAAGCCTTACTTACCTCTTCAGTAGGCCTTGTTCCAGTCACTGCAATGAAATTAAGAGAAAAAAAAAAGTTAAGTATGGAGAATTTTTTCTCAGAATCAAATACATTTCTTATAATAAAGGTTTTTTTTTTTTGCATTGTAGAAATTTATTGCATGTTTTCGTTTCAGAAGTTACCTGTGTACACAAGTCTTTCAACAGTCTGACGGTTCTCATCTTGAATGGCTTGCCTTAAGATCTACAAATAAGTAGATAAATTAGAGTAAAGCGTATATAACATAGAGATTGAAATAACTAAATAGATTAACCCTAATTTAAAGTACCTGGAATTGAGACATTCTGTCCTTTAACTTCTTCTTCAGGGCCCTGAATTAATAAGAGGCCATAAATACATTAACACAGAGCAATATAGGCATGCACTTTTGGTTATAAGTTAAGAAGAAATAAGAAATGTTGGCTTACGATTGCAGAACACAAAATATTAGAATGTGTTTATGAAATTGTTATGTACGTTTGAAGCAGATTTTATATGTAAATATACAAAAATTTAAGGACCTATTTGAGATCAATTTTATTCTTAATAACTCTGATATTTTTAAAATTACATCAAAAAAAAAAGCATCATCATTAATTTTTTAAGATGATATGCATTTTTTATGCATAAAAAATTACTATAATTATAAATATCATACTTTAGGTGTTAGATAGATATGTAAATGCATAAGAATTATGACTTATGAGCATGTATGGAAATAGAAGTTTTTTTTATCAAGAATTACTATAATTAAGGGCCTATTTGAGATCAATTTTGTTTAGGGTTAGATATGTAAATGCATAAGAATTTCACATTTATGTATATAGCACACAATTCTTATATATTTACATCTAACATTTAAACTTTTATATTTACAAAAATAACAACCAAATTTTTAATATTACATCTAGAACAATACATAGAAAAAATGTTATATTTATAAATATCAAATTTTAGATGTTAGATATATATAAGTGCATAAGAAGTGTATGGTATGTACTACTAAATTTTCTCTTTTATTTTTATGTTTTTTTAAATATTTACCTATATTATTTCTTAAGTGATCTTATTTTTTATTGTATAAATAATTATCACTAATAAATATATTTTACTTTAAAATAAAACATAAATAAACTAAAATAGAAATAAAAATAAGGGAAAAAAAATTTGATCCCAAAAGGCCCCCTACGTTCTTACCCTGGTTGGCAAGTAACGCGGCTGAGAACTCCCCTGCCCACGTTCAATTTCTTCTGTGAGCGAAAAGAAAGTAAGTGGACCGACATCGGGTGATGAATGCTACAGCATGGGATTAGTCATAATGACATCCCCACCCACAAGATGCATGTGATGTTGGTTGGATACTCATTGCGAAAAAAAAAAAAAAAAAAGCCCCCCTACGAGTTCCAAGCATACTTACACAGTCATTGTACTTCTGGAGCGGTCGATACCTGTCCCCTCTACACAGTAGGCTTTCTTCCTACTGGCTTTGTTCTATGACAGAAAATTATTTTTTCAGTTAACAGAACTAATAAGATAAAATCATCTGCATTTCATATTAATTTAAACACATGAAATATTATAAAACGATAGCTTTCTTATGCGTACATCTTTGTCAAGCTCTTCCAGATTTCTTTTGGTGCAAAGAGCAATTTCCTTAACTTCCTTTATATCCCTTTCCATCTGCTCTTTCATCTCTTAAAGTACATAGAGTGCAAATTTACCTAACATCAGGTACGTTATATATAATTTGCAGATGTTTAATAAATGCAAATGTTATATTAGACGAGTACCCTTCATGGCTGAAGCCTTCGTCACTTGTTGACATTCTTGATTTGCAGCCTAAGGTGGCAATTTATAAATTTGAGAATTATATGGGTACATGAGCCGAAAATGTCTAAAATTTGTGGAGTTAATGGAATAGAAAATAGACATAATATGTTGTTTTACCTGTAGCTTGCCTAAGAGAGTAGTTATGTTCTTGATTTGTTTATCTATGTCTTCCACCTGAAAGTACCAATAACAATAAAAATTACTTGATTCTAATTTGGGTTTTTTTTTTTTTGTTTACACAAAATTGAAAAATAAACATAACAATTAGATGGAGGGTAATCACCTAAAACATGTTGCATTAGCAATAAGCCAATTATATATATATATATATATATATATATATATATATATATATATATTAAATGCGGGTTGAGATGCTCACTTTTTTGACACATATTCCTTACAACAACAACAACAAGGCTTAATCCCACTAGGTGGGGTCGGCTACATGAATCCTTCGTCTCCATTGTGTCCTATTATGTGTCAAATTCTCATTTAATTCAAGTATACTAAGATCAATTTTTATACATCTTAACCAAGTCTTTTAGGTACTCTACCTTTCTTAACATAAGAGAAATCTAATGCATCTACTCTCCTAATCATCATCTGACGCGACGCTTTATGTGGCCAAACCATCTAAGGTGACTCTCCTAATCTTATCTACCACTGAGCTACTCCAACTTTTCCTAACATAGTCATTTTGCATTCTATCTCTAAGAGTAAAGCCACTCATCCACGAGCATCCTCATCTCTAGAACACTTAACTTAGTCTTATGCTTTTTTATTGGCCAACATTCTGCATCATAAGTCATTGCAGGTCATATCACCATCTTATAAAATTTTCTCTTAAGTTTAAGTGGAACTTTTCTATCACATATTCCTTTATAAATCTATATATGAATTCATACAAAAAAATAGTTCCCATAACATCATAGAAAAACAATGTAGATGCCAAATTATGATTTTCTAAGCATATTTCACATATAGGCCTAAACTTTTTTGCAAACTAATATCAAGCTGGTGATAAATTGAACCAGACCTAGACTAAATAAGTTGACAGCATTCCCTTACCAAGACATGCATGGATTATGTTAGAGCTTCTGTCCTTTAGTTAATCTCATATATAAACATGAAGAAAAAACTAAGGAAATAAAAAGAATAAAGAAGAAAAATATCCACATTAATGGTATAATTAACCTGTTTGAAGAAGCCTTGCATGCTTGCATCATGGGAGTGAGGAGACATGCCACCCAATTCAATATCAGTCTCCTCTGGATATGTTCCCCTGACCTTCTCAAACGATTCCTGCCAATATATATATTGAAGCCTTCAATCTCCAGAACACATCGTAACGAAGAAAACAAGAACATATGTGAAAATTATCAAGAAAAAAAAAAATCGGGAAGCAATAAAATAATGAATTGCTTTGCCGTTAAAAGGTTATTCATCGTTCGCCCTGGACTGGCTGAGGAATCGGAAAGGTTAGGATATTGAAACGTCGGGGAGGGAAATAAAGTATGAATCCATCTCAAGGAGAGAAGAGAGAAGAAGGGAAATAAGGAAAAGTAAAAAAAAAAAAAAAAAAAGAGGAAATTAAAGGTCCTAATTAAGCTTCCTGCCAGAAATGTTAATGCGGTAAACTTACCAAAACATAACGGCTGAAACTTCTTTTCCAGGAATAGATGGCGTATCAATAACTTATTTGCGTTCGGGGTGGATTTCTTCGAAGGAATTAAAAGAAATTATTCGAATTAAAGCTGTCCGGGGGAGAATATTAAGACCTTATTAACAGTAAATTAAATCAAGATTAAGGTGATAGAAGTATAAAGAGAGAGAGGCTAGCTCTTAATGGACTTCTTGGATATATAACTCTTTAAAAAAAAAACGAATAAACCAAAGGTTGAGTTAAACTGAGTTATAGAGAAATTATACAATTTCTATGATATTGATTGCTATAAAGTTGATGAAGGTTAATATTAGAAATTAAGATATAATTATTCAAATTGTTGATGAATGTACAAATTTCTCTTGATTTTGAAATAAAAGTTGGCTACAATGTCATAATAATATTAATAAAACTAAATATGAATCACGAGGCAAGATGTGTATTAAATTATAAATCATCTAAAATTTTATTTTAACAAATTTATTGTCATATTAAATGTCTCGATGAGATGAGTTCATTAACACCAAGAATAGGTCAATTCGAATCCAAATGAGCTCAAATTAAATTTCAAAAGTCTAACTATAAACTTGAAGACATTAATTGAATGATCAAATATTGTTGTGGTTGCTTTCTGACTGTTTTTTAAAAAACAAAGTAACCAGCAAGTTATCCCAAATGAAACTTAAATTGCACATCCAAAACTCTATAAATAGGATTTCATTCTTGCCATGAATGAAGAGAGCAAAGGTGGATTGAAAAGGAGCTAAAGAGCTAAGTTTAGAAGCTTAAAATCATCCACCACTAGAAGTCATCATTCACTTCCGACAGTCATTGCCGATTATCACTGGTGGCCGTTGCAGCCTAACCACCATCATACAGTTATTATAATTTGATTTTAAGGTTGTTATTACCTAACTTTTTCATACATAATCTTGTAATTCCAATCTTGAAAAGATTGAAATATTATAACTCAAAATGTATAAATACTTGAACTAAGATTTTTGTTTTTTAAAGTACTTTTTTGCATAAAAATTTTGGTGTTTACTTTACTCTATATAATTATCTGTGTATTAAATTTTCATGTAATTATTTGCCCTATTAAGAACATGACCAGGTAAAAAAAAATTTATATATATATCAACTATATAATGATGTCCATATTTTAACATTGTTTTACCATATTTTTATTAAATATTTTATACTTATTTTACGTTACGTAGTTGAAAATTATTTATAATATTTGACGGAGCCTTGATTTTTGAATTTCATTTTTTTTTTTTTTTTAACTATTAAAAAGATCAAAATTAATATATTGTCGAATAAGATCAACATCCAAGTAACAATCACGCCAATTAATATATCAACTATATTATTGTAATTTTAAGAATTTTATAAAGAGTCAAAATAATAACTTTAAAATGACAAATTACTAAAAAAAATCGCTGTTTATGATTCTAACAATTTGAGTAAACCCAGAATGGAAAGAATAACAAAGATTAAAAACTTATTTTAATTATTAAACGCCTGTTTATGAACAATTTTATTTTATTTTATTGTTTGTCTATATTATTTTTAAAAATCTGTTTGTTTAGTATTTTTAAGTGTTTTTCTGAGAATAAATCATATTATTTTAAAAATGTTAAAAATAATTTTTTGTTGTCTTTAAGTGTTTTTATACAAATTTAAGGGAGGATTTTTGGGAGGAAAGAATTCCTAGACATAGAAGTACATAGCTTTGCTCATTGTTACCTAATTTTAGCTATAAAATAACAACAATGTCCACCATCACTATTATATGATCCATATCATTGACCAACATTGATGTCCTCTTTTTTGTTTACCTGATTTCCTCTTTTATTAGAAGAATTATTAAATGAATTATCAACTTTCTCTTGATCTATGATTTTTCTCATCAATTATTAGCCTACTCCTAATGACTAATACTTGATATCCATTAGCAACCAACATTTGATGTTCAACTTTTCAGTTGCTTAATATCCCCTCCTATTATAAGAATGATTGAGCAGATCATTAACCTTTCTTGTTTGTCATTGTCTAATGTTTACTAAAGATAATGTCTAAAACTTGTCTTTTGATTGAACCATTTTTCTCTCCTATTAGTAAAATAACTAGCTCTACTATTTCTCGACTTTCAACATACATTAAGGATAGTCATCTAATGTTTATCAATGATCAATATATGGCATTCATCAGTTGCCATCATTTGGCGCACATCATTTAGGTTGCCCAATCTCTTTTATTATCACAAAAATGATCAGTTTGTCTATTGCCCTTCGATCATTTGAAGCTCGTTATTCATCAATATTCAGCTCCATCTTCCAGATCTCTCTGTATCTCATCCTATAATAAGAATGAACCGTCAACCATTGATCATCGCGTAATTGTTAGCATTTTCTTTCAATTATTGTATAACATCTAACAATGACAAGTATCATATGTTCTTCAGCTACTAATGTTTAATACTCGTATTCTCAATTATTTGATCTTTCCTCTTATTAAGAGAGCATTCTTAGTAAATATTAATTTTTATCAAAAATAAAATAAAAGTTCTTGTTGGATATTATTCTTGACCATAATGGGAGTATTGTTGCATCTAATAAATTATAAAATATTAAATTTTATTATTTGGTTGCTCTTCAATATCATTGTTTGAAAGCTCTCTAGCCTTTGACTAAACTATATTCTCAACAAATTATAGGTTGCATGAGATGATTAATATAAAGAGTTTGGTATTTTATAAAAATTAAACTGTACCTCATCAATTGACTAAAATTTTTTATTCCTATATTTGTTCACTCGTCATAAAAAAATCTGCTTTTGATATGCTACTTTTTTATTTTATTTTTTGTTATTAATATGCTTACTTTAATAAACATTTGAACTCAATGAAAGAATCAATCTATTAAATTCTTCTTTTAGGAGGTAATCTGTTATATATTCAATTTTGATACACTGAAAAACCAATAATATTTTTATGATTTATATATACTCCTGTCAAAAATATGCGAATAAAATTACTATCATTTCATCTAAATATTATATAAATAAAATAATATTATATATGTTGAATAGGAATTCTTCAAATTCCTCTTTCTTATTAAGCAATAGGCACCAAAAAAAACTCAACCTATAATCGATTTGAACCACTTCCAATAGAGATTTACGTCTATATATGGATTATATATCTTGTAAAGCATAAAATACTTTATGTATAGCTGATTCCATAGTTATAGTGGCTTATTGTTGTAAGCACATAAGACATAGGCATATTTAGCAATAAAAATCATATTTATGAATGCTTGATTACACCTTAAAGGGTTCAAAAATATAAATCTATTTAGTTATTGAATCCGAAGGTTTTCATTCTTTCTGTTCTTGAAATTCTATTTTTTTTCCTATATACACTTAAGGGTAGAGATCTAATATCATCTTATCACATGCGTGATTTCCATAGTTCTATTTAATTATTTAATTTATATTTTAAAATTATTTAGTTAATGAGGACATTCTAAATTAGTTCCTTTCTCTCTCTCTCTCTCTCTCTCTCTCTCATCTCTAATGCGTAGGCAGTGGAGGGATTGAGTATCTCTAGGCAACTAGCAAGACAATGCTATAAATATTATAATTTAAGTATGCTTTAAAACATAATTAGTAATTTAAGTATTTTTTTAAAAAAAATTAGATATAGGTATAGTCACCCACTAAGTGAAGGTGACTATCAAATCCACATCAAATGTGTGGCGAGTGCCTTGTAGGCAGTTTTAGTGTGGCGCACAAATAGGATCGATCGGATCGCCCCATTCACGAAGTGACCTCCCTTCGATTCCATCCCATTCTGCGTCTGGTCTCTCCTCATGAGCCACCCCCTTCTCCCTTCCAGCACGAGCACCTTTCTCGACCATTACGGCGGTCAACGCTCAATCGGCATTGCTCCCGCGCATATTGTCGGACCGCCGACAATTTGATACCTGACAACCGCATCTGCTGCGTTCAACGTCTTTCCTCTCCATCTAACAGCCCTTGGAACCCAACATTGGCTTCCAGCGACGATTCTGGCGGCTCCGATCCTTTCAGGGAAGTTTTCTGTGGCGGATTCTGTACTTCTTAGCGCACATTGCCGTCGTTCTTCGTAAACACATAGTAAATCCTTAATTTTTCTTATTTATAATTTAATTATAGGCTTAGAGTTATGGTTAAGGAATTTGATTTATAATTTTGGGTGATAACACAGTCTTTAACGTTTAATATATGTCTGGTATTGATACATCCTCAGAAAATTAATCTGATCAAGCACGAATCTCAAGGCATTTTCAGAAATGCTTCGATCTAATCACCTTTCAGAAGCGGCTCGATGAGACGAACATAGCATCAAGCATAATCATCCGGACCGAATCGACTTCATTATCGAGCATAAAATGGATCCCGATCCGCCAAATGGTCAGCGACATATTTATAGTGGTCGGCGGCGAATCCAACGAATCTAAGATCACCCAATTAGGCATCATTAAGGCACCCGGATCATCAAAATACACCGTCGATCGAGGGATCGCTGGCCGTCCAGATGGGAGTGGTTGGAGTTTTCCACGAATTTACAAGGCCACTCCCAAAATCTATAAATAGAGCTTCATTCTCACCTTAGGGGATCGAATTGAAGACCAGAGCTCGAGAACCATCGACCGACGATCTATCACCACTCAGTAGTCTGAGATCTCGTCTTGGGAGATCGCCCAGGACTAGAAAAGACCGGTTGCTCCTTTCTCCCGAAGATCAAGAAGTTGCTCCCGTAAGATCGTTCTGCCGCTTTTGGGAAACTTCTCCTTGGGTTGAGTTATTGATATTGTATTTTTCTACACTCGAAATATTGTTTCCGCCCCTGTAAACACCTTCTTCTCCAACTAGAAGCAAGGATCGTATCTTTTGAACACATAGTGAAAGTTCTGGTAGGCAAGGCCCCGTGGTTTTCCCCGGGTTTTCCATATAACCCCTGTTCATATCCCTCGCTGTGTTGGATAATTTTTGGGCTACGACGAAGATCTCGCATCTACCGGAATAAAATTCTCTAGCACGCAACAGGTATATTATTAAAAATGATTGTGAAATAGTTTGAGATAATATTAGTAGGATTTGAGTCGTTGCAGTTGGCCTATAAGATTACAAACAGTGACCTTTATAGCAAGTCACCTTAGATGATTTGTTCGCATAACATGTCAATTGAGTTAAATATCATTTGATTTATGTAGTATGCACTACAAAGAAATTTGGAAGCGTGATATTTTTCTAAATTTAGGGAATACTGATATGATTGGTTATTTTTCAGTTATTTGAGAGATAAGTAGAGAGTTTGTTTCGTTGATCCTGTTCTATGGAGGCGAACTAAGTGTCGATGAACAGTTCATTCTAAGTTATGTGGACAGTCAAAATCGTCCAGTTAAGGTTCTGCGACATAGTACCTTATTGGAATTGAAACAAAGAATTACGAGATTCTTGCACATTGATTCAGAGCGTCACACAGTCAGTCTTGCATGTGGTTATTCGGTGGATAATGGATTTATAACATCTGTTATTTCTGATGATGAAGCTTGTGACGTTACACTGAATGAAGCTTCTCGTCATATATTAGTGTTGTATATAGAAGTCGAGGGTCTAATCGGTCTGGAAGGCTCCTCGGTCATCGTACATGTGACAAGTACAACAAAATTATAATTTATTAGTGTGCTGATATAGTAGCAGAAAAAGAAAACTATGTAGATTCATTTAAAATATTTCTCGACACAATCTAAACTCACCGCCTACTTATAGGGTTATGTGGACACGATGTCTGGTAATGACCAACTAATTTGCAGATACTACACATGCAATTGCTTTGCATTACGCTCTCGTCCATTGTGTTCTCGTACCGACTTAATCGTGGCCTCCCCAACCTAACTTTAACCACTGGCGGCATTAAAGGATACGACCAGTTCGCATCATACTACGGCTTGTTTGATCATGCGAACATGAAAACGGAAGAGTATGTATGCGTTATCGACATGGTATAATACCTTGACACATAAGCCAGATGATTGATTCTCCTATGGACTAGAGCTGCTATAGTATGACTACATGGCATATGATAAATCTGTTAGGTGTCAAGCATGGCTGAATTGATCCGTGATGTCAACTCGAGAGATTCTGTCAATACTTGCACCTCTTTTGCGTTAATATTGACTGGCTGTGGGAAATGTCTAGCTTCACGCTCAAATTTTCTTAGTATTGTTTGGGTTCTAGGAGAGAATGTGAATTGGCGGTTCTTTCCCAACCAATGGTACTTGCCCGCTTATAGAATGAACTCACGATGTTATAGTAAACTGCAGTGATCAGTGCTTGAATTGGTAGTCCTCGTGCACGTTTAAGCACACCATTAAAGCACTCCGATGTAATTGTTGTCATGGTACCATAATGTTTCCCACCATCATGAATCAATGTCCACTTCTCATCACGCTCGTTCTACCAACCAGTACGCCGGGTTTAATTTTTTGATGTCAGCCATGTGACGGTTAAATATGTTGATGTCATCGGTGCTGCCTGACATGTACATTTTTTTTTTGCCTGACATGTACATTTTTTTGCACATAAACTCAACATATGCTATACCCATTTTCCTAACCGCTTTCTTAAAGTTTTCCTTAAGATGTTGCAAGCAATGACGATGTGCGGCTCATGGTAAAATATCGTGGCATCCACGAACCAACCCTGAATGCTTATCTGATATTACAAGTAAATCGCTCCTTGCTGAAACAATTGGCAACAGTTGTTGTAAGCACATAATGAACCAGAGCCAAGATTCATTGTTCTCATATTCAACCACAGCAAAAGCAAGGAGAAATAGTTATTCGATCAATACCAATGGTCGCAGCAACGCGTACCCGATACTTGCCCAACGCCAGTCCATGATGAGAATAGGTCAACAATATCTCCAGCCAGTAATCGATAGTCCAAAAGCCCAGAACAACCTCTGAAACTTGCATGTATCTGATGACAAAATTTTGTAAACAGTGCCGAGCAGCGCAGAGCATAATTAATCCATGAATAAGACTAGAGAGCGGTATGACTCCTCCCAACTACCAAATATTGATCTGATACTCTTACGTCTCGCACCTCATGCCTTCATGTAAGAGACCTTAATGTTATATTTTGATTTCATCCTTCCTATGATCTCTTTTAGGTTTCAAGTCAATTTGGAATCGCATAACTGGCATTATGAAGTAACTAATAAACTTAGAAGTGCACTGTCGATGTCCTGAATCACTGATAGTGGCAACGCATGTGTGCGGCGAACCTAAAGTTGATATCCTCCATGCACCTCTTACATACATGCACCATTAAAGCTCTGTTTGGGTTACAATATGCATATAATGAAATTCTTCATTGATGTGACGGTAAGGAACAATATTATTAAGAATTGACCCGATCGTGGTGCTCATTCTTATTTGAGAAACACATACCTTCATATAACTCTATCGAAACTTCGATGTCATCTGAAAAATCTAAACTATCAGATGGACCATCAAACACAATATTTGCATCCCAATCTTTCATGGTTTGACATATTCAAACATAGTCATTATTGGAAATCATAACATCGTGATCTGATGAATTCCGGATTGAATGACTCCGAAGAAGCTCATGACCAACACTGTTGTCACATAAATTGGCATTACCTAGCAAAGAATCATCGTCAGCATCGCTATCATCAGATGCAGTGCTTGATTCGCTATTCATCATTTTGTACTCATCATCGGGTACTAGTCTAGATGAACTAGGTTGCTCATGTAATTGTGTTTGAACAGGCAGCTTGATTTTGCATTTAAAAGGATATAATCTTTTGAAAAATAGAAGATACCCTACACAAAAAAATAAAAAACACTAACAGTGATGTTGAGGTAAATGCTTACATTACTTCTTGTTCGTGATAATCTTGTTGATTCGTATGTTAGAACTCATGTGTCGGGTGTACATTTTTTGGCATGATATCGGTTCGTAGCAATACATTGTGGCTTTATTTTCACATAAAGAATTAATGTTTGATGGGAAGCTTCGTCCAATACAGTACTGCAGACTTCATCATCATCAATAGTACAAGCTATGTATCTCGTGCCTACAGGAAAACGACATGTAATCTCCACTGCGAAGTTATTAACGTCTTAACGTAGGGACCTGAGCACTTTTTGTTTTAAATTTCCTAAGCTTGCATGACCCGAAACTCACATGGGCCAATTTTTGCCACCGACATAACTTGGAATGAACTGATCATCAATGATCAGTTGACCGTCGTAGAATAGAATTAAGAAAACGAGCTCCTGACTCATTCTACTATATGCTCAGCAACCAAAGATCTAACAAAGCCTAACAATTCACTCATAATTCGTAAAAATATATATAAATCGGAGTGTACATATTGCTCACCTATTTGTATACCCTAACCACGCAAATTTTAGGAAAAAAATTATGACAGTCATGAAAAACTTCCCTCTACATTATTGACAATTGAAATAAGAAAGGAAAAACATACATAAAAAACCTTTACCTTAGCTTACTCGACGGAGCTTACGGTCTCGGTGGAGCCTTCGATAGACGGTGGAACCGGCGATAGTGGCGCCTCGTGAGAGTGTGGGGGAGTGGGGGCCGAACACTAACCTAAAGAATCCGAAAATTTCGCTTGCGGGGTCGAGGGGTCGAGGGGTCGGTTTGTCGAATAGGGTCGGGATAATGCCGGTCGGCGTGATATAGAGAAAGAAGTCAGTCGCCCGATAATCGGTCGACTGGCTTCACTTAAGGCCAGTCGACCGATTATCGACTACTAAGTTTAGCTCGATAAGTGGCCGGTAGCCCACCCTCGGCGGTGAGGTAAAGTCGCTCACTTATTGGATGATTGTACCTATAATTAAATTTTTTTTAACAGTACTTAATCTATTAATTAAGTATTAATTAATACTTAATTTAAAAATTTGTTCGCCTAAGAAATATTATAGCTAATGTCCCCTTGCCGTGTTATTATGGAGTCTTCATCTGCCTTTGCATGCACGTCTCAAGTCAAAATAAACACGAAATAAAATAAAATAAAAGGACAAATTTGAATATAGCACATAAAATTCATATGAAACCTTATAAATATGAGATTATATAATTTTCTCCAATCATTCCAGCAGCTTGCACTAACCGGTCATGGGTTCGGAGGGGGACGGTGAACGAGAGGTTCCCGGAGCTCAGTCGAGGGCCGTTGTACCTGATAATACCACAAGTTCCCCAGAAGTTGAGCTCGAGCTCTTCGAGAAGAAAGGTTAATTTTTTTAGTGCTTAAATATATGTTTTATATATCTGGCAATCATTTAACAGATTATCTAGAATTTGAATTTTGTTGAATATATATATATATATATATATATATATATATATATATATATATATATATATATATATATATATATATATATATATATATATAAGAATTACATATTATATCACATAAATCTTATATATTTTTAAATATATAATATTTTTAATTTTTTAAAATCATTAAAATTATATATTTGTCTATATCATATCATGATTAAATCGTTAAAAAAATGAGTTGAGATTTTTATCATGAATATCACTATTTAGATAATAATTTAAAAACTTAATGAAAGAGGATGATAATTTTATAAATAAATAAGAATTACATAATAAATGATCATTAAATAATTAATAAGATCTTTTTTGAACTATGAGGATTCTTTTAAGTTTTATTTAATAAATGATTATTTTGAAAATAATGACATAATTAAGGAATTCATTATGAAAATTAAAAGGAATGATTCAACTCCATTTATTAAAAAATTATGGTTATAATTTTTTTAAATAGAAGATATGTCCTTTTTAGATAATGTCAACCACTATAATTTTGCGTTTTAGGGAAAGTTATTTAGCCATTGAGAACTCTCTTCTATTTAAAAATGACTACTGTGGTAAGCTCTCACATGAGAGAAATTTATTAACCCTCATGTGACTATTGGTTTAGTTGAGTTCCACATTGAATGGTTGAAATATATGCTAGTGTAAGAATATCAATTGGTTGGTTTTTATCCACAAGCTTATATATTTATGTTAAACATAAGTTTAACTATTAATACATAGAGCTCAACTTTGACCTAATATTGATTCACACTTCATAATATTAATCAAGCAACTTACAATCTAGAACATGAGACTAAGAAAACCTTCATGTTCAATACATTTTTGATTCAAGTTCACAAAAATAGTAATTTCATTTCATTTCTTTTTATTTTCTTTAAAAGGGGAATGGCTACAAATGATTCATGCGTTTGATGAGCTTCTTGTGGCTCGACTCAATTAGAGCTCAGTTATGATCATTTGATTAACTAATTGAATGAACTTGAACACTTTTGTAAATATTTGTTTGCTAAATGAACAGGTTCAAACAACATATCGTTTGGTTCATTTATGTTCATGATCAATATTATTTAAAGCTCGTGAACTAGCTCGTTAAGGAGTTCGAGTATGGCTTGATTACAGCTTGATTAAGACTAGATTTTGAAAAGTATTGTTTTAATTTTTCAGATTGAATAAGCTTTAATTGATAAAGCTCATATATGTTTCTCAACAAGCTACTCCTAAATAAGCTCAATTAAGGTTTGATTAAAGCTAGTTTATTTCATTACATGAGCTGCTTGTTAACAAGCTCAATAATCCAATTTGAATTGAGCTCGTGAACAAACTTAAATAGAGCTCGAGCTCAATAATAATAAACAAGTTCTAGCTTCAACACTATCCTTGTTGGGTGCCAGAAAATCAATAGTGGAAGAATAAAACTTTACGTCTTAATTTTGTTAGGAAATCAAGCACACACACAAATATTTTAAAAAAGAATAAAAAACTCAATAATTTTTATGTGAAAAAAAAACCCCTAAAAGAGGAGAAAAAGCATAGGGCCTAGCCCAATAAAAATGATTCACTATATATCTACTTTAGAGTACAAAGTTTAAATATTCTCGATAACGGGATTATAATATAATATAAGAGAAATTCTGACAATTAAAATTTCAGAATCAGTTACAACTATCATGATAGTGGTAGTAGCGGTAGTTGATATGTCGAGACGATGATCGACGATAATGTTGGTGATGACCAACTTCGAACTTCTAGCTCTCTCTTAATTTTCTCTCAAATTCGGTTCTAGCTCCCTCCCTCATGACAAAAATACGGTCATATTTATAGGATTCTAAGAGGGGAATTTTGATCATTATAGCCAAAATCCCAAAACACTACATCGAATGGTTCATATAGATTCATTTAATTGTAGATAGATTTTTGGTGATTTGACCATTCAAGTGACCTTTGATTTGAGTGATCTTAGGCTCGTTGGATTCATCTTGTCGAGCCGCTCGATTTGACTATAAGCCAATCAAATTTGAAAGTCATTTGACCATTTAATCAGTGTCTTGAAATTGTTATGTATACCCTTTGGGTTTGATTCAAGGCTCTGCTTTACTCGATTTTAGTGCAGTTAAACTTGTCTCATCGAGTCATTTAATTTGATTATATACATGTTTCACCTTGAGATTCATGCTTTATTTATAAATTTTAAATTGATATATCAATCATAAAAAATTCGATTGGAGCTTGAGCTAAGGACTTCATGAAAGTCAAGTGAGTTCGATGAACTTTGCACATTCTTCCAGAATGACGAGTCTTCTATGTTTGAGCGCTTAACCCATTCCTGGATTAAGTAGCACTTGACTCGATAATGGTATACAAACTTGAACTCGAATATGCACATGCTTGACTCAGTTTGTTTGCAGCCCTAACAAGGAGGTATTTTAAGTGCCAAACCATATATTTAATATTGTTAGGATTCAATCAAATAACCTTAGCAATAAATCCAAAAATTTTGCCAACTATACTAGTTTGTTGCATAACAATAACTCTATTTTGAAGCTTACAAAATATCAAATACTCATAATATATTTGCTTTAAACCATTTTAATTTCTTGTGTTTATTAATTTAGTCATCTGGATATCAGTTCACTTGGGCAGCATCTTAATATCATCAAAATAAAACTTAAATATCATTCACAAAATTGTCATTTAAACATACCATACCTCAACCTAAAGTTCTCAGCTCTTCTATCATTTTGCAGACAAAGACGATGCAGACAAAGACGATGATATTATCGATGACGACAGCCCAATCGAGCAAGTCAGACTGACAGTACCAACTACAGATGATCCCACCCTACTAGCACTAACATTCAGGACATGGATTTTAGGGCTGACGTCATGCGCGCTCCTTGCATTCCTGAATCAGTTCTTCGGCTACAGACAGAACCCTCTCTACATCTCTTCTGTGTCGGCTCAGATCGCTGTTCTTCCATTAGGGAAATTAATGGCTGCCTATCTCCCCAAGAAGAAAATCAGAATCCCATGGCTCGGTTGGTCCTTCACGCTAAACCCAGGACCCTTCAATCTCAAGGAACATGTTCTGATCACAATCTTTGCTAACTCTGGATCAAATTCTGTTTACGCTGTGAATATCGTCACCATTGTCAAGGCTTTCTACCATAGAAAGCTTCATCCTCTTGGAGCCATGCTTCTGACTCAAACCACACAGGTATTTATGATTTCTTCATCTTATGTGCAGAAGATTTTGATTGATTTAAAAGGCAGTAAGCAGAGTTGTACAGATTAAAAAGCTAGTTCTGCATATTTTAATCCTGTTCTTACTGTTTTCATGATTAGATGATGGGGTATGGCTGGGCTGGGATCTTCAGAAAGTTTTTGGTGGATTCACCTCATATGTGGTGGCCATCAAATTTGGTGCAGGTGTCCTTATTTAGGTATTTAACCCTTTTGCTTAAATATACAGTAATGCAAAATAAAACGTGCATAGCTCTTATTGTTCTGTACTCTGTAATTCTGCTTTGTGTGACTGTGAAAAGAAGTACTAAATAGATGCTAACGACAGGGCACTACATGAAGATGAGAAGAGACCCAAGAGAGGCCTGACCAGGCTACAGTTCTTCCTCACAGTCTTCATCACAAGTTTCGCATACTACATAGTCCCCAATTATTTCTTCCCTTCCATTACAGCCCTCTCCTTCATCTGCTGGATCTGGAAGAACTCCGTCACAATGCAGCAAGTAGGCTCAGGCCTTTACGGTCTTGGTGTCGGTTCCTTCGGCATCGACTGGTCCACCGTCGCCGGCTTCCTCGGCAGTCCTTTAGCCACCCCAGGCTTTGCCATCATCAATGTCTTGTTTGGTTTTTGTGTTGTGCTTTATGTCATCATACCAATAGTTTACTGGAAAAATGCGTACCATGCAAAGAACTTTCCAATATTTTCTTCTGATGTGTTCATGAGCAATGGAACCCAGTATGATGTGCAGAAGATCTTGAATAAAGAAACATTCAGCTTTGATCAGGAGAAGTATGATGCGTCCGGGCCACTCAATCTCAGCATTTTCTTTGTAATCACTTATGGACTCAGCTTTGCTACTCTGGCTGCCACACTTTCTCATGTTTCCTTGTTTCATGGAAGGTAAGCAACTTTATTTCTACTTGTAATTTCCTTTTTAAAATTTGGAAATTATGAAAGTAACATATGAGAAAGAATTTAGTAAAAAAAATCAACATTTGCGGTTTATACATTTAGATTAAAAAGGTAGAAAATACATCAATAAAGTGAGTCGATAAAATTAATGATGAAAGATAAACAGGTAAAAAGTTAGATTAAAGATAATAAAGACATAAGTTTTTGTGAAAATATCTAAGTACACGCAAATTGCAGAGAAATATGGGATCAGACAAAGGCAGCGATGCAAGATAAATTTGGAGATGTTCATACGAGGCTGATGAAGAAAAACTATGACGCTGTGCCTCAATGGTGGTTCTACGCTATTCTGCTCATGATGGTTGGTCTTGCCATCTTTGCCTGTGAAGGATTTGGCAAGCAGCTGCAGCTTCCTTACTGGGGAGTTCTGCTTGCTGCTGGCTTGGCTCTTGTATTTACCCTCCCAATTGGAGTCATCACAGCCACAACAAATCAAGTTAGTTTATTCTTATTCTTCTTATTATTATTATCTCTGACTTATATAGCAGAAGAATGATTAAAAATAAAGAACTGTTTAATTTTCTTTTATTTTTTAATCAGCAACCAGGGCTTAATGTTCTCACTGAACTGATAATTGGATACATATACCCTGGAAGGCCTCTTGCTAACGTTGCTTTCAAGACATATGGCTATATCAGCATGACTCAAGCAATCACCTTCCTCGCGGATTTCAAGCTAGGGCATTACATGAAGATTCCACCGAAGTCTATGTTTTTGGTTCAGGTAAAAATAATTATCATCCAAATCGTTCTATTTCGGTTTGGAATAATCCGAATTAAGTGGCCAAAATTGTTTTTGTTTGGTTAAGTTTTGAACGATTTCAGTGATTTCGGTCAGATATTACAGGCTGAAACCGTCGAAATCAAAACCGTAAAAACAATCGAAACAGTAGAAACCAATCTAAAATCACCTATAAAACAATCGAAGCTATTGAAGATGTAATCCTGATTGCAAGTTTTCAGCATATCATTATCATCAGTGAAAGTAATCATAACTGACCTCTGTGAATTTTCAGCTGGTAGGCACCATCGTAGCCTCCTCCGTCTACTTCGGCACCGCCTGGTGGCTTCTTGAAACAGTCGAGAACATCTGCGACCCATCAAAGCTCCCCGAAGGAAGCCCCTGGACTTGCCCCGGCGACACCGTCTTCTTCAACGCTTCCATCATCTGGGGCGTCGTCGCCCCTCGCCGCATGTTCGGCAATCTGGGCCTCTACACCAAAATGAACTACTTCTTCCTCATCGGCATCTTGGCCCCGCTCCCCATCTGGCTCCTCACCCGCTTATATCCCAACAAGAAATGGCTCAGACTCATCAACATGCCCATCATCCTCAGCGCCACCAGCGCGATGCCGCCGGCGAGGGCGGTTAACTACATCATGTGGGGGACGGTGGGAATCATCTTTAGCTTTGTGGTTTACAGAAGATATAAAGGGTGGTGGGCGAGGCATAACTACGTTTTGTCGGCGGGGTTAGACGCTGGAGTGGCGTTCATGGCAACCCTGACTTACTTTTCTCTGCAAATTAAGAATATTGATGGCGTGCATTGGTGGGGCTTGCCGTTGAATGACCACTGTCCATTGGCGAGCTGTCCGACTGCTCCGGGGGTGCAGGTTCCTAACTGTCCCGTGCATTAGGACTTCCTCGGCATTTCGTCGAACATCTTACCAGCATGTTGTGTTTTATTTTTGTTGCTTTTGTATTTATAATATATTGGTATACTCGAACGTTGAAGAAGTCGGTTTTTTTTCCTTCTTTTGTGAAAGTTGTTTTTGACCGTTGGTTTAAGGAGATCTCATTTGGTTTTCGGATTAGATACACCGAAGCCGGGCAACTAATTGGCTGTGATTGGTCCGAAACGAATTTAAATTAAGAGAAACGTTTTAATTTTGGCTTTTTATTTTTAATTGGATGGCTAAAAATAAAAAAGTTTAATTAAAATAAAATGTCCTAAATTAAAATTTTAGAAATATCTTAAAAATATTTAAGAATGAAAAGTCCTAAATTAAAATATTATAAATTAAATTGATAAAAATATCATTATTACATTATTTTAATTTTATTATGTCATGTCCAACACTCAATTCAACTATTGAGCCTAAGGGCTCCAGAAAATTTATTTATTTATTTATTTTTTTTGGTGATGAGATGTCCACCCCTAATCCCATTTGGCATGTGAGCACTAGATTCTGACGTAACTCTCTCACTGCTCAAAACATTTTCACCTCCTAACATCTCGCTTTAAAGGAATCGATGGGTGAGGAGTATCAAGGCCGCCTCACCAATCGAGCTAAGGGCGGTGGGTGATCCAGAGAATTCAAGGTGAAAGAATTTGAAGGCACAAGTTGAGAACAATTGAAATATAATATTTTTGTACAAAAAAATATATTTTTTATGAAAAAGAAAAGGCTTATGGTGACTTCAAAGTGATTATTTTTTTTCAAGGAGGTCTAATTTTATTTTTTTAAGCTTTTCATATTTTATTTAGCTATTTATTCTTTAGAATAAAAATCAGTAAAATGGCATATTAACTACAACTAAAGGACCTTACTTAACCTTTGTGTGAGCCCAACATAATGACATCCCCACCCACAAGATGGGTGGGGTGTTGAGTGGATACCCATTGCAAAAAAAAAAAAAAAAAAAAAAAAAAACATAACCTATTTTTTTATATTTATTTTGGCATAACCTAAAACCTACTTTGTTTTTCTTGAATATTAAGATTGTATTCCACAAATATGATCTTACTTAGATCTTAATTAATATAAAATAGCCAAAATTTATATTTATGTGATCATCATTTAAACTTTACTTTGTATACTTAATATTATTTGTTAGAATTTATTGCTTTAAAAAATTCATAAATGACTACAAAATTTTATTATTTCATCATAAAATTAAAAAATATATTTTTTTTCTAGCATTATGTGCATGAGTATATTGTGGACTAAATTTTATATTTTAAAAATAAATAGAATTTTATCAAAGAAATCTAAATTATCTAAGATCAAATTGAGATAGAAATAAGCTTGTACATTCTTTTATTCCAATGAGTTCTTTCAAACTCAAACTTAATTTAATCACACACACAACTTCTTTTCTCATTTATCTAAATTGTCCTTTTATCAATTCATTTATCTCTTTAAAAATAAAATTAGATGTTTTCAGCAAAAAAATTTAAATGTGTTTTAAATATATTTTAAACTATTTAAGATCAACTATAAAATTTATTTTAAGACTCTGACCTCATTTTAGCTTGATCCCAACAATAATTAATTAAAGAGAATCGAATGCCCAAAAACATCACTCTAAAAAAGACCTTTGGCCTATTCATAATTATTACACCAAATAAAAATAAAAATAAAAAAGCCTCCCCAACTTTTCATGAAATATATGATCCCAATAAGCTCTTAAATTGGTAGATCCAAATGATGAGTTTTTTATTATTATAATTTGGATGATATACTATTCAAGCTCAAGCTCAGGCTCAAATAAGTGATTATTTGACCTCTGCTCAACTTGTTTGCATCCCTAGGCCAAATTGATTTGATAAGATCGCTTTTCTTCCTCACATGTGATACTATATCAAAAAATTTTAAGAAGACAAGTAGCAGTGGCCTTGCCACTACTAACGATCAATAGATTATCAACCATTTATAAAGCTCATCTAGTCATCAACATCATGTTAATGACTTTTAATTACTCATTCTTTTACAAGCTATTACAAAAGATTTGAACTTCTTGAAGCTATTATTATTTTTATATTTCATTATTTTATGAGTTATTTGTCAAGAACTATTTCTCTTTAAAAAAGAATTTTATTTATGTAAAAAATGAAATGATATTTTTGTTGATTCCCAAATGATCCATTTTATAGCCTACAAATATGCTTTGAATTATTCTCTTCGATTTTATTATTAAAACTTTGACTTATCATTAGTAATGTGATTTCTACATCAATACTTATAATATAATATATTTAGATCATTTATTGGACAAATTCTTTCCTATGGCCACCACTAGCTACTTGAGTAATGGTTGGTTGGCAAAAGCAAGATAGAAGAAGTATTATTTAATCATAGTTTGATTGTGTAAAGATACAATCTTTGTCATCTATTATTGAAAATTATAAGTAATATTTCAAATAAGGAGATATATAAGATTTATTTTCAATTCATTTAACTATAATGCTTAGCTTTTCACATCAAAATAGGAGCTTGTGTATGGCTAATGTCTACTAAGATCACAACCAATGCTTCTTAAAGCATCCTAAGTCTATAGGATAATTGAAACCACTAGTCGATGACTTCTTTATAACAACTTTCTCATCTCAACTCTGAGTATTCTTCAACAATTGAATTTGAGAAGATTGACTAAATAATAGTACTCACAATCATTATTAATCTTGTACTAGTAACTTATATTAGTTTTTCTCTTAATGACATCCAATTAGTTTCCACCATGATACTAAGCAACACTTATTGAGCAACTCCCTTATGGATCTATATATCCCCCTAAAGGAAACCAACATATTATGCCAAGGCTTCCTTGATGTCCCTCGACTAGTTTCTAGTTTGTTGGTTTCATTATTTATCTATAAACATTTATCATTCAAATTAACATGTTAGTTCTCAATTGTCATCCAAAAGATACTCCCAACAAAACCCCCTTACTAAGGTTCATTGCTCAAATGTCAAGCCTCACCAATAATTCTAAACTACCAAAAGTAGCTTGATCAATCTAAGATATCTCAATCTGACCTTTGACACCATGTCATTGACTAACATCCCAATCTTAATATCATTAGTGCATTTCAATCCATAAGAAAGTGTTGTGTCATCTATACATGTTTTTCAATCATGGGAATAACAAATGAATTTACAAGTCACTCCCAAGTAGTTACATGGTTTATATAAGCAGCCAAGGCCAAATTTTCCCATATAAAAGCTCTCCACTTAACACCACAAAGGTGATATTCTTTCCTCCTTCCTCTTGCAATCCTTTTTTGGGCTGATTTCACCCAATTAGACAAGGTGAGCATTCTCTATAAATGATGTATGCTTAATATTTCAATGGTGATAACTCTCCTTCATTTGTGACATGGACTTAGATTACAAAGAGAGGTAAAAATGAGTTAAATTAAGTTTAATTCATGACTAACTCAAGCTCAGTTCACTTATCTCATAGTAAAGCTGACCTCGAGCTTAATTTGAGCTTATGTATTAAGCTCAAGCCCAACTTATAGTATGAACTTAAAACTCTAACTCGAGTCCTACTAACTCTAGCTTATCAGAAGTAGCTTGATTAATCTAAGATATCTCCTTTGACACCATGTCATTGACTAACAACCCAATCTTAGTATCATTAGTGCATTTCAATCCATAAGAAAGTGTTATATGTCATCTATACATATTTTTTAATCATGGTAATAACATATGGAATTACAAGTCAGTCCCAAGTAACTACATGGTCTATATAAGTAGCCAAGGCTAAACTTTCCCATATTAAAGCTATCCACTTAATACCACAAAGGTGATATTCTTTCCTCTTTCAATCATTTGTTTGGTTGATTTCACCAAATTAGACAAGATGCGCATTCTCTATATATGATGTATATTTAATATTTTGTTAGTGACCATTCTCCTTCATATGTAGCATGGACTTAGATTACAAGTAAGGGTAAAAATGAGTCAAATTAAGTTAGATTCATGACTAACTTGAGCTCAGTTCGCCTATCTCACAATAAAACTGACCTCGAGCTTACTTTGTGCTCATGTATTAAGCTTGAGCCTATCTTGTAGTATTAACTTAGATTAAACTCTAAATCCCCGATGACAAAGAAGTAACAGGAGCTCATTAAAGAAGGCATTGATGGAAGAAGTCATGACTAAGCTTATTAAGGAAGGCATCAATGGTAAGTTGTTACAGAAGATCATTAAAGAAGGTATCAACGACATGATAATGAAGTTATTATGATGAGAACTTTCTAAAAAAAAATGCATCAATTAGACCAATGATGTTTGAAGAATAGCTTATGCAACTTGCAGGCAATGACATTCAAGATGTATCCTAAAGTTGGGAAGAAAAAAGACTTCAGATTTGTCGATTTAATCAAGCTAGCTTAAGAGCCAACGAGTCAAGCCTCATCGAGCATGAGCATGAGCTTGTATAATATATGATCTATAATTTCAGCTTACGCTAGCAACTTGATAAGCATGCCTCTTAAGGCTCTTTAATGAGTTGAATTAGAATAGACTCGGCTCAATTATACCCCTATTTATAAAATCAAACCACATATATTTGACCTCCTTAGTGTGCATTTCTTTAGTCTCTCCATTCATTTTATATGTATTTGCTCTCCTTTGAGGTGCATCACTTTCTAACTTAAGAACCTTATATAATACCATCTCTTCCTTGTCTTTTCCCCCGAGTGGCACAGCCTCCTTCCTCCCTCTCTCTCTCTCTCTCTCTCTCTCTCTCTCTCTTAGAAAATTCATCATCTTTGATAAAGCTATTTGTTGACCTACCACAACAGCGTCATCAGATGTAATGCATATTATTACAACAATTGTGGTTTCACCCACATGCATAAAAAATAATTATTATATTTTACTGATTCATAGATATCTCTCCTAATTGTAAAATACTTAATATGAAGAAAAAGATATTAAAATCATGATTTCCAACTAATTAGAAAAAGAGAAATTTTACATACATTACTACATAATTCTTACAAATTTACATATTTAACATTTAAATTTTAATATTGATATTTATAATAATTTTAGATCATAATCACATCAAAATATATACATAAAAATATATTATTATCTCACTTTTAAAAAAATTAATATTAATAAAATTTTTAATATGATGTTAAAAATTTAGATGTTATTTAAATATTTATAAAAATTTAATAGATATGTAAAAAGAAAAAAAAAATATATGGTATGTATGATAATCCCCAAAAAAATGCATTTATATGTTCTATTATGAAATTTGGCTGTCACAATATTTTTTTGGGTGAATACGATAAATTCACGCCCAGCTCATATAAAAAAGCTTTATATATGAAATTAAAAATCTAAACTTGCATCAAATAAAATTTATAAGCTGCGGTAACTTTAGACTTTCGGATTAAGCCATACTTCTAGAAACATTTAGGTTCTTCTGAACAATGAGATTAAAAGACAATAAATTTGGGAATATTATGTTTCTCTTTTTGCCCACACACTCAAAGACTCTCCATGTGCTTCCTTTTTAAGAAGCTTCATCAAAACCTTTGGCACAAATAAAGCAGTATAAAAGCTCCTCTAAATTCCGGATCAGGAAGCTTCAATCAGCTCAGCAGCACTCCAATCACACTCGCATTGTATATATATATATATATATATATGATATGACACTTAAAATACTATTAGTCGAAGCACGAGCAAGCTGATCCGAAGTTGAAACTGGTCGAGATCAAGCTCTTAAAATATCCTTGGAAACTTTAAGATATCAGTTAAATCCCTAAATAGCTCTCAAATATGAAGTGTTTATAGTCAAATCGAAGCTCGTCGACGGGTTCCAAGAAGCCGAAGATCTTACAATTCCGACTTCATTTGAGCATTCAAATGCACAAAATACATCATATGATCAAGGGGATCATTTTGAGCCGTCCGATGAAGTGAAGTGGTACGGATTTTGCATGTATTTACAGAGACGCCACTCCTCCAATCTATAAATAGCCCCTCATTCCTCATATGAGGGAGGCCAAGTGAAGGAGAAGGGAGGCAAGCAAGAGAGAGGAGAGAGCTCTAAAGATCCTCCAAGCACAATCGTGCCGCCACTCGACGGTCGTCAACCACCGCCGCCGCCATCAGCCGCCACCGCTGATCCTCGCCGTCGTCGACCATTGTTGCCGGTCATCATCACCGACCACTATCGTGGCCATCGCCACAACATTATCAACATCGTGCCAACATTGTCTATCATTAGCAATTGTTGTCCATTTCTCATACAATTTCGTAATCTTGTGACGGAAGATTCAGATCAAATGATACATAGTGGAAGCTTTTTCGGGCTAGCCCCGTGATTTTTCCCTCTTTTGAGATTTTCCACGTAAAATTGAGTTTTATTGTTCGCTCTTTAAATACACTTATTTCACAACGGGCGAATACTTTTACTCTACCGCGAACGGTTTTCTAGCACGCAGCCAGGCCGTCAGGAAACTGATTCCCATTATATCATCTTGTATGGCGACCAAGTTCCCAACAAGATCAAAACCACCATCGAGATGTATTTCAAGCTTTTAAGGAGCGCGAAGAATAAAGATTCATCAAACTGCTCCTTCAAATTTTAAATCAAGGGGGGCAAATCTTAATCAAAAGATTATCCAAATCGATATTCCGGATATCTAATTGATTATCGCCGAGAAGCAAGTCAAGAATAATGAAAAGACCAAAGTTAAGGAGCAACTTTGACTACAACCACAAACGAATATTTTACTCTTCCATACAAAGTTAACGCCATCGAAGCAAAGACTCGACAAACAACCTAGATCAAAGGTCCTCGGTGACTTCCCATGACCTCTTCCCATAGTTAACGCCATTGCAAACCTCGACAAACAACCTAGATGGTCAAAGGTCCTGGACTTCTCAACCTCTTCCATACAAGTTAACGCCATCGAAAAAGACTGACAAACAACCTGATAGTCAAAGGTCATTGGTGGACTTCACGACCTCTTCCATACAAGTTAACGCCATCAAGCAAAGACTCGACAAACAACCTGATCAAAAGGTCCTCGGACTTCCTACACCTCTTCCATACAAGTTAACGCCATCGAAAGCAAAGACTCACAAACAACCTAGATAGTCAAAAGGTCCCGGTGGACTTCCTACGACCTCTTCCATACGTTAACCATCGTAAAACTCGACAAACAACCCTGATAGTCAAAATCCTGGATTCAATTCGACCTCTTCCATACGTTAACGCCATCTGCAACACCGACAAACAACTCCTGATAGGTCAAAATCCTCGATTCAATTCAACCTCTTCCACACGTTAACGCCATCGAGTAAAGACTCGATAAACAACCCTGATAGTCAAAAATCCTTAATGATTCAATTCGACCTCTTCCATAAGTTAACGCCATCGAAAGCAAAGACTCGACAAACAACTCCTGATAGTCAAAATCCTCACGGATTCAATTCAACCTCTTCCATGTGTTAATGCCATCGCAATACTGACAAACACCCTCGATAGTCAAAATCCTCGGATTCAATTCGACCTCTTCCATACAGGTTAACGTCATCGGGTAACACTCTGACAAACAACCTCGGATAGGTCAAAAATTCTCAATGGATTCAATTCGACCTCTTCCATACAAATTAACGTCATTGGGTAACACCCTGACAAACAACCTCGGATAGGTCAAAATCCTCGGATTAATTCAACCTCTTCCACGTTAACGCCATCGAGTAAAGACTCGACAAACAACCTCGATAGATCAAAATCCTGATTCAATTCGACCTCTTCCATAGTTAACGCCATCGTAACACTCGACAACAACCTCGACAAAATCCTCGCCGATTCAATTAATTCTTTCATACGTTAACGCCATCGTAACACTCTGACAAACAACCTCGGATGGGTTAAAGATCCTCAGCGGATTCAATTCAACCTCTTCCATACAGGTTCATGTCATCGAGCAAACACTATGATAAATAACCTCGGATAGGTCAAAACTTTGTACCTACTTCATTAGCGTTAACGCCATCGAGCAAACACTCTAAACAACCTGATAGGTAAAATCCTCGGATTCAATTCGACCACTTCCATACATGTTAACGTCATCGAGTCACACTCTGACAAACAACCTCGGATAGGTCAAAGATCCACGCCGGCCGCCAACCACTTTAATGTCAACCACTTTAGCTTTTATCGCTGCCACTACTGCCGCCGGCATGCCGTTCATCGCCGCAACCCGCCGCTTATCACTATCGCCGCCGGCTATTCCCCGACTACTAAATCGCCATGCCGACCATAGCTGCCATTGCACCACCTTGCCGACCAATCATAATCTCGACATACTGATTATCGCCGGCCATCTCCGCTGGTTACTATTTATGCCGCCGGCTACCGCTGACACTATCGCTGATAATTTTCGACGGTCACTACTTATCGCTTCTTAGCTGATATCTGGCCGCTATTGACCAACTTGCTGACGCTAATCAAAGCCGCTGATCAGGTCTATCGCCGGCCATCTCGTTGGTCACTATTTATTGCCGCTGTCACCGGCCATCGCTACTCAACCATCGCTGATAATTTTTGCTGGTCACCACCATTGCTGCCATTATCTCTGTTCTGACGCGGCTGCTGACCACTTGCTGCTTAATCATAGCCATCCGGAGCCACTATCAGAGTTATCTCCGCTGACACCGCCAAATTATTGGTAATTTTGCGTCACCATCATCATCGTTGATATCTCGCGACCACTATCTGGAAATTATCACGACGCATTAACCTCGTCCGGCATTATCGCTGATGATCGCTTCCATCGGTCGACGTACTGACGCTTTTCGAGGGAAAATCAGACACGACGATGTAGCTTTGATCGCTTCCGCATTACGGTCGGAGAAGCGAAAATCAGACACGACGATGTACGTTTTGATCACCTCGCATTCGACCGACGGTAACACTCTTTCGAGAAAATTGGATACGATGTATTGCGTACCGCTTGACGCCGGAGCTTCAAAATTGACGCTTCAATCACTCTTTCGGGAAAACCGGAATAACGACATAAGTACTGGTTGACGCCCGAACGACCTTCTTCTCAAGAAGAAGAAGGTGCCTTTCTCCTTGGGGGTTTTATAGACTCCTTCTAGGGGTAAAAGGATAAAACCGTAAAATGGCCCGCTGGAACCTCAAAAAACAAATATTTGGGCTGTAGCCGCTCTGCCCGCCATCGCATGCCGCAACCGGCCATCGTCGCGAAGCCTTCGGCGAACCGTCGTCGGCGCCGCGACATGGCCACGAATAACCGCCGCCCACGGGCAAGAATCGCCCGAACGTATTCATGGGCGCCAACCGCCGGCAGCGGCTGCATCAGCAGCTGACAAGGCTGTGACGCCGACCAGCTTCAGCCTGCTCATGCGACCACCCGCTCATGATCGAATCAAGGAACTGATCCCGTTTCACCATGATACTGTTCAGCTTCGTTCCACGACACTGAGCCTACTCCGCGACTCCACCGCCGCGGACGCCGCCTGCCGCTACGCTAACGCTAGCTGAATGCGTTCGCATACGGCTACGCACCAGGCAGCCATGTAGGCTATATACAAGGCCAGCGCTGCCGGCGCTTACGCTCATGGCGCCTAAGAGCTTGTTCAGACTCAGATAGTCCAGAATCTCGAAATCTCGCACTGCATACCTACATGCATTTATCCAGATCAACTCAGTAGTCATAATCTTGTTTATGAAGATCTGTTTCTCAAAATGTGTAGTTAATGGACCTCAAATTTGAAGAATTTGTTATTTTCATTTGACATATATTTTGGATGATTGAGATAATGTCATCCAAAAATAAAGAACATACATGACACTTAAAATACTATTACCAAGCACGAATCTTGATGTTAAAAGCATGATCCGTTGAAACTCGTCGAGATCAAGCTCTTAAAATATCCTTGGAAACTTTGAGATATCAGTTAAATCCCTAAATAGCTCTCAAATATGAGGTGTTTATAGTCAAATCGAGCATCTCGATGAAATTCAACAAGCCAAAGATCTTACACCGACTTCATTTGAGCATTCAAATGCACAAAATACATCATGATCAAGGGGATCATTTTGAGTCGTCCAGATGAAGTGAGTTTATATTTTTGTAGACGCCACTCCTCCACCTATAAATTCCTCATTCCTCATATGAGAGGAGGCCAAGTGAAGGAGAAGGGAGGCAAGCAAGAGAGAGGAGAGAGCTCTAAAGATCCTCTAAGCACAATCATGCCGCCACTCGACGGTCGTCAACCACCGCCGCCGCCGCCATTGCCACGCCATTACCGCCACCTTCGATTCGCCAGCCGCCAACCATGTGCCATCATCACCGACCACTATCGCTCATCGCCACAACATCGCCGCCAACATCGCCACAACATTGTCTATTACTAAACTGTTCATTTCTCATACAATTTGTAATCTCGGTATCGTGAAGATCTTTGTACTGCCACGAAAAATTCCGGAGTTTTATTGTTCGCTTTAAATACCTCGGCGTTTGATACAACGGGGCGCTAATACTTTTACTCTACCGAAGCTTTTCTAAGACGCGAATAATATATATATATATATATATATATATATATAAACTAATAAATCTTTTATATATTTATATAATACACAAATATCTAAATAATATTAAAATATGTTATTGATATAAATACATAAAAGTTCTATATATATATATATATATATATATATATATATATATATATATATATATATATATATCCCCAATTACAAAAATTAACATAAAAGGGCAGCCACAAGCATGTGCTATCCATAACCTAACACATCTCCAATGGACCCACATAGATGAATATTGACCTTCATATATGTGTCATAAGTCGAGTTCACCGAATTCACGACATTGAATGCAATAAATCAATCGTCTCATAATGCACCTGACGCCAAAATAGTCGAAATGACCTCGATCGATGAACGGACTTCATCGTCGTGTTCAGAACGTTGAAATTGGTCAGAATATAAATATTGAATGCCTAACAATCAACCGATCGCGATCGGTATTAATGTCGGCGATATCGGTCGGAGATCGCGACGATACCCAAATGACTTTAGATCGATAAACAGACTTCGTCATCCCGTTTAAAACATCGAAATTGATCAGAATATAAATATTACATAATCTAATGATCAACCGATCAAGCTGTCAACGTGACGACGCGTATATCGAAGTCGAGAAGCTACGACGATATCCAAACGATCTTCGTTCATAAAATTGATTGCACCGTTAACTTTGAAACGTCGAAATCTATTAGATGAGACTGTTCACACTCAATTCGAAAAAGTCTACGCGAATGTCGAGCGATGGAAGCAATAAAGCGCATTTTAAAGTTGAAATCTATCCGATTTGACGTCGACTGAACAAAATGGTCTCCGTCCGAAGAATTAATAGTTGCATCAGAACGTCGAATAATCTTGAATCAACATATATATTAACCATATAATGATGTCGGCATAAAATTCATATTAAGATTAATTAAATACTTAAAAAAATTAATATTTTATTATTTAATACTAACGAGCCCTAATTTCTCCAATTGATAGCCAACTAAATGCACAACCCGACCCGAATCGAGCCCTCAACCGCAAACTCATTCGATTCCTAGGAACCATTCGAACTTGCTCAACTGATCTCTCCTCTCGTTCGAAACCCCACTTTTTCTCTCGGCTCCAACTCCTTCAACCGCAAGGAACTACACGTTTCTTTCTTCTTCATTTTCTTTTCTCTCAAACATTTTTCCTCTCTCCAACAGAACTTCCACAGCAAGCCAGGATGGAACAATCGACTTCTCCTTTCGATCGTGCGAGCCGAGCAGCCAGAGAGACTCTTCCCTTCCTCTCTTTCTCTCTTGCTTTCTTGTTGTTGCTGTTAGAGGAACAAAAAGACCAAATGAAGTAAAAGTTACACGTTAGAAGAACGAGAGCTCCATCTACAATCTCAAAAAGGAGTTGGATGACATTTCCATCTTTTTAAGCTTGTTGTTGTTAACTATTTCTTATTGGATTATATATGGGTGGAAAGTCTCCTTCAGGTTAGCAGTGAAATTGCTTTGTCAAGATTCTAGGGACCGCGATAACCCGAGATGACAGAACCATGGGATCTAGATCAGGCACTTCATCATTCCTCCAACAACCCGCTTTAAGCTAATGATGATGAATTTCATAAATTCTAACTTTTAAACTCCACATGCTGCTACTATGTGCTACACATTAAGCAATCTAATGACTAGCCATAATCCAAAGTTCTCTCCCAGCATTAAGAGGGGTAATTAACTATAGGGGCTTGCGCCTATAGGAAATCTAAAACCAGAACTAAAGGCCTCACCAAATGAGGACGAAATCTCTGGGTAGTGTCTTATCTACTATTCCATCTATCTTCTGAAAATTTCACTGACATATTAAATCATACTCTCATTCACATTGTGTAGAGGTCGGCGGTGAATTTTCGGAGCCCATAGATTTCTGACGACTCCACTGGAGGCTAGTTTCTCTTTCCATCTTTGACTAGTTAAATTTGATCTATAGTAACAGTAAAGCATAATAAAAATTGAAAAGTAAAATCATTTATCAATCAAACTAAATCTAAGCTAATTATATCATTATGACTAATCTACTTGTCCTTTGTATCAATGGATCTTCAGAACACGTCATTCATCATGCAACTAGGTCATGGAGCCAACATCTGTTTGGCTAATGTTGTAATCAATACTGGAGATGTTGGAGCTACCATTCAATTTGGTAGTATAGACTTTCCAACCATTGCAGTTGCAAATAATCTTCTACCTGAAGCAACTGAATATTCTATGCACCAACCTGTGCAATGGAGGAGGACAATTAGAATGGTCATTACTGCTCATGAAGTTTCTCGAAAGATAGCCTTTCTATTCGAAAGATTGGGTCATTCTAAGGTGTCAGTCATGAAAAGAACCGTCACTGGCAGAAAGTTTCAATCATGCCTGTGAATGCGATCACTCTGCCAGTTGAACCTTTCGCATTAGGAAGGCAAGATGCTGAAGCTTCTTCTTCTAGAGAAAAACTGAGTAGAAGGCAAAGAATGAGAAGAAAATGCTGAACTACGAGCTCAACAATTACTACCTGAATCACTAGCCATGTGACCAAACTTGATATCATAAGCGAGTGTTCACACTCACAATAAGTTTGAAAATCTCAAGTGGATGAAAAGGAACGGCTCTGCTAGTGATATCAAACAATCGTTATGGGGACAACGACACTAAGCTATAACCCAGCAAAAAAGGCATCTCGAGACTCTGTCCTCTATAGTGCACATGGTGCTGAAAGTTATCAAGGAGAAAGGTCTTATGAAGAAAAAGTATCAATGTCTGATTTTCAGAGAAAATGATAAAGTTTTAATAAAAAAGCTACTCTTAGTGGGTAATGTTCAAGACCGTCCTAAGCAATTCCTGTACGATGAACATCAGGGCGTGACACCTGAACCGCATGTCTAGGAATCTGTCGCCGAAAGGTCCCCACAAATAGGAAAATAAATATGGAGGTTGAAGCCCTCGAGAAGAAATAGCAGCACAAAAGCTTCTTCATCTGGAAGCAAGCTAACCCAGAGACAGCAGAGAAAAAGAAATGCTAAATTGTGCACTTAATAGCCATTGTTCAAGTATAAAATTATACAACCAGCTATAGAACCAGAAGTTGGTGGTCCAACTTATAATAGGTTTGACAGCCTAGGCTGGGCAAAGCGGAACAGCTCTACTGGTTAAATCAAACAATCATTATGGACCTGACAATATCAGATTCCTGCTTCTCCGGTGAGGAAACTTGAAACTGTATATGCAAGAGTGCATCGAGTTCTCAAAGTTGCTAAGGCGAAATGTCTAATGAAAAGAAAATATCAAAGTCCTATCATCAGGGAGGCTAAAGTTGCTCCTCTAAGAAGACCTCCTCCTATAACACCAGCAAGATGTCTACTAATTCAAGTCCCGCACAGCGAGTATCGAAGTGTGGCACTTGGACTATATGTCTAAGAATCCGTCGTCGAAAGGTCCCGACAAAGAGGTAAGCAAATTTAAAGGCCAAAATCTCAAAGTGATACTACCTTAAAGAAAGACAATGACGTGACATCTGGATTATATTCCCACAAAATTCACTCATTATGCACTAGTATTTGGAGCTAAAGCAGTCTTGCCACTTGAAGTTGAACTACCTTCACTCCGAATAGTCATTTAATATAATCTCACTCAAGATGAGAATGTCTGTCTACAGATGAAAGAGTTTGATACGCTTGATGAGGTCAGGCTCCAAGCTCGGCAAAATTAAGAAGTTTATCGAGCGAGAAGTCCAAAGCATTCGATCATACGGTGCGATCTCGAACATTCCAAAAAGGGAAATTGGTCTTGGTACTAAGAAAAATAATTATTCCTAATCGAAAATTTAGTAGCAAATTTGAGACTAATTGGGAAGGCCCTTTTGTTATTGAAAATGTGTATCAATGAGGGGCATACCAACTCATTGACCTGAATGGCGAAAGACTAATGCCACCAATTAATGATCGATACCTAAAAAAGTATTATACATAATAAATACATTCTCGAGGTACAATAAAAATCCCCCTACAAGACATGGGTTTTTTTTAAATATATTTATTTACATTGATATCATGCTTCAAGCCAAAATCCCTAAATAAATATACCTACTTAAGATTAAAAAAAAAATTCATGAAAATTCACTTATTACAGAAGGGACATTTTTAAATTTTTATACATACATGAAATCAATGTTACATGTTAAAACCCTCTTAAGATCAAATGTATCAACTCATACATTGATATCTTTTCTTAAATTATTTTAGAACTTTTCCAAAGTGTTTTAGAATTTCCCGTCTTAGAAATTCCCCTACAAGACAGGGGGTAATTTTTATATATTTATCTAAGTCGACATCGTGCTTCAAGCCAAGATCCTTGAATAAATATACATGATGATCAGAATGAGCTACATTCATCTATATTAAAGAAGTTCAAACTATGTGATGCACTTCTGAGCTAATTTGCAATTCTCATGTTAGATAAGAGTCATTTTCTATGATCAAGTTGCAGGCTCTTATAACGAACAAAAATAATTTATTTATACACATGAAAAGATAGCCTTAAATATCAAAAGTTTATCTCCCAGATTTGTTAAATTCTGAAGATCAAATCAGAAGAACTTTCAATTTTGGAAGCTTCAATCAACTGAGTTGGAAAAACATCAACCTCTATATCCTGAAGTCTAGGACACAGATAGGTTTTAAAGGTCAAACTCAACAAGACTACAAATGGCCGAGTTGTTGACGCTCTCCCCACTCAACAAGCCTCAAGAAAAGGCCACAGTGAAAGAGCTCACATTCGTTAATCCAATGACCAAATCACCAACCCATCATAGCTTAAGTCGAAGACTCGAGTAGGTTTTAAAGATCGAACTCAATAAACCCAAATGTGGCTGAGTTGCTGACGCTCTCCTCACTCAACAAGCCGTAAGAAAAGGCTGCAGTGAAAGATCCTCTGCTCGTTAGTCCAATGATGATAACTGTTCAATCTCAAACCAGATCCAATTTAGTGACTACGAGCAACCAGCATCCAAAAGATATTTCTACTTGATCGATAGACCAAGACAATCCGAGGAAACTCAAAATTCAGAGCTGCCTCAAGTCAATTTTTATATTACCTACAGGGTGATATTTCAATTTATTCTCAAATGATCTAATCAAGCATAAAGCACAGATCAAAGCCAATCTCCTCATCATCCGTCAAAGCAAAAAGCACAGGACCGAGGGAACAATTTCATAGTTCATACAAAGCCGATGGCCGAACTAAAGGAATTTTATAGCTATTCAGTCTATTAAAGCACACATTGTTAGGCTGATAACTCGACATTATAGACCTCATATAAGCCAGAAGGCTAGGTCATCTGTACGCATCCTTCAATGAATCCGTCAAAGCAACAAGCATAAGACTGAAGATATACGTACACTTCCTGCAAGTCAATGTAGACAAATCAGGTCAATCATTTGGCAAGTCCGTCAAGCTTAAGGCTAGGACAGAAGGAATTTCAAATCTCAAAACAAGCAAACAAATTCCTCCATCAAACCCGACCAAGCACGAAGCTAGGATAGGAGGAAACCCAAATATGCAACAATATAAAAGAAATAGATTTTAAGCAAACCCATTGAAGCAGAGAGCAGATAGTAGAAGAAACTCTTAACCCGACAAGTCAATCAGGACAAATCGAGCAATCCCACTGTTTAGTTCAGCAAAACATAAGCATCACACTGATGACGAATTCCGTCAAAACTTGATAAACTATTGAAATTGAATCTACAATGATTCCAAGTCTTTGGTCAACTCAAAAGCTCAGCCAGTTTTTAACAAACATGATCCACTCCATGCGCGAATTACATTTATTGGGGGCATTTGTTGACGTTCATATATGTGTCATAAGTCAAGTCAAGCCCACAAGTCGAATTCGACGGACTTCGGATGCAATAGTGCGCGAATTGAGGCTCAAAATGCACGGGACGTCACCAAAAATAGTCGAAACGACCTCCGATCAACGAACGGACTTCATCATCGCATTCAGAACATTGAAATTGGTCAGAATATAAATATTGCACGATCAACGATCAACCGTCGGTATCGATATGTCGGCGTCATCGAATCGAGCTACGATGCCCAAATGACCTCCGATCGATGAACGGACTTCGTCATCGCGTTCAAATCATCGAAATTGATCAGAATATAAATATTGCATAATCTAACGATCAATCGATCAAGCAATCGAGCTGTCAATGTGCCGACACGCATATCAAATTTCGGAAGCTTCAACGATGTCCAAACGATCTTCATTCATAAAATTGATTGCGTCTTTAGCTTCGAAATGTCGAAATCTATCAAATGAGACTGTTTGCAATCAATTTGAACAAATATGCACGAATGTCAAGCAATTGGAAACAATAACACGCATTTTTATACCCGATTTGACGCCAACTTGAACCAAATGACCTCCGATCGCGAAACGGACAATGTCGTTGCATCCAGAATATTGAAATAACCTTAGATCAACATATATATTAACCATATAATGATGTCGGCATAAAATTCATAATAAAATTGATTAAATACTTAAAAAATTAATAATTTATTATTTAATCCTAACCAACCCTAATTTAAACCCAGCCATCCCTAATTTCTCCAATTGACAGCCGACTAAATGCACAACCAGACCCGGATCGAGCCCTCAACCGCAAGCTCGTTCGATTCCTTGGAACCGTTCCCTCTCCATTCGAACTTGCTCAACTGATCCCTCCTCTCATTCAAAACCCCACTTTTTCTCTCGGCTCCAACTCCTTTAACCGCAAGGAACAGCGCGTTCCTTTCTTCTTCATTTTCTTTTCACTCAAACATTTTTCCTCTCTCCAGCAAAACTCCCATAGCAAGCAAGGATGGAACAATCGGCTTCTCCTTTCGATCGTGCGAGCCGAGTAGCCAGAGAGGCTCTTCCCTTCCTCTCTTTCTATCTTGCTTTCTTGTTGTTGCTACTAGAGGAACAGAAAGACCAAATGAAGTAGAAGTTACACGTTGGAAGAACGAAAGCTCCATCTACAATCTCAAAAAGGACTTGGTTGGCATTTCCATCTTTTTAAGCCTGTTGCTGTTAACTATTTTTTATTGGATTATATATGGGTGGAAAGTCTCCTTCAGGTTGGCGGTAAAATTGCTTTGTCAAGATTCTAGATACAGCGACAGCCCGAAATGACAGAACTATAGGATCTAGATCGGGCACATAATCATTCCCCCAACCATCCACTTTAAGCTAATGATGATGTATTTCATAAATTCTAACTTTTAAACTCCATATATTGCTATTATATGCTACATATTAAACGATCTGACTAACTTTAATTGAAAATTCTCTCTCAACATTGAGATGAATAATTAACTATATGAGCTTACGCTTATAGGAAACCTTGAACCAGATCTAAAATCCTCAACAAATGAGACTGAAATATCTGGGTAGTGTCTTATCTACTATTCTATCTATCTTCTGAAAATTTCACTAACATATTAAATCATACTCTCATTTATATTGTCGAGAGATCGATGGCGGATTTTCGGAGCCCACAATGAAGAGGACAAGCATGAAGGACCCGCCATCATATAAATTATATGATTTCGAAAACTTTGACATCTATCAATTTTAGGATACAATTAAGACAGTTTCTCCCTGAGACACTTTTAAATTCCTATAGAGATGGCTCATCAGATAAGAAGAAAGAACTCTGCTTCTTTCTATAAGAATTGTAGAAGTGCCTGTCTCCGTATGCTCTTCAGGCTTCCAAGGATATATATATATATAAATTCTAGAATTAAATAGAGGAATCCCACCTAGTTTAGCAACTGCATTGAAATTTACACTAATACAACAATAGTAAATGAGATGTTAACAGGCAAGGGTAGGAAAGAAAAATAGTCTCAATAAATGCATCCATCACTCCAGAAGATACAATAATGGTTGATTTTGTAAGAAATCTGACCATTGCATGGCACCTTCATATAGATTGTTTAAAAAAATGATCTTCAAACCATTTTGGTCATCACCTAACGACCTCATAATATTTTTCCTATTATTTTATTTTTCATAGTTTACCAAAAATGCTTCACATCATAATAAAAAAAAGGAAAATTTGCATATTTAGCAGCAATCCTTACGCATTTACATATCTATTTAGAAAAATAGTATTTTTTTTTTCTATGCATAAAAAGGTAAATTCCATTTATAAAATAATAATTGCAAAGTAAATATTAAAATTTAGGAATTATGTATGTGAAATATATAAGAATTGTGTGCTATGTATGTAAATGCGCCTAAAAAGGACCATAACAGGACGTTGTTGGTTCTATGAGATGAGTTTCAGAAGCATCTCTCATTTCGAGATTTTATACAACAGTATGAGGAAATTATGAAAGATTTGCTAATATTACAAAAGAGTTGCATGTTTCATCTAATAAGCTTCTTGCAAAATGCTTCACTAGGCTTTATTTTTACTTGTTTCACTGATCAACCAAAGCAAAAATTATAACTGACTCTATGCCTACTTCTCTTTTGTATCAACTAGCATTGTTCCATAGCTTGTTAAACCCTAGAAATGGAGTAAAAAACTATGTAGGTTCTTTTCACTGATAATATAAAAATACAAGAAAACTGAACTAGTTTAGCAGATTATTAGTTCCTTTTCACAAAGGAAAAGCATTTTATTGAACACAGTAGCATGTATAATCAGGAACTGCTAGCTTTAAAAGAAAAGACTCGAAAAGAACACAATCCTTAAAAAGATACAATTTTATAGGAATATTTCTGAAGATTACACGGGACACACTTATTCACACATCACAAATCAAAATTCACAATTTGGCCTCAAGACTTGCAAAGAACATATTAGGAACAATCGTATGATACAAACAAACACAAGCCCTATAGAATGTCGCTCCTTATCATACAAAACAATTTCTATAATTTAAATTAGTAAAAAGCATTAGCTATTCATTAGGGGAGAGATTTGTTTATTAAACACCTCACCTAGCTGGTTTCTTTATAGAAACAGCATGATCTGCAAAAACTATACATCACCATCTACGACGTCTTGCTTCCTTCGACATCATCCAGCACAAATTCTGCATACAAGTTCTTCAGAGCAGCGACAATAGTCATTATCAAAGGGCCCATTATTGCTCCCTGTCGATTGAAACAACAAGAAACGCAGTTGAATTCAACAGGTTTGATGCAAAGAGAATAATAGCTGAAACTTCAGTTTCCCAAAATAAACATTATCACTTATAAGATAAGGTCAGGTTTAATGCATGACTAACAGTATAATCATAGCAATGCCATAGTATTCAAATATTATGTAATCTTTACAGGGCAACAGAACAAGCTCCAGTTCAAGAATAATACAAAAGAAAAAGGTTTTGCAAGAGAATAACGAACAATTCTCTGTTTGTTAAACAGCTAAAGTGTTCATTCAGTTAAAAAGAAAAATTCAGAGAAGCACGCAAAATTCTGATTAGCTACTGTAGGTAGGACTTCACAATTTGAATGCCCAAATCCATCAAAATCTAGTAAGAAGGTGAAACCAGCAAGTTACTGAAACAAGGTTTCACTCCAACTCGATGGTTCACAGTTAAATGCTTCAGAAACAAAAAAACAAATACTCTTCTTCTCAAAAACAACGCATATCATCAAATAAAATGAACTATTTTGCAATCCATCTCATACTAAAATAAGCAAGATTAGAACTTTACCTCTAAAGCATTGTGATCCCAGAAGGCCCCTAAGTTTCTCTTTGCCCACACACTCAAAGACTCTCCGTGCTACCTTTTTAAGAAGCTTCATCAAAACCATTGGCACAAATAAAGCAGTATAAAAGCTCCTCTAAATTCTGGAACAGGAAGCTGAAATCAGCTCAACAGCACTCCAATCACACACGCATTGTAAGAATTTTTTTTTTAAAAAAAAAGAGAGGGCATATCAGTAAATACTTAAGTATTCATGTACTAACAAATAAATTATATATATATAGAACACACAAATATCTAAATAATATTTAAATATGTTGTTGATATAAATACATAAAAATTCAATAATATATATGTAAATCCCCCAATTAAAAAAAAAAATCAACATAAGAGGGCAGCCAAAGCATGTGCTATCCATAACCTAACACATCTTCTCTAATGGACCCACATAAATGAAGAGGACAGGCATGAAGTCCCGGTCATCATATAAATTATATGATTTGGAAAACTTTGACATCTATCAACTGTAGGGGACCATTAAGATGGTTTCTCCCTGGAGCCAGAAGAGCATGCAGACACAAACTTTTACAATTCCTATAGAGATGGCTCATCAGATAAGAAGGAACTTTATATATATATATATATAAAGATTCTAGAATTAAATAAAGGAATCTCACCTAGTTTAGCAGCTGCATTGAATTTACACTTATTCAATAGTAAATGAGATGTTAACAGGCAAAGGTAGGTAAGAAAAATATTCTCAATAAATACATCCATCACACCATAAGATATAATAATGATTGATTTTGTAAGAAATCTGACCATGACATGGCATCTTCACATAAACTGTTTAAAAAAATTGTCTTCAAACCATTTTGGTCAACACCTAACGACCTCATAATATTTTGCCTATTATTTTATTTTTCATAGTTTACCAAAAATGCTTTACACCAAAATAAAAAAAAGGGAAATTTACATATATAAAAGCAATTCTAATGTATTTACAATTTTACGTATCTAATACCTAAAGTTTGATATTTACAAATATAACATTTTTTTTCTATGCATAAAAAGGTGCATTCCATTTAAAAAAAATTATGGAGCTATGTTTGATGTCATAATAAAGATTTGGGTGCTAATTAAGTAAATATATTAAAGTTTAAGTGTTAGATAAATAAAATATATAAGAATTGTTTGCTATGAATGTAAATGCCCCTAAAAAACTGGCATAACAGGGCGTTGTTGGTTCTAAGAGATAAGTGTCAGAAGCATCTCTCATTTCGAAATTTTATAAAACAGTATAAAGAAATTATGAAAGATTTGCAAATATGACAAAAGAGTTGCATGTTTCATCTAATAAGCTTCTTTCAAAATACCTCACTAGGCTTTATTTTTACTTATTTCACTGATCAACCAAAGCAGAAACTATAACCGACTGTATGCCTACTTTTCTTTTGTATCAACTAGCATTGTTCCATAGCTTGTAAAACCCTACAAATGGAGTAAGAAAACTATGTAGGTTCATTTCATTAATAATATAAAATACAAAAAAAAAAACTGAACTAGTTTAGTATATTATTAGTTCCTTTTAACAAAGAAAGGAAAAGCATTCTTAACTTATTGAACACAGCACAGTGTATAATCAGAAACTGCTAGCTTCAAAAGAAAATACTTGAAAATGATATATTCCTTTAAAATACAATTTCATAGGAATATATCTGAAGATAAAACCCGAATTACATGGGACATACCTATTCACACAAATCACAAATCAAAATTCACAATTTTGCCTCAAGACTTGCAAAGAACATGAAAGGAAAAATAGTATATCACTCCTTATCATACAAACAATTTCTATAATTTAATTTTGTAAATAGCATTAGCTATTCATTAGGGGAGAGATTTGTTTATTAAACACCTCACCTAGTTGGTTTCTTTATAGAAACAACATGATCTGCAAAAATTATAAATCACCGTCTACGACTTTTTGCTTCCTTCAGCATCATCCAACACAAATTCTGCATACAAGTTCTTCACAGCAATGACAATAGTCATTATCAAAGGGCCCATTATTGCTCCCTGTCGATTGAAACAACAAGAAACACAGTTGAGTTCAACAGGTTTGATGCAAAGAGAATAATAGCTGAAACTTCAGTTTCCCAAAATCAACATTATCACTTATAAGATAAGGGCAGGTTTAATGCATGTCTAACAGTATTATCATTGCAAATCCATAGTATCCAAACATTATTTAATCATTACAGGGCAACAGAACAAGCTCCAGTTCAAGAATAATACAAAAGAAAAATGTTTTGTTAAACAGCTAAAGGGTTCATTCAGTAAAAAAAAAATCAGAGAAGCACACAAAGTCCTGATTAGCTACTGTAGGTAGGACTTCATAATTTGAATGCCCAAATCGATCAAAATCTAGTAAGAAGGTGAAACCAGTAAGTTACTGCAACAAAGTTTCACTCCAACACGATGGTTCACAGTTAAGTGCTCCAGAAAGCAAAAACAAATACTCATCTTCTCACAAACAACACATATCATCAAATAAAATGAACTAATTTACAATCCATCTCATACCAAAATAAGCAAGATTAGATCTTTACCTCTAAAGCATTGGGGAACAATGTCATGCCGCCAATGATGCTGAGACCAGTGAGATAAGCATTATGTCCCGGAATATCTTCCTGGATGATTGAAGTTCCATAATCCAATAGCATAAGGTGCACCACTGTCAGTCCAATCGCCCATATGTACCTCCCTTCCATCAAGAGCTCTACAGCAGCAGGGATCGATGATATCCAAGGCGGCAACAAAGGAAGCAATGCACTAATGAATGCTAACACTGTGGACATGTAGACAAAATGTATGGAGCAGAATCGGAACAGAAGCCAAGTGAGGCAACCTTGAAAGATGGCAATCTTCACAGTGACCAAGAGAACACTACTGATTGCATAGTTGATGACCTCAACACATCTATCTCTTGCGGGTTTTGAGATGGGAAGCATGCCCATGACTTGCTCAGTCGCACCGCCGGACTCCGAGGTGATGAGATAGTACAGAACCCAAAGAAAAACCATTAATTGGGAGACAAAGTTCAATACTTCTGCTGCACCAGAGACAATTGCCAGAACAACAGAAAACACCAAGCTCGCACTCCCTCCAAGAACAGAAGTGCCACTAGCCAACACTTGTTTTGCCACTTCCATGCCCTGGAAAGCAAACTCCTTAGCCTTCTCAATCAAATCCACTCTAGTGACCATCAATTCCCGAAAGATGGAATCCAGATCTGAATAAATCGCTCTCCACTCTCGATTCTTCGCATGAATGCTCAAAGTTTGGAACTGTGCAGTGTAAGGGTGCGGCGAAGAGCCTGCCAGTGATGTTGAAAGATCTTCAGATAGATTCCCCGGCTTGGAAATTATAAAATGTCGCAACCCATTGACAAATTCCGTCAAATTATACTGCGCTCCCAGATGATCTAGATGTTCCCATACAGTCTCATACAACTGAGCAGAAAATTTATCCACAAGACCAGGTACATCTTTCTCATCAATCCACTGCTTGAATCCGATCTTTTCAGCATAGTTGCTATTCTGCATGTGTGATTTAATGGACATGACGGCATCCTTTCCCTCCATACCAATCTTATACGAAAAGAAAACACTCCCGGCGATTAACCCTAGGATCATTCCAGTGATCAGACCAATTGCGATGATGGTTTTCAGATTCCTAAGTATCCCTGCAGTGAGAAAGCTAGAACCGTGCTTGGACTGCCGGCCAGCACTGAAGCTAGCGTAGCGAACGGCGGAGGCCGTAGGGCCGGCCAGGAAGAGCCCGGCAGTAAGAATAGCGACCGAAACCGGACCGAGCCGCTCGAAGGACACGAGGAAAAGCCAGAAGCAGGCCAGCCAACGGAGGAGGCGATTGAAACCGAATCTGTTGTGGACGGAACGGCGGAAGAGAAGAGAGCGGACGTCGGAGAGAGTGTCGGCAAAGGCACGGAATACGGCGGCAGGGGCAGCGAGGAGGGTCGGCACGAGGCCTTGGCTGAGTGGATCAGACCAGAAGGAGAAAAGTGCGTCCTGGATCTCGCGGAGGGGGATGGAGCAGAGAAGAGCCCATTGCAGCGGCCGGATAAAGTCATGGAGAAGACGGTATAGACCGTAGAAAAGGAGAATGGATAAGGCAAGGCCTGCGTGGGCCATCGCGATGTAGAGGGCGAGGCGTACCTCGCTGACAGAAGATGCGACGGAGGAGGTAGAAGTGACAGCGCACGCGCCGGTGGCGGGGTTTTGGCGAGGGGGAGGGGAAGGCTGTCGAGAAGAGGGGATGGAGTCCGGAGGTCGGCGGAGGGATGCGGAATGGAACATCTCCGACCATGGAGGGGTGACAGAGTTGGACGTAGGCTTAGGATTTGGGGAGTAAGCGACGAGCTCCATTAGGCGGAGGAGAGGCAATAGAGCGGGAATAACGATGGAGTAGACTTCGAGGATCAGGGGAAATATTAATCATCCGGATTAATTTGCATAAACCCTCCCGAAATCTCTATAATTTGTACTTGTCGAAGTAGGTGTAATTGAATACTGAGTTAATGCTACGATTTAAAATAGAATATTTTAATCTCTTACTAATTTAGACAATATAAAGAATTCGGGGATATATGCACATATTATTAATTTTTATATTTTTATATATTTGATATTTAATTTTTTAATATTTATTCATATAATATCATAATAGTTAAATTACATTAAAATGTTATTAATATTAAATTATTTAAAATAATATATATATATATATAATTCAAATATTACCGATCTAAATATATTAAAATTTAATTTTATGTAAACACCCTAAGAATATGTAATAATTTTTTTTATTTTTTGAGATATAAAATTTTTATTTAGATATTAAATATTTTATTTAAATATAAATATTATATTTAGAAACAACTCAATCATGTTTATAAATAAAAGAAAGATTCAACCTCATACCACACAATTCTTACGCTCGTACATATCTAATATTTAAATACTGATATTTATAAATATATTACTTTTCTATCTTTTCAAGTGTATATCATTTTTAAAAGAATAATGATAGTATTTTTATATAATTGATATTACATTTAAAATATTACTAGTCGAAGTACGAATCTTGATGTCAAAAATAAGTTGATCCTAAGTTAAAACTGATCGGGATCAAGCACTTAAAATATCATTAGAAATTTTGGGATATCAATTAAATCCATAAGTAGCTCTTAAACATGGAGTGTTTATAGTTAAATCGGCGTCTGAAATCTAACAATGCAAGATCTCATAATTCCAACTTCATTTGAGCATTCAAATACTTAAAATTCATCAAATGATCAAAGGAATCATTTTGAGCCGTTCGATGAAGTGGAGTGGTTGATTTTGCATGTATTGCAGACGCCACTCCTTCAATCTATAAATAGCCTCATTACTCATATGAGGCCAAGAGAGAGAGAGACCACCCCCGTTGGTTACCACCACTGCCGCCGCCACGGCTGCCATCCATCTCGCTCAATCTCCGCTCACTGACCATCGCCACTGACTCGATCATCGTCCAACCATCGCCGCCGGATCATCGCCGACACCGGCCGCCGCCACCGCATCACTACATCGCCGATCATCGCCTGATCTCGGTCATCTACGCCGGACCATCCCGACGACCTTCATCGCTCCCGACCCAGTTCACCATTACTATATAGTTGTTGTGATTTTTGGGATTTATTGTTCCTTTTCATATCAATCTCAGAACAGATCGAGAAAAACTCTTCCAAAATAAATATATAGAAAGATTTTCTGTAGAGTAATTTTTCCCTCTTTTTCAAAAATACTGGAGTTTTCTTTTTTTTAAATATATGTGTCTTTGAATTTCACAAGGAAAGTAAACTTTCACTCTACACAACTGATTTTCTAGCACGCAATAATAATATTAAATGTTTAAATATAATTTATGTAAATAATAAAATTTAATTCTTAGATATGTTAATATATAAGATTAAGATTTTTTATTAGACATAAAAATTTATTTCTAAACTATAATTTTTTACCCAAATATTAAATATTTGATTTAATTATAATTTTATTAATGTATAATATCTTACATAGTTATAAGTATATACAATATTTTACTTATATATGAGATATCTGGTGCATTACAAAATATCGTTATGATTTATTGTAATAAATATATAACTCATACTTTAAAATATACAAATAATGCTCATGCACTTCCAACCAAAATGATGGTTCTTTTTTCCTTCCACGATGACAATTAGGTGAAAAATAATGTTTTTTTATCATTAGTTAAATGTATCTTTAGGGTTAATGGATTTTTCTCTTAATTAGGAATTGTTGATGATGGCACAATTAATATTTATAATGCTTAGGGCTTTCTTGAAGATGGGGGTGGAACTTGCTTTTACTAGAGCTATTTTTGCTCCTTGAAATAGTAACATAAGAGGAATAACAATTCTAGAACAAAATGGTATGGAGCAAATCATCTATATTAAAGAAATGGTGGTTGATGCATGAGGGTGAACAAATGGTTTGACTATTATAGAGTTGCATGTCATGGATGGTTAAAGAAATATCAAATATAATTAAGTTATTAGTAAAGGAAAAATTAATGATATTAAAGATTGTATATATTATGACATTTAGTGCATGTAGGGTTAAGAAATTAGCTCGAAGATTATTGCTTATTCAAAAATCAACTCGTATTTTGACTCGAATCGAGATCGACTCAAAACAAATGAGCCAAACTATGAGCTGAAACTTTGAGTCAAATTTTTTTTCGAGTCAATTTCGATCGGCACATGAATCAGCTCATCCGACTCGTGAGCGTATCGATTAGTTTCTTTTTTTTAAATACAGCGAGGTCGCGGTCGTGGACTCGAGCAATACACCTACCCGAATCACATTAGTGATGCCCAATCACTAATTTCTGTTAGATCGAGGGCTTCGCTTCACCAACAGTAGAGATGAATTGTCTTGTAAAAGATTATACCTTATAACCTCTTTTTTCCCTCGAGTCTCTGCAACTACTCAGCCCAATCTTCCCCTTCTTTATATTCTTTACATGCCCTAGTTTTTCGAAAGCTAGCATTCATGTTCACTGCTCACGATCTCGTTGATCTAAGATCTCGCTCTCAATTGGTTGTAGTATTTGAGACTCTAAGGTATTTCTTTATCGCTATTATCTTCGTTCAACTTAGTTTGCTCAATCCATCGGTGGCTTGCTTTGCTTCTTTGCCCTAGAATTAATCACACAACACACATTACACTACCTACTTTTTTATTTCCTAAATTTCCAAGTGTTTCATGCTATGATTTGTTATTATGAAGATTTTGTTTTTTTTCGTTTATTTCCATTCTTGATTTGTTGGTTGTTTTTTTCCTTCTATTGCTTTTGTTTTTATTATTTTCTGATTGTATGATTACCTTTAGGTTTCATTGACCTATCTAAGTGTCTAAGTGCATGATGTGCATCCATGTTTTACTCTGGATGAAGTTACATCTCCTTTTTAATTTTTGATTATCTATTAGCTTTATTGTGTTATGAATCTTTTGCTTGAAATTTATTGGGGAATTATTGAAGGTTAACTACAACCACCTTTTGCCTTAATGATGTTAAAATCAAATATAATATACTATTTTGAAGTGGGGAATCTGAAAATATTTGTAGAAGCTTAACACAGCCACCATTATTGGGGAACCTAAAAATAATTGCTTCATTTATTTTCATATATTTTTTTGCTATGATCATTTTTTGGGTTGCATGTTTGATGAAACATATAACTACTTTCTTATCTTTTTATCAATTAAATCTTATCATGGCCACTATATGAGTATGTGACTATATGTTAATGTTATGTAAATCAATAATTGAAATCTTCAAATTTATATCCTTCTTTTGTGTTCATTATATGTTTTCTTTAGAAATCCTAGCACATGAAATGATGAAATATTGATTATATATAGTTATTATGCATTAGATTATGTATTATCTTTATATATTGATATTTTGAGCTCTTTATTTAAATTGATGATATAATTTCTCATAAATATAATGGCAAGTCCTTCTCAAAGCAAATCTAATAATTGTTCAAGTTAGCCTCTTATTGATAATGCAACAACTCTAAGTGAGAGTGTGAGTGAAATAGCTTCCATCAATGGAAATAAGGGTAAAAGGCAACGATCTAAAGTTTGGCAATATTTTACTAAAATTTTTGTTACAGAAAAAAGAAACATCATATAGAAGTTGAAATGTGATTACTGCGAGAAGTCTTATGAAACAAAAAATTGGTATCACATCTCAATTAAGTATACACTTCAAGACGAATCACTATAGAAAAATTGATAATAATGAAATAAAAATTAAAAACTATTTGATCTAGTAGCTAAGCATCTAGAAGAAATTGAATCAATATCACTTTGTGTATTTCATCTACTGATGATCATAGTAAATTAAAAACATTGTGGCTAAGATGATCATTATTTATGAATACCTCTTCATGATAGTTGAATATTTATGGTTTAATATCTTGATGAAATCATTGAATCCAAACTATTGTAAAATTTATAGATTTGATATTAAAGAAGAGTGTATAAAAGTCTAAGAAGTTGCAAAAGGTAAATTGAAAAAAGTTGAAATTAATTGAGAGAGTTTTGCTTACTAATAATTGATGGATCAAATCAAACAATTATTTTTTATGTGTCTTATTATGCATTACATTAGTTATGATTGAAAAATGCAATCAAAGATAATTAGTTTTACTGATTTAGATCTTCTTCATAGTGGGGCTGTGATTTCTAAGTAGCTTCTAAAAGTTTGTTGCAATAAGGTTTGCAAAATAAAATCATTACCATTATTTTAAATAATGCTTCATCAATTGATGTAGCAACTACAAATTTGAATGCATTGTTTACTAGAATGTCTAGATTTTTGATGATGGAGATTTCTTTCATGTTTATTGTGCCGCTCATATTTTAAACCTAATGGTATAAGATGACCTGAAAGAGATTAGTTAGATAATTGGGTAAGAGAATCTACCTTATTTATAAAGCGATCTCCAAATTACTTACATAAATTTGGAGAGATTGCAAGACATGTTAGCTTTTCCACAATAAATACATTATATATCGATGTGCCTATACGTTAGAACTCCGCATAGAAAATGTTAGTCTGCATTTTATTATAATGTTATTTTTCCTGAATACGCTTTATGTGATCTAATTTATACATGGTTGCCTTCTTAGGAAGATTAAGTTCATTTTGAGAAAGTAAGAGAATTACTTCAAATTTTTCATCGAATAATTGAAATTTTTTTAGGTTCAATTTATCCTACTACAACCATGTTGCTTCTCAATCTAATACTAATCAAGAAAACATTAGATTGAGAATAATTATCTAGTACCCTTATTATTTCAAACATGACAATAACCATTATGGTTAAAATTAATAAGTGTTGGATAAATTATTCAATATTATTCTTGATTGCTTACATTTTAGATCATAGAAGAAAATTATTAGTCATTAATTATTACTATCCACAAAATTATGATATTGATATTGTGATTAAGAAAAAGGATAATGTCAAACAAAAATGTTTTGAGCTATACTCTTATCATGATGTTACTAAATAATAGACAATTAAACAAATTACTCGAGCATCCACCTCTCAACCTGAAACAACAACTACAACTAAAGGAAGTAATAATTCACATGATAATATAGCTGGTTTGTATGATTTTATAGACACTATTAGCATTCTAGTTTCACAAAAATTTGACTTAGAGATATACTTAGAGAAAGCTTATGTTAAATGTCCTGATTCATAATTTAATATTTTACAGTGGTGTAAAATATCTATCATGAAATTCAAAACTCTTTAAAAGATAACAAAAGTTATTTATACAATCTCAATAAAAGCAGTTTCTTTTGAGTCAGCTTTTAGTGCAGAGGGTCATGTGCTTAGCAACATTAAAAGTTCAATTTCTCTAAGAACATTGGATGCTTTAGTATGTAGTTGAAACTGAATTCGGACAACATATAAATCATCGAAAGAAGCTTTAGTAATATTTACATTTTTTTAATTTTATATTTCAACTAGCTTCTATTCAAATATGAGTTATATTTCTTTCTTTGCAAATTCAATTTGATATTCTTGTGGAAGAGAACTTAGTTGTATGTGTGCCTAAAAGCTTAATTTTGCAATCATAAATTTAAAAATTAGGTAATAACATTTCAATTATGTAGGTTAAGTGCTACATTTTTTTTTTCTTTTGCATATTTTTATGTTCCTTGAATATTCTGTGAGACCCAAAAACTTGGACAATCTAGTAAGAGAACTATGTTGGTTGTGTCATGTGTAACACTTATTCTTGAATTTGCATCTTATTATTTATTTTACACTTTTACATTGGAATATTTTATGCTAATGTCTGCTTAGATGACCAATGATAGAATTAAACTAAGATGAAATAATAAGACTTTGTTGGTTATTTTCTATATTTTTAGTAGAATGACTTTATCAATGAAGTAAATTTGAGACCATTTGGTCATTTGGCATGGCATACTACCTTTCATTTATATGCATTCAAAGTGTGGTTAAATTTTAGTTTGGCTTTACAATTTATTTGCTTCGTCTTATTGTCTTTTTTGTTGTTGTTGCCTACTATGTTGGAAATCTGGATTCTAGGTTGTAGTTGTAGATATGTAGTGTTGTTGTAAAGCTATTGCTTAAAATGTTGTTGCTTACTTTGTTTAATCAAAAAATTTTTAATGGGGAGGTCATGAAAGCTTGGAATGCTATAATGGTTTAATGATGTTGGTTTTATCTTAATTGCTATTAAAATTTGTAATATCATTGTACTTCAGGTTATTGGAATTTAGGAATCATTTTGAATTTGATATTAATGCAATAAATTTATTTAATGTCACCCTAAAAATTAACCAATCATCTCAATTTTTTTAAGATAAAAAATCAGTTGCTCTTCTTTTCTATTCTGATTTTTTGTTCTCCATTCTCTTACTTACCTACATGAAATTAATATTTACTATTTAGTTAATTAATTCTTTGGTTCTACAATATGGCAATCTAAGCATGAGATAATTTATTTATTCTTTCAATTTTATGCATTGCGGACTAGTAGGCTGCATATATTGTGTTAATCATAAATAATAGTGATTTTCTTTTACTCATTGATTTTTTTTCTTATATTTTTAAACTCAAATTTATATTCTTTTTCTCCTCTTCGGTTCTTCAGTCTAAGCTTAAGGTAATTTTTTTTCTTAATTGTTATGCAGCTTGTGGTCGACATAAAGTGAAGTTATCATAAGGAAATTTTGACTTGTTAATTTGGGACAATGATGAGAAGAAAATATGTTAGTAATTTGGGTTTTACTCAACAAAAATTTTTGCTCCACTATTAGTGGCTATTATTGGATGATCGGGCAACCCAGAGCTTTGTACTTTGCAAACACTCTTACTGCTTTATTTATACCATCTTAATTATGCCTTTCTTGCCTTTAATATTGTGAGTCTCCTACTTAAATAATATTTCATTATCAATTTGGTTTTCTCCATCTTTACAACTCTACCAAATGACTTCGACAACCTAAAGCCTACAATTGTATAAGTGAATTATACAAATTACAAACTTTTGCTAATTGTTGATGCTTGAAAATAGATATCACTTTCTTTGAGTCTCAATAGTCAATTTAATAATATTTTTTTCTTTATTTTTAAAATGTTATGTCGATTATATGGACTTCTTCATTATTTCCATAATTAGGGTCCTAAACATAAAATGTCAAATGTACAGCACTAGTCAGAATTGTAAAAATGTGTATTTGTAATAATTATTTTTCAATAACATGAAATTGAAATTTTTTTCTAGATTTGTTTTGTAAAATTTTACTTATCACCTTAATTGTATTGTATATTTATATATTTAATTTCAAACTTGTGAATATTTTTATATTTCATTATATTTGTTTATTTCAGGCATGTGCTAGTTTAATCAAATCAAGCCAGCTCTTTTAGATTTTTGAGCCTTCTTTTTAATTTTCGAGCTAAAACAGTAGTTAAATTGTAGAAACGAGCTAGCTCGTTTTACTTTCGAGCCAAATTGAGCTCGATTCAATTTCGATCCAAGCTAGCACGAAATTTAATCCATCGAGTCACTAGTAGATTTTGAGCCAACATAAATTGTTTCAAGCCAGCTATAGTTCATGTGAAGTTGATAGTTCACTATTTGCTATGTGTAATGAGGTGTTCCTCAACTTTTATGATATCCTAAATGCTACTGCTACCTTTGATACTAAGAAAAATTAGAAGTGTATTTTTTATGTTAAATTGAATAATTTTTAATAATCAAACCATATAAATAATATATAAAATTGAACATACCTAATTGAACTATAATTTAATTTATTCAATTCAATTTTTATTAAACCAAATAACATATAAAAAAAAAGATTTTCTTAAATTTTTTTAATAAACAAATTAATTAAAAGACAATCCAATAAATTTGATACATTGAAAATTTCTTGAAGAAATAAAAATCCATTGAAATATCTTGGCATTTAAAACTAAAATTACATACTAATATCTATTGCTTTTTAACTATTTTGGTTTATTCAATTTATTTGTTTTAACTAATATATTTTTTAACTAAATAAAAAATTAAAAACCAAATTATTTAGCATTTATAACTAAAAAAATCAAACTGTTAGTTTATAAATCGAACTAAACTAACTAAATAACATTAGTTCGATTCGATTTTTTGATTTAAAATATATTTTTATGTAGTTATTTATATGTAACCTCATCAAGTCATTGATTATAATGTATAAGACACTTCTCATGTATTGTAATACCCACTATACTAATGCATTGGTATGCCCATGAACATAATGACCCAACTCACAAGTGATATGAGATCTATATTGTTGTGCACATATAATTTGTTTAGTTAAACCATGTTTACATTTGTATATTTTGACCATTGTGATGCTATTGTAAGCATGTCATGGTTTCATTATCATCTATGAATTTTATAACACAAGATATGAGAGAGGGTGAATTGATTGTTTAATAAAATTTAACATTTTTGAAGTAAACTAAATTACTATATAATTTATAGAAAGCACAATTTATTTTTTCACAAAATTAAAGTGACAAAAAATATGTTTTTTTATTTGAGATTTACATATCACCTATTAATAGTAGTCTTGTAAGTAAGAAAAAAAACTACTTTATCTTTTGCAAAATATTTTCTCAATTCACTTATCCTAAGCAATTCAACATTTAAATCAAATTAATTGACTTAATGAAAGATTATCGTAAGTAAATAAATTGAAAAATAAAAATGTAAGAAAATAATTTATCATGATTCATCTGCAATAAGTCTCTGTCCACACTTTGAGTTCTTATCTATAGATTTATTTACCTATCCTCTCCTTCACTATCACAAGTGAAGCCTCTTTCTCTCATGAATAATGAAGAAACCCTACAATAGTCCTCCTTCAAAGCGAGAAGATGGTTGGTTGTTCCTAACACAGAAAAATGTGTAATAGAGCTTATACATCATTTCTTTTGAGATATAAAATTTCTCATTAAAAGAAGCAATGTTCCTAACAACTATATTCATAAATATGAGGATAAAAAGATTTTGTAAAAAAGTAAGTAATCCCTGTACATTCAATTTTTTTTTCTTACTACTAAAGAGTCTTTCAATGATGATTTGAATATTTCTTGTTGCTATATCATCAAAAATATTCACATGTCTAAACATGAATCTTGATGTATGTGTGATTTTCAACATCTTCTAAAATCAAAATATTAGTCATTCAAACTCTACTTTTGTCAAACATATAATAAAGTTAATGTTGACCTCATCTTTAGAATGAGCTCTCAACCCCACCATCTTAAACATAGGACATCTCTTAGACTTTAGGAGTTCCTTAGTCTTAAGACACATTTAATGATTAGGTGGACACTCAACCTAGCCTTAGAGACTTAGAAGAGTTAGCCATAGGAATAGGTCATGCCTTAGGGTTGTTAGGAAAATTTGCCTACACTTTGCTTGAACCATTCCTCACCTTCCTTCCTTCAAGTCAAACCCGAAATCAATCATAGTTGATTTTCTCCAAACTCAAATCAATGTCACATGATTGAAATTCATGATTGAAACCCATGAATGAAATTCCTAAGTCCAAACCTCTCTTAAGTCCTTAATCTTCTTTTAGGGACTTAGCCTAAATCATGATCAAACCAAATCAAATCCTTGAGATTTTCTCATAATTCATTTATATTTTCATTTATATTCACATATATAAATGAAATATAAATATAAATCAATCAAACCAAATTCAAAAATTCAAGCTTCAAACTCCAAAAATTTTGTAAGTCCTTTAAATTCCTTTTAAGGACTTAGCTTAAGTCATGATTAAATCAATTCAAATTCATGGGATTTTCTCAAAACTTATTTATATTCTCATTTATATTCTCATATATAAATGAAATATAAATATAAATCCATCAAAACAAATTCAAAAATTTAAATCCCTACTCCAAAATTTCCTAAGTCCTTTAAAATTCTCTTTTAATGGGCATAGCCTAAATCATGATCAAATCACTTCAAATCCTTGAAATTTTCTCATGATCCAATTATATTCTCATTTATATTCACATATATAAATGAAATATAAATTCAAACAATCAAAATCAATTCCAAAAATCAAACTCAAATCCACTCAAAATCAAACATAAGCCTTTCAATTCAAAATCTTGAACTTAGCCAAATCAATTTCAAATCAAGCCAAACTCTTGATTTTTTTTTTCATGATTCAATCAACCTACAATCATGAATTCATATATAAATATAAACTTTAATCACCAAACCAAAATCTAATTCAAAAATCAAATCACAAATCCCTTCATGTTCTTCCTTTGAATATGAAAATGTCAAATGAATCAAAACCCATTTGACTTCAATCCACTTGCAAATGAATTTATATTTCAATCATAAGTCCATATACAAGTTCAATCAAACTCAAATCAAGCTTTGACCATTTGACTTTGGCTCACTTGACCCAAAGTAACCTAAAGTACCCTTATGAGCTAAATTTTAATCCTAACTAAATTGGATTGAATCAAACTCACCTATGCCTCTCATCATGATCAACAATCATCATGAGATGATCAATCAATCAAATTGGGTCAAACTAAGTCAACACCTAGCCAAAATGAAACCTAACATATCCAAAATCCATCATAGGCCAAATTGATTGAAACCATTGATCTAAGTTCATTCATGAGCTATGTTTGAACTTGACCAAGTCAACATTTGAGCTTAACCTAGCCCAATTGGCCACTTGACCCAACTTAACACAACTTGATATAAAAAGTCAATATGTGTCAAAACTTGATCTAAGTCAAATTGATTGAAACCAATGGGTCAAGTTCATTCCAAATCACTTGTTGAACTTGACCAAAGCCTCAATTGGCCAACTAGACCTAACCTAGCCCAATTGACCTTGAACCCAACTTGGCCTAAAGGGGTCATGTTGAGCCAAATTCAAACTTAACCAAAATTGATTAAAAATAAAGATATCAATCCACTTCATATGACTCACCAAACCTAAACCTACCCATAACCTAGCTCAAATAGGTCAAATGGGTCAAAATGGTCAACTTGACCCATTTGACCTAAATGAAGTCATATGAGTAAAATTTAAAACTAAACCAAATTGAATCAAACCGAAGCCACCAAAATAATTCAAATGGTCATATGAACTTGACTCAACCCTTAGTTTGACCCAATTTGATCAATTGGTCAACTTGATCCAAGTTGACCCATTTTGATCTCAATGGGTCAACATGAGCCAAACTTTATCAAATGAACTCCAAATCTAATGAAACTTGGCCAAATCTATTTTATCCACATACCCAACATATTCAAATTCAAAAATCAGCAAAATGATCATTCTACCCCTAGGCCATAGAACAATTTTTTTGTCAAATTCATGGGGAATTTGGTCAAGTCCTCTTCATATCAACTTGATACCTTCCTAATAGGTCAAGTGGACCCTATGGAGAGTGGTGCACCCAACCCAATTGGTTTGGGCCAGCCCAAATGGACCTAAGGCCAAAACTGACCCCCTAGCTCAAATTGGCCAATTTGAAAACCTCCCTCCACTTGATTTGAAGCACATGGGAGGTTACTAATCCACTCCTAAGCTCAAACAAACCATGTGCCAACTCCAAACAGCCCAAACAATCCTTTCCATATGGTTAATTAAATCAAAACGACACCCATAGCTTCGGCCACCCGATTGCCATAGGGGGAGATATACTCCCCCTAATTCCATTTGAATTCAACATCCTCATTGTCGATTGAGTGCTAGAGAGTGTTAGGAGCCATCAGAGAGCAATCTTAAGCTTCCTAGAGGGATTTGGAAATCAACATTCTCAATTTTCTTCCTTTGAAAATAGGGGAGCTCAACTGATTTCCTAACTTCTTCCACACTACAATCCACTTCAATTCTCTTTGCACACTCCCTCAGGGGGCTAAGTCGACGGCACCCAAGCCTTCACTTAAGATCTAAAAGCAAGGGGAAGTTCAATTCGATCAAAGCCACAAAGGGGAGCAAGGGGAGTTGGTCCATAGAGCAATCTACATAACCTCAAGAGCTAATTCTCTCAACACCACTTCATATTAACTAGACGAAGCTCCTCCAAAGGAATCGAGCACCGGTGATCACCTCTGGCGAGGTATGCCATTTTCTGACCACTAAGCTTAGAAGGTGTTGGTCCTTTGTGAAAGAAATGTTCATGGCATGAGAATTCCACCATTGTATAGGATTGCCATTAGTGCTAGATGGTGTGTGTGAAATCTTGTCTCAATCCAAGCTCAATCGAGCTCGGATCTTCCCTTAGATCATGGACAGTCTCCATTGATTCTCAAGGAAGAACAAAGATAATCCTGGTCATCCATCTGCGCATTTTGGATGGATATCCGATATTAACTGCATGTTTTATTTTTGATTTATCCCTTTTAAAACCACTGGATGATCCCTAGTCATTCGATCCTTGATCAAACGGAGGGTATCAAACCGCGTCCTGCCGGCACGCCGCCGCAGTGATGTGATGTTTAAGTAACTTGCTCATAGCATGACGTGTGTAAAGCGCGCTGACTGCCGCCGCCATGTGTCGAGTTGTGGGCTAAGGGGATTAATTAAGGTTTTAATTAATTTTAATTAATCCTCTAAGCTTTAAAAAATTTATATCTCCCTAAATAAAAATTAGAAAAATATGAGGTAAATTTTTATTGAAGATAATTCAGTCTAGAATATTCTAAAATTGATTTTAATGGATTTTAATTTATACTTTTCTATAATTTTGGATTTTAATGGAAATCTTATTTTGCTAATTCCTCCTTAATTAATTCTTTGATTAATCCCAAATTTTTTGGGTATGTTTTGGGGGATGACTTATGCCTTCTCTAATTTTCTTGGGATTTACTGAGGGCTTAATTAGAGAAATTTCAAATACATTTCTTAATTACTCCCTTAATATAATTAAGGATAATTAAGTGTGTGATTAGTATTTTAATCTCTTATTGAAGTTGATTAAGGTTAGATCCAATGAATAGGAGACTTAGGGAATAATTTTGAGATATTTCCCCTAAACTATTCCCTAAACCCCATTTTCTTTCTTTAATCCTCTATTAATTAATGGTCAATTCACTAATTATCCTCTGAATTAATTTCTTAAAATTTTTAAAACTTTTCATAACTTAATTAATCTACTTTAGATAGATACTTAGGTGTTCAAGAGCCTAAGTTCAATTAAGAAAATCAAAACTCAACTCACATGTGTGAGGGGTGTTTTTTAAAATTACTTAAGTTAAACCCTTTAGCTTAATTAACCATTAATCATAAGCTAAATTGCATGTCATTTTCTTCCTAGTGTATTGCAGGTTTAAATTCCTTTTGAGATTTTATGTCATCTTATTGGCTCATAATTATTTGGTTAACTATGTTAAGGTGGTGTAAGTAAGGGTTAATTAACTTGTTTAATTCATACCTTAACCTAATCAAAATTTAAAATGAATTTAATCATCTAAAAATTAAAAAAATTATCAAACACATGTGGGAATGAGTTAGAAACAGCAAACTCAACTCACATTTTTAAAATTAAATCAAATTCTAATCAAACAAAAATCACATTGAATAAACTTTGATTTATTTTAAGCTTTCTTATTTCATAAGATTATCTTTAGGATTTAATTAAAGTGAATGTGTTTACATATTTTCATTGTTTTAATTTTTTTCTCCAACATGTTAAATATGTATGTCATGTGATTTCATGCATTCATACTTTTCAAAATTTAAATTTAAAATAAAAATATTTACTTTATGTAAAATTTGCATGTGTTGGCTAAAGTAGAAATATGAGTGGCTATTATCACTATTAAATTCAAATTATTTTCAAAATATGTGAATCAATTATCAAAACTAAAAGTGTGTTACATATATTCTAATTATAAGCTTGCATGTGAGTAAGATATAAAGATATGCTTAGTGTAGGCTTTCCTTTCTTTCTCTTTTAGTGTAGTTTTGAATAAGATTTGGTAAGATGTATGGTTCATTTGAAAAGAACCTAACATTTGCCTAATTTCATATCATATTCATTCCTATACTATTACTTAAGAAGGATACCTATGATTGCACATATAAATTGCATAAACAAAATGAATCAACTAATATCAACTTTTACATTCTTTTTTTTTCATTCATTTCTTTTGGACACAAGTTTGTGTTTAAGGAAAGTGATATATTAGTCTAGAAAATCCCAAGGTTGCGAGGCTTTAAGTAGTCCTAAGTAGATCTTGTACCTTACACCTCTGGTTAACAATGTCATTATACTTACTTATGTATTTCTTACTTTCCTGTGTGCATATGAAAATTGGATAAGAAATCCCCTTTTTACTTAATGAAAATCATGCATCATGAACTTTCAAATTTTCTTAAATGAATTACTTAGCATGCATCATAAAGTGTGTTAAACATTCTCATTTGTGTGTATAGATATGCTTAGAATTTATTCATATGCATGTTATACATGTTGGGAAAGAAATGAACTGATGTATGTTTTGTGAATTTGGTTCATTTTATTTAATCTTAAAATATCTTTCTTTTTTAATGGGTTTATTTAGAGTTTATCTAAACATAGGATTAATTGAAAGGCTCAGTCAAAATATTCACTAAACAAAACAAAAATATGAATCTACTTTAAAAATTACTTAGATTAAGGAAGGAAAGAGAAGTTTTCTTCTCTTTCCCTCTCTTTATAACTTAGTAATTAATTGTAGGATTTACTTGAACCTAATCAAAACAAGAAATAAAATCAACCCCAAATAACTAAATCACTTAAATGAAATCCTCCTCTAAGTTGAGCATGCTTCACACCTAGAAAATTCTAACTTAAAGTCATAGCTAAGCATACTACACAAACCTTCAAAGCACACACATTAGGCTAAGTCACCACTTCTAGTTTTAGGCTAAGGCGGTGCATGGTTTGATGCTTGCTTTTGTTTTGTGATATATGTTTTAGACTGGATGTTAGGATGTATGCTCGTAGAATGAATGGTAGGACGATCTTAGTCTAACAATTATTTTCTGTAAGGGATTGTACTTAAGGGGTGTTGTAATCAATAAATATATAAATGCTTTTGTTATGCAGGTGCTTATACCCCTAAGCATAATCTAATAGGCCAGGTGAACTTAGTCACCCATGTGTGGGGTGATAAATCTAATATACATGCTTGAGATTTGTATAGTTTGTTTTAGCTAATCTTTATTTTATAGGTATTAGTTAGATTTTCACTTTTTCTTTTTCATGTAAATTTTATAATTATAATCTTGAAATGATTGTTATAGGGATTAGGATGAATATTGGCCATACGATCTTATCTTATGTACCATGTGAAGCCTTGAAACATCTACCTTCCAACCATCCAAAAGAATGAACAAAAGAAGAAAGAAGAAAAGAAGAAGAAAGAAGAAAGGAAGAATGAAGAAATGAAGCTAGAAGACCCCCATAACAATAAATTTCTTGCTTAATTGTAATTTAATTTATTTTTAATCTAGGTTGTATAAGGGTAGAGCTTAGCTACCCAATTTACTTTCGGATTTGTGCAGTGGTACCCGACCACAACGACCTCTTATTCTTTTGCGATTAGCTTTATAAATTGATTGATGATTTATTTAGATTTTGCATTAAGTGGCATATTTTTTCTAATTTATTCCTTGCTTTATGTATGGGCTCGATGTAGATTAGGCTCTTAGAGAAAAATAAATCTTTTATCAAACTTAACAACTCAAAATTAAAAATAAAGAACTCATAATATCACCTAAAGCTTAGGTCTAAAATCAAGATAAAAGAATTAGAAACCCTTTAGCTTTATGAGTATTTTTTTTATAACATCATGTACAAATGCATCTTATTTCACTCTTGATTAGAGGGCTTCCACCATTGTCAGAGAAACTTGACTTGACCTTTGAGAGCCATTGTGGAAACACACCTCCTCCCTTCTCGCTGATTTTGGCTAATAACTTTATTTCTCATGCATTATGCATATGAATCCTATTAGTCCAAGTCAAAATAATTATCTAAAAATAAAATTAAAATAAAATTTGAATTGCATTAGATTTAGGTTATTTGAAGCATGTCCTTACATAAAAATATTTAAAATACCTCTCATGATTGAGAGGACTATTTCGAACTATCTAATGGAGTAGTTTTGATATTATCTATATTTATAAGTAATGTCACTCTAAAATATATAAATAGGTCATTATTCTTCACATGAAGGAGAGGGGCTAGAGATTGAAGAGAGCTTTGAAGTTTGAAGAATCTCATAGCACCATCAAACCACCAACCAACTATAAATGTCAGCTCACAATTGGGCCACCATTACTTGACTTGGCGATCCGGTGCAGCCCATGGCTTCTATTGTTAGATCGTCATCCACATCCACCATTGTTGCTAGACAACCCCTAACTAGCATCATCAATCCACCTCCCATACATCATCATTCGACCATCATCATTGAACTATCACCCAACCACCTTCATAGGTTCATAGTATGGCCTTCACTGCCCACCACCCAACCACTTTTTTCCATATTGTCTCACGACAACCATCATCAATCCACCATCCCACTATCATCATCAAACTACTTCCCAACCACCTTTATCGAACTGCCATCTAAAATCATTATCAATCCACCATCATTGGATCTCCATCTAGCCACTATTCTCAGACTATCATCATGCCACAGTCATTTGACCACCTTCACTAGTATATTACTCATCCACCATCACTGATCCACAACGCTATCACCGTTTGGCTACCATGGTCAAATCATTATCTAGATACTATCATCAAACTACTGCTTAACCATCATTGCTGGTCTACCACCTGACCACTATTATTGGACCATCATCTGATAGCTATCATCATACCATCAGACCGCCACTCGACCACTTTCACCAAACAACCATTCAAGCATTACAGTTAGTTTGTTATCCGACCACTATCACCAAATCATTGTCCGACCATATTATCCTAACCATTAGCATCCAGCTACAATGTCACCAGCTGATATTATTACCTTTACAATTGCCAACAACATTGATGGATTCCACCACTTATATAGTCGATGCATGTTGTTGACAAATGTCAACGCCTATATAGTTTATGTCTGCTATTGACACACACCATCATCTATAAAATCAAAACTTGTAATCAGTTCATGCCATCACCTATATTGGAGTCTATTCTCTATAATACATTAACCAAATAAGTCTCCACATAAACAAGAAAGCATAATAAATATGTAATAAAGTAAATGAAACTAGAGAGTAATTGAACATGATCGATATTTATGCAGTTATACCACCCTAGACTCTTCAACCTAGTGTAACTTATCTCTAAGATCTTTATTAAAGCTTACTATTACAAGCTACCCTCCTTCACTTCATGGGTTGGTAGAGAAACCATTTCACACTAGCTTTCTCCTCAATGGATAATGGAGAAACACTCAATACTTCTATTTCATAGCTAGAAACAAGCTACTCCTAGTCTTCTTAGTTAAGTTAAACCATTCTTACTTAAAGATGAGGAATATACTACTCCTATCACAACTCACTAAATAATGGACTATCTTTAAATCCAAATAAAATCTTATTTGTGCCTTGGACATGACTCAATGGTTTTTACTTATAATTATGACTTATATAGTTACTTATAATACTTGATCAAAAGATGAACACATTAAGAGAATAGTTAAAATATTATGGACTAAGAAGGAGAAAAATCATTTTACAAAAATCCATAAGAAGCTTTAAGATGCTGATGAACACTTTGAACATTTCTAATTTTCTCCTAAATATCTCATAATATAAGTTCACGTTTTTATTTTTATTTTTAACATTAATTATTATTCTTTTGAATATCTTAGGTATATATAATCATTAACACAATTAAAAATATGTTTAATCAATATGAAGATGTTAATGCTACCTTAATTAAGCATTATTATCTATTATACTTAACAAATTATTTGCAATCAACAAATTTATTCAAATCATTCTATATGATTCACATTTTACTATTCTATCATTGTACTATATAATATATATGTCAATATTTTGATTTTAAATATTAAAATGTATAATTTTATTTAGAATTTATTATAGATTTATTAATCATGCTTGATGATCTACTATATGGTCATTAGTACAATTTACTATATACATATATTCCTCATAGATATATTCTTATAGTTTTAAATAAATAGGCAAGTTGACATGTCTAATAATCTTATTTAAAAATTTCATCAACTTATATTAGAATTTTTTTATTCATAGAATTTTTATACAAAATTTGGTTGTATGGACATTTCGAATATATGCACTTTGATAACACTACAAAGAGATATTCTTTCAAAAAATTATTATTTATATTCTCAAAATTTAAATTACATGCTTAACTCTTTCATAATTTACAATTTATAAATAATTTGATAAGCAATAATAAAAAATATTTTATTGAAGATAACTTATTTAAATTGGTATTAAGTATCTATCATCTTTACATAAGCTATGTCAATAATTTGTTTCTTTATTTTAAATTATTATAATAAGTAATTTGTTAAACTCTTTTAAACATATTAATTTTTTCTAAAATAAACTCATATTATTAAATAATATTTACATAAATAATTAATGTTAAGATTACCTTGATCATATTTATTTTTATTAAAATGCACTCATATTATAAATTAATATTTTTAATAAATAATTAATACCAAAATTGTTTTTTAATATTATAAATTAAATAATTCTATGCTAACCTTATTATTAAAATTGTCAATAATAAAATAAAATCATGAAATATAACATGCATCAATAAAAGGTCAATAAAATATTTTGCCTACTAAATTTTGATGATCCACAAACAAAGCTAGATTGTTAATACTGAATAATAGTCTTTTTTAGTGGTATTATGAAAATAATCATAATTTAACCTAAATATACATATAAACATATAAAATTTATTAAATTTTTGTGCTTATCAGTGGCACTAAGCTATAATATCCATGACCTTTTTTTTAAAAAAGAGAGCAATGAATTAATAGAGGAACTTATTAAATTCATTAAAGAGAGCTTAGGAATTCTTTAATGTCTTTTGTGCATCAATAAACTGTGTGATTCATTACCATTATAAGTCATAATAACTGCTGATACTCTCAGAGAAATCTTTAAGAACCATGACAAAGCTGCATCTTTATAAGTGGTGAACAGTGAATTCCTAATTTGAAGTGAATAATGTGGTTAATTGTATCTATTTTGATTTTATAAGAATCTAATGAAATTATTTTAAACTTCATCAATTGTTAAGCCCTAGTGATTTACATGGGAATATAGTGGTGGGCAAAACCATACATTTTGTCAACTAGTGCTTGCAAGGAGATTTCATAATGATTTCTTCTAGGAGAGTGATAGCATAGCCAATGGGCTGTGGTGCAAAAGCTCTAGGAAAGTATAATGTTGATAAGATGATGAGACAAAGGGGAAATACAGAAAGAATAGAGAGAGAGAGAGAGAGAGAGAGAGAGAGAGAGAGAGAGAGCCAAAAGAAAGATATTATCCATCGTCTCTTAGCTCAGTTGGTGAAGCGGCCGTGACCTGAGTTCAAATCTCTCCGGAGGGTCTATACCTAAGATGGGGAAAGTAAGTAGGGACCCGACACGTGTGAGTGATGAATGTGACACTAGGCCCCCGTGAGATTAGTGTCAATCCAGCAGATAGGGGGTGTTGGGTGGATACCCATTGCAAAAAAAAAAAAAAAAAGATATTTGTTGTCCCCAAAAGTATTAAATTACATGATGTATTTTCATATATTAATTAAATTGCTCAGACCAATGATCATAATACAAAACAATAGCTTAAGTCTATTTGGGATCAAAAAAATTTATTTTAAAAAATTTTTAAATTATAATTATTTAATATATTTTTTAAGTACTTAAAAAATAATTATTGATATTACATATATTTTATTTTAAATCAAAATATAAATAAAATAAATTATAAAATTAAAATGCTCACAACCCTTTAGTTACTTTGAAGCATTATAATTAATCAAATAAATATATATCACTTTTAATAAATAAAAATATGTTATGACGATTTATCTCCACCGTGCAAAAGCGAAGAAATCCGGTGCAGGGTAAGGATTTTAAATTTTATGATAAATTTGAAAGTAAAAGTAAAATTTTAAAAATTTATTTTGACCATAGTAAATAAGTTGACAAACTTAGGCGCAATAAATTGAGGGTTTCATTGGATTCGGCTTAATTTTATTGTGCAGTCAATATATAATAGTTTAGAGGATTTGCATATATAGCTCCTAAAATTATTAAAATACAATCTTTCTTTCTTTCTTTGATATATATATATATATCAAAGAGTCACTATCTTACTCACCGCCTCTTAGCTTGGTTGGTAAGGGCGAGTGCGACTGAAAACTCTCCAGCTCTCATTTGATTCTCTTCGGGCAGAAGTGCTTGATGGAAAGTAAGTGGGGACTCCACACGCATGAGTGATAAATGTGGTGTTAGACCCCCGTGGGATTAGTCACAATAATATCACCACCCACAAGATGGGTGATGTGTTGGGTGGATACCTATTCCAAAAAAAAAGAGTCATTATGTTTATATAAAAAAAATTATAATAGTAAGAAAATAATAAAAATTTCACATCACCTTTAACAAAATAACTAAAGTCTTATTTGAGATCAATCTTTTATTTATTTATTTTGTTTATTTTTTATGTTATTCTTAAAAATATGTTTTTCTATTTTTTTAAAATGAATCATATTTTTTTTTAAATACTCAAAATAATTTTTAAATATTTTAAATATTTTCAAGAATAATTATTACTATTGTTGCGTGCTAGAAAACCAGTCGCGGTAGAGTGAAGGTTTACGCCTTAGCCTTGTTGAAGTCCGACACACAGTAATTAAAGCGAACAAGAGACCCAATTTTAACGTGGAAAACCTCAAAAGAGGAAAACCACTTAGCAAGAAAAACTTCCACTATGTATGTTTGAGTACAAAGTCTTCCCGATAACGGATTCTGAGTGCATATGAGGGAGGAAAGACATATGTAACGGGTCAGTTGTAATAGTTCTTTGTAGTGTGGAGATCACGAGACAATGCGATGAAGGTGGTAGGTGGCGGTGGTTGATGGCCGTCGGCAGTCGACCTTGCTTGAGGATCTTCCTCTTCTTCCTTGGGTTCCTCCTCTTCTTCCTTTTGGACTCTTCCTCTTCTTCCCGGACGCTTCCTCTTCTTCCTCGGACTCTTTCTTCTTCTTGGCTCTTCCTCTTCTTCCTTTGACGCTTCCTCTTCTTCCTTGCTCGGACTCTTCCTCTTCTTCTTCCTTGCTTGATTATGCAGGATGTGGCAGCGGTGGCCGGCGGTGGTTGACAACCGTCGGCTTTCCTCTTCTTCTTGCTTCATCTTTTCACTTCACTTCACTTCACTTTGCTTGGCCTCCTTCATATGAGGAATGAAGGCTATTTATAGATGAGAGGAGGACATTCTAAATTCATGTAAAGCCGTACCACTCCCCCCTCGGACTCGGGATGATTCCTTTGATCATTTGATGTATTTTGACATTTGGATGCCCAAATGAAGTCAATTATGAGATCTTAGGCTCGTTAGATCCGCTCATTCAACGCTTCGATTTGACTATAAACACCCATATTTGAGAGGCTTTTGGGATTTAATTGATGTTAAAGATTCCAATGATATTTTAAGTGCTTGATCTTGATCGGTTTTGACTCAAAATCATATCGCTTTCGACATCAAGATTTGTGCTTTGACTAGTGGTATTTTGAGAGTCATATCAACTATCAAGCAAATATTCACATCACCTTTAACAAAATAACTATAAATTTGCAACCTTTACTGTTTTTCTATGTTTATTTTTATATTATTCTTAAAAAAATATATTTTTAATGTGTTTTTATTTTTATTTTTTTTAAAAAAATCATATTATTTTAAAAACAATTCAAAATGATTTTTTTAAATACTTTGAGTATTTTCAAGAATAATCATTACTATCAAGTAAATGTTATTTTGAATTAAATATGAATGAAATAAAATAAAATAAAAATCTAAAAATAAAATTGATCTTCAATGGCCCTTAAATATATTGAATACTCTATATAATTTTTCAAATATACTAAAAAATACAAAATATAAACATATTAAATCAATCAATGTGAAAATATTTTTTAACATAAAGCAAAATATAAACTATATGTAGATTTTTTATTTTTGTTTATGTTTATTTCTGACATATAATTAAAATTTATTTCGTATGTTCATAGGCAGGTCATCTCGATTGACAATAACCCATCCAATGCAGCCAGATAACCATTCTAGAATATTCTAGAATATTCCTATGGAATTCAATAATTTACATATTATCTCCAAGAAAATATCTGTCTACTGTATTTGACGGTTGTTTGATTGAACAATTTTACTATAATCATTCTATTATTTTATATTTATAAATTAATTTTAATTTTTTAAATTGATAATCAAATATTAAATTTAATAATAAAATTTTAGTGTTTAATTTTTTTATTTTTATAAAATTTTCAATAAATGGATTGTGATATAGATAAATATATAAATCTAATATTTCAAAGAAAATTTAAATTATAAATATATAATTTAATTTTAATTAAATCTACATAATCTGGTCGTCTTTATTCTGAAATTGTTCTATTTTTCTTTCTTAAATAGTTTTTTTTTAAACTTGAATATATTTGTCGAACATAAGGGATTATGGTTGATGTTTTAATATCAAAAATAATTTAGTTGGGAATAAAATATCGATCATATTTCTTTATATAAAAAAATAATGAGTATATATATTCAAATAATAGTTTTATGAGATGTAAAATCAAATTTCTCTTAATAATTGTTTGTAATTATCAAATAATAGTTTTGTGAATATGACAACATCAAAGTGATCTAATCTGAGTCTAAATGAGGTCAGATCAAACACTTGAAGCATTATTGAAAATTTTATAACATCTTTTGAGTTGTTGAATGATCTCTAAAATTGATGTGCTTATGGTCAAATCTAGCATCTCAATTAGAGAAATCTAACAAATTCAATATTAATGAATTTTGATATATTAAGACACTCAAATACTTAAAATTTTTCTAATGATCAAGAGTATATTCAGGACCGTTTGATGGAGTGCTTTAAACTTTAGTCATATTTATAGAAAATGCTACTTATGAATATGTCATTATTCTTCACATGAGGTGAGCCTAAGTTATAGATTAATATTATAACTTGAAAAATCTAAGGTCACCATCGTTGAACTACTATTTGTTCGCAATCATAAGATCATCACTAGACTGTCATCATTGGACAAGTGCCCAACTATCATCACAAAACCATTAATTGACCACCATCGTTGGATTGGTGTTCGACTACCATTTTAGGAGCATCACCAATTTATTATTGTCACTAGACCGTTGTCTAATCATCATCGTCAAAGTACCACCATTGATCACTGTCACCGAACAACCACCCAACCACTATCATCATCAATCTGTTACCTAATTGTTCTTCTTAGAACAACACTATCAACCGTCGTCATCAGACCCCAGACTATTATTGTTGGAATGCTGGCCAATCGCACCTAAATATCATCATCAAACCACCATCAAACCATTGTTGTCATACTATTGAACAATCACATTTATTAGAACACCAATCAACCATCATTGATGAACCATTGGCTGACCGCTATTCAACCATCGTCCAATAATCATCAAATCACCTTTAATTCTCAATCACCAAACCACTACTTGATTTCCATCGTTGGACTACTAATTGATCACCATTATTAGACCATCACCCGACTGCCATTATTGGACTACACTTAACCATCATTATCAGATCATCACCTGATAACTATCATCGAAAGAACTGCCATTGTTGGACTACCACTTGATCGTCATTACCAAATCATCACCTGACAACTATCATCGAAGGACCACCGTCGACTACCTCATTAGACAATCTAAATTGGCATCATCAAATTACCTCTCAATCGTAATCATTGGATTGTCACCTGACTGACCTAACTATAATGCTTTCTGACCATTGTCTTCAAAGCACCACCACTGATAGCTATCGTCAGACCACTGTCTAACCTCTATCATAAGATTGCAGCCCAACTATTATTGTCAGATTGTATATCGATTTGTCATTTTTAAAGCACCACCATTGACCTTTGTCGCTTGACCATCGCTAAATCACCAAATTCAAACAATCACTAAACTACTATCATCTGAGCACCATCATTGACCATAATCATCAAATCATTACTCAATTACCATCGTTAGACCACCTCTTAGTCGTCACTGTCAAACCATCACCATCCAGCTATCATCATTGAATCATATCCTGACTATTATCATTGGTGCACTACCCAACTACAGTAATTTAATTTCCTCTCAATTGTCATTGTTAGACCACTACCTAACCACGATCGTCAAAACACTACAGTCTAACTGCCATCATCGTCAAGCCACACTCGACCTTCGTCACCATTTACAATTGCTTGACCATTGATGACTAACTACAGATTCACGGTCATGATCTTCTAACGACTATTGCTCAACTACGATAACTTGTAGTTTCTTGACTATGGTCACTTAACCCCCATCACCTAACGATGACTTCCTAATCTTTATCACTCCACTATTACCTCTCATCCTCTAACAACTACTTGTGGTCGCCTATCCTTCACGTCTCTCGTCCTATGGTGCTTAACTGCATTCACTTAACTAGCATCGCTCTACTACGATCACATGACCTTTGAATACTGACTATAATCACTTGATTATAGATGCTTTCCCACAATCATGCAACAAAAATAACAAGATTATAGTCACCTGGCTATCGTTGCCCAACTATAGCAACCTAACTACCATTAATCAACTATCATCACTCAATAATTTTCGTCAGACCAAAGTGTCTGGCAATATTTTCTTGACAATCATCTAACTACACTATCACATGGTAACTTTGATATTCATCATTGCCATCAATGTTGATACATGGTCGATGCAAAATGTTCACACAAGCCATCACTTATAAGATTAATGCTCACTGTTAATGCAACTATCACCAATAAGATCAATACACTCTCCTAACTCATGCCATCACCTATATCGAATATTCTCTATAGTTTATGTCAATTATAATGTATTAACACCTTCCCTTGAGAATGAGTATTATTTATAACTGATGTAGGATGAGAGTGCCTTTTATGATATGATGTTTATTACACCGATAATTCTTAAATCTTCACAAAAGAGTAATGCTAAATGCATACTACTATTAAGCACATTCATAATATTATGAATTTAGTGAAGTTGAAAAGATTTTGATTAAAGTTATGTTAACCACACTAGAGATCTGAATCTGATAAGTGCAAAGAAATAACTGAAAAGTTATGAACGATCTAACCTGTAGTGGATTTAGAATAACCAGTAGCGAAGCGGGGATAAATTGAAGTCGATCTCTATAAATAGTCTGTCATTGTAGGGATCACGTTCCTTCCTTAGAAGTCCTTCTCTAAGGGTTGTGAGCTCACACACTCAAGTAGTCTGTCACTCAGGAGGAAAGCACACAGAAGAATAGTAAAAGAAATTTAAGAAGATAACTTTTATTCCAAATCCAAGTGTCAAGCATTACAAGAGCCTCCCTATTTATAGGATTGAAAGAGAGAGTTAAGAATACTCAAACCTAACTCTAAACTCAAACCTAACTCCATCATAACTACACCTACCACCATCTACCACCAAACCTACCACCATTATCAAACCTACCACTCATTCCATACCTACCCAAAATATCATACTTATTACAATGAATCATGGGTCATGACATAAGAATAGCCTAATATATATAAGTTCAAGATATATACAAAATATAAAAGCCCAATAATATATAAACGAAATTATAACAAAAGGCCCAATACATGGATTTAAGCTTTATGATGATGATATCGATGATGGTGACGATGATGCCCTGCATCAGTAACCAATGATATACATTAATAAAATTATTTCAATTTGGTCAGGTCTTATAAATTTTCTCCTTTTTTTAAATGTTATATTCAAAAACTTGTGTCTCTTTTAACTCTTATTTTATGTGAGCGTGTGTATTAAATTTTTGTGCAACGTTAAGACATTAAACACTTTCTCTCTATTATCATGATTATTTTCGGCACACAATAATAGCAACGTATAAATAAAACAAAGGGGCATTTACATACAAAAAAATTATATATATAACTATACATAACATCTAAACTTTCATATTTAAATAAACGACGCACAAATCTTTATTATTATATCAAAAAGTATCGTCATTAATTTTTTAAATAAATATTAATTTTAAATATTAGATGTATAAATATATAATAATTGTATGGTATGTATGTAAATCTCTTTAAAATAAAATATTCTTTCTTAATTGTGCTTAACCTAACCCTATTATTAGGGTCTTAACCTTTCTCCTTTTCTCGTGATTACAGACAAGAGTATTGAGTACTCCTCTCCAAGTCATGCTTGCAACCATACTTTTTTGGTACATTCATGCTTGATATTTGTTACTCTCTCTTCCCTGTAGGCTTCTACCTTGCTTCCCTTCTTTGGCTTTTCGACATGCCTCAATAGGATTGTTATGATCTGATTTTCTCACATTTCTCAATATATTTTTTTAATCTGTTGTTTTGCATTGATATTTTGGCTCAAACAAGTTTGAGCTTTATTTTGTTTAATTTCTTTTCTTTAATAGCTTTTATTTTGATATTATGGCTCAAACAACATTTAGTGATTTATGTAATAGATTGATGCTAAGAACCAAAAAAAAAAGTATGTAGAAATTAGCCAAAAAAGAGAGAGATATAGTAAAAAATTAAGAGACAAAAAAAGTAAACAATTTAGTTCAAGTGAAGTGCATTAAAGAAGAAGATCAAAAAATATTTTTATTAGAAGAGAGCTTTTTAATTAAAGTTGTGAAAATGCTTAAGAGATTAAGAAATTTGTTGGCTAACTAATCTTTTTAATATTATTTTAAAGCCTAAAAAGATGTCAAATGAGTGAAGAAAGACTTTGTTGGCTCTTATTTTTAAGAACAAAGGTGATGCACAAGATTGTGCAAATTTTAGAGGAATTAAGTTAATATGTCATACATTAAAATTATGGAAAAGAGTAATTGAGTATAGAATATGATGTGATACAAAAATTTATTAAAACTAATTTGATTTTATGCTGACTAGGTCTACTATGAATGCTATACATTTATTGAGAAGTTTGATAGAGAAGTATAGTAAGGAGGATCTACAAATGATATTTGTTGATTTAGAGAAAATATGATAAGTTGTAAGAGTTCTAGAAAAGAAAGGTGTTAATATTGCTTATATTCAAGTCATTAAGGATATGTATTATGGAGTTGTTACTTGTGTTAAAATACATGGAGGATTGACCAAGTATTTTTCCTATTTAAGTTGGATTATATCAAGGATAGACTTTAAGTCTATATCTTTTTGCTTTCATTGTAGATATTCTTACTATACATTTATATGAGAATGTACCTTGTTGTATGATTTTTATTGATTGGTATTCTTCTTGTTGATAAGACTAGTGAGGGAGTTCAAAAGAAACTTCAGGCATGGAGGTCAACAATAGAGTATAATGGCATTCATTTGAGTAGATCTAAAACCAAATACATGGAGTGTAATTTTAATTATAGAAGATCCAATGGTGGGGTTGTAATAATGGGTGATCAAGTCGTTAAAAAGAGTGAATGTATTAGATATTCTTGGTTTATTGCTCAAAGTGATGGTGAAATAGACAGGAATGTTATTAGCAGAATTCAAGTTGGATGGTTGAAGTGGAGGAATTCATTAAACATATCGTGTGACAGAAAAGTACTGCTTAGACTTAAGGGACATTCTTATAAGATGATGGTGAGACCCACAATGCTTTATGGCACAAAATGTTGGCCGGTAAAAAAGAAGTATAAAATTAAGTGTTGTAATATGAGGATGTTCGGGTGGATGATTGACTTTACACTTAGATACAAAATGCAAAATGAATATACATGAAAAGCTTGATGTAGCTCCAGTGACAGATAAGATTAGAGAGAGTTGCGTCAGATGGTTTGGTGGCATAAAATGTCGGCCATACAATGATTCAATTAGGAGAGTAATTAGATTTAGTTTATATTAAAAAAAAGATAGAGATAGAGCTAAAAATTTTTATTTATGAAGTATAAAAAATGTTCTTATTTTATTAGAATTAAATGAGAATTTGACACTTAATCGAAGATAATAGAGAAAAAGATTCATGTAGGCAATCTCCATGTAGTGAGATAAAAGCTTATTATTGTTGCTGTCATTCTAGCCACTGTTAGGCTGTCTTTGAAATGCAAAGCCTTGATGATTTAAGTTTCAGCTTTGAGCTTTCCTATCATTTGTTGTGAATCACAGGGCGGAATCGGCCATTCTTTTGACTTGACTAAATAAGAGTTCATTTATCTAAAAAATTTTAAATAAACAAATTCATAGCAGATAACCCAGTTAATACAACTTTCACTAGTAGTAGATAGGAGTTATAAAAAGTTACCCCTTTTTTTTTTTTAACTCTGAATAATACGACAATGACATCTAGTATCCTCATATTGGAAAAAAAAATAAGGTCAATTTTCAAGATCAAACTCTTCTGAAAGGTGAAGGCGATAAACAAAATTAGTGTTGAAAAGTTAGGTTAGCCATTGTAGATGTTTGAAATGATATATGTTATTTTGTGAAATCTAATTTTATCAATTCATTTGAGATGTAATATCGACTCAGCTTTATTTTTCACGTTGGATGAGCTCTGCAGTGAGCTCGCAGGGGGCGGCGCTTCCTCTGCTCAGGGGTTCGAGGGCAACGCCCCTGAGAAATTTTTTTCTAATATATAGCACATCGATGCTACGAATATAGCGCATCGATGCTAGGATGTGAATATTTTGGCTTTAAAGACAAAGGAGGCAACATCTCGGTGCCAGCAGGACAGCGCCATGGAGCCGGAATCTATAGATATGCACCAAGAAGATAGAGAAGCCAATGCTTTGGCATTGCAAGAGGCAGTACTGCGGTGCTAAGACTTAGACACTTGTATATAAAAGTATGGAGGATAGCAGCACTGCAACGCTACAAGATATGAGACTTTATATTTAGACAATTTTCTATAGTTTTTTTTTTTTACTTTTCTTATTCTCGGATTTTTTTTCATGTTAAATTTGATGTCTTCTGTATTTATTTTGTGATTTTATACTTTGATTACTTATGTTCAATATTTTATTTCAAATCTCTCAAACTAATTTTCATATTTAATCACCCAATAATACACCTCATGAAATTGAAAGTAACATGACTTAAAAAAAAAAAAAAAAAAGGAGAATTAATACTAAAAGTTTAGAGAGGCGACGAAGAATGATTTGGAGAATCATCCTCTTGAAGTAAAAGCGGTGTAAACAGGCAAGACATTTTTTTTTAACTCTGTCGATATATTTGGGAGTTAGATAGAGAGAGGAAACTACCTAACTCGAACTATTAATAAATATATGTGAACAAAATTGAAATGACACAAAATAATTATTGTTGCGTGCTAGAAAATCAGTCGCGGTAGAGTGAAAGTTTATCAGCCTTTTGTGAATTAGACAGTAATTAAAAAACGAGAGACACAATTTTAACGTGGAAAACCTTGAAAGAGGGGAAAACTACGGGGCTAGCCCAAAAAACTTCCACTATGTATCTGTTTGAGTACAAAATCTTCCCGATAACAGATTACGAATTACATATGAGAGGAATAACAAGTAACAACGATCAGTTGTAATATTCGATGGTGGAGATCGGAACTTCAAATGAATCAGTACAATTAGATGACGGTGGCGGTGGCGATGGTTGATGGCCCGAGCGGAGTGCAATCTTGCTTGGGGCGATCTTATTTGGAGGATCTTGAGCTTGAGCTCTCTTCCTCCTCACTGGCTTCTTCTTCTCCTCGGACTCTTTCTTTTCTTCCTTGCTTGGACTCTTCCTCTTCTTCCTTTCGGGCTCTTCCTCTTCTTCCTTGCTTGGACTCTTCCTTTTCTTCCCTCTGACTCTTCCTCTTCCTTGGACTCTTCCTCTTCTTGTCTTGACTTCTTCTTGACTCTTCCTCTTCTTCCTTGCTTGACTCTTCCTTCTTCCTTGACTCTTTCTTCTTCCTTGCTTGGACTCTTCCTTTTCTTTCCTTGGCGATTGTGGCAGGATCAGGGTGGCGGTGGTGGTTGATGATCGTCAGTCAGGCTCCTCTTCTTCACTTGTTTTGCTCTTCACTTGGCCTCCTTCATGTGAGGAATGAAGGCTATTTATAGGTGGGAGGAGGCATTCTTGAAATTCATGTAGGCCCATACCACTCCCTCGATCGGACGCTGGATGATTCCTTTGATCATTTGATGTATTTTGAGCATTTGGATGCCCAAATGAAGTCGGAATTATGAGATCTTAGGCTCATTAGATCCCTCGTCAGACGCTTCGATTTGACTATAAGCACCCCACATTTGAGAGGCTGTTTGGGATTTAATTGATGTCCCAAAGATTCCGATGATATTTTAAGTCTTGATCTCGATCGGTTTTGACTCAAAATCATATCACTTTCGACATCAAGATTTGTGCTTTGACTGGTGGTATTTTGAGAGCCATATCAATTATAATGATTTGACACTGTTTTTTTAAAGCTACGTCGATGAAAAAAGTAAAGTCCTTTCGAATATTATTAGTTTCTGTTTCACAATTCCTACTACAACTCTAATTTTGCCTCGATTTGAGTTGTCAAGTTCTCTTAGCTCAGTTGGTGGGCGAGCGCAACCGAAAATTCTCCGGATCGAGTTTGAATCCTCTTTAGGGCAGAGGCACCTATACCTAAGGTAAGAAAAGTAAGTGGGGCGAAATAGTATAAGTAATAAATGTGATCTTTAGACTCAGGTAGGATTAATCATGACGATATCCTTTCTTCATGAGATGGGTGAGGTGTTGGTGAATCATTCAAAAAAAAAAAAAAAAAAAAAAAAAAAGAATATGGTAACATTAAACATTGTTCTAAGGATGTCCATCTGCCTGTACTTTGACAAACATTATAGGACTTTCAACATTTAGTATTAAAAAGATTTAACATTCTTATAGCATAAAAACAAGTAAAAGATGACATCGAAAAAAAATTAGGACTTATTTTGGATAAATTTTATTTTATGTATTTAATTTTTTTATTTTTATAATATTTTTAAAAATATGTTTGATCATATATTTTTTTTATTTTGAAAATAAATACTCAATATTTTGAATATTTTTTTAAACAATTATCATCATCAAATATATTTTAATTAAAATATAAATAAAATAAAATAAAATAAAAAAAATGAAAATGATCTAAAACAGCCCCTTAATGTTTCAAATGTAACACTAAGGGGCTCGTTGGAATCAATTTTGTTTATTTTTTATTTTTATTTTTAAAAATATATTTATTTAGAGTATTTTTATGTGATTTTAATTTTTATTTTTAAAAAGAAAAAAACGTTATTTTATAAATACTCAAAACATTTTACAATCAAATAAGTTCTATTTTTAGTAAATCATAAATAAAATAAAATAAAAAATAAATAAAAGTGATCTCAAACGGCCACTAAGTTATTTTACCATCTTATTAGTTTTGTAAAATAAGAAAAAAAAAATATAAATATAAAGAGTTCTTAGCAAGAGGGGTCCAATTGGCTCATCCTGCCAGCAAGTAGTTGGATCCTCTGGTGCCCTCTCCTTTCATACTTAACCAATTTCATGCCTTGACATTATTAAATCAATGGGAGATATATACTCATTTGAAGATAAGTCATAACAAATCAATATAATAAAATATAGGATTAGCTTTCATGAACCAATCACTGTAATAATGGAAACAAAACATTCAGGAAAATGCAGCTCAAAAGTAAGGTGTATTGACCTTCGATAACTTCGACAGTCAAAAATTCAGGTTGGTTGGAACAATTTTTGGGTCGTTGGGTTAAAAAATTGACCGTTTAATTTTTGGGTTGGGTTGGGTTCCAACACGAATGACTCAATTTGACCGTACTTCGAATGACCTCGGAATTTTACATGAATATGAATTTGACTCAATTTTGACTCGGTTTTGACTTAAAAAATATATATAAATAGATCATTCGGTTGATTATTAGTCAATCGGGTTGAAATCGGATCGAAGTTCGTCAACTCTATTCGCCTGGTCAATTTCGTGAATCAGATCCGTCAATGTCCTCTATATAACATAGTTGATTGGGCATGACTTATTTAGCTCAAAATGGCTTAAGTTTCTCATGAATATAAGCCTAATCATTAATTATATCCCAATTTTAATATCTAAGACTTAATTAAAAAATTTTAACTCAGATTTTTAGTTTGGCATAGAATTGGCTTGCATTATAAAGTTAATATTGTATGTTTTCCGTTTCGAACTATAAGTTAATAAATATCAATTGAAATAAGACCAAAGGACAATCATTTATTTTGCATTTAATAATGCCATAAAATACATTAATTTTAAATTACTTAAGAAAAATTACGCGATAATATTAAATTCATAGAAATATATAATCTTTTAATTTATTATAAACTCTAATGTAAATTATTAATAACATATTATTGTTGCGTCTTTAGAAAACCGGTCCTAGAGTGAAAGTTTACGCTTCTGTCGATTAATTAGAAGCGCAGTAATTAATGGCAAGACACACTCAGAATTTTTAACGTGGAAAACCTCAAAAGAGAAAAAAAACTGGATAAAAGCTTCCACTATGTATCTGCTTTGAGTACAAAGTCTTCCGATTCTGATTCTGAGTGCGTATGAGAGACCAACAACGTGTAACGATGATCGTTGTAATAGTTGCTAATAGGTGGAGATCTGAGACAATTAGCGATGATGGTGGTTGATGGCCGTCGGCGGGGGGTGTGCTTGGAGGATCTTGAGCTTCTTCTTCCTCCTTGCTTGCTTTTCCTCTTCCTTATTTGGATTCTTCCTCTTCTTCCTTGGGAGAGATTGTGGCGAGGATCGGCAACGGTGGCGGTGGTGGTTGGATCGTTGGCGGTGGCTCCTCTTCTTCACTTGTTTTCCTCTTCTTCACCTTCTTCCCCCATTGAGGATAGAGTTCTATTTATAGATGGGAGGAGGGCGTTCTAATTTATGCAAAGTCATTGCCACTCTCCTCTTGATGACGGCTTAGAATGGTTCCTTCGATCATTTGATGTATTTTGAGCATTTGGATGCCCAAATGAAGTCGAATTATGAGATCTTAGGCTCGTTAGATCCGCTCGTCGAGCCTTCGATTTGACTATAAACACTCTATATTTAAGAGCTATTTTGGGATGTAATTGATATCCCAAAGATTCCAAGGATATTTCAAGTGCTTAATCTCGATCGGTCTTGACTAAATCAGTCGCTTTTGATATTAAGATTGATTAGCGGTATTTTTTGATCATATCTTTTTATTTTGGATGAGATTGTCATCATCCAAAATATATGCGTCAACCCATGACCAATATATTTCAAATATTCATCCAAGATTACGATTATGGAAGCAAATCTACGGTCTTTGGCATGAGATTCTGAGGTTATGAATTTATTTGGATGCTCACGAAAGTTTTCGGGCATTTTTGGGGTCCAGAGCACCTGCTTTCTCGGCACCCAGGCTTGCCGGCGCCCATTGGCGTCGAGCAGGACCGCGCCGCGCTTGAGGTTGCAGGGATGGGCGCCCATCGATTGGTCGAACCGCCGGTGTGAGCGGCCCCATGGTCGGCGTGCAGCGCTGCCGGCGGGTATGTCCGGGCTCTGGTCGGGCAGCGCTGATCAGCCTTGATCGGCCGCAGCGTCGGCGCGTTAACGTCGTCACGGTGGTCGAGTCATGCTGACGGTTCCGGTCATGACGGTCGCGACGGTTGGTCCTTGGCGGGTCCTGGCGGTTCGATGACGGTTGGTGCATAGCGGATGGGCCCCGGGCGGATGGCCTTGGTGGCGTCTTGTAGCCTGTCAGCGTCTGCCTTAGCCCTGCATCTGTATCATCTCAGCGCTGCCATAGCGTCTGGCGCGTGGGCCTATGCCACGCCAGAATTTTAAGAATTTAATCGTTTTTGAGGGTTTTTACCCTTTTACCTTGTGAGGGGCTATAAATACCCCCCTAAGGTGAGGGAGAAAGGCATACCTTTCCCCTCTCCCTTTCTTCTTGAGTGAAAGTCCTTTGATGGCGATCGAGGAGGCGATCAAGACCTACGGTCATATGACAAGGCTCCAGTTTCTCCCTAAAAGGGGTGTAAACTAACCTAGTGAAGACCAGGGGTTGAAGGCGATCAAGACCAGCGTTCATGACAAGGCTCCAATTTCTCCCAGAAGGGTGTAACTAACGTGACCGGCCAGGGTTGGGCGATCAAGACCGTAGTCATCTGGCAAGGCTCGTTTCTCCCGAAGGGGTGTAAAAACTAGTCGGACCACCGGGATTGGAGGCGATCAAGACCGTGTCATCCAGGCTCAGTTCTCCCGAAGGTGTAAACTAACCTAGTCGGACCGGCCAGGGTTGAGGCGATCAAGACCTGATCATCACGGCTCCAGTTTCTCCCGAAAGGTGTAAATAACCTAGTCGGACCGGCCGGGTTGGAAGCGATCAAGACGCGTTCATCAAGGCTCCAGTTCTCCCGAAGGTGTAACTTTAGTCGGACCGACCGGGATTGGAGGCGATCAAGACCCGTAGTCATACGGCAAGGCTCCAGTTTCTCCCCGAAAGGGGTGTAAACTAACCTAGTCGGACCGACCGGGATTGGAGGCGATCAAGACCCGTAGTCATCGCAGCTCATTTCTCCCGAAAGGGTGTAAACTAACCTAGTGACCGGCGAGGGATTGGAGGCGATCAAGGCGGTACGTCGTGGTTCGTTTCCGACCTCGTCGGTTCTTGGTCCGTCGGATCGTCAGGTTAGGAAGCGATGAAGGCCCGCGTACGTCGTGGTTCCGGTTTCCGACCTCGTCGGTTCTTGGCCGTCGGATCGTCACGGGTTAGAGGCGATCGAGTCGTGGAGTTTCGACCTCGTCCGGTTCAGTCCGTCGGATCGTCACGGGTTAGAGGCGTCAAGGACGTCGTGATTCCGGTTTCCGACCTCGTCGGTTTATTGTCGGATCGTGGTTAGGAAGCGATCAAGGCCGGTATCGTCGTGGTTCCGGTTTCGCCGTCGCCGTCCGGTTCGGGCGATCACCGGAGAGCGGCGGCAATGCTCGATGATGGTGGCCGGAGGATAATCGGCGACGATGGTGGTGGCCGGCGGTCAGCGATAATTGAGGCGGTGGCAGTAGTGGCGGACCAGCCGGCAGTGATGTAGTGGTTGGACCAGCGAGTGGTTGGCAACAGCTGGCGATAAGTCAGCCGTAGCGGCCGGTGTCGTAGTCAGCGGGTGAAACCGATGCCATAAGTTCTGATAATTGATGCCGTTAACACATGTTAGAATATAATTAGATCCGGCGAGATTTTGACCCATCAAAGTTGTTTGTCGGTGTTAAATGGATTAATAGTGGGTACAAAGTTTTGACCTTTCTAGGTTATTGGTGAATATTATTCGGCCTTTTGTATGGAAGAAGAGGTGGAACAAGGACCTTTTGACCTTTCAGTTGTTTGTCGAGTTTTTGCTCGATGCCATGGAAGAGGCGCGGGAAGTCCACCGGACCTTTGACCTTTCACAGGTTGTTAGTCGAGTTTTACCGATGGCGTTAACGTATGGAAGAGGTGGGAAGTCCACAGGGCGTTTTGACTATCGGGTTTGTGAATTTTACTCAATGGCGTTAACCGTATGGAAGAGGTCTGGGAAGTCCACAAGGGCGTTTGACCTATCTGGGTTGTTAGTCGAGTTTTACCGATGGCGTTAACCCGTATGGAAGAGGTCAAATTGAATCCGTTAGTAGTCGACGGTGGCGGCGGCGTCGATTAGTGGCGCGATGACGGCGATAATGGCGATGCGGCGAAGATTCGGCGATGGTGTGGCGAAACCGAGCAGTAGCGGCGGACGACAATATGGTTGGCGGCAACAAGTGGCAACGAGTGGCAGTAGTCGGCTATGGCAACGTCGGTAATCGATGAGATGGCAAGCAGCGTGATGATGGCGTGAAGATGGCCGGCGATGTCGGTGGCGATGGCGGCAACGGTAGTCGATATTAGTGGGTGATATTTTGACCCATCCGAGGTTGTTTATCGAGTGTTATCGATGACATTAACCTGCGAGTGGGGTACAAAGTTTTGACCTTTCTGGGTTGTTTATTGAGCTTTGCTCGATGATGCTGCGTATGGAAAGATCGCAGAAGTCCACCGGGCGTTTTGACTATCTGGGTTGTTTGTCAGAGTGTTTACTCGATGACGTTAACCCGTATGGAAGAGGTCGAATATTTGCATGAGCTTGTAGCCAGAGTTGACCATTGATCTTTGCCTTTTCGTTGGTGTTGCTGACTTGCTCATCTTTTGAGATTAAGAGTTGCCCCCAAGTTGGGGGTATGTTCGTATGAGTCAATTGATTCTTTTCCAATTGACGTAGATATCTTTGTTGAATGGGACTTTCGATTTCTTCTTTTGATGGGGACGATTACGTGTTCCTTGGGGTGCTTTTATGTCTCTCTGAGATTATCCAAATTGTTTGCGATGTGCATTAATAGCCTCATCGGTGAAGATTTGTGCTTCCACCGATGAACTAAGTCGGCATGACCGGAGGTCCCTGAGTGATGAGTAAAAGGCCTGGGCCGAACCCTCAAGAAAAACTCCTCTTAATAGTTGAGTTTACTCGGGTATTTGGCGAGCTTCTGGAGAACCTCACGGAAGTATTCTTTAAGTGATTCACCCTCGTTACGTGAATCTGGGAAAGATGGGAGGAATCTTTAATGATTCTCCGATTTGCAATGAAGCTCCACAAAGAATCGGCGAGTTAAAGGTATGGATGGATCCCCTTGGAAGAGAGTAGAACCAAGTCTTGCTTGAGAGTAACGAAAGACCCGCAAATGTCGGGAGCTCGTTGGATATGCATGATAGTCCGTAATGGTCGATGTGTGTTCGTGTGGGTCATTGCCCCATCATAGGAATCAATGCTAAGCTTGAAACTACGAATTGGATGTTGAAGAATTGCCTAAAGGTGAGACTCCTCATAAGCGGTGTGGGTGAAGATGATTTACCTTGAAGGTGAAATTCATCTTGCATTAAGTCGTACTTACTGAATGTCATGTCGGCGGGATTAACAAGATGAGCATGTGTGAACAACAACGATCACGTGGATTAGTGCGGTTGGTACCGATGGATGAGTGGAACTAGCGATTTCAGGAGATCGGTTATGGTTTCTGGAGGAACTCTAACGTCGGAAGATTAGCATTTTGACCTCCTCCGCAATGAGATCTTGGGGGGGGGTTTCATTTGTCGAAGTTCTTGTAGTCCTTGCAAAAGCTGGATCATCTTATTTTGGGACTCCTCATTCGGCATACGATCCTCCAAAGAGATTCCGTTGCCTTGAGCGCATATCGAGGGATTGAGGCAAAAACTTGCGTTCTTGGTTGAGGGGCGGGTTTTGAGAGTGGCGAGTTGGGCGGGAGGCTCAGTTGTGGCAGTGTTGCTTTGGCCATGCGTGGATATTCGGAAGTATGATTGAAGGTTTTTCTTCCACAGACGGCAAAGCTGCGTCTAGAAAACCGTGGTAGAGTGAAAGTTTCGCCTTGTCGATTAGTCCGGCCACAGTAATTAAAGCGAACGAGACACTCAATTTTAACGTGGAAAACCTCAAAAGGGGAAAAACCACTGCAGATAAAAGCTTCCTATGTATATCTTTGAGTACAAAGTCTTCGATTCTGAGGATTACAATTACATATGAGAGGACCGACAACGTAATGATGATCAGGTTGTAATAGTTGCGTGTAGGTGGAGATGCAAGACAATTAGCGATGGTGGTTGATGGAGGTCGAGCGGGGTGACCTTGCTTGGAGGATCTTGAGCTTCTTCTTCCTCCTTTGAGCTTTTCCTCTTATTCCTTGTTTGGATTCTTCCTCTTCTTCCTTGCTTGGGATTGGCGGCAAGGATGTGGCCGGTGGCCGGCGGTGGTGACAGTTGGCGGTGCTCCTCTTCTTCACTTGTTTGACTCCTCTTCTTCTTCCTTCCCCTGTGAGGGATAGAGTTCTATTTATAGATGGGAGGAGGCGTTTACATTATGCAAAGTCGTACCACTCCTCTTGATGGACGGCTTAGAATGGTTCCTTGATCATTTGATGTATTTTGAGCATTTGGATGCCCAAATGAAGTTAATTATGAGATCTTAGGCTCGTTAGATCCCTCACGAGGCCTCGATTTGACTATAAACACTTTATATTTAAGAGCTATTTTGGGATGTAATTGATATCCCAAAGATTCCAAGGATATTTCAGTCTTAATCTCGTCGGTCTTGACTAATCGTTCGATATTAAGATTCGGACTTTGATTAGCGGTATTTTGAGCACCATATCAGTATTATAAAAAATATATATGAACTAGGGTAGTAAATGAATCAAGCTAAGTAAAGCAAGGGCTATTCAAGCTTGAATTTGTACCAAATAAATATTCAAGCTCGATCCTAGCTCTCTTCGAGCTTCTAGAATAGTGTTCCAAGTTCATTAATTCTATCAAATGAGCCTTGTGGGTGAGCGGGGTTGGGCTTTTTGGAGATTAAAAAGAGAAAGTAAAATTAACTAATAATTAAATAAAAAATATTAAAATTAATTAATATTATTTAAATTTTAATTATTTTAATATATGTTATTATTTCATTTTAAATTTATTAATAATTGGTTTAATTTTTTAAATATTAATGTTATTTTTTTAAATTTTTGTAGTATGCTAAAAAAATTCATAACGATTGAGTAAAACACTTTTTTTAATTTTACACAAAAAAATCTAACGCATGCACTGTAAGAGAATAATAAATACTTGAATTTTTATGCGATAAACCTCAAAAAAAAGTAAAAAATCATAAGGTCTTTCCCAATCCAAATAATCCACTATATATTTTAATTTATAAAGTTCTAGTATTTTAAAAAAAATGGAGAAGACAGAAATACAAGATTATATATAGAAAGTTAGGTAATGATAACCTTAGAATCATATTACAATAACTATATAATGGCCGTCATTTGCACTTGGTCTTTGGTCAATGGCTATGGGATGGATACGGGTGTTGGTGGTGGACGAGTTGAAGCTTCTAAGCTTCATTCTTCACCTCTCTTCCAAGCCTCTTCGCGCGTCATGGTCAAAATTAAGTTTAATTTATAGAGTTTTGAGAATAGTATTTTGGTAACTTGAGCTAAAATTTCAAAGCATTTCATGGATTATAGATGATTTCTTAAAAATGTAATTGTCTAAGTAACTTCTGATTTGAGTGATCTTGGACTTTTTGGATTCATCTTATAGAGTCACTAGATTTAACTATAAACATGTAAGATTTGGAGATCATTTGATCATTTAATTAATATTTTGACTTTTATAGTTACACTTTCAAAATTTGATTTGAGCTCATTTTGATTTGAATTGAACCATTCTTGGTGCCAGTGGACTCATCCCACTTAGATGTTTAGTTTGACTATAATTTTGTTAAAATCAACTTCATTTGAGCCCAAATATTAAATCAAATGTTAATTAAGCTTTGAATTGATCCTCAATCCTACTTGAAATTGAGCCTCAATTGAGCTTTAAATTAATTTTTTAATCAAGTTTTAAATTGTGCTTTATTCAAGCACCTTAGCGAGCTTGTTCAAAAGTTTTAAACGATATTGTTCATGACCATAAATGAATCGATCTATAAGTTACTTAAACTTGTTCATTTGTTCAGTTTGTTTGTTTAGTTAAATGATCATAAAAAAGTTTTATCCAGCCAAGCCAAGAGTAATGTATGGAACATTCATTTATATTTTTATATATATATATATATATATATAGAGAGAGAGAGAGAGAGAGAGAGAGAGAGAGAGAGAAATAAGATTAATTTAAATTGAGACGAAATTTAATTCAAGGAATAAAATCGTTAATTTAAGACTCAAATAATAAATGAATATTTAGAAAGAAAACTGATGCCCATGTGCAGAATCTGCTTGATCTTCAAATCCAGAAGCATCAAAAGTAATAGAGCATTGACTATCAGTTGTGAGAGGTGATTATGAGATATATGAGGGCATGAAGCAAAGGTTGAAGAGTAAACTTACATTGAGGAGTAGGTAAAATTCATTGTCCTAAGTGAGCAATCAATAGAACATCACCATTACAGACAACAACTTGTTGAGAACCTAAACAAGGTTTTAGGTGGAGTAATTGTGTAATGCCGTGTGCCAAATGAGAAGCTGCACTTGAGTCGAGTATCCAGTTATCCACTAAAGAATTTGATGCAACAACCACAGCCTGATGATTTGAAGGCCGAATGTCCATGTTTTCCACAGATCTGGCAATGGATATGATATTGTGCAGGTTTTGAATTACCACAAAAAAGACTGTGTCTCAGTCATTTCTATTTGATGGATGGAATTGTTTGCCTCTATTAGAATTGCGAAAGGGTGCATGAGTGCAACCACGGCCTCGTGAAGCTGCTAGAGCAAATTGATGATCAGTAGTAACCATAGAATTTTCCAGTGCTGCTTCGGTTGCCAGATTAAGTTCTTCACTACATAACAAAGCATAAAAGTCATCCAGACTAATATGTTGAAGGTTTGATGATGGCAATCCATTAAGTGTATAAAGAATTATATCTTCAGCAGCCAAGGGGCATCCAGAAGCAGCAATAGCATCACATTTTGCTTTTAATTTCTGAAAGATATTGCCTCATCATTTTATCTTTCATTGACACATGATGTAATTCATTTTTGAGCTGAAGAATTCTGAATCTATTAGTTGACTGCAAGCGTCTTCCTATGGTTAAGACAACTGATTTTAGATATACCTTTTATGTATATAATATTTGATTTATATAAACTCCAAAATTATCACCAATTTATCTTCATTATCCTTCTATAAACACAAGTTGACTGCAAGCGTCTTTCTATTGTTTGCCAGATTTTGAAACATGTGTCTAGATTTAACAAATAAGGAAGTAATGTAGGGGGAATAGTGGAATACAAAGCTACGGCTAGGTTCTGATCTACCAACATCCATAGATTATAATTAGGATTTGGTAAAATATTACGTGATTCTTGGACAATTTGCTTAGGTGGTTTAACTGTTGATCCATCAAATCCATTAGCGGTAAAAAGCTTTAAAATTTGTGATTTTCAGAAAAGAAAATTATCAGTGAGCTGAATACTTGCTATAGATTTCACATTAAGAATAAGAAACTTAAGTGAAGGTGGAACCGAAAGCTCACTCATCTTAATGGGTGCGGAATTGGGAACTGATATATTGGAAGTAGCGGATTGTGATGTATCCATGAATGACTCATGTCGTTAGGCTTCAATGCTCTGATACTAGAAATCGATTAATATAACTCAAGTAAGAGAGACAAATACATACCAGAGTACGGGGACAGAAACAATTTTCACACACACATACATATGTATGTGTATGAGTGTGTGTGTAGTAGTAGTAGTTTTTTTAAAGAATAAATTCTATTTGAGTTTGTACTTACAAAATTAAAAATTATAAATGACAAAGCAAATGTATTTTATTTTAGCATAAAAATTATAGCATGTTAAAATAATTATTGATGCCTAAAATATGAGTTGTAAGATAAACACGATTTAATTTTCTTGCATATTTTAGGGCACATGCTCACACATTATGAGTAGTTCATTAAAACTTTAAGTAAAAACTAGTTTGACTACATATAATAAATTAATTAATTAACATAGAATTAAATACTAATAATAAAGGAGGTTAAAAAAAATACAGTATTTTTATTTTATGTCATATCCTTTAAGACAACTGATTTTAGATATACCTTTTATGTATATAATATTTGATTTATATAAACTCCAAAATTATCACTGTTGCGTGCTAGAAAATCAGTTGTGGTAGAGTGAAAGTTTACGCCTTAGCCTTGTTATAAAATCTGACACACAGTATTTAAAAGTGAACAAGAAAATTCAGAAATTTTACATGAAATAACTCGAAAAGAGGAAAAATCACTGCTAGCCGAAAATCTTCCACTATGTATCTTTGAGTACAAAATTTTCCGATAATGGGATTACAATTGTATATGAGAGGAACAATAACTATGTAGTCGTTGGTATAGTTCTAGTGGTAGAATGATGGTGAGTGGCGAGGCGTGGCCCGGCGAAGGTCGATGATTGGAAATTGACAGGGCATGGCGGTAATGGCGGTGGTGGCGGTGGTTGGCAGCCGTCAGTGGTGGTACGATTGTGCTTGGAGGATCTTCAAGCTTTAGAGCTCTCTCCTCTCTCTTGCCGGGGTCCTCATATGAGGAATGAGAATTTCTTTATGGGTGGAGGTGTCTCAGAAATAAAATACAATCCACCACTCATTGGATGGCTCAAAATGATTCTTTTGATCATTTGATGTATTTTAAGTATTTGAATGCTCAAATGAAGTCGTAAGATTTTGGGCTTGTTAGATGCATCGTCGAGGCCGATTTATAAACACTCCATGTTTGAGGGCTATTTAGGGATTTAACTGATATCCCAAAGTTTCAAATGACATTTTAAGTGCTTGATCTCAACTAGTTTCAACTTCGGATTAGTTTACTTTCAACATCAAGATTCGTGCTTCAACTAGTAGAATTCTCAGTTTCATATCAATTGCCCCTGTATTTTTGGATGATATTATCTCAATGATCCAAAAATATATATGTCATATACTTGAAAATAGCAAATTCTTCAATGAAATTTGTGTGTCCATTAACCATACAATTTGAGAGAACATATCTTCATGTGAGCACAAGGTTATGATCACGGAAGCAGGTGCAGGGCCGCGGATGTGTGCGAATACGCGTGGGTGAAAGATTTCGAGGTTACGGACCCATTTGAGAACTTATGGGCACCCATAGGCGGCGAGCCGAGCGTCATGGTCGGCTGGTCGTGGGTCAGTGGCGCATGGGTCGTGGTCAGACCACCTGGAGCGCGCCATGGCTCGTGCGGTTGGTGTCTGCAACGCGTGTAGCCACCGGAGAAACACGATTTTAGCGGTTTTATGATTTTGACAATTTGCCTATAGGGTCTATAAAACCCCCAGGTGAGAGAAGCACTTCTCCTGCTCTAATATTTCTCTTTTTGGGTGAGGTTGTTTGGAGGCAATCAGGCCCATAGTTCATCTGGCGAGCTCAGATTTTCCCTCGAAGAGGCGCCCTGTCGGACCGGCCGGGTTTGGGCGATCACCGTAGTTCATCAGAGCTCGGTTTCCCTCGAAGAGGCGTTGCTCCTTGTCGGACCCGGGTTTGGAGGCGATCAAGGCGAGATTCATACAGGCTCGGTTTTCCCTCGAAGAGGGTTAACCTCTTGTCCGACCGGGTTTGGCGATCAAGGCCGTGGTTCATATAGCGAGCTCGATTTTCCCTCGAAGAGAGTTGATTATTGTGGACCGATCGGGTTTGGAGGCGATCTGACCCGTAGTTCATCTGGCAGCTCGGTTTTCCTCAAAGAGGAGTTGGCCTCTTGTCGGACCGAGGGTTTGGAGGTGATCAAGACACAGTTCTACTTCTTCTTGTAGGAAATTGGATTTCTTGAAACTTCAATGGATGGTTCGGATTGATAACGTCAAGGGTAGCGTTAGCTAGGAACCATCGTTCGAACGACTCAAAAAGTTTGGCAGGTAATTTCTGAGCATCATTATAGGGGAGTATCTTCTCTCTCTCTCTTTTTTTTTCTCATATGTATGAGTTTCTTTTTTGTCAGACTGTAGGCAAAAAATTTTATCCCAAGCTATCCGTGAGCGAGAGAGTCAAAAAAGGATACGCCCAAGTATTGGGGTAAGTAAGCTACTTCACAAAATTTCCAGATTTTTATCATTTCTTCCTCTTTATTTATCATGTATTTTCACAGGGTGATGGCTAGAAGAAAACCCATAACGTGATGGCTACAGATGATATATCATTCACTATCACATCAGATAGTTTAATGGTGTTCTGTAGAAAATTTCACTTCCCTAATGAGTTGGTGGTCATTGTTGCTAAAAAGTTTGATCGAGCCCGTTCACCTCCACCAGGATACTTTACTGTTTCTGAGATGATTCTTCGCGCGGGACTGCGATTCCCTTTGGCTCCCGAGTTGATTGAGATTTTCAAAATATGTGGTGTAGCTTTGTCACAATTTTCATTTTGAGCTTTAGTGGTCATCGTTGGTTTGACTATCTTCTTTAGAGAGCGTGGTGTTACTTTGAACATCAAATACTTCTTGTAGAATGTGTAAATTCACATATGATACTCGTGTTTCTTATCGGATTATAAAGAATTGGATAGAATTTTCACGGATCCCTCTAAAAATTGGTTCTTTTTCTTTTGTGAAAAATGAGTGGAGCCTTCCTAAGAGATGTGGAAGATTGAATGACCTTCTAGATCCATTGCTGATTGAAGAGAATGAGATCTTGGAAACTCTTAATGTTCCTGATGTAGAAAGCTTACAACATGAGTTACGTCACATTAGCAAATATATAGTCGAAGATAGAATGTTCAAAGTTGATCTTTCCATCCAGGCAGGGAGATCTCATTCTTTTCCACTAAAGAGGTCAAGTAAAGGTGATGAAATGTCTCCTCATATTCATAGAGTTTTTTCAAGAAGCCCGTCACGAAATCAGGATGGTGGCAATGTTTCTTCCCTAAAGCAAAAGAAGACATGTGCTGAAGTGACTACATCAGATATCTACGAAGAAGATGTTCCAGGTTGGCCTCGAGTTTAAATGTTTCAACTCATGATGGGGGAGTTCGTTTCTCGAATCCGCACATTCTTGAAGAGGTGTTAAATCACATATGCACTGTGCATCAACGAGCAAATGAATTGGTATGTTGTCTTCCCTTCTTTCTTTTTTTCTTCTTTTCCTCATTCTTTTTGTGTAATATTTGTGACGATTTTTTTTATAGGTAACTCAAACATTAAGGCTGATGGCTCATTTGGGTGTCTCTTTAGATGAGTAGAATACTGAATTTGTGAAGGTAAAATATTTCAAGGAGTAGAGAGAAAGATGAGTGTTAAGGCCAAGAAGTGATGACTTTGGAGGATCATCGGTGACCGAGCTAGCGAACATGTTGACTTCTCTTTCTCTCCGTGTCGAGGTGGAGCGCACTGATGATGGTGATTGAGATGACAAAGACTTGAGAAAGAGAAAAGACTAAGGCACTACGGCGAGAGAGAGCTCTCGAACTGGAGAAAAAAGCATTACAAGATCGTTTTTCTGAGAAGGAGCATATAATGTCAGAAGCGGAAGCAAGTGAAATCTCCTTAAAGGCAGTGGAAGACTTTAAGAACTCCCGCTTATAGTACAATCAAGACCATGTCCAGAAAGCTTCGTAATCATATTCTTGATGTTGAAGTGAAGGATTTGGAGCACCAATGTTTAGAGGATGGCTTCATCCGAGGGTTCTAAAGGAATCGCTTAGTGCATCGCAGACCAGAGTATTGAGGATCTATCTCCCAAGTATCAAGACTCTTGTTCGTGAAGATGAAAGTTAAGAGTGAGTCCAAGGAGCATCTCTAGTGGTGAGGAGGGCGTTGATATCACCGTATGATATGATACTTGAGGATGCATTTTTTTATCTATGTATTGTTATTAGTGTGTATCGATCTTGATTCTTTCTTATATCATCATGTTAATCTTTGTGATGAAATTTTTTTTTTTAAATGATACACTCTTATTTTATTTTTTTTATCCAGGTAATTGGTCAGAATATTACGCTAACTGCGGATGAGGTTGAATTGAATCCAATTTTGACCAATCGAGGTTGTTTGTCAAAGTGTTACTGATGGCGTTAACTTGTATGGAAGGGGTTGGATGTCCACCAAGGACCTTTGACCTATCCTGTATCGCCAAAGTGTTACTTGATGGCGTTAACTTTATGGAAGAGGTCGGGATGTCCACCAAGGACCTTTTGACCTATCCTGATATCGACCAAAGTGTTACTTGACTTACATGTATGGAAGAGGTGATCAAGTCTCTTTGGGATTGATTATGCCCCGATTGAGATACAATGTGAGTTGTATATTTCTCAAGTGTGAGGATTAAATGAAGAAGAAACAAGCTTATAAGAAAAAAGCTATAAATTCATTACTCTGATAAGTTCGGTGATACAATCATAAGACGATTTTAACACGAATATGAGTTTCAAGAAGAAATGACGACAACAACAATAAGTCTTTATCCCACTAAGTGGGGTCGGCTACATGAAGAGGAAATGAAAATGAACAAAATAAAAGTTGTAATAATTATGCAGTAGGAATTACTGATAATATTTTCAGAGATTCTCAGTGTTCCAAGCTCGAGGTAAAGTTTTTCCCTCTGGATCCTTGAGCTTGGATGTTCTTGGTTTTACCATAGCTATAACCACATATGTGTCATCCCAAAGAGTTAAGAGTTTATTGCATTGAGGGCGGCAGCCTTCTCAGACTTCAGACCAAGTCACCGAATGATACGGACGAGGTTTTACTGTTGAAGTGACGAAGCTACCCTTGCGGATAGGAAGCAACCGGCAGGCCATGTCACGAAGCTCGGGAGTAGGTCCGTTGCCTGAGTTTTTCTTCATTACCATCATGATCAATAATTGAACTTTGACTTGGAACCCCGATATCTACTATAATATTTATGCCAAAACACAAGTTATATGGTGTCTCACCATTATAAAGGGTAAGCCTAAAGAACATTAGAAAGCTCATCAACCCATTGCTCCCTTCTCAAGATGTGTTTTAGTCCTTTGAGTATACCCCATTGATAGCTTCACCCCATTAGTTTGAGGATGTACTACAGTAAAGAAATGAATGTGAAGATCTTTGCAAAAGGACGAAAGACTTTTCCAAGAATTTGGTTCATTAGTGATGATCTTTGCAGAAGACCTAATCGACATACTATGTTTTTCCAAACAAATTATTTAGCATTTACCTCCGTGATTTTAGCAAGTGGTTCGGCTTCCACCCATTTAGTGAAGTAGTCGACGGCTAAAATGATAAACTTTCGTTACCCCGATGCTATCGAAAAAGGCCTCATGATATCAATCCCCCACTGAGCAAAAGGTCATGAGCTTTGAATGGATGAGAGCTTTGTATGCGGCATGTGAGGGAGGTTAGAGTGCAAATGATAACTTGCACATTTTTTTGTGAACCTAAGTGCCTTGTTTCATCAGAAATAATAACCCTTGCCTTATAATTTTAAGGGCTAGCGCCCTTCCTCCTAGGTGTTCTCCACATATCCCTGAGTGAACCTCTCTTAATGCGTAATCGGCCTCTGAAGGTGAGAGGCATTTGAGGTACGGTCCAGAAAGCTCATTTGTATAGTTCACCTCCGATAATAGTAAAGTTTGAACCTTGTCTTCGGAGACAGTACGAAGTTGGGTCTTCGTGAAGGGTTCCTTTTGTAGAAAAGACAGATGGGGTCCATCCATGAATGTTCCTTTATCTCATTAATTGCTTGAATTACCCATGACCCTTGGATACTAAGAAAATGTATTTCTTCAACATGCCTTCTCTTAAATAGATTTCTAGTAGATGGCAAGCTTAGAGAGCGTCCGAGTATTCTTCTCTCAAGATGTGAATGATTGATGTGTATCTTGAAATGGGGAAGAAGAGACTTTACCAAGTGAAGGTATTGTGCCAGCTGAGGATTATGAGTATTAAAGTTTCTCTCAACTTGGAGAGTGACATGTCGAGAGTCGTGGCTCACTAAAGTCTTGAGCTAAATCATAATCTCAACCCCGCGGATGAAAGCCTTATATTCACCATATTATTACAGAAATTTTAAATAAGTCCATACTCTAAGGTATTCTGGGAAAATAAGTAAGATTTACCAAAGACCGATTTCCCAAGCTCCATCAACATAGAGGGTCCATTGAGGAGACGAAAGGCATGTAGCAGATAGCTCCTCTGGAGTTGGGGCAGTGCATTCCACTATAAATTCTGCGAGTACTTGAGACTTTATAGCAAGTCACGGTAAAAAATTTATATCAAACTCTCCCAATTCTACAGACCATTTGATTAACCTCCCATATGCTTCTGGTTTCTGTAGGATGACCCTTAATGGTAAATGAGTGTAAACGCCGATAGTGTGAGCTTGGAAGTATGGACGCAATTTTTGCGCTGAGAAAACTAAAGCTAAAGCTACCTTATCTGCAAGTGGATAACGACTTTCTATGTCAGGGAGAATTTTGCTGACATAGTAAATTTATCGTTGTGTCCCATTTTCTTCTCGACTAAACCGAGCTTATCGCGGAAGAGACGAGATATAAGTATAACATCTCCCTTGAATAAGCTTGGATATTAAGTGGAGATGCTAAATACTCCTTAGTTGCTCAAAAGTAGACTGACATTCATCAGCCCACTAAAAATTATTATTTTTAGCTCCCTTTAATATTTTAAAGAATGGCAAGCATTTATCCCGAGAACGGGCTAGGAAGCGGGATAACGCAGCAATTCGTCCATTCAAACATTGAATTTCTTTGATATTCTTCGGAGGAGTCATACCTTTGAGAGCTTTGATTTTCTCATGGTTGGCTTCTGTCCCACGGTGGGTTACCATAAATCCATGAAATTTTCCCGACGTAACCCCAAAAGCACACTTGGTCGGGTTAAGTCGCATGTTATAACGTCGAAGAAGGTTAAAGTATATTTCTAAGTCAGAAATATGTTGTGATTCTTCCAAGCTTTTTACTAACATGTCATCCACATATATCCATCAGCGGCCTAATAGGTCTTTAAAATCTTATTCATAAGGCGTTGGTAGTAGCACCAAAGATTTTAACCCAAACAGCATAACTTGGTAACAGTATAAACCTTTATATGTTTGAAATGTTGTAGCTTCTTCATCCATTAGGTCCATTTTTATTTGATTATAACTAGAGTAAGCATTCAAAAAACTGAGCATTTGATATCCAGACGTAGCATCAACCAATTGATCAATTCGAGGAAGAGGAAAACTATCTTTCGGACAAGCTTTGTTGAGGTCAGTGTAATCAATACACATTCTCCATGTTTCATTTGTTTTCTTAACCATGACAACATTTGCTAGCCATGTAGGGTAATGTACCTCTCGTATGAATCCCGCTTCTAGAAGTTTGTTAACTTCTTGCTCAATAGCCTGGAGGCGATCAGGTGCGATGATTGATTTGAATGTCAGATCAATCTTGAGGGAGTGCATGATCACATTAGGGTCGACCCCCGGTATGTCCGTCGGACTCCAAGCGAAGATGTATTGATTTCTGTGCAAGAAGTCTATGTATTTTTTTCCTTTGTTCGTCTGAGAGCATAGATCCAACTTGCACTGTTTGTAATGGTTGGTCATCTGATAATGCAACAGAGAGCAAGTTTTCGACAAGGGAAGCATTCTGGGGGTACTCCGTCATCTCAAAAATTAAAATCTTCGTCAAGGTCACGAAAATGGTTGAGCTTGTCAGGTAGCATGATTGCACATTCTGCTGATTTTCATAGACCACCCCAACTCCAACGGGGGTTAAAAATTTTATCTTGAGATGAGATACTGAAGTGATTGCATCAAAAATTGATTGGAGGGGCCTTCCAAAGATAGCGTTATATGTTGAATCTCACTTGACCACCATGAATTGGATTAAATGAGTCACTTGTTGAGGAAATTCACCAAGGACAACAGGAAGGGTGATTGTCCCTCTACTGCATTGTGGTGATTATCAAACCTCAGATAATGGTCCCTCAGGTTGAGCTTTTCCCAACCACTCATGCTAAGAAATGTGGAGTAAAACAAAGACATCAAATGTAACTCCCATTGTCAATCAAAATTCTCTTAACATTATAAGATGGGTCATCGATCCCCGATGACAAGTGATCTTGATGAGGAATATACTCCTTCTAAGTCCCAGTCATTAAAAGTGATGGAATGATTAATACGAGACTTCTTTAACTTTGGCTCTTCAGAGTTGGTAATGAGAACTTGATTAGATAGTATTGGTCCTCCTACGATTGTTTCAATTTTCCCAATTGTTTGATGATTATTTTGTTATTTTTGTGATGACTGTCCTGGTCGCCCCCAATTGGAGGTATGTTTGTTTAATTCGATTGATTCTTCACAAATCGACGTAGATATTCTTGTTGAATGAGCCTCTCAATTTCTTCTTTGAGTTGTTTGCATGCCTCAGTAGTATGTCCACGACTTCGATGGAAGTGACAATATCACCCGATTTTCAGATTTGGTTTCGTGGATGCGCACCACTTGATATTTTCTTCATCTCGAATAGCCATCGAGGTTGACACGATGTGTTGCGTATTCCTTTTCTCGGTCGTGGTTCACATCGCTGATATGGGGTCGGAGGGAGATCACTATTTTTCTTTTGATGGGACAATCGGTCCGCATTTCCTGAGGCGCTCTTACATTTTTCTGTAGATTGTTCAAATTATTTTCGATGGACATTAATAGCCTCATCGGCAGAGATTTATGCTTCTACACGATGAACTAAGTCTTCATACGAAATGACCGTATCTCGTGACAAGGAGTAAAAAGGCCCTAGACGGAGTCCTCCAAGGAAAACTCCTCTTAATAGTTCAGGGTCTACTCCAGGTATTTGGTGAGCTTCTAAGGAGAACCTCTGAAAGTATTCCTTAAGTGATTCACCCTCATTCGACGAATGTAAGAAATGGGAGGAATCTTTAATGATCCTCCTGCTTAAATGAACTGCTCCACAAAAATCTTGGCTAGTTCACAAAGGTATGGATGGATCCCTTGGAAGGGAGAACCAAGCGAAGCTTGCCCTTGAGAGTAACGGAAAGACCCGACAAAGCAAGGTGTTAGAGCTCGTTGGATATGCATGTTCTATAATGGTCGATGTGTTCATGTGGGTCAGTCACCCCATCATAGGAATCAATGCTCGGAAGCTTGAAACCCACGAGAATAGGATGTTGAAGAATAGCTTTAGCTAAAGGTGAGGATTCCTCATAGCCGCGGTGAGGGGAAAGATGATTTCTGTCTTGAAGGTGAAATTCATCTTGCATTAAGTGTCATAATTCTACATGTATAATATGACGAGTGGGGTCAACAGGACGAGAATGTGTCAAGCTACCAATAATAATTGGTGTATTAGTAGTCAGTTGAGCTACACATGATGGATGAGTAGAACTAGTAGTGTCAAGGAGATTGGCATCACGGTCTCTACGCGGAGGAACTTCAGTGTCAAGGAGATTAGCATTTTGACCTCCCACAGCTAACTATCGATCTTGGGGGAGATGTGTTTGCCGCGGTACTGGCTATTGTGTTCCTCGCAAAAGTCGGATCATCTCATTTTGAGACTCTTCCATTCGGCGGACACGATCTTCTAAAGAGATTCCTATCGCCTTCACCGTGGTCACGCCTATCGTGGGAGTGGTGTAAGCTTGGCCTCTTGGTTCAAGGATTGGTTTGAGTAACGGAGTTGGAGCTGAGGCTCAGTTATGAGTGCACGCCTATTGGCCATAACGAGGTGCTCAAGAAATTATGATTGAAGGGTTCTTTTCCCAGATGGCGCCAAGCATTGCGTCTTTGAAAACTAGTTGTGGTAGAGTGAAAGTTTCGCAGCACTTTATTATAAAATCCAGCACACACACACAGGTATTTAAAGAGTGAATAAGAAAACTCAAGAAATTTTTATGTGGAAAAATCTCGAAAAGAGGGAAAAAACTACCTAGCCCAGCAAAAATCTTCCACTATGTATCTATTTCAGAGTACAAAATTTTCCCGATAACGGGATTACAGAATTGTATATGAGAAGAGAACAACTATGTATGTAGTCGCGTTCGGTAACGATTCTAGTGGTAGCGAGATGATGGTGACGGTGAGCGTTGACGGCGAGAAGGTCGTCATGATGGACAGACAAGATTGGAGGATCAGTGGCGGTGGCCGGCTGTGGTGGTTGACGACCGTTCAGTGGTGGCACGATTGTGCTTGGAGGATCTTCAAGCTTTAGAGCTCTCTCTCTCTCTTGCTTAGGGGTCCCTCATATGAGGAATGAGGGGCTATTTATAGATTGGAGGTGGCATTACATGCAAAATCCGAACCACTCCACTTCATCGGACGGCTCAAAATGATTCCTTTGATCATTTGATGTATTTTAGGTATTTGAATGCTCAAATGAAGTCAGAATTGTAAGATCTTATGCTTGTTAGATCCGGCTAGTCGAGACGCTCGATTTGACTATAAACACTCCATGTTTGAGAGCTATTTAGAGATTTAACTGATATCCCAAAGTTTCCAATGACATTTTAAGTGCTTGATCTCGACCAGTTTCAACTTCGGATTATTTTACTTTCAACACCAAGATTCATACTTCGACTAGTAGAATTTTCAATGTCATATCAATCACCAATATATCTTCATTATCCTTTTATAAACACAAGTTTATAATATAAACTTATAACCTAGATTTTAATATCCAAGCAAATTTTGATCTTCCAATATCAGTAGCATTAAAAATAAAAATATGTATAGATAATGAACTATGTAAGTTAGTGCTTTTAGGAATCTAGATATTTGTAGATGAAGTTTGTATAACTATAAATGAATCTACTATTTGAACAAGTGTATGTAATATGATCATACCTATCTAAATAAATACAAATAACTCTTGGAAAAATATATAAATTAATCTATAATTCTAGATTTATTTTCCTTCTTGAATGAGATTGAGTATATACATGCAATTTGCAATATGAATTATTTGTTGCATGCATATAAGAACTACTCCAAGGGTTACTGGATTTTACACAAACCTTATTGACCAAGTTTTTCTTTCAATGGGAAGATATTGAGGTTATTCCTCCGTATTTGAATTCAATGAGAAGCCTTTCTCAATTCACTATTCTTCGATGTGCGCAGTAGAGGCTTGGATGCAAGGTTAATAGAATAAATGAGCCAAACATGATTGAGGTGATCTTTTTTTGGCTCAGTTTGTTAACTATCAAACTTTAGATGAATGAGTTCGAGTTTATTAGTATAATGGTAACAATAAGTTTTTATCTCACTATGTGGGGTCGATTACATGAATCTTTCTTCTCTATTGTAACTATCAAACTTTAGATGAATGAGTTCGAGTTTATTAGTACAATGGTAACAATAAGTTTTTATCTCACTATGTGGGGTCGATTAAATGAATCTTTCTTCTCTATTGTATCATATTAAATGTTGTGGGCTCCGACAATTCGTCACCGACTTCTCGACAATATGAATGAAAAGAGTATGATTTGAAGTGTCGGTGTAATTTTCAGAAGACAGATGGAATAGTAGATAAGACACTACCCAGAGATTTCGTCCTCATTTGGTGAGGACTTTAGATCTGGTTCCAGGTTTTCTATAGGCGTAAGCCCCTATAGTTAATTACCCCTCTCAATAAGTGAGAGAGAACTTTAGATTAAGGCTAGTCGTTAGGTCACTTACTGCATAGCGTATAATAGCAGCATATGGAGTTTTAGAATTTAAAATTATAAAATTCATCATTTCAGCTTAAACCGGATGGTTAGGGGAATGATGACGTGCCCGATCTAGATCCCATGGTTCAATCATCTCGGACCGTCATGGTCCCTAGTTAACTTAGTTAAAGGAGGTAGTCGACCACAACTGGCGAAGGATTCTTATGATACATGGGTTATCGGTCAAGAAATCTTTGTAGACTTGGGGTGGTGTTTGTCAAGGAGGCGCTTAAGTCTACCACGTGAGAACTTTTGTCTATCAAGTATACTTTATGATTCACAATTCAAAGGGTAGAGCCATCAGGGAGCATACGAGCTACGGTCGTAATCATAATATAATGAAGCATTACTGGCCAAACCATCTAATCAGAGGACTCGTAACTATCATCACGTGGAGCTCTGCAGGCCACGGTCGGAGGACAATGCGTTCTTCGGCGTGAGATTGATTGAGAGTGGACATAGTAGATCGCTTGATATGACATTGGCTCCTTTGTGAGCTAGAGTTTTTTTTATTTGTCACCTTTAACAAATTATTGCGGAAGGTGGATTGATTGAGTTTGTCTTTAAGCTTTTAATGATTGAATTTTATTTAAGCAATTTTAGATTGATACTTAATTTGAGTTAATTTGATTTAAAATTAGAATCACATTTTGATGGAAATATCTCCTCCGATTGAAATCATCATTCAACACAGCCATCATCGGGGTAGTTAATTGATTGAATCAAATATATTTGAGAACTTTAAATCCTATCAACTTTGTTTAGCTCCTAACAAAGGATCAGATTTACTGTCACACGACATAATTATCTTCTCAGATATTTTACTAAGATAAAATTCTTATAATAGATTTTTAAGTTTTGTTAACTGGTTCAGTCTTGATTAAACCAGGGAAGCGCGGCATCTCTCTTGAATTTAAACATTCAACATAGTGTCGGCTCGAGTGTATTTAAGAATGCAATCAACGTCTTACGTTCCATGCGATCGTTGTGAATTCAGTAGTTTAGAAGACGTTTTAGACTTATATTACAATTTGGAATAACACATCGCGATTCATATTTTCTTCTTAAGTATTTGAGCTTTAGAGATTCATATATATTTCTTATGCTTATTGATAAGCCTTAGAATTTATCGTAGACTTCTAATGAATTGACTTCTCTCAATTTGATTGAAGTGAATTGTGAGAAAGTTTATTATTCATTAGAGAACTTGTTGCACTCAATAATGACTCAATGAAGCTATTGTAAGCATCTGTATATTCAATCATGTATTATTCCAATTGACTTAATGTATGATATGGCTCCACCATTTATTAGGAATCAATACTTATGATTTGTATTCGTTGATGAACCACTTAATCAACATTTTTAATTTGTGAATGCACATTTAAGCTTCTTATAGACTTCAGATAGTTAAACTATGTACTAATATAAAATATTTTATTTATCTCAAAGTGAATCAGAAAGTAATCATAATGATCAGTGATGACTCTCTTTTATGTTTATTAACAAGTCATTTAAACTCATTTCTAACCTCCTACAAAACTTTTCCTCTCTTTCGAATCATTTGAAATGAGTCATTGTAGAGTTTAGTATTCATAAGGATGACTTATTCCTATCCAAAGGTGAGTTATTTGACTTAATATAAGTCCTCCTTTCAAATTTAATATGCGCACTTATATTTATTTTATGTCATTGTAACTTCACATTTGTTATGATCAAAATTTTGATTTAAGTCTTTTATTTAATTCCATTAAATTCTTTGATTATCTTTATTTTATTTTATTTTCTAAGTCCAAAAATTTGATGAAATTTCGTCAACATTTCGACTTGGGGGAGCGACATCTAACAGATGTTACTACTGATGCTTAATGAGCGTAAGCGGCGGTGTCTTGTCACACCACAATCGATTTTTTCTCTTCAATGAGCACTAAAGCAAATGAAACACAAGCAAATACATATACACAATCACATATTGATTCCACATGTTCAAACACTACGCATTACAATGATCAGCAAGGAGACTTAGATGGAATCTAAGAAGAACGCATGACGATATTCTCTCCGGTTCAAAAAAAAAAAAAAAGATGGAAAGGAGATCTAACTGAGAGAAGAACCTGGCTAATGATGGTGTTACTCTCTGGTTGCGGCAAAATATAATTGAAAAGGGCGATGGAAAGGGAGATGCAGTAAATCAAGAGAAGAACTCGCCAAACACTCACGGTTGCAGCAAAGAAAAAATGGGATTTTCGTATTGAAGAAATGAAGGAATTTTCGGATTGGGGAAATGAGAGAAAATCAGGGAAAGAGGTATTTTTGGTTTGGTGAAGAGAAGGGAAGAAAGAAAAGGAAATGGAAGAAGAAGAGAAGAAGAAGAGGAAAGATGAATTTTCAGTTTTGAGAAAAAATGAGAGAAATTTCGATTTGGTTTTGTGAGAAGAAGAAGAAAATAGAGGAGATGAAGAAGAGAAGAAGGAGAAGAAGGGGAAGGAAGAACTACCTTGCTTGTGGTTGGAGAGGAGAGAAAAACGAGATAGGGAGAGCTTCCCTTTTCGATTTAGACGAGGGGAATGGGAGGAGGAAGGCTCAGTTTTGGGCCAAGGGTATGGGAGGAGATCCCTCTTTGCGTGCAATTGAAGAGAAGAGGGAGGGATCGTGAGCGGGATACTTGAGGGAGGAGGGAATAGTTGCCTGTCGTTCGAATCGTGGACCGTGGAGGATCGGAAGAGGGGAAGTGAGGCTTCGGGTTTGGAGATCCGAACGGAAGGGATTCCAACGGGATTAGGGCTCGGGTTGAGCAGACGGGGCTCAGATCGGGCTGGTTTATTAGGTTATAAATAGGCTTATTTAATTTTTTTAAGCAATTAATCGCTCTTAAAATAAATTTTATGCCGCATAAAATCACATAGTTAATATATATATATATATATATATATATATATATATATATATATATATATATATATATATATATATATATATATAAAATCTTAGTTTATTCGATATTAGCCTTGGCAGCGATCATTTGCGTGGAGGCATTTGGTTTAAGTCACATCAATTGGATCATTTGATTCAAAGTGTTGCGTTATCATTTCCTGATTTCGCGCTTTTAAGTAAAATGAAATAGTGCTACTTTGGGTGGGCATTTTAAAACTAACGACACAATCAATTTCACGAATGGAGGTCGTTTGGTTTATGTCAGCGCCTCCAGACCTCGATATGCGTGCAGGCCCGTTGGTGACTCGATCACTTGATCGCTTGATCATCAGGTTGTCGCTTATATTACGATCGATTCGCGTTACGACGCGATAAATTTCTCATCAATCGAAAGTTATTTGGGCTGATTTTGGTGACGTCCTATGTATTTCAGCCTCAATTTACGTGCTGTCACTTTCGATCATTTGACATTTGCACAGACTCGTCTAAATTGAACGCGGAAAGTCTTATTTGTTAGTTTTTTGACATTTGAAGCTATCAATTTCTAACAGAAACGTTTGGACACGTCGTCGTAACTACCGACGATATCGCGTGTCGACGCGTGATGCTTCGATCGGATTAGTTGATCTTTTGATTATGCAATATTTATATTTTGAGCAATTTCGATATTCTGAACACGATGACGAAGTTCGTTCGTCGATCGGATATCATTTGGACCATTTTCGGTGACGTCTAGTGCATTTTGAGCCCAGATTTGTGCACTATTGTATCCGAAGTCCGTCAAATTCTACTTGTGGGCTTGACTCGACTTATGACACATATATAGAGGTCAACAAATGCTAAATTCTCATTTAATTCTAATAAAATAAGGTCATTTTTTATACTTTCTAAGTAAGCCTTTTTAGGTCGACCTCTATCTTTCTTAACATAAGCCAAATCTAATATATTTACTCACCTAACTAGGTCATCGAATAGCCGACATTTTATTTAACCAAATCATCTAAAGCGACTCTCTCTAATCTTATCTGCACTAGAGCTACTACAAGCTTTTCACGCATACATTCGTTTCACATTATATCTCTAAGTTTAAAGCCACCCATCCATCTAAGCATTCAACACTTAGTTTTATGCTTTAAAAAAGTTGTGCATATTTTACTCATTTATTATTAAGCTGAACATGAATAGAAGGACATGTCGATGGCCATCAGTTGCATGAAAAAGGTTTTGATTGTTAGCTCTAGTTACATGAAAAAAGTTTGTGGTTTTTGTGGAATGTTTATTAAGCAACGTAAGACATTTGTTGTCTATAATTTAGTCCCATCTTCAATGTTTCTAATAGTAAAATACAAAGGAAAATGAAATTAACATATTTCTTTGTATTAAAATATGCGTATAAATATATATTTGCATATATTAATTTCTTTGGAGCTCATATTTGTTCTAGTTCTTGTTTGTGCTTAGCTCATTGAGTAAAGAAGTTGAAAAATCTCATTGAAGTTGATATCACTTTCTTAGTGATCGAAGTGCAAACACGAGTTGTTCATGAATGTTGCTTTTTTTTTTTTTTTGACAGCCTCAACCGAGTGTGATATGTGTTAACAAGATCAGTCTGATTTCCATTGTAAATAAGTTTTTGCAGCAGTACAATTCAGAATTTTGACAGAATAAATGCAGTGAAGCCTCATCATGCATCCTTGTGCATTAGCAAATTATAATATCATAGGTTTAGGCAGTCCTGGAACTTGTCAAAATGATACTCTAAATCACTTACTATTCCTTCATGCGGTAAACTTTCAAAAACTTCCGTTGGTATATAACCTTCTTAATCTAACAGGACAACCATGGCGTTATGGAAGGCAAGCTCCCTAATCCCAGAACAGAAGATGAGGATAGCCGAAGAAAAATCTGATGATAAGAACCTCCATATAAAGAAAATGGATTTCTTTCCAAGGTATATAAGATACTAAAATGTCTGAGGTTTTCTCTTCTATTGTTCCTGTTCCTGTGAGTCTTTATTTCTCTCTTCTTAATATGTTCTTGAAGTTAATATTTGAACTTCGACTATTTCCTTCTTTGTTTTTTGGCCACTTCGCAATGATCAGATGAGCTCACTTTTAGAGCTGTTCGGTGGAGACAAGATGACTGTTGATTACTCTATCACACCATGGGGATCTGTGACGTTCATCAGAGGCAGATCCAAGGCAAGAACACTCTCGCTATGGCGGCGAGGTAACCAGCACGCAGCAAAGATCTCAACTCCATGATAGAAATGGGTGTTTGATTGAAGAAGGGATGACACTTCATGGTGTTCTTCTTGGGGGGCTACTTCACTGTGAGGGTTCTCCTTTTCTTAGCTATTAGAATGCTTTATGATCACCTCACATCAATTTTTATTTTATTTTTTATGGCTTTATTTTCTTCATCAGCTTCATTTGAGATATCGGGATGATGATCTTCAATCAAAATCAAAGGCTTTTCTTGTCCAAGAATTGTTAGGAATTGGTTGGTCAAAGCACACAAAGCATCAGAAGAGGATAACAAAGAATGTTATTTCCAGCTCATCGCTTCGTCTCCAAGAGATGTTTCTGCGAAAGAAAGAGTTTTTGGTTAAAAATGAAAGTTTGCAGATAATTTCTCGCTTATAAGCTATAACATCATGAGTTGCAGCTGATCGTCAAGGCATAAAGCCCTGGTTTCCATTTGTGTACGCTATTAGACATGAAAAGGTCTTTCTTTGGAGCTTGTGGTCAAATTGAAGCTTCGTTTGGGAGGGTTTTTTTAGTACGTTTTGCTTTTGAGAGCGTGAATTTTTAATTTTGATACCCGTTTGAATAGTGTCTTTTGAAGCTGCGTTTTAACTCCATTTGAAAATTTCCGTTTTAGCTTTCAAAAGCGAAAATAACTTTTGAAATCTTTAAACCAGAACTTCGAATCCGAAAAACTTAGCCAAACGAAGCCTGGAACGACAAATTAGAAAGCTTCGTTCTTTTTTACTTTCTTTCACGAGAAACATGTATCTTGTCTATATATGAAAAAGATTAACGTCTACATTGTTAGGCAACAGTTCATTCTCGAATATTGGTAGAGGTTAAACAGATGAGATAAAGCATTCAGTTCTAAATTGAAAGTTAGGAGGTGATTCTCATCATTTAACATACTGCGATTTCAACTGCACATTTGAGGGTTTTATACTATGAAACCTTTACAGGCACTTGTCATCAAGTGATGTTGATAATTTTTATTCAAAATTCACTAACACTTGAGATTCTTTCTGATTGACAGTTGATTCAATTAAGGAGTTGTTTAGTTGGCTGCGTTTGTAAGGTAGTGCAATTCAAATATTGCATTAAAAAAATTTTGTTGTTTGGTCTATTGGATTTGAAATGTGATACATTGTGTATTTGAAAAATATTTTTTAGTTCAAATATGGTGTATTTGAAATTCGTCAAATTTGCTTGATTTTCAAAATACATTGTTCAATATAGAATGAGATTGGTCGTTGTCGTCACGACCGCATATCGCTGCATATAGGCTATTGTCACCCGTCGGTGGCCTACCGACCGCCACTCACAGTTGATGTGAATTGCTTGATGTCACTTGCCACCGATCACAATAGCTGTTAGGGGTGTAAGTGCGCTGAGCCGGCTCACAAGTGGCTCGAGCTTGACTCGTTCAAGCTTATGGGTTCAGCTTGATGAGCCATATGCTCGAGCACAGTACATGACTCATCAAGTAATCAAACTCGAGTGCAAGCTTTAGCGGACTCGACTCAAAAACTCATGGAGTTGCTCGAAAAGACTACTCGCTACTCGCAATCTCAAAAAAATATCACATATATAGATCGTGTAAAAGCATAATGCCCTGAAAACCTATATTTTGCAGGCTCATCTGTCTCCAATTCTTTGCGACTCCAGAGCTTCGCCTCCACTACTCCCTCCATCTTTGACTCCCCCATTTGCTTTCACTACTTTACCTCTTGGCTCTCCAAGTGTGCGACAAACAGAGCTCACCAGCTGAGTTCAAGTCCATTTTTCAAACGAGCCAAGCTAGAGCCACATACTAGTTGTTCGAGTTGATCTTGAGTTCGATGTAACTGGAGCTCAACTCAACTCGTTTATGCTCCTAGTGATTATTGGCTTCTCAATGCTACCCACAACCACCGTTGTCCATCACACCACCCTCATCGAAACCTCCAATATTTTGTTTTGCATTACTAATTGACTTTATTAAATAAGAAAAAAAATCTTATATTTATAATATTTTTAATAAAATAATCTAAAAATAATACAAATGAATTACTATCATTTTATACTGTATTTCAAATTCAATGGCCCTTAAGTGTAAAATTGGCATGGTTGAAGAAAGAAGCATATTAAGGCCCAAAAATAATTTTTTGAGACTATCTTATTTTGTGAAATTATTTCGGAATGTGTTATGCTGTGAATATTTTAATAATAAATATTTTATTGTCAACTCTTATTTTTTCCAACTAAACATTACAAAGTACTGAAAGCATTATCTCTTTAGCCATATTAGGGTTAATTTTTAAACTAGGCCACTTTAAAATGTTAATTACGTGATTAGGCACGAAAAAAAAAAATTTAAAAATAGGCCTAGTTCGATCCGTTATTTGGCGGCAGCGGCCGGTCGGTAGTCGGCGATTTAACTGGCGCCATTTAAAATTAGGTCCTAAACCGAGCTTGACGCCGACTCGGTTTCTCCGTTCTACTTCTCCGATCGTCGTCCGTCCTTGGCACCGCGCTGAGCCGGGAGCTTCAAGAAAGGTCGTCGCGCCGTCGGTTGTTTCCAACCGGTTAACTTGGCTTTGAGAGATCTTTTGATTTAGGTATTTTTTTAGCGAAATGCAAAATAAATTTCAGATCTAGTTTGGATTTGTTGTTTTGATAGGAAATATTTGTTAGATGCTATTTAGTGAGATTTTTTGAAGGAAATTTGCTAGATTTGAGGTGGATGGTTTGTTAAATTTCAGATCTAGTTTGTTATTTTGTTATGTTTATGCTTATTTGAGATAAATTTTTGCATATGATTGAATAAAGTATATGGAAAAAGCTGTAAGATGGTTTGTTTTGTGTTTTTTATGTGCTCTCAAGAAGTCGACAAGCTATTTCATCTTCAAAATGTAAGTTTTTTTTTCATGTTCTAGTTATTTTGAAGGAAAATCCATAATAGCGACATTGTTTATTTTTATACAATTAATGAGAAAGTATATGAGCAAAGAAATGATCTTTATTGATTTTGAGAAATCATATAGTTAAGTATTATGAAAATTGATTTGGTGAGTATTAAGAAAAATATGTGTTAATGATTATTAAAATTATTAAGAAATAGTTGGTTTGGTTATGCTTATGCTTATGCTTATTTGAGCATAATGCGTAAATTATTTAGTCAGATGAAGGAAATGAGGTTGATTTGGTTGTGAAGTGTTGGTTTGTCTGCTGTTAATTTACTGATACATTGTCGACTTTACTGATTTGAACTTATTTGCCAAATTCATCAGGTTAGTTGGGAAGGCAGTGTTGTTTTGTTATTAATAGTTGAGAATGAATTCAGAGACTGTATTCATAGTTCTTCTTTACTGGTGAACTTAGAGTTAGCGGACTTCATTCCAACATACATTGGTGGGAGAAATCGCCTGCTCAAATCCCACGGACTCAATTTGTTGAATTACAACAAATAATAATGAGTCGATTGGATCCAGACAAATTTGTTAATCTTGTTGGTGCTTTCCGGTGGTCGGATTTATTGTAACACACATTTCGATGAGTTTGTCAAGTTGTCTTGCACGGCATGCATCCTATTGTCATTTATGTAGAAGTTAACGAACATCCAGTGTGGTGATAGGGAGATAAAACAGTCGATGGAATGCCAATTAGGTCGAAACAGCACTGAGAACATTACACTATCTTCTCAGGTGGAGTATTATGGGTCTGGAGCAAGAGAACAAGAATATTTGGCTGGGACAAGTTCTACTGCTATGGGTGACCCAGACAGAGATGATATTAATCTACCATCTCCTGAAGACCAAGGATATGAAACTATGCCTAGTGGAGGTAGTAGTGATGATGAAGAAGAGGATGATAGCGACCCAGACAGAACAGACTTGAGGGAGACAGAACCATCTGTTAGGGTTAGAGATTTGATTGGTTCTCAGCGAACAAGCCAGAAGAACACTTGATACGTAGCAATGACTATTTTAGTGCCAAACAACTAGAGTGGGATGAGGGCGTCACATTTGATGGCCCACTTGACAATTCAATCTTTGAGGCGCGCATTCCAAATGAACCGGTAGAAGGTATCTTTTCGGGACAAGAAACAACTTCTGATTTCTTGGCAGTGTATCACAAACAATGTTGACTATATCATATATGCTTCTAACAAATCTAAATTTACTGTTACATTGCACTCATCACTGAGAGTTAGGCCGTGTTTATGGCGTCTTCATGCACGTTCATTTAAGCGGTTAGGGGGTGCATGGAAGATAGGTTCGATTGGGTCATTTCATGCTCATTCAGTCGAATCTTTGGTCATAAACGATGTACATCGAATTCATCGGTTATTTCATAAAACCGTGTCAATCGTAGATATAAAACCACGGGAAATTGTAGGGCGTATTGAGGCAAAGTTCAATATTAGAGTGTCTTACATGAAGGCTTGGGATGCACGAAGGAAAGCAGTAAAGGCAATCTTTGGTAGTTGGGAAGAGTCTTATAGAACTTGGGGCATTCATGGCAGATGCTCTGATACACAGTGTATCGTATACACTCAACAGGATCAAATAAATTCCAACGTTTGTTCTGGTCCTTCGAACCTTCAATCCTTGGTTGGCAACATTGTCGATACTTTGTCTAGATGGCACCTTTCTTTGGGAAATCTGAGAGGTACTTTACTAAGTGCAGTTGGAATCGATGCAAATAATGGCTTGTTCCCATTGGCCTTCGCAGTCGTGGAATCAGAGTGCATCGAGTCCTGGGTTTGGTTTCTGCGTACATTACAATATTTGATCCCACTGGTGTCTACAAGAGGAGATCTTTGCCTTATCTCTGATAGACATGCAAGTATAGTTCGTGGCTGTAGAGAAATCTTTCCTTGGGCTACACATCGTTTTTTTTGCCACACGAGGAGAATTTCAAAAGAAGCGGTCACGACAATTAGGCATTGGCGATGTTGAGTTCATTTGCGAAGATGTATGCGTTCTTTGGGAATACGATGATATTCGGATATTTAGGAGATACATGGGACATCAAAAAAATAGCGAGGAAGCATTTGATTAGGTGGTCTTAAGGGATGTCAGCGGTGGTCCTTAATTCATGATGAGGGTTATAGGTATGATACAATGACCACAAATGCCTGAGTGCTTCAACGGTGTACTCAAGAGAGCTCGTGGTTTACCCATCCAAGCATTGGTTACAGCCTACTATGATATAGTTACAATATTCATGAACGACTTGAATTCACACTGCAAAGCCAACAGGATACCTTGTTCTCCCCGCGCATTAAAGCTCTGTTGTTAGACAATGAACGAGAGTCACGTAGAGTACCTGAACCAATGAGGATAAATATTAATGAGTACCAAGTGTTTGATGCCACAAGCAGAACTTTCAAAGTTGAGGTAAACGAGAACAACGACTGTAAGTGTACATGCGGCCAACCTCGCTTATCACCGCCGCGACATGTAATTGCCGCTCGAGTCAACGCCGATAAGTCATGTGACATTTGTGTCTCCCTATTATAGCTTACAAAACTATATGAAAACCTACCAAAGCGAAGTTCCATGTGATACCGTGATCGCGGAAGAATGGATGGAACATTTCAAGACACATACCCAAGTTATCGCCCACCGACATCAACAAAGGGACGGACAAGCGATATAGAATTCAATGAGAGCATCTCTAAGTTCACGACTTTGTGGTGTGTGTAAAACTATTGGTCACAACAGTCAACTTGTCCCTAATAGAGTGCGCAATGTAATTTCTTATATTTTATGTTGTAGTACTTGTTATCCCGTTCGATGTTACTTATGTTTTATGTTGTAGTACTTGTTATAGTTTTTGTGTTGGTAGTGACCTGTATGGCAGACTGGATAACTTGATGTAACTTTCAGCATTCACTTAATGAAATAAACTTGATATTTTCTCGCATCTAAAAAAGACAGCATTTTTATAAATTTATGCTCTGTTGAAAGTTAAACAACGCAGGGTACCGATATACCTCATATGAGACTTAGGGTATTAAAACAACTGTCGAGATGGAAGAAGAGGAGGACCATCAACATCATCTGCGATCGCCACGACCACCGACACATTACACTCCGTGCGCGGCAATTCCACCACGCATCGCCAAGATAGAGGATTGTAATTTATGTTATTTTATATTTCGATCTCTTAGTCATTCATGTACCTTTTATTGTATTATTCCACCGTATTATATTATTTGAATATTTTGACCAAATCAAATGAAGAGTTGAGATTCAACCGATAATTGCATAAAGATTCAAACTCAATATCTAAGTTTTTTGTAACTCAATTTGTAAGATTTGTAAACGATGTCACGGACGAGATTCGCCAAAAGTGTTGAACATAAAAGTTGTAGGATTTTTTATTATCTTTCCAACGATACCAAGTACTCAACCGACATCACGGAAATGCGAATAAAAATGTATACAACCAACTTAATTTTTTTTTAAAAAATTATTAATGGATATCACGGTCGACTCATACCGAATGCGTCGCCGTAGCGATGGCCGACAGCCTATTTTAATTTTTTTTTTCGTGCCTAATCACGTAATTAACATTTTAAAGTGGCCTAGTTTAAAAATTAACCCACCATATTATTAAATTTGTATGGCCATAGATGCAAGAAAATTGATCTATGAATAACTTAAAATTTACCGCCTTCTAATTTACATATATACTACGTCAAACATGCATATTTACATATCTAACACCTAAACTTAGATATTTACTTATCTAACACTTTTCTATGCTTAAAAAGTTGCATTTCATTTTTAAAAGGTGAATAAAAATTTTTTGATGTGATATTGAAGATTAGAGTGTTAGATAAGTAAAAATCTAAGTTTAGGTGTTAGATATGTAAATATGCATGTTTGACGTGGTATGTACGTAAATCCCCTTTTTTTTTTTAATTTCTCTTTCGACGTCGTTCTTAATATAGAAATTGTCTCTGTTGCTTTAAAAAAAAATATAAGGGCTGCTATTATAAATACGGGACAAATTGTATTATTGCTTGCTGGAAAGCAGCTTGCAGTGATCGATTTGGACTCTTATTCTTGTGGAAGAGAGGAAGAAAAGCGACTTGGAGAGCTCTATAATTATGCAGTGGATCAAATGCTCCTGAGGAATAACACAGCTTAGTATTCTTCAAACTAACGGAACCTATTATGAGCTGACAACACTTGGAAAACTTTTGTTTATGGGAGAAGCAACTTAAATTATTCTGGAGGAGCACTTAAAACGAGCACCTCGCATTGTGCTACGGTATTGGATCCTCTCATGAACCTTGTGAATCAGTATTGGCCTGCAACTAGCTCATCCTCTCCTTCAACGAAGCAGCTCATTTAAGCTTCAGCAAATTTTTCTTGCGCGCAGATCTTTCAAAACTTAAGCGTGAAGATAATATAAATAAAAAGAAATATTTGGTGCATGAGGCTTTGCATGAATATATATAGGGATTTATTGAACTTTTGGTTTTTATTGAACTTGTCTTTTCAAAATATTTATTTGAGAAATAAATCTCAAGATGATCCATCAACTATTTGCATGTGAATAATTTAGTCTCCCATAGTATCATATTTTTCTCTAATTTAATCCGATAGTATTCAAAATTGATCCAATATGATCCAAAATAGTAATACAAAATTAATCCCAATTTAGTCTCTCAACCTTAAAAAGTTGATCCCAATCACTACAGAAAAATTGCAGATTTCTGGCGTTTAAATCCGTAAAAAATCAGTCAAAATCCATTGGTAACTTGCATTTCCGACGGATTGCATCTCAACAGTAAATCCTGGTTGGAAATGATTTTTGGCGGATAAAAAATCCGACTGAAAATATTTTTCGGTGAATTTCCGACAGATTTTCAGCTAGAAAGTTTGTAAGGAAAGTCCGTCTGGAAATGCTGCCGGAAAATCGAACAGCCAGAAAATTTCTAACACAATCATTTTCAGCGGCATTGTCGGCGAACCTGTCTGCCAGAAATTTCTGGGGAGATGGTTCCGCCGAAAAACCGATGGAAATGGTTGTGTCATAAATTTTTCGACAGTTTTTTTTTTGTCTGATGCCTTGTATCGGAATTATCGATGAAAAATCCTTTGAAAGTTCGTCAGAAATTTATATAGAATTGAAAAAAAAATCAGAGCTTTGAATATGCCCTAAATTTTACACCTGTAAAAGAATCACAAAATAACTATACAACTTTCTAACTGATAATAACATACTTTTGGCATCCATATAAGATCAATTCATAACTAATCTCAAGCATTTCTTTCAATTCATTTCCAAAATTTTGAAAATATTAAAATAAAATCATAGTTTCATAATATTTAAAAGAAACAATTTGGAATATCAACATCTCAATAAATTATTTACAAATAAAAGGAAAATACAAGTGAGGTTTAATCCTCATCAGTCTCCTCCTCATCATCCTGCTCCTCCTCCTCCTCCCCTATCTCCACCACTAGCTCCTTCCTCTTGCAGCTATCTCTGTGCATCTTCTCCATTCTAGCCTCCATTGCAGCCATCCTGGCTTCCATCTGAGCAATCATTCTTGCTTCCATCTCCTTGACCATCGTAGCGACACACCTCTGAACAATCTCATCGATCGACTGCTTGCTCGTTCTAGAGAATGAATGGCGTGCATTATATGCTAATGCATCTGAGCCTAGGCCATAAATCTGTCCCTTCTTCTTTCCTCCAACAACTTCTTTTCATATGTTATACTCTGACCACTCTGACTATCCATTAGAACTTCTTGCACCAATGGAGCCCTAACTAGCAACTTCTTTCAGCCTCTTGTAGTCATCCTACGAGCAATTAGAATATGAGTTAACCATAGTAGAGTGTTAATTGAATTATAATTTATGAAATTAAGAGTTAACTTACGTTTACTCTCCATAACCGAACATCAACCCATTGGTAGTCAACCTGATGCTGATATGTTCTACTATGTAATTCAGCAGCAGTAGGCTCTCGCATAAGAACTTTAGCCTGTAAACATTCCAATAAAATTAATTAACCATAATTATAAGTTCAATTAATAAAATAGGAAATTACTTACTATCCTTCATCTATACTTAATGTGCGGTACTGAATCTCTAGTATGTAGAGAGGTGCCCATGCCCCCACAGTAAGAAGCTTTATTTTTCTTTGCCTACTCTCTCTTATGAACATAATTTGGATAGGCTCATACTCTTAAAAGGCCAGCCCACACATCCTCTTCAATTTAAAAAGGTCATTGCCTAGACTTGCATATGTCTGTAAACATATCGCATAGGCGGATATCGCCTCTAGGCTCAAAATTTCTTCTTATCTTCTGGCTATGTTCTGCAACCAGCTGAAATCTTTTCATAACATAAAACAAACTAATGATAATTAGTAATATTTTTAAGATCAACTAATATATTTAAAAGTTATAAATAGTTATTACAATACCTCAAACTCCCTGAACGATATATCTCTGATATGACACTAAAAATTTCACTAGTCGAAGCACGAATCTTGATGTCGAAAGCAATCTGATTCTGAGTCAAGACTAACCTAGATCAAGAGCTTATGAAAAACTTTGTGATATTAGTTGGTTCCTAAATATGGAGTGTTTATAGTCAAATTGAGCTTCTTGATGAATCGAATCTAACAATGCCAAGATCTCCTAATTCTGACTTCATTTGAGCATTCAAATACTTAAAATACATCAGATGATCAAGGGAATCATTTTGGGCCTTCGGATGAAGTGGTTTAGATAGATGTATGAAATGTCACCTCTAATTTCTCATTTTTTCACATGAGGCCAAGCCAAAGGAGTGATACTCATCGCATTATCGCTAATCACACCAGCCATCGATTATCACCATCGCGGCTTCAAGGCTACCCATCATATCATTGCCGGCACTCGCAGCTTTGTTGCTCAATCACGCTGGTCGCTGGCCATTCGCTACCACCGCCACGGGTACCGCCAATCACCACCGCGTTTGCCGAATTATCGCCACCGCCATCGTTGGTCATTATTGTTGGTCACCACTGACCGCCATCACCGTTCACCACCGCCAACTACCACCACCCGACAGTCGCCAGATCATCACCGACAGCTATTCACTATCACCGACTGTCACTAATCACTATTACAACCCAACTACCATTGCATAGCTATTGTCACCTAATTCTAGGATTTTTGTTGTCAGACTTTATCACATACAACTTTGTAATCCCATTATCGGAAAAACTTAAACTTTGTATTTCAAAATAGATATATAGTGAAACATTTTTCCTGGGCTAGGCCCTGTGATTTTTTCCTCTTTTTGGGGTTTTGATTTTGCATTCGGAGTAGCTTCAGGAAAATTCTTTGGGTTTGTTGTCCAGCACCGTGGAATAGAAATCGATCCAGAGAAGATCAAAATAATATTAGAAATGTCACCCACTAAAAGTCTAACTCAACTCAGATCATTTCAAGGGCAGTTGACATATCTAAGATGCTTCATTTTCAACCTATTAGGAAGGTGCCAACCATTTTCAGCACTTATCAAAAAAGATGCTAAGTTCAAGTGCGATGATAAGTGCCAACATGCCTTCGAAGACATCAAGGACTACCTGATGACGCCACCGCTTTAGACCTATCCCGAAGCCATGATACTATATCGCAGATTAACGACTGGTGCTTTGTTGGCCCAAACTAATAACTAAAGGAAAGAGAATGCACTTTACTATCTTAGTCATCATCTAATCCCCGCTGAGACAAACTATCCACCTATTGAAAAGCACTGTCCAACTTTAATCTTTGCATCCCAAAAGCTATGGCATTACATGCTTTCACATAAGGTGAACTTGATCTCTAGGATCAATCCACTAATCTCATGACACGATCGACGCTATCCAAATGGTTGACGCATTGGTCCATGATTTTGTCGAAGTTTGACATCACTTTCATACCCCTCTGTGTGGTGAAAGGACAAGCACTAGCAGATTTCTCAACAGCACACCCACTTCCTGCTGATTTTTTGCTTAGTGATGACCTCCCCGTTGAACAAATCATGAACTCAGGGGACACTAGCATTTATCATTGGGAGATGTATTTTGATGGTGCAGCTTTCTTTCAAAAGGGAGAAGAACTATGATCTTCTATTCTAGGAAAGGCGGGGGTAGGAATAGTTCTCCTAACTCCGGACCGCGATGTGATGAGATTCTCATATCATATGTCTAATCCATGCACCAATAATGAAGCTGAATATGAGGCTTTGATTGCCAGTCTGGAGTTAGCCATTAGACTATGCGTCCAGAGTATCAACATCTTTGGAGATTCTCGGTCAGTTATCAACCAAATTATTGGGTCTTACAAAGTTCTAAAGCCTAAGCTCCATCACTACCACAAGTACACCATAGAGTTATTGGCTCAAATCCCAGAGGTTACCATTTATAAGATTCCTCGAGGAGAAAATGTAGTAGCATATGAATTAGCCAAGCTTGCCAAAGAGTGGGCATGTCCGAAAGATGAGTCCATACCAATAAGGGTCCAAAATAGACAAGTTTTATCCCATGTTGATGCTGAAATCATCAAAAAAGTCTCTCTTGAAGGGGAAGTTGTCATTGCCAAAAAGGATGAGGAGTTGGATTGGAGGCAATAGTTTATGAATTATCTAAATATAGGCAAACTACCTCAAGAAAAGTCACTAGCATATCAGGTGAAGTAGAGAGCACTTTCCTACGCTCTCGTGGATGGCACCTTGTACCGACGATCCTTTGATCATATGTGGTTATGTTATTTGAACAATCACGAAGTCTGCAAGATCATGATCGAGGTACACTCAGGTTTATGTGGAGTGCATTAATCCAGTCTGAAAATGAAAGCCAAGATCAAGAGACTAGAATACAACTCGCCTTCGATGATCACATATTGCATGAACGTAGCTAGGAGATGCCACTAATGTTAGGTGCACGATGTGGCCTTACACCATTCACCCAACATTCTACATCCTACATTGGCCTCATGGCCATTTGAGTGTTGGGGTACCGACATAGTAGGTTCGATCGATCTTCCTTCCTCCAAGGCTCATCGATTCATTTTAGCTGCCTCCGACTACTTTTCTAGGTGGGTGGAGGCAATCCCACTCAGAGAGGTCACATCTCAACATGTGCTCTAGTTTTTTTAGGAACAATATCGTATATAGGTTCAGGGTACCTCAACGAATTATATCTGATAATGATATTGCATTCAAGAGCGCCAAAATCAACAGCTTTGCCCGAAGACACAGCATAGATTGGAGATACTCTACCATTTATTATCCGAGGGCAAATGTCTTAGCAGAAGCCTTCAACAAAACAGTCATCCGGTATTAAAGAAGACACTCGATGATAATAAGCGACAGTGGCATGAGCAGTTAGTTGAAGCCTTAAGGGCTTATCACACCACATATAGAACTCTAACGCAATCTATCCCATTCTTCTTAGTGTATGGGTCTGAAGCAGCCATACCATTAGGAGTCCAACTCCCATCATTAAAGATAGTTGTGGGTAGTGAAATCACAACAGAGCAGAATGCCAAGTTGTTGTAAGAAGAGCTCGAAGGTTTGGAAGAGAGACGCCTCTGAGCATGCTAGAACCTCGAGTTGTACAAAGCCAAAATGATTCAAGCTCATAACAAGTTAGTCAATCCTAGAGCTTTTCAACCAGGAGAGCTTGTTTTAATTTTAAAGAGACCAATTATTGCCCATTAAAAGATGGGAGGCAAGTTTGAACTCACTTGGGAAGGCCTTTTTGCCATAGAGAGGGCATACCAATGAGGATCTTATCAACTTATAAACTACAAGAGAGAGTACCCAATGCTTCCAATCAACGGGCTCTACTTAAAGAAATACTATCTATAAATCTTATTTCAAATTAATTATCAATAAAATTTCTTTCATCTCAAACTCCATCTCTTCATATTGGTTAGAAATATATTTGCTTGTGAATCTGCCACGATATGTTTATGGTAGGTGTAAGGAACCCAAGCGACATCCTATCCTTTAGTAACACAACACCAACATAAACTACACACAATCACATAAAATAAACATATATATTTTATCTTGGGCTATTTTGATGTGGGATAAAGCCCCCTGTGACACTCACTCATTAGCTACTCTAGGTCGGGCTGACATGCTACCTTGGTAGAATGTCACCCCATTGGTTACTTGTCAGGAGGGTATAAGTCTACAAGCTTTCTTCCTAACTTGACCATTGCAAATCGACGAATGCCTTGTTAATTGGGTAGGTCTTACTGCATAGCTGGTAAGGTACGTCATGTTGACTTTGTTTAAGAGGATGTAAGCCTACACACTTTCTTCTTGAACTAGCCATCATTCACTGACTGGGTCAAGTATATTTGAGGCTTAGGATAAGTCCCCCATGGCTCCTTTCCTCCCGACTACTGCAAGTCTGGGTCCGTCCTTACATGAGACTCCCCATTTGGCAGTCGCCCTAGATTGGATATCATCTGTCTTGCTGATGACAGACTATCCCGATGATCATTTCTATCTATGAAGATGAAAGTTTACAAGCCTTCCTCTCATATTGATCGTCACAAACTGACGGGCACCTTAGGCACCTTGGGTTGGTTGGTTATCCATCTTTGTGATGTGGATACACCACTCATGGAGATAATGTACAAGCTTTCTCGAGTTGGCCACCATATACTATAGGCTTTTTTTATAGGGTCTGGATAAAGCTGTGGCACCTCCCTGAGCACTCTACTTGGATCAAATCCTTAGCGACCCCATTTAGACACTACCTTAGTTACTCTTGGATTGGGGTCCCCTTTCACAGTAGCACCCTTGGTTGGAGAATTTATCTTGAATATCTGATTCTCTCTTGGTCTAGTAAGTCTGAGATAGGACTAGGCTGATATAAGCCCATTCTCAGTGTGGTCCCTTGCACACCAACAAGGTCCACACAAACATATAAATAAAACAAAAATATATTTTTGCTTGCCGATTAGGAGGAAACCCCTAGTGGTATCTTTTCCCAAGCAGACATCCTATCTTTAGGGCAGTGTCAGCAAAACTCCCTATAGGAATCTCCTGACTACATTTGAGTTAAGATAAGTCCCTGGGTTGACACTCTCTCAGTAGTTGCCCTTAGGTCGGCTTCGACTTATTATGCCACCAATAGGTCTCCCCGGCGATCGTCCTTACTTTGAAAGATACAAGTATATCACACATTCTCTCTAGCACGATCGTTGCACATTGACGGGCAGCCTTAGGTCAGGCTTGATTTATTGTGCTATCAACCGATCACCTCAGTGGTTCCTTGTTTAGAAGGATGTAAGTCTATAAGCTTTCTTCCTAACTTGACCATTGCACACTGAAAGGCACCCCTTAGGTTGGTTATCTCCACCTCGCGGCCAGTAGTCTATCCCTTTAGATTTGTAAATCTAAGATAGGACTAGGCTGATATTAGCCCTTTCTTAGTGGATCCATCGCACATCGACAGGGTCCATATTAAATTAAAATGAAATTAATTTTGACTATTTATGAGTCCATGTGAGTCCATAGTGGCATTCGCTCAATAATTGCCTTAGGTCGAGTTCAATTTGTTCTGCTATCAACCAATCACCCCAGTGTTTAGGAGGATGTAAGTCTACAAGCTTTCCTCCTAACTTGACCATAGCACACCTAAAGGCAACCTTTAGGTTGATTAGTTCTACCTAATGGCCAGTAGATTATCCCTTTGGATTTGTAAATCTGCGACAGGACTAGGATGATATAACCCCTTCTTAGTGGATCCATCGCACACCGACATAGTCCATTTTATTAAATCCACCATCTTTCCCCAGTGGAATCTAAATTAAATCCATCCACTCTTACCCCTAGTGGATGCTCCCCTGAAATAAACCAAAGAAATCCATATGTTAAACCCATCTTATCCCCAGCGAATCCAAACTCATATCTCAAGCAAATGTGCCCTCAAAAATCAAAATCACATCCTCTCCCCAGTGGAGTCCCAAATCATAAATAAATCAAGTTCTCATCCCTAGTGGATGCCCACTAATTAAATCAAATCAAAATTTTCCCCAAAGAGGTGTAAATCATGTCCCTCACTTTGTGGAACATCCCCCCCCCTGCTCATATAAGATCAAACCAAATCAAATTCCTATCCCCAGTGGATAATCTAAACATGCTTCCCTAGTGGAAGGTTCACATACTTGATCCCTCTGAACATGCTTCCCTAGTGGATAATCTGAACATTCTTTCTCTCTCTCTTATGCCCTTGGCATAAGTCGACTTGTATTGCACTAAGATCTTGATTTTGTCTACATCTCGAGTTTAGGGGCAGATCATTTCCGTTAGCGCTTGCAATCCTTCAGATGTTGTTGATCGTCTTAGTCAACACCAATACGCATTGTGTGCCTTGCCAGTTACATCACAACTATTGGGGGTCCTTTGTTGACCTCACTTTTGGAGTGAGTTCTCAACTTTCTCATCACAGATCTAGGACAGGTATAGACACAAAGAGCTCATTAGTCTTAAGACACTTCTAGTTATTAGGTGAATACTTAACCTAAGCCTAAAGACTTAGAAGGGTTAGCCATAGGAATGGGTTATGCCTGAAGGACTTAGAAAAACTTACTTACCCTATAGCTTAAACCCAATCCATGCTTTCCTTCTCAAACCAAACCTCAAATTCATACCAAACCAAATTTTCAAGACTTATAATCAATTCCATGATCAAATTCAAGCTCAAGATTTCTCCATAAAACCCCATGATTAAATTCAAAACTCTTCCTAAGCCCTTTGATTTCATCTTATGGACTTAACCTTAACCAAATTCAAATCAATCCCGATTCAATTGATTTTCTTAAGAGATCAATTCAATCCTTCAATCATTTATCAAATATAAATCCAAATTTCAAACCAAACAAATCAATCTCAAATCAGATCCAAGATCAAATTTCCCTCTTAAGCCTTATGACTCACTCTCATAAGCTTAATCAAATCTCAACCCAAATTATCCCAAACTTGATTGATTTCTTTATAAATCAATTATTTTTCATTTAAATTCATAAATATAAATCAAATCCAAACTCAAATAGACAAAGCCAAATTTAATTAAATAAAACCAAGCCAAAATCCCTTCTTAAGCTCTATGGACCTACCTCTATAGACGTAATCAAATCTTAAACCAAATCAATCCAAAATCAATTGGTTTCTTTATAAACTAATTATTCATTCATTTAAATCAAAATAAATCAATTCCCTCCTCAAGCCCTTTTGACCTACATCCTTAAGCTTGGTCAAACTTGCTTTCAAATCACTCCAAACTCAAGTGATTTTCTCATGACTCAGTTGCATCTTCATTTATATCCCCAAACATAAATGAAATATAAATCCAAATAGCCAAAATCAGATCCAAAATTAAACCAAAACCCAATTTAAGCATTTTTATCCAAAACATGGCTAAATCCTATCCAAATTAAGCCAAACCCAATGGATTTTCTCTTGAATCAATCATTCCTACAATCATTTAGCCAAATATAAATATAAACTACAATTATCAAATCAAACTCAAATCAACCCAAGTCAAACCCAAGTTAGCCTTTTTGACTTGAAAACTTCGAATGAGCCAAAATCTATTAGAATCCAAATTGATTGTAGTTGGATTTATATTTCAATCCTAGGATCATATATGAGTTCAACTAAACTCGAATTAAACTAAAACCAAACCAATTGACCCATTTAGGTCCACTTGACCCAAAGTGACATAAAGAACTTTTTTTGAACTATGTTCTAATCCAACCTAAATTGGATTGAACTAAGCCATTCCAAACCTCATATCATGATCAACAATCATCCTAGGGTGATCGACTACCTTGAATTAGGTCAAACCAAGTCAACTTGGTCCTTTAACCAAGTCTACCTTTAGCCCAAATGAAACCTAAACTGGACAAAACCAATCATATATCAAATTGATTGAAATCATTGATTCAAACTAATTCATAATTAATAATTAAACATGATCAAACTCTCAATTGAGCTAAACCAAGTCGAATTAATCATTTGTTCTAAGTTGACCCAAATTATCCTAAAAAGCTAAATGGGTCAAATCATTATTAAATCCAAATTGATTGCAACCAATGGATCAAGTTCATTCCAAATCATTTATTGAACTTGACCAAAGCCACAAGCAAGCCTAATTTGACAAATTGGTCAACTTGACCTAACCTAGCCCAAATTGACCTGAAAGTTCAAATTGGCCAAAATCTAAATTAAACTAAAATCAAATCAAACTAAAGCCTACAATCATTTTTAATTAACCAATTGAACATGAGCCAACACCTAACCCAACCCAATTTGGCCAACTTAGCCCATTTGACCTATTTGATTTCAAATGAGCTAAAATCAAACCTAAGCCAAACCAACCCAAATAATTTGAACCAAAACTCTTCAAAATATCATTTGAACCTAACTCAAGCCTTGGTTAGACCTAATCTGACTATTTGGTCAACCCAACCTAACATGAACCCATATGAACCCATTTGACCAAATGAAGCCTAAGCACCCAGAATCAACTCATGGGGCTTTGGTGGCTAATCAAACCCAATTGAAATTGACCCTAAATCAGCCCAAAGTCTGCCCAAAAGTAAAGTGGGCCCCACCCAAGGGGATTAGCCATTGGAAAAACTTCTTCACACAAGATTCTTCCCTTATTTGACAAAGTCCCATCACATGGACAACCATGCAATTGCCAAATGAAGTATACCTAGCCTTCCTAGCCCACTCTAAGCACACTAGGATCAGCCATGGACTAAGGGAAACCCAACCTCATTCCCTTCACTCCAAGCCAAATTCATGGATAAAGGGAGGGGGAAATCAGCCACCACCTACCCATATCAGCCTTGGAGACTCCTCCCAAGACTTCCCCTACTCAGGTTGTGACACATGGACCCGATGGAGACAAGTCCAGCGGTTTAACGGCGGCTGGCCAAGGAGAAAATGGGATTGAATCTCGTCCATCCACCTCAGCGATTGAGGGGATATACCCTCTCAATTCAAACAGGAATTGAAGCATTCATTTTTGTTAGAGCCCTAGAGATTGAAATGAAACTCCTCAGCCATTCTCCAAAGCTCCCAGCTCCCCCATTTTCTCCTTCTTGATTTTACGCCAAATTGAAACATGAGAGGCCTCCCTTGATTCAAGCTCATCCATCTATCAACTAAACTTCAATCAAACTTGCACACACCATCCTTGTGTGTCATCGAAGCCATTGAAGCCATTTCCTATGCTCCAAAGCCACCAGAGATAGGAGTTTGACCAAAATTGAATGCTTAGAGGGAGGATCTTGGTCTCCAGAGCAATCCACCTCAAACCAAAGAAATTGCCACTCACCAGGGACTCTTCTCTACCAGACGAAGCTTCCTTAATCACTCAAACCACTAGTCTTAACTCCAGTGAGGTATGGCCATTAAAATCGATCCTTAGCTCTTTTTTGGTTGGTATTTTGTGAAGTGAACATGAATACGAGTTGATTATAGCCATTGGATCTCTTCGGATCCTTCGTGTGAAGGTGTGGCCTCGATTTGGAGCCAATCTGAGCTCTGGTGAGCTTGGATCACATGAGAGACAACGGACGAGTTCCATCTTCTACCTCTCGTGTAGAGGAAGGATCACAAGCCATCCATGCCGCATGATCGGAATGGATGGCTCTGATTAGATCATGCTAGAGCCGCAATATTTCCTTTCTTAAGCCTCGAGTTTGATCTGCGTCGTCCGATCCAAGATTGGACCACGGGGATCAATACCGCGTCCACTGCTAACTGACGAGACATGCAGATGTGACAATTTAAAGAACCAATCCCATGATGCCACGTGGAAAGTGCACCGCATCAGCACGCCACGTGGCGCTGACAGAATTAGGCTTAATTAGGGCTATTTAATTAATTTTTAATGCTGAAACTTTTAAAATTTATAACTAATTATAGAAAAAATCATAAAATACAAATGAGGGCTTATTTTGAAGGTATGTCAGAGGGGAATCCAATAAAATTATCAATAATTAAATTGGAATAGTAATTTTTGCTTAAACAAGGTTTAATTAAAAATTTAATTAACCTAAGTACTATTTAATTAATCATCTGATTAATTTCAAATTTTTCAGAGATGTTTAGGGGGATAACCTTTGCCTCCCCCATTTTTCTTGAAATTTATTAGGTGATTAATTGGGGTAATCAATTGATTAAGCCTTAATTATCCTTTTAGCTTAATTAAAGATAATTAATCAAATGAATAGTAAATTAGTTAATTAATTAAGCTTAATAACCTTTGTTAACAGTAAAGGGACTTAAGGAAATGGATTGGGACCTTTCTTCTAATCTTTTCCTTAAGTCCCCATCATTTTCTTTAAAGAGTTAATAAAGAATTCATTAATCACTTAATTAATCAATTAACTTAATTAAAATTTGGATTGCTACAAAATTTAATTAATTAAGCAATGGACTTGGGGATAGGGATTGAGGCCTCTTTCTTGGTCTCTTTCCTTAAGCCAATTTTATCTCACTAATCAAGGATGGTTAAGGCTTAATTAATTGATTTATGGTTTAATTAATCTAACTCTAATTTCAAATCATCTTTAATTGGATTAATTAAACCTTGGGTAGATCTTTAGATGTTTAATAATCTAAAGAAGCTTAATGAAATTATGATTGGTCTACATATATAGAGAAATCATAAAAGTAATTAAACAAATCTCCTAAGCTTAATTAACTATTAATTATGAGCCAATTACATTAGTTTTCCCTCCATTTCTTAAGAGTATTGCTAATTTACTTTTCTATGTGGTTGCATATCATGTTGGCTTATCATTATTTAGTTAATTAACTTAAGATGATGTAGGTAAGAGTTAATTAATTGATTTAATTCCTATCTTAACTTAGTCTATCCATAAAATTTAACTTAATCGCTCCTCATTAACAATTAATTTACATAATTGGGGATGAGTTAAGATCAGCAAACTAAGCCTCAATTTCATAAATCAAAATCAAAGCATAAAGCGAAAGTGACTTTAAGAAACTTTGGTTCATCTTAAATAAGCTTATTTAATGTGATTGTCCTTAAGAATTAGTTGGATTGAATGAAATTGCATGCTTATGTTTCTTTATTTCTTTCCAATCATATTAAAGTGTTGTATGCCACTTGATTCATGCATTCATTTCATAAAAAATCAATTAAAAATAAATGTTTTCTTTTATATCAAATTTGCATGTGTTAACTTAATTAAAAATATATGTGGCTATTATCACTATTAAATCTTAAATGTATTTTTAAAAGCTTGTTAATGAATAGTAATACATGTTGTGACATTAGTTATATATATTCATAGGAAATGCATGTGAACATAAGCTTAGTGTATGAAGTGAAGTTTCTTTCTTACATTCATATGTTGATTTGCAGAAGTATGAATGTTAATGGGTATATTAGTCTGGATATTCCGGGGACGCACGACTTTAAATAGCCCCAAGGAGGTTCCTACCACACTCCTCTAGTGCAGAACAATGGCAACATACCCGTTTGATTTCATTCTTATGCGTCTTGACATTAGAATTTGGATAAAGCTTTAATTCATTCACACAAATAAATTAAATTATACCTTTGCATGGTTTTCTATTATTATAGTTGCTTATACATCCATATGTATTTAAGAATAGTGGATATATTAGTCTAGATATTCCGGGGATGCACAACTTTAAGTAGCCCAAAGGAGGTTTCTACCTCACTCTCCTAGTGCAAAATAATGGTGACATACTTGCTTAAAACTTTCATACATTTGAATGTGCATTTAGCTAATGAATGAAAATCCTCTTTTCTATAAAACTCATTTTATACATCTTACATTTAAGTGTGCCAAAAATATAATGCATGTATAGATTTATTTAGGGCTTAATCATATACATGTTATATGTGATTGGAAGAAATGAATGGATATGGGTCATGTAATAGTAGTTCATTCCAATTAATTTTAAGATGCCTCTCTTATTGAATGAGATTATTTAAAGTAAACCTAAACTTATGATTAATTTAAAATATGTAATAAGTCATTCACTAAAGAGAATTGATTAATTAATCGACTTTAGATGTGGCTTAAGGTAGGGATAGGAGAGAGTGACCCTCTTTTTTTTCTATTTATAACATTTAGTTGTTAAGTGTAAATCAAATGAAATAAAAGAAAATACTAAGAAAAACTCACAAATCAATTAAGTCATTTAAAGTGAAACCACCCTTTATAATTAAATCTCTTCATACCTAGGAAACTATAACAAAAGCCTAGCTAAGGCATACCACACAAGCCTTAATACACACACCTTAGATTAAGTCACCACTTTTAGCCTTATGTTAAGGTGGTGCATGGTTTGATGTATGTTTGGTTTTATGATGTACTATTGTAGACTGGTTGTTAGGGTGTATGCTTCATAGACTAGATGTCAGGCTATGATTAGCCTAATTATATCTTTTATAAGAGATTATGCTTAAGGGGTGCTTAAAATAAATATAAATGCTCTCTTTTGTAGGTTGCTTAACCCCCAAGCATAATCTAAATTAAGACAGCTAGACTTGGTCACCCATGTGCATGGTGTTAAGTCAAAATTATACATATAACTGCTTGGGTTGTATGGTGTGTTTAGCTAACACTTGTCTTGCAGGTGTAGTTATATTTATTTTTTTTCTATTTTTGATGTAATTTTATATTAGGAATTAGGATTAGTTTTATGGGAGATTAGAATGAGCGGTGGCTAGAATGCTTTGTCCTAGGAGGCCTCCATGATGCCTTTAAAGCAAGCAAATCCAAAGGAGGAATGAAGGAGACATGAAGAAAGAAGATATGAAGACCCCCCATAACATTTATTCACTTGTAAAATTATAATTATTCTTTCATATACCTGGTTGTATAAGGGTAGAGCTCAACTACCCATTTCTCTTTTCGGGTTGTACGGTGGTACCCGACCGCACCGGCCTATTATTCTTTTACATTGGGTTTATAAATTGTTTGATGCTTTGTTTATAATTGTGTAATAGAAATGACATGTATTTTCCTAGTTTCTTCATGTATAGTGATTAATGTGTGGCCCGGATCCGGTTTGGCTCTTAGGGAAAAAATAAACTTTCTACCCCAACAATAACCCATAAATAATTTTTTAAATAACTCATAACCTCATTTAAAGCTTAGGTATTAAATCAAGATAATTAAATCTCTTATCTGAATGTTGTATACTTAATATCATGCATGCCATCTTGTTTCACTTTTGTTAAGAGAAGGTTTCTATCCTTGAACGATAGGGGAAGACTTGACGTTTGAGGGTCTCCTCTGTGGTGGAAAACACCTTTTTCTCTTTGATTTAGCCAATAATCTCATTTCTTCATGCAATTAGATATGTAAAAATCCTATGGCCTTTGTCAAAATAAAGAGTCCAAAATCAAATAAAAATTGATAAAATTTGCATTAAACTAAGTCATTACTCATACCACTCATGCTCTAGTCTCTTAGGGAGTGGGTTTAAGAATTTTAGTCTCTTTCTAATAATAACAACCTAACCATCTTGCAAAATATATGACTTGACCACATGGTTTTAAAAAAATTGTATGAGGAGTTAGCTGGCTACCAATTTAGATAGTTATAAGTCCAGCAATCGGGTGGCTTATCCTCTCTTGTGAAAATAAATAATATACCGATTTTTGCCTTAGATTTATGACATGCTCTGACCCTTGCTAAAGCTCCCTAGATTTAGGATCCAAGGTTGTTATTTTCCCTTGTACTACAAGCATAAATCCTCACCTCTTAGACATTTCCACAATCTTGTATTATGGGATTATAAGTCCTAATTTTTTAATAAATTTTAGCTCAAATAAATAATTCTCTTCAATTTCAAATATATAAAGCTCACTCATAGGATAGATTAGAATGATCACTAGGTTTTCTAGTATCATGAGCATTCCCTACTCATCTCCTTTGGCTTTGATAAAATAGGTCTCTCCTTTTGATCTATCTCACTTGATCTTTCAAACATAGTCAATTTATTGATAGTCCTATCTTTGAAATCTTTGGAGATAACCATTGCTTACTTTATATGAGAGTATTCCTAAATAATTCATCTTCCTTAAGATGTAATTAACTATGGGGGTTTGCTCCCATAGGGAACTTTAGAACCTAGTTTAAATAAACCCTGCTTTATTCATCCATGTAAAGTAGGAAAAAAATTTCTAGTATATTCAAAGACCCATCATGTCTTAGGAATCCTTATTATGTGATTAGGTCCATTATAGGATAGTGATTTCTATCTTTTGAGATAGTCCACTATTTCTTGAAGTCATACCCGATCACCTCAATAAGTACATCCTTAGATCTACGTGATGTCTCCCATATGTACAAATCAAAAACAAATACCACAGGTAGATCCCAAAAAATACTCTTCTTTGTCTAGTTATGGGTTATACCATAAACCAAAATATAACTATTAGATAAAATAAGAGAATCATTTATAGTTGGGATAAAACTAACAATATGTCATAAATTAGCACTTAGTCTTGGAGGTGGCTTAGCTTTCATAACTCAATTTTTATGAAAACATTCTTGTTTCTTTTGAATGGATGACTAATAGGGAGGAACATATGATGATAGTCAAACCAAGAAATTTTTTGATCATTTTTTAAAAGTGAATATCTTTGATAAGTCCATGCAGTATGGACAAGCTAACTTCCCAACAGTGCTCTACCCTGACAAAATTCTATATGCAGAAAAGTCATTTATAATCTACATCAATGTTGCTTTTATTTGAAAGTTTTGCTTTGCAGAAATATCATATGTCAGTACACCCATGTCCCATAAAAGTTTTTGCTCATCTATCAGTGGTTATAAGAAGACTTCAATCTTTTCTTTAAGGTTATGTGGCCTATGAATGATCAAAGTTAAGAATATATAAGGGGTTGTCATGCATATCTCTAGTGGTAAATTGTTTGCTGTAACCATCACTAATCAACATGAATAGGGTTATGCGGGCTGACTAAACGGTGTAAATTTATCAGCGTAATGATTAAGTTTGACATTTTGTACTCAATTGCAAAATCTAAATAAATATAATTGAATTGCTTCCACGCTTCTCCGTTTGATTGATGACTCAAGATATATGATGTATTTGCTCTATTGTGATGCCATCGCATGTGCTAGGCTGAATATATGGAAGCACACAGTCTCTGCAAACGTAGAGTTAGCCGCAAGTAGAACAGACTCTTATGTGGTATATCTTTTTATTTATGTTGTTTTCTATGTGTGGGTTGAACCTAAGTGCTCCTCAAAATTTTGCATTCAATATCTTATGCATTGTCCATGTAATATAACATACAATCATTAACACAACAGTTAATTTTTTATATGCTCTTACGTAGCTTTGACACCAACTTCTTGGTTCTATACAAATTTTTAGGAACTAAGTTTTTATGTGGGTTTGTCTATTTTAGCAATTGTAAATTGGTTAAGCATACATGTGGCATATTAAATTCATTTTTAATACTTATCATTATTACAATAATATATAGCTCAGTGTGATTCATGCATCCTTCCCACAACGATTGTTGTTCTGCATTTAGCAGGTCATAGAACTTTTGAGCTTCTTTATTGGGTGGCTCCTCCTCCACACGGTATTGTGCTCAAGCAGCATCATAAACCATTTCTTCATAAGTACGGCTAGAATCATTTTCACCTGAAAGGCATGCATGACTCGTTGATGCACCACTATCAACATCAACTTATAGCTCGAACTCACCATGTAAATTCCATAACCAATAATTTGGTTGGAAACCCTAGTGATGCAAGTCTTCTCTGACTTCATTTGGCATTAAGAAAGCCTGATTCTTGTCCCTCGCATATGAATATTGAAACTTTTCTTCACAAAAGTAAGAAGGAAGTTGAGATGCCACGTGTATGAACACCACTCAAGAATTCATCAATTAATCATTTCAACTCGGATGCAATCTAGAATACATCTATGATCGCCTATTATTGATATCCATGAACTGGGTAAATTGAAAAAAATATGGGAATTCAATTAATATTTTATCTGAGTTATATAAGTAGTAATGATTACATAATAAATTGCTAATTTTATGTAACATCCTAAATGTCTAAATCTTTCGCTATTTATTTTTTTTTACAACTTTTTAGTTGTAATAGCCTATAATCACCAAATTTATTTTAAACAAAACTAAAATTGATACATATCATGAAATTTAAATAAATATATAAAAAATTTGAAATTCATAATACGCACAAATAATAATTAGGCTTAAATTAATTAAAATAATAATTAGGCTTAAATTCCTAAAATAAAACTTACAAAATATATATATAACTTAACATATGCAATTAAGCTCTATGCACAAATATATATTCTAAACTAAGATTTAGCAAATTCAAATAAATTTGGACAAACCTAAAATCTACACACAAAAAAGCCCTAAAAACTTCAAATTCCTATTTAGGACAAACTAATGGATGAAATCATAAAAAAAAAATTACAATTGAAGGAAGAGATCCAGGTATACCTTTGATTCTATGGAGAAAATAAAAGTGTTTTAAATGCAAATCAACGAGCCTTAATTTTGTTCTTGTCGCCGAGAGAGAGAGAGATATCAGGAAGAAATGACCACTTTATTATTTTTTGCATTTTTTTTCAGAAAACCATTATAATAGATTATTCCTCTGAAAAATTAGTCAAATTTAAGTGATTCAAGCGTGATGTCCACCATAGTCGATAATTTCATCTGAAATGTTTTCGGGTGAAACATCCATCGGTAAATCATCCAGTAATTTCTTGAAAAAAAGTCATAAAAAATCTGCAGTCTTTCTATAGTGAATTTAGTCGAGGGGTCATTTTGGATAAATTTTGTATACTCAAGGACAAAATCGAAGAAATTTGATACTCTGGAGCTGAATTGGCCTCTTGCAAATAATGTAAGGACCATTTGAAGATTTATCCCATTTATTTTATTATAAGTTTACTAAAATTAAATTATGGATGGCCTTGAATTTAATGCTTAAAGTTTTCAACTCAAACGTTGCATCAAAATTTTTGCTTTATTAGATGAATTTTGTAATGATATATTACTAGATGGACCTACAAATCTTGCTCTAACTAGCTCCACAAAAAAGAGGGCCTACAATATAAATTTTATCATAAAGTGCTAAAATTGCACATCAAGACTTGCATGAGTATTGTAGGTATATCATGATCACCATTCAAGACTTGCATGGGTATTTGGACATCTTAATACAAGTCTTCATCCACATACTATACCTTTTGATCTTACCTATAATTGGACCGCCATAAATTAAGTTATATAAAACTCACTCCTACCTTATTATCTAATGGTATCTAATGGCCTCACGTAGAATACTCATGTTATCCAACACATGCTTCAATACAATGTCAATCCCATAGTAAATTACTAGATCAATATCACACCACTTCTCTACATTGGAACTTGCATGATTCACATCAAATGTGATGCTATAAATATGCTTATCTTGATTGTATTCTTGTTTCGTTCACCAATCACCCTTTCCAAATCTCAAATATAACATGAGCAATCCAAACCATTTTGATTGTATTCTTGTTTCTTTCACCAATCACCTTTTTTACATTCTCTTTAGTGTAAAGGAGCATATCATCCATACTAACTACAATAATGATGATGACGAAGATGTACATTTTACACCATCTCAACCTTAAGCTTTTCAAGCTTATTTGACGTACACAAACCCTCATGATATTTGAACTAACTATTTTTGGTGGAGGTGCATTGAGGGTTGCTTGGGAATGATTGGCCCTTTTAGGTTAGAAGAGTTCAAAATATGACAAGAGATGTATGGAAGGGTGGTGGGATCAAAGAAAAAAGAAATCCAAATTAAGGGTCGACTATACAAGATGCAGCCAATAAATAAAAATCTTGCATATCTAATTTTAGGCATTTAATGTGAAAATAATTTATCACAAGGCTAGAATCAACTTGAAAATTTTAGGTTGGATTATCAAGATATGTTCTAAAAAGTTTCATAAACTCATATAAAGATTTGATTTTTTTTTCTTAGATTTTTTTTTTTGGAAGATTAGGTTATATAGGAATTAAACCTAACAGTAAGCTTTGGGTAGATGTTTAGCCTTGGTGGAAATTGGGGTTTCATAAAAACTAGAAAAATCTATGTTAGTGATATAAAGATTAGTCCAAATTAATTTTTGGAGCATTTTATAATTTTTTAAAGGGTTTAAATTAATTAGCTAAAGGAATAAGGCTATGTCAATCTGATTTAACTTTTAGGTTTTTGAAGATAAAATTTTGTTGGTGATAAGGGAAGAGGGAACAATAATATCACAAAAATAAACTTTCATAATATTTTTTTAAAATTATAATTAGGCTAATCACTCATTAAAATAATAGGGTGATAGAAGATCACCTCTTAGGTTGGTCACCAACCCTCGAAGTTTTGAAAAAAAAAAATTCTCAAGGCAATCATCCTTTAATTAGTCACAAATAATAAATATAAAGTTTCATATAAAGTCATAAATTTAAAAAAAGAAAAGGACAAAGAGATAGAAAGAGAGAGAGAGAAAAGAGGGATGCCCCCTCTTTTCTAAAAGATAGATGGAAAGAATGGGGAGTCTAACCACTCTTTCTTAGATATCTTAAAAATATTAACTATTTAGTTATTCTATTAATTAATTATATAATTCACATAATTATATAATAATTCTCTCATAAAATTAAAATTTTTCTCTAAAATTATTTTTTAAATGGGAGCAATTAATTCTATGAAGAGAACTAAAAAAAAGCCATGTATACAACTCTTTCAAATTCATATCATATATTAATTTTTCATACTATATTGAATTATTTTAGTGATCATATAGAGATAGTGACAGGTTAACATAACATAAGACATTTAATTCAACATGTTGCACTTATTGACAGAGCTTTTTAGCTGTCATATATTAACAAAGAACACATTAAGAAACCATAATAAGTAAAAATATTAACACATTAATAAACCTACATATCAATAGGTTTGCCTAACATTAAGATTCTAAGCTAATTTGATGAATATGCTGACAAAATACATAAGTTAAGGTGGGCTCCAATATCTTATATATGGTTGGCATATTAAGGTCCATTAGATCCTTACTAAGATTTTCAGACCATTTAAATTAAGCAGGGTTAAGCCTTAGACTAATAAATTAACTAGGTTTGATTTGGGCTAGACCAAGTGCTAAGTAAACTAGTTTAAACTTCATTAAGTTCACAAGCAAAGAATATGAGAACTTTAAGTGCATAGTGAGATGACTTAAGGTTTTCTCCTAGTGCATGTGCTAGGATGACAAGAGCTATGGTGTAAGTGGCGACTGATCAAGCCATATAACTAATAAAAAGGAGGGACTACGCTAAGCATAATATAAGTAGATTGCCTTTATATGACCATATTCAGTCTAAACTAGAGCTCAATTGATCAAAGCATGTGCTCACCTTAGACCAATACTAGGCCATATTGCTCAACACCAACGCACATCATCAACCCATGGTGTGGCCCATCCATTGACAACTATTAGCTCCATTACCTATAGAGAATCGACTACCAATGTTCTATCCCCCTTCTTAAGATAAGAAAGAATGTGTTAGACAAAGCGAAATTAATCATCCTTTAACATTAATTAGCAATGTCGCTAACCTATGATATTTCTTATCAATCATCACAAAATGCATACCAATAATTTGATATTTGATGTATATATGTAATTATAATTAAAGCTCAAACTCTAAAAAAAAACAATTTTACTTCCTACTTGCATAATAAGCTCCACATGGGCGGCTTAATAAGTTCTTTAAACGTGATCTTACTGCATCATAACTCATAAATATAAAAGATAAGCATTTTTTTTTTCTTAGAAATAAAGATTTAAGTGATTAAATAATCCTAATACTGGCTTAAAAGTAATAACTCATCATTAACAACGCATTTATTGGAGTGCGGAAAGATCATCGCTATCAGCGGAGTTGCCCAACTTGCAAGTGGAGTACTTGAAAGCTAAGCGATCATTAAAATTTGTGGTGAGCGAGCGGTCCAACTAATCACGGTTAGCTGATTATGGTTAAGCCACCGACGGGCGACGGCTATTTAACCCGTCTATGGTGAACCTTTCTTCTTCCCCTTTACAAGAGCTTCGATCTGAGTGGATTCAACTGCGAAGCTCGAAGGAATAACAGTAAGATAGCGATCATTACCTTTTCGATCTTGATATTTTATTCAAATCTGTAGCGACTTTGAAGTGAGCTATCCAATTTAGGGTTTTGATTGCAGATCTCGGCGCGGTTTTGCTCAGTTCTAGCGATACGGCGGCGATGGGGCTATCGAGCTTGCCGACTCCATCGGAGGGCGTGCTTACCCTCCTTTTGGTGAACACTGCGCTAACTATCTCGATCTTGAAAGAGATCTTCCGATCTGTGCTGCACCTGTTCGGTCTGTCGCCGGAGGCGACGGATGGAACGGCGGAGATGCCACTGCCGTCCTTGGAGGAGCCGAGTTTGACGGAGAAGTTTCGGAGCAGGGTAAAGCCGGTGAGATTCGGATCGACAATAGGCCGCCTGCGGAGTGCGGAATGGCACGCCGACTGCCGGGTTTGCCTGGTTCGGTTCGACTCGAGCTCTGTGGTGAACAGGTTGCCTTGCGGGCATCTGTTCCACAAGAGCTGCGTTGAGCGGTGGCTGGATTACCGAAAGGACACTTGTCCACTCTGCCGTTCGCACCTTCTTCCGGACGATGTTATAGCCAGCGGCGGAGGAAGTGGTGTGGAGGTGTTCCGGGTATGGTGAAGTGGGGCTTGCAAGTGCGGAGGCATCATGGGTGGTAGGCTTCTCTTTGTTGCTTATGTTTTCGTGCGCCGTTATGTTTGCCTTCTGTGTATTGTATATACGAAGGGTATGGTGTGATGACGCTGCCAAGTTATCCCTCACTCTTCTTCTTCTACTACTACTTTTACTTCTTCGTCTTCGATGTGTATATTAGAAATCTTGAAGAAATCCGAGCGGCTTGTGTTACTGTACAGATTAATAACCCTTTTCCTCCTAGTGAGTTAATGTTTTGAGCCTGAAAGTTAAAAGTTTTTGAATTGTTGGCTGCTTGGATTACTTTGAATAGTCTTTGTATGATTCTGCATTGGTTCTGCATGGGCTTATTGGGAGAGATTGAAGATTTGATCTAGAGCCAATAACAACTTCATAAGCTCGAAAATCTGTTGATTACTTAACCGAATTTCAATCCGACATGGAACTCCATCTCAAGTTCATCGTCTATGTATAATCGGTTCAATTTATCAGCTTTTTAACTCGTGATGGCATACTTTTTTAAACATTTTAAGATCAATCCCCTCATTCAAGGTCGATCCTTTATTTCAACTTAAATCAATTTTGAACCAGATCTCATTCAGTTGTATTCAAATTGGCAACTTGAAATTAAATTCGTTTGGAAACAAATTTTAACCGAGTTTCAGTCAATAATTTGAGATAATATAACAAATTTTATCTCAAATATAACAAAAGCATCAATAAAGGACATAAAGTACAAGGAAAAATATTTGTTTAGTTTTGTTAATGAAGGGCTATTTTAGTGTTAGGTCACAAATTAATGGATGGCATCGATTAGATAGAATCAATACTATACATTTAATCAAGTCATGTTATTATTATGAATTGAGTTTAGTATGTTGGATTTAAATTTATTCGTAGGTAATATGAGAATTTTACTCTAAAGAATGACTAAGAAGTAAGAAAAAAAATAGAAAGAATACAAAATAAAAAAGCGTAGACACGAGGCAATGATTAAATATATGTTAAGCTTATTTTCTCACCTTCTATTTATAGATTTGGGTTGTGACAATACTAGGGTTGTCAAAGAAAGCTCATTGTTTGCAAATAATTAGTATTCAGCTCATTATGTAGATGTTCACTTGCTCGCTAACTAAACGAGTAACATAACGTATTATTTCGGCTCGATATATAAAACAAATTACGTATTATTTGTTCGATTTAAATAAATAAAAATTATTATTATATTATTATTATTATTATTATTATTATTATTATTATTATTTTATTATTATTTTATTATTATTATTATTATTATTTTATTATTATTTATTACGATGATTATTATATTATTATTTCATATTATTTATATACATATATTTAATTAACACGAAGCCGAACAAAACAAATCGATTAAAATGAGTCGAATTTAATAGTGATTTCAAATTTCTAGAACGAATCAATAAATTTCAAACGAAAGAAACATAATAAGAGTCTCGTCGGCTAAAGCTCGCTACACCAAGACAATACTACCAAAAAAGTTATATTTTATTAATGAAGTAAAATAACATTATAAGGCTTAATAAATGCTTGGTATAAAATAAAATAATTTAAGTAGCTTCCCATATACACAATACATGTTGAGTTTTATGAGGCAATTCCATGTAAAGTCATTTTTTTTGGAAGGATATTCACTCAACACTCCACCCATTTTATGGTATGCTTCGCATGACTAATCTCATAAAGTGTCACATTATCACCCACGCGTAAATGGCCCTCGATGTCCATGCAGCTCCTTATAATCGAACGCGTCCGGGGGTTCCGTCATGCCCACCAACCGAGCTAAGAGACGGTGGGTCATGTAAAGCCATTTAGAGTGCTTTTGGGAGGGAGTTTCATCTGCATTGTGATTTGAACCACATCGTTCAGGTGTATGGGGAGCAATGAAAGAATTATGGTGAGGTTATGTTTTGAATAATCTGCTATGAAAAATTTATATTTTTTCAATCTGATCTAGCTACTTGCGGTGGCCGCCAAAATCTATAGTTTGATCTTTTTAAGATAAATAAAATATTTATGTCTACTATAAATTTTTATATAGTAATTTTTTCTATAGTAATTTTATCATTATTTTTTCATACAATTACAGTTATCTTAAATAGAATCTTGATAGCTTCATCTAGACTTACAAAGTTATGGCTAGTAGCTTTGATGTTTCAGCGAGTAGCCTTGGCAAGTTAATCGTATAGCTTGAATTGAGTAACTTTTTTTGAGTTCACCTTGACTAGATAGATTTAATTGACTTAAAAGTTGTGGTGAGTTTATTATGTTTCCAGAAACTTCGATGAGACAATCTTTTAGATTTTATTGATTAGTTTTGAATATGATTCATACATTATTTTAATATACATTTAGTTTCACGAATTTCTTACATCTTTGTAGATGCTCGCAAAATAATAAAAGAAATTCACCGTCTCTTAGCTAAGTTGATGGCCAGGAACTTCTGACGCGCTCGATTCTCTTCGATTTCTTCTGAAATGACGCATGATGAATGTGATGTTGTAGACCTCAAGAGATTAATCATAATGACATCCCCACTCACAAGATGGGTGGAGTGTTGAGTGGATATCCTTCAAAAAAAAATGATAAAAGAATAACATTTTATTCTAATGAGCTATCACACCATTATGATTGATTGATTTGATTTGACTTATTAGCATATTTCATTATTATGGAGAATCTATAAAAGAATAATCTTTTGGATGGGTTTAAAAAGTTTTTCTTCTTTGTCTTTCATCTTTTTTGATCTATTCTACAATTTTTTTTCTTTATTATTAAGATCGTGTTATTGATTTCAAAGTCGAGAACCCTCTTAATAAAAAACATGTTTCTCGTAAAATTAAAAGCCAAAAAAGTTGAAGCTTCAGTAGCATATGGAGGAATAAAAGAATGTCTTTAAATTGAAACCAACTCAAACAGAGAAGTTGGGAAGGAGCAACCTACTCCTATGAATGCAGGTGAGCAAGATAATAGTTTTCTAATTGAATTCAATAATGTTATGGTAAGATTTACCATAAGCAAGCTTTTAGGTAAAAAATAAGTGGAAATCAACCTCGAAGCAATGTCAGCTCTAAGAGTGACTTTTAACTCTCATTCATATAATCCTTGCTAGTCAAAAACTTGTAACATCTCATTAATGAACTTCTAAATATCTTGTTTTGAGAGAATTACTCCTCTAAGAATCTTACATTGATTGATCGAAGCCTAAAAGTTATCCACTTGTGCAAGAGATCTTTCGAAGAATGTTGGAGCAAGTATGGGAAATGAACCCGCTCTAAATAGCTGGTAGTGTGTAACTCCTGACCGAGTCAATCTTCGGGCATATTTAAGTAAGTAAGGAATGCGTGATGAATGTGCCAGTGACAATACACGATATCCCCACTCACAAGATGAGTGGGGTGTTGGGTGGATACCTATTGCAAAAAGTATGGGAAAGGAAAGTTAAGATACTCCCAAGGTAGTCTGGCTTTGGAGATTTAGCTCTTGAGATTCTTGAAACTAGCGGAAAGATTGACAAAGTTAACTTAGCAATCGAATCTGCTGAAATCACTATTGAAGACAAAAAGACAAGAAATATAGGTCTTGTTTAGATCAAAGACTAAAGGTATATAGATGGTCTTCAGCCTGAAGTTGTCCAAAAGCAGAATTAAAAGTGAAGGAGATGTTTTTCTCATCCAGAAATGCTGATGATTTAATGACTGAAGTTTATTCTCCAGAATTATTTATAAAGCTGCGAAGCTCGTGCTGGCACAAATAGAATCAATTTTCTAGATCAACTCTTTATACAGGAGTTAAAAAATTCGCTCAGCTTTATTAGAGAATAAACTTAATGCTTTTACAAGTTGCCCATTCTTTGTCAAATGAAGTTTGCCCATGATCTTCACCATAATGTTCAAACTTTGTGAAGATCAAACATTGCATTTGATCTTGTGATAAGTACAAAAGTTTAGTAAAACTAGGATGCATTTTTAAATCAAAATAATATTATTTTATTATTTATTTTCTGAATTTTATATATTTATGATAGGAAATCTCTTATTAGAGAAGGAAAAGAAGAAAATTTTAGAAAGTAAAAAAAGCTATGTAAAAATAAAGATGACATTGCCACAGTCAAATTTGCAACGTTGTAGCATTAGACCTATCGCCACGATGCTATATTGTAGTACCGATGTGCTAAAATTAGAGATTTGAAGCTAGAAATCATAGAGCATAGCATCGTTGCACTACAAATATGACCGGACAAGTGCAATTTTAGCCAATTTCACTAGTCCATTTTACGTGTTTTAAGGGTAGTCTTTAGAGGGGGATATATCTCTCATAAATAGACCATCATTTGCATTGGGGTGGGATTTTGGCAAGGGTGAATATCTTATTGTGTGTGAGTGTGTTAAATATTTTTCTGTCTCTGAGCGTTAGTATATATGTACTTGAATGAAGTAGAAATTCATTAAAAGAGGATGCTTACAGGAAGGCAAAAGGTAGAAGCAAGTCAAAATCAGAAAATCATATCTCAGTTCTTTTTTCCCTTACTCTTAATTTATCTTACATTAGCACTTTTAATATTTGTGGATTTGTAATCATTTTCTCTTTCCCAAATGAATAGTTAAGTGCATTGTACTCTATATTTATGGAACTTTGTATTGTTTACTATAGATAATATATTGTGATGTCTTGTGCTTTGAATTCTTATGTTGTTTTATTTATCCCAATGTTTAATTTAGTTTTAATTTGGTCAATTATAAACTTAAAATAAAATTTGATCTAGAGATATCAAAAGAGTCATAGAAGAACAATTAGGGAGAAACAATTAAATCTTTGCAAGTATACATAGATTTATAATCATGTGCGGAGATGATAATAATGCAATCATTTAGTTTGATTAGCATTGTGATATCCTAATTAAGCTAAAATGATTATGTCTTTTTGATGTAGACAAGATGGGAAGATAAAATTGCTCCTAATTAATACCTATATAAAATAACTTTTCAAAAACAAAACTTATAGAAAAAAAATAAAAAAATCATAAATTCTGAGTATATTTTGTAAAATTAAATAAAAACTTTATTAAAAAATAAATTTAATATTTTTTAGTTAACCTAACCTTTTTTTTTTTAATTTCATTTTGTTAGATAAAAATCAAGGCTAATAATATATTAGTATTTAACTTAGTAAGATTTTTAAATAGATCCTCATAAGATTGATACTGTACTTATCATTATATTATTTGAACGACACATGCACTTACATACATCATTTTACCCGATCAATTTTTTTTATGGTGTTGCTAGGAATCTGACTAAATTTTTGTTAAGCTGATATTAATTTGGCTTAACTATGTTTTAGGCCCTTCATGATCTTGAAGGCATCATATTTTTAGTTGAAGAGCTAAGGCACTAAAAAAAAGATATTAATGAACAATAGCTAACAATTAGTTTTTGAAGAATATATTAATCCCTATATTGAAATTATTTTTAGGGACATTTACATGCATAGCATTCAAAATATTATTATCAATCTATCTAACGCCTAAAATTCTAATACTGCATACATACCACCCAAAAAAAACACAAACATAATAAATCTATCACTCTTCAGTAAATCCTATAACTCTATCAACCCTCCCTTTTTGAAAACTTTTAATCTCCTGCCTCTCACTCTTGAACAACTCCTTGTCAGGAATTGACCATTGAAGCCTCTAATGAGGCCTTCAAGGGGTGTCCCCCCTATGATGTTAAGGGTTGGAGGTAAAGGAGAAGTGGCAGAGGAAATAACTAAGCTAGACATCATTGGGGACACAGAAGCCAGAGACTTGGATGAGAATAAGTTCTAGGCTTTGATTTTTTTTTCATGTTTTAATTCTTTCTATTAAACTTAATTTAAAGAAACTCTATTTACAAAACAATCTTTTTTCCAATGGCATCTTGATGACCCTATCCAACTAGTTTCTCTTGATCTGAGCTTCAACTATCTCATAAGAAGAATCCTTTCATCTCTTAGATTTCTCTCACAACTCCAAAACATGATAATGTAATATAGCTTCCTTGAAGGAGAGATTTCAATAGAGCTTATCAATATGCATTCTCTAGAAAATCTCATTCTCAACAACAATGGCATTTTTTGTTCTAGTCTGAATCGCTTGCTAATTAGAATTGAAATTGTATCTCCACCAATCATCTCCTTGGTCTAATTCCTTCAAGGATTTGAATTGGAGGGGAAGGTTGTTGATGGATTTTAAGAAGAGGAACGACATCAAATGACACGTGGAGATGACTGCATGATAGAGTTAACAAGGAGTTATAGGAGAGTGGCAGATTTAATGTATTAATATTTTTTAATTATATATATATATATATATATATATATATATATATATATATATATATATATATATATATATATATATATGAACCTAAGCCTTCAAAATTTACCAAAATATACTTACTCTTAACTAGCCAAGAAAATTTCCCTTTCTTTCCCTAATGGAATGAGGCAACCAAGAGGCAAGTTGAAGAGAGGAGGTAGATGAAAGTTACTATCAAAGACATAAAAGATAAGGGGGAAGCTCCTAAACATTCTCTAAGAGGGCTTTTTATGATTAAGAGAAAATATATGTATTCAAGTGGAAAAAAAATTATTACAAAATTTTTTTTTCACCTCACTTGGTGTAGTATATAAATGATGTTCATCTCACTATCATTAGAGCCAATAGTGCCAATTAACCAATAAATTTTATGTTGATAAGGAGCCACAAATGGCAAGTGTACCAGCCTGCAAGAATTCTATTAAGATAAAATCATTGAAAGTCAAAAATGAAAGATCACTTTAAATTTTTTAAAAAAGAAAAAACCTGTCAAGCTACCCCCAAATGATATCTTCATTGTTTTGAATGAAAGCCTATCATAGAAAGAAGTGTCTTTAGCAGTGGTAACTACCATTGTTGAATCAACTTGGTCAGAGTAAAAAATAGTTTTACCAAGAGTAGATTAGCTTGGAGAGGAAGTTAAACCTTTTAAATAAAAAAGAATGTTGAGTGGGAGACACCTTGTAAATCCTCTCAAACAATAAATGAGAGTACTCAAATAAATCTGAGAATCGATGTGTTACTTTTATTTATGAAATCCAAGGAATATTTGAAAATATTAGCTTCCAAACTTCAGTGGCTAAAATACTATTCAAATAAATTCATTTATTCAAACTATTTGTATTTAAAATTCAAGAATTTAAAGAATTTCTACCATATTGAGGCTAACATTGAATCTTACAAACCAAAGTCCAATGAAGATGAAAAGAGTAATACTACATCTTGAAGTTGGCTTTCAAGATTTATTCTTTTGTATATTTCTTCAAATGCTTTTAATCAAATACATGTACTTAGAATAATTATTAAAAAAGAAAGATTTTAATGCTAATATTATTTTCTTTAACTTTGATTTTTTTTTTAAACTTTTTGCTTGTGTTCATAAGCTAATGAGCTAAGGGTATATTCTCAAGGCTATCAAGCTAAGTTGAATTACTAAATAAAAATGTACCTTGACAAATGAATGCATCAACTAGGAAATATTCAAGTTCATAAATTAAAAGATGTTACTTAGTAGCTTCTGAGTTTTAAAAAAATTATATAAATATTCAAGTCTACTCGAATTTTTATTTTTTACGTATCTTTAGATAAATCATTGTTTAATATGAGCATCAACTTTTATCAGCCATTTTATCTTTATTTGGGCAAAAATTTAGATTTTCCATTTAAAAATGGCCACTCTCTCTCTCTCTCTCTCTCTCTCTCTCTCTCTCAATATGAATCATGATGCAAAGAGAAAAAATTTTTGTGCATCAACTAAAGAATTGTTTTTTGCTTAATTCCTTATAAACTAAAGACTTGGCATTTTGCTTAATTATTTATAAACTAAAGACTTAGCATTTTGTTTAATTCATTGGATTTTCTTTTAGATTGGTTGGAATGAAATGGTCAATCTCTTGATCAGCTTCAACTACCAAACAACTTCTCCTAACTTTTTCCTAAGCTCGCCATTCTCTAAACTATAAACCCCTAGAAGATAGAAGTATGAAATTTTAAATTGAATCTTTATATTTGAAAATGAGACAAAGATTTGACAGAAAATAAAGACTTCATGACTTAGCTGATGTAAAGGCAATCCATCTTGAGAATTTGTAACACCTTTCTAAAAATAGCATATATCTATTCAAATAAATTTGGTTAAAGAAACATAATTATATTGTAGAAACTCATTAACAACTAAAAGAGTAGAATATAATAAAGGGCTCAGGCTCAGCAAGAAGAATATTTTAAGAATCAAATGAAGTATTTAATATAATTGACCACCATACATATATGAGGGGTAGCAATTGTAAAGACTTGATACCAACCTCAAATATGCATTGGTCATTTCATCATTTCCAACCTTGGTCATATGGTATGACTAGTTACCAATATATCATCCAGGACATATAGTACAAATCTTATCAAAGATGACCATTAAAAGTATAATATATTTTTTTACCTAGGAAATTATAACATATAGTAATATATCCAACTCTTTCCCAAGATCAAGATAATTACTGAACAAAAAGGACTACCAAATTAACATATGATTGAAACAAATATGAATGGAATAATTACACTTTTATGCCAAAAAGAAAAAAAAAAGTTTTAGGAAATAAATTACTCATTCACATAATTACACTTTTTATGTCAAATAGTATGTTGAATTCAATTATTGTATGATACCATGTTTAGTCGATCAAGTGAAATCTTCACATTATTTAGTTGATATGATGCATAGTGTAATTACATGTTGACAATATCATCTTCATGGTCACACAACATTAATTTTATATGGCACCTGCAATAACCAAAACAAAAAAAAAAGTATCTTAAACTTGAAGCAGAAGTTGCAGGGCACATTCTTATAGTCTGGGATATCCAAATGCAAGTAAAGAAAAGTTCATGGGATGTTCAAAACAAAGGTCATCAACTACTGACATCAAGTATGAATAATTGATGTATTACCATCAAACTAAGATGCAACGATTGCTAGAAGGGGGAGGGGAGACTTTTCTTCTAACATCAAAGTTAATATTATATATTAAAAGGAATATTTGCCTAACATTATACTAACCATTCACCCAAAATTTTGAAACTTTATGTGCAATTTTGCAACTAAAAAACTTTGAAGTATTCCTTAACCAAGGTATTTGGTGGACAAGATGGAAGACTAGGCTCAAGTATAAGATGAAGATATTTAAAAGAAGAATTATTGCAATCACTATATCATGATATCATTATGCACATCTACTACCAACCTACTTGTGGTGTTTATTTTTGGTTTGTTGTGATGTGTGTGTGTGGAGGGGACACCACGCAGATCTGAGGGTGTATTTATTGAGGTGATTGGGTACGACATCAAGGAATAGTGCACCATCTCTAAAGATAGAGATCACTATCCTACGATGGACCTAATCACCTAATAAGGACTCCTAAAGAATGATAGGTCTTCAAATGTACCAAAGATGTTTTCCCTACTTTACATAGATGAATAAAGAAAGGGTTTATTTAAATTGGGTTCTAAAGTTCCCTATGGGGGCAAGCCCCCATAGTTAATTACATCCTATGGAAGGTGAGTTTCTTAGGAATACTCTCAATTAAAGTAGGCAATTATTGTCTCCAAAGAATTCAAAGATAGGACTATCAATAAATTGGCTATGTTTGGAAGATCAAATGGGATAGATCGAAGGAGAGACTTGATCATAATACTAGGAAGCCTAGTGAACATCCCAAACTATCCTATGGTTGGGCTTTATCTGTTCGAAATTGAGGAGAATTATATATTTGAGTTAAAATTTTATTAGAAATCTAGGACTTATAATTCCACAATACAATATTATGAAAATGCCTAAGAGATGAGGATTTATGCTTGTAGCCCTAAAGAGAAACAACGACCTCAAATCCTAAATCTTGGAAACTTTAGAAAGGGCTAAAACATGACTTATATCTAAGGTGAAAGTGAGTATATTGTTTATCTCCACAAGAGAGAGTAAACCACCCGACTGCTGGACCTATAATCACCTGGAGTGGCAACCAAGTAGCTTCTTCTATGTTTTAAAATCATGTGGTCAAGTCATATATTTTGTAAGATGACTATGTTGTTATTATTTAGAAAGAAATTAAAGTCCTTAAACCCACTCTCTAAGAGACTAGAGCATGAGTGGTATGAATAATGACTTAGTCTAATGCAAATCTTATCAATTTTTATTTGATTTTGACTCTTTATTTTGACACAAGGCATAAGATTTTATATGCCTAAATGCATGGTGAAGTTGATTATGAGCCAAATTAGATAGAAGAAGCTGTTCTCCACCCCCAAGGGATGCCCTCACATGTCAAGCATTCCCTTGATGTGCAATGGATGGAGACCTTTCATTTTCAAGAGAGGAACAAGATGATATGCATGGTGTTAAGCATACAATATTCATATAAGGGGTTGCTAAATATTTTATTATCTTGATTATGTCCTAAGCTTTATGTGAGATTATGAGTTATTTTAAAAACTTAATTATGATTATAGTTGGGGTAATAAATTTATTTTTTCCTAAGAGTCTAAAGGGATCCAAGCCACACATTAAATCATCATACATGAAGAAACAAGAAAAATATATGCCATTTCTATTGTATAATGTAAACAAATTATCAAACAATTTATAACCTCAACGTTAACATGCCGGTGCGGTCGAGTATCGCCGTACAACTCAAATAAAAAAATGTGGATAGCTGAGCTCTATCCTTATACATCCTGGTATATGAAAGAATAATTACAAATTATAAATGATAAGTGTCATGGGGGGTCTTCAAGTCTTCATGCTCCCTCCATTTCATCATTTGATTTGCTCCATTTGATTTGGTAGACTTCTAAGACTCACATGGCACCCCCATGATTAAACCTTCTGGCCAATGTTCATTCTTAACCCCCAATAACACTTAACCAAATTCTTAATGCACAATTACATTAAAAGAATGGAAAAGTAAATCTAACTACACATATAAAATAAGTGTTAGCTAAACACCTTATACAATCCAAGCAGTTATATGAATAATTTGGACTTAGCACCCTTCACATGAGTAACCAAGTCCACATGTCCTAATGTAGATCATGCTTAGGGGTTGAGTAACCTGCAAAAGAGAGCACTTATTTATTTTAAGCGCCCCTTAAGCTTAATCTCTTATAAAAAATATTATTAGGCTAATCATGGCATAACATCTAGTCTATGAAACATACACCCTAACATCTTGTCTACAACAGTGCATCACAAAACAAGCATACATCAAACCATACACCACCCTAACATAAAGCTAGAAGTAGTGACTTAATTTATTATGTGTGTTAAGGCTTGTGTAGTATGTCCTAACTAAGCTTTAGAGATAAGGTTTTCTAAGTATGAAGGACATTTAATTATAAATGGTGGTTTCACTTTAAATGGTTTAACTGATTTGCAAATTTTATTTATTATTATTTTTGTTTCATTTGACCTGCACTTAATAACTAAGTGTAATGAAGAGAAAGAAAGAAATGATCACTCTCTTTTATCCCAACCTTAAGTCACATCTAAAGCAAATTAGTTAATCAATTTCATTTAGTGAATGGCTTATTATATATTTTAATTAATCCTAAGTTTAGGTTCACTTGAAATAAACTTATTCAATGAGAAAGGCATCTTAAGATTAGTTGGAATGAATTACTATCGTATAACACATGTTTGTTCATTTCTTTCCATCATGTATATCATGCATATGATTAAATCCTAAGCATAGCTATACATAAAATTTATATCTTAGCACACTTAAATGATGAATGTGAGTAAATGTGTTTAGAATTAATATTTCATTTGGTTGAATGATTTTGTCATATTAATTTAATGCTCTATCTAAATTCTAATGCAAAAGCATAAGGACAGAACTTTATATTACATGACTAATCAACTCAACCAATTAAACAAAGTATGAATGCATATCTTTTTAATAGAAAAAAGGGGTTTCATTCATTAGCTAAGTACACATTCACATGTATAAAAGTTTTAAGCAAGTATGTAGCCATTGTTCTACACCAAGGGAACGAGGTAGGAACCTCCTTAGGGCTACTTAAAATCGTGCGTCCTAGGGATATCCATACTAACATACCCGCTATCCTTAGATACAAATGGATGTATAAATAACTACAAGAATAGAAAGCCATGCAAAAATTATATTTTGATTTGATTGATTTATTTTGTGTAAATGAATTAAAGCTCTATTTAAATTCTAATGTCGAAATGCATAAGCATGAAATCAAGCAGGTACGTCACTATTATTTCACACCAAGGGAATGAGGTAGAAATCTTCTTAGGGCTACTTATAGTCGTGCGTCCCTGGGATGTCCAAACTAATATACCTGCTAACATTCTTACTTATACAAATCAACACATGAATGTAAAGAAGAGACTTTATTTCATACACTAAATTTATATTCACTTGCATTTTCTATGTATATATAACTAAAGTTACAATATACATGTATATTCATTCATTAATAAACTTTTGAAAATATATTTGAGATTTAATAGTAATACTAGCCACACATATTTTTAATTAAGCCAACACATGCAAATTAACATAAAAGAAATAATTTTTTATTTGATTAATTTGAAAGACATGAATGCATGAGTACAAGTGGTTTATAGTATTTTTAACATGAATGGAAAGAAATGAAATAACACAAGCATGTAATTTCATTTAATCCAACTAAGTCTTAAAGACAATCATATTAAACAAACTCATTCAAGATAAACCAAAGTTTCATAAAGCCATTTTTTTTTATCTTTATGTTTGATTTCATTTAAGGAATGTGAAAGAGGTTTGCTAATCCTAATCCCATCCCCAATGTGTGAGTTAATTTGGTTTAATGAAGAATAATTAGGTTGAGGTATGAATTAAGTCTATTAATTAACCCTTACCTACATTACCTTAAGCTAATTTACTAAATAATGATGAGCCAATATGAGATGCAACCACATGAAAAGTAAATTGGAAATGCTCCTAAGAAATAAAAGAGGCCTAATACAATTGGCTCATAATTAATAATTAATTAAGCTTAAGGAGCTCACTTAACTACTTTAATGGTTTTCTCACACATATGAGCTAACCATAATTTTATTAGCTCTCTCTTTAGGTTATTGAACACCCAAAGAGCTACACAAGATGTACTAAACAAATTTAGGTTGTGGATGAATGGAATTTAAATTAATTTCATTAAGCCTTTGATTAATTAATTAAATTCTTTGATTATGTTTTGATTAGAATGATAAAATTAACTTAGGAAAAGGGATGAAGGAAGAGGACTCAATCCTACTCCTAAGTCTTTGAAAGAATTAGGTTCCCTCTTGTTTTAATTGGTTAATTAAATGGCTAAACAAATGAAGAGGCTTTATGAAATTGTTATAAGGAATGAACTCAAACCACTTCCCTAAGACTTCCCACTATTGATAGAGGATAATGAGCTTAATTAATTAATTAAACCACTATTAATTTGCTTAATTATCACTAATTAAGGTTAGAGACTAATTAAAGCTTAATCCATTGATTTTCCTAATTAACTATCCAATAAATTCCAAGAAAAATATGGGAGACAGAGATTATCCCCCTAAATATCTCTAAAAAAGTTGAAATTAATTGGCCAACTAAATAGAGAGTAATTAACCTAATTAATTTTTAATTAAACCTTAATTAAGTATAAATTACTATTCTAAATTAATTAATCATAATTTTAATGGGTTCTACTCTAAAATACCTTCAAAATGAGCTCTTATTTATATTTTTTGGATTTTTCTAGGATTATTTATGATTTTAGAGAGATTCAGCCTTAAAAATTAATTAAAACAACCCTAATTAACCCTAAATCCAAAGCATTCACGACGCCGACGCGCTTTCCACGTGGCACAATGGGATTGGATATTTAAGTTGTCACATCGGGATGTTGACTCATATTACGGTGGATGCGCTTTCCCATGGAGCATCCGATCTAAGATCGGACGGCCGCAATCAGACTCTACAGTAAAGGTGAGAAAAGAGAAGATCTAAGCGTGATCTAATCTGAGTCATTTGTTCCAATCATGTAGAACGGACTGCTCATGATCTATCTTCTATGAGCAACGGATGATGGAGCCACTCCGCCATGGATCACTCGATCTGAGCTCACCTGAGCTCAGATCCACTCCAAACTCAACCCACACCTTCGCGCGAAGAATCCACATGGATCCAACGGCTAGGATGGGTTCAAATGCAACTTCTCTTTGAAAAGGACCAACCAATTTCCATACAAGGCTTAATTTTGGGAAATTACCTCGTCGGAGTTTGAGACTGGTGGTTCCAATGATTGGGGAAGCTTCATTTGGTGGAAATGAAGCCCTGTTGAGCCGCACGAGCTTTCATTTGAGGTGGATTACTCGGTCGACCAAAGTCCTTCTATTTGGCTATCGGTCTTGGTCAAACTCCTATCTCCGGTGGCTTCGAAGCTTAGGAAACAATTCATTTAGCTTCGATTGGATATGGTGAAGGTGTGGGTAAAAGGAATTAGGGTTTGATTGAGTAGAGAGGGAGTATTGATCGAAAGAAGGTTGCCATATTTTAGTTTCACTCACATAGAATAAATTCGATCGAGGGAGGCTTCAGGAATGCTTGAAAATGCTCTAAGGAGTTTCGAAATGTCTTAGGGAACTCTCACAATGTGAATCGTATCCATTCCCACTCGAATTGGGGGAGTTTACCACAAAATCTTGCGTGAATGACGGACGGGATGGGTTCACTTGTTTCGGCCGATAGGGCACCGGAGAGGTCATGTCCAACTCCACGTGGATCGACTTGAGTGGAGGGAGCTTGTGGTGTTTATTTTTGGGATATGGGACACCATGTAGATCTTAGGGGATACTTATTGAAGTGATCGGGTACGATATTAAGGAATGATGTACTATCTCGAAAGATAAAAATCACCACTATATAATGAACCTAATCATCAAATAAGGACTCCTAAGGCATGATGGGTCTTCGAATATACCATAGATCTTTCCCCTACTTTACATGGAAAAGTAAAATAGGGTATATTTTAAGCTGGGTTCATTAATTTTCCTATGGAGGTAAGCCCAATAGTTAATTACATCCTAAGGAATGAGAATTCCTTAAGAATACTCTTGATTAAAGTAGACAATTAGGGTCTCCAAAGATTTCAAGGTTAAGACTATCAAAGGATTGGCTATTTTAGAAAATCAAATGGGATAGATCAAGGAGAAGACTTATTTTTGGAATCTAAAGGAAAAAGTAGGAAATGCTCATGATACTAGGAAGCCTAGTTAGCATTCCAATCTACCTTATAGTTTGGTTTATATTTTTGAAATTGAAGAGAGTTGATTATTTGAGTTGACATTTTATTAGATTACTAGGGCTTATAATTTCACAACATAAGATTGTGAAAATGCCTAAGAGGTGAGGATTTATGCTTGTAGCCCGAAGGAAACAACTACCTCAGATTCCTAAATTAAGGAGCCTTGATACAAAACCAAGGCACGGTCTAAATCTAAGGAGAAAATGGGTATATGGTTTACCTCCATAAGAGAGAATAAACCACCTGGACTTATCGCCTCTGATGCCTCTCCTCCTACGCTTTAAATCCATGTAAGCAAATCTTATATTTTGCAAGATGGCTAGGCTGTTGTTCATTTAGAAAGGAAACTAAGTCCTTAGACTCACTCCCTAAGAGACTAGAGTATGAGTGGTATGAATCCATGACTTAATCTAATACAGATTTTATTAAATTTATTTGATTCTTTTGGACTTTTTATTTTGACTTAGGCTATGGGATTTTATATGCCTAAATGCATGAGATTTTGATTATGGGCCAAATCAAGAGAGAAATGGGTGTCTTCCACCAAAGGCTCTCATAGGTTAATCCTTGATTCTCTGGCAAGGATGGAATCCCCTCTTAATAAGAGTGAAAGAATATGACATGCATGATATTATACATTCATCCATCCAGCTAAGGGGTTACTAAAAATTTTATTATCTTGATTTAATTACTAGGCTTTTATGTGAGGTTATGTGTTATTTTAAAATTTTAGTTATGAGTTGTTAATTGGGATAGAAAATTAATTTTATCCTAATAGCCTACCGCATCCAGGCCACACATTCAAGCATCAATCATAAAAAAATAATGAAAAATATGTTGTTCTAATGCGCAATCTAAACACAACATCAAACAATTTTATAGATTATCATAAATGAATAAAAGGCCAGTGCGGTTGGGTTCCACTATACACCTTGAAAAGAGAAAAAAAGATGGGTAGCTGAGCTCTATCCTTATACAACCCGGATTACAAAAATAATATATATGCTATGGGGGTCTTCTTCTCATCATTGCTTCATTCTCTTTCTTTTGATTTGATTTGCTCCAAGGAATCATAGGGTGCCCCAGGGACTAAGCCTCATCCTAATCCCCGATAGCATTAATCCTAATTCCTAATGCAAAATTATATCAAAAATAGGAAATATAAATTTAGCTACACTTGCAAAATAAATATTAGCTAAACACACCATATAACCTAAGCAGTTATATGAATAATTTAGACTTAGCACCCACACATGGGTAACCAAGCCCACTTGTCCTAATATGGGTTACGCTTAAGAGTTAAGCAATCTGCACAACAAAAGCATTTATATTTTTATTACAACGGCCCCTTAAGCACAACCCCTGTAGAAAACATGATTAGGCTAATAACGACCTAACATCCAGTCTACAAAACATACACCTTAACATCCAGTCTAAAATATTACATCACAAAATAAAACACAACATCATACATACAACGCCCTAACTTAGCACTAGAAGTGGTGATTTAGTATTCTAATGTGTGTGTTTAAGGCTTGTGTAGCAAGACTTTACTAGGCTTTTTTTAGTTTAAGTTTCAATTTAGAGTTTGAATTTAAATTTTACCTTTAGGTGATTTCAATTTAAATGATTTAATGATTTACTTTTCACTTTTATTTCAATTTTATTTGGTTGAAGTGATGTTTAGATTCTCAAGAATGAAGAGTAGGATGAATTCCATCTATAGATAGAGCTCACCCTATTTTACATCCTAATTTTGAAAGAATCTAACTAAGGTCCTTAAGTATCTTAATTAGCCCATTTGAATTTATGTAATTTATTCGATTTGATTTATTTGATTTGATTTAGAATTCAAGTTTGTTTAAGTATTTGATTGATTGATTTTAGATTAGAAGTTTTAGTTTAATTACATCTTGATAATTCAATATCCTTAATATCTAGTGAAGTTTAAGTTTGTTTAAGTTCATGTGTTTTTGATTGATTAATTTTAGATTAGATGTTTCGATTTAATTGAATCTTGATAATTCAATATCCTTTTGAATTAATATTTAACTCTTTTCTTTGATCATGGTTGTGTGATTTAACTTTATATTTATTTAATTTGATTGTGGTTCATTTATTTGTAGTTTGATCGAATTAGATTAATTGAGATTTTATTTTGATTTTAATTGGATTTGATTCTTTGTAATTAGGATTTTATTTTTAATCACATCATTAGTCATGTTCATCAAAGTTTGGTTTGTATTTTGATTTCATATTGGATAGTTGATTTATCTTATTTAAGTAGGTTGGAAGAGATTTGATTTGATTGTATATTAAATTGATGAGAGTCTTTCTTAATTTAGTTTAATCTGATTTAATTTGATTTGATTAGCTTTATTGTTCTATGAGTTTGCTTAGGTTCAATGTGATTATATGATTAGTTTGATTAAGTAGTGTATTTATATTAATTATAAAGGTTTATTTAATTTTCAATTTGGTTTCATATTTGTTTAAACTAATGATATAATTAATGACTTAATGGTTTAGGTTTAATTTAAGTTTTGGTTAGTATTTAATTATATTTTGATTGATTAAACTTAAGTTTAATGTGATTAATTTGATTAAATTAATTAGTTTGTTTTAAGAGGTGTAATTAATTTAAATTAAATAAAGATTTAATTTTAATTTGATTTCATATTTATTTGGGTTAATGATGCAATTAGTGAGTTAATGATTTGAGTTTAAATTAGGATTTGAGTTTAAATTAGGATTTGATTAGCATTTAATTAAATTTTATGTTTAATTAATCTTAAGTTTAATATGATTAATTTAATTGACTTAAATTATTAATAAAACAAATTAACTAGAATTAAGTTTTTGATTTGTATTAATTTTAATCTGATTTATAAAATTAATTTAATTATTAAGAAGATGGATTAATTTATTAAGTTTGCATTAAGATGTTTGATTAATTAAGTTTGATTAAGGTCACCAAAATAAGATTAATTAAGAGTTTGTTTAAGTAGATTAATGAATTGACAATTTAGGTTTAATTTAGATTAGTGTTTTTGCATCTTAATTATATTTTGATTAAGTTTAGGTTTAATTTGATTAACTTAATTAGTTTACTTGGGTGTGATTATTAAATTTAATTAGTGATTTAAGCTTAATTTTAGAGTTAGTTGTAATGTGACTTATTTAAATTAATTTCATTAATTAAGGTGATGGATTAATTTATTAAGTTTACATTAATTAGATATTTGATTAATTAAGTTTGATTTTTGTTTAATCAGAGATTAATGACTTAATTTTTCACATGTGAGTGATTTGGTTTAGTTAAGTGTTTTCCTTAAGTTTGATTTGATGAAAGGATTATTGTTATTACCATCATTGTTATTAAGTGAATTAATTGTTTGTTTCATTTCAATTAAGTTTGATTATTTATGATTAGAGTTTTATTTGATTTGATTCATTTATTATGTTTGTTTGATTTCATTAACATGTTTGATTTAGTTATTAGGTTGAAATATTTAATGGTTAATTAATTATCTTATTCCAAATGGATGTGATTTAATCATATGTTAATTAAGTTTACTTTAATTTTATTTGGTTTAATTTGATTAGTATCAAATGATTAAAGTTTCCTAAATTTGTTGGGTTTTGAGTTTGATTTAAGATTTAATCATTTAATTGAGTTTTATTAACTTAAATAGGTTTAATCATATTTAATTTTCTCTAAGAATGATATTTCTTTATTTGAGATTTGATTGATTGCTTAAGTGCTATTTCATTTATTTTGATTTAATATTTAAATTATTTTTATATTATATTTAAATTAACTTTTAATTGATTAAACTCTAAATCTTAAGTGTTTGTTTGGGGTTCATTAAGATTCGAAGATCACATTATTTTCTTAAGAGTCTAGATGTCAATTGAAGTGATTTAAGCCATTTTGAAGATTTTTATAAATTTTTTGAATTTTATTTAATTTATTTTATTAAAATGGATAATCTAAACTTTAAAATTTAATTTCTCTTCAAGTCCTTTTAATTGAAATTTTATGGTAGGTGTGTTTTAACTTTAGTTTCAATCTTTGAAAATTTCAACTTAATCGTATATTTTTGGTTTAATTAATGAATATGATTTTCTAAAACTCAAATTAAGCTCACAATACTTGAAATTTGGGATTTTGGGTTTGTTGGATTCTCTCAAAGATGAATCCAAATTTGTTTTAATTTAAATTTTATTATTTTATTATTATTATTATTTATTATTATTTATTTTAAAAAAAAAAATCACGGTTTGGGCGAGAGAAGAGACAACGACCCGGCTCATGGACCGATCCGATCCAGAGATCGGATCGGATCATGATCGAGCCGGATCGCGAGATGGCCGATCGTCGTCACCGAACTTCGTGATGACGTCGATGCATCCGCGTCACGTGAAGGCTGCGTGATCACGTCGATCCATGATCCGACGCGGGATGGACGGTGAGCGATGGTGAATAGTATTTTCAGGGGTATTTTTGAAAAAAAGATGGGTTTCTAAGCTAAAACTTGTCCAAATGGACCCCATTTTTCGATTCGAAAAATCTATTTCTAATTGGGATGATTTAAAGTAAAATGGTGGATTATCTAGAAATTCTAAAAGAAAATTAATACAAAAATGAAATCTAAGGTCATCTGGTTTGATGAAATTTACCTCATAGGATGATTTTTTGTGCGGTGAAGATCGAACGAACTCTAGGTATGTGAGGAAGCTTTGGGTGATCTTTAGCCCTTGCCTCCCTTGAATGTCTTCTCGATGTCTACCATCAGGAAGAGCAATTACTTGTATTTTTTGAGCTCAAAAATGGCTCAAAGAGTGGGGGGTTCCTTTTTTACTTTGGGGAGCTTTTGGGGGCTGAATGGTGGTGGGAGAAGAGATCTAAAGCCTCATCTCCCCTCCTTTTAATAATATATTATTGTCATCTTGTTGGGGTGGTTGGGATGGATGATGGATTGATTGAGGACTTTGGATTTTTATCCAAAGTCCTCTTTCTCTCATATGATCGATTTATTCAATGCAATATGTTGGGGATGAGTTAAGTGCATGTGATGAGAATTAAATGAGGTTGGGTGGAATCTATGTGGGGAGGATTCATGAGGGGTTTAAATGGGTTGGGTTTTGTTTTGGCTGATCCCAAATGGGTTTGGGTCAGTTTGATCAACCAATGGGTTTTGGCTTGGTTTTAGATTTGGCCCAATTTGGGTCATATGGGTCATTTTGGGTCAAATTGACCCATTTGACCAAAATTGGCCAAATTAGCTTGGTTATGGGTTGATTCATGTTATTGGCTAGTGAAGATGAATGTGGTCTTTGGTTTGAATTAATTTGGATTTTATTTGCCAAATTGACCCTTTAGGCCAATTTGGGCTAGTCAAGTTGACCAATTGGGCTCGATTGATCAAATTATTTAATTATGGCTTTGGTCAAGTTCAATAATCAATTTGGAATGAACTTGAGCCATTGGTTTGCAATCAATTTGGGTTAGATCATGATTTGACCCGATTTGGTCCTTTAGGCCAATTTGGGTCAATTTGGATCAAATGGCCAATTGGGCTTGGTTTGGCCCAATTGATTGCAATTGATCATCCTAGGGTGATCAACAATCATGGTGGAATATTTTGGTGAGCTTGGTTCAATTTGGGTTGGATTAGAAGTTAGCTCAAATGAGTCTTTTAGGTCACTTTGGGTCAAGTGGACCTAAGTGGGTCAATTGGTTTGGTTTTGGTTTGATTCGAGTTTAGTTGAACTTATATATGAGCCCTAGATTGGAATATAAATTCAACAATAATCAATTTGGAGTCTAAGGTATTTTGGCTCATTTGAAATTTTCAAGTCAAAAGGGCTAGGTTGGGTTTGACTTGGGTTGGTTTCGATTTGATTTGATGATTGTAGGTTTCATTTATATTTAGGTATAATTGAATGAATGATTGATTCAAGAAAATTCATTGGTTTTGACTTGATGGAGAATTTGGCTAAGTCAAAGAATTGGCTTAAAGGGTTTAGATTGAGTTTGGATTTGATTTTGATATAGTTTTGGTCATTTGAATTTGGATTTCATTTATATTTGTGAATATAAATGAAAATAATTGATTTATAAAGAGATCAATTGAGTTTGATTTGATTTAAGAGTTTTGGCTAGCTTATGAATGTGGTTCATTAAGGTTTGATTTTGAGTTTCAATCCTTTGGAGTCAAATTTTAAAATTTGATTTGGAATTTGAATTTGAATTTGAGTTTAAGATTTGGTTTGAGAATTGAGTCTGCATTTGATTTCAGAAAGTGTATCTAGATTGGGTTTAGGCTATGGAATAGGTAATTTCTTTAAATCCTAAGGCATAACCTAATCTTATGATTAACACTTCTAAGTCTCTAGGCTTAGGTTAAGTGTTCACCTAATCACTAGTGTCTTATGACTAAAAATCTTAGATCTAAAGTCCTAAGTCTAAGAGAGGAGGTTAAGAGCTCACTCCAAAGTGAGGTCAACAAAGGACCCCCAATAGGTGTGGTGTGTGACAAGGCACATATGCTGGCGTTGACCAAATGATCAACAACATCGAAGATTGCAACAACAAGTGATTCTATACCCAAAGGTAGATAGAATCATGATCTTAGTGCAATGCTCTCTCTTTATGCCAAGGGCATAAGAGAGCAAGAATCCACTAGGGATTGAGTACATGAACCTTCCTCTAGAGGAAATAAGTTCAAGTTATCATTGGGGATATGGATGAGTTTGATTGTGAATATGATTTGTTTGGGTGTGTATCCACTAGGGATAAGAATTTGATTGGATTTCTTTGATTTGTATGATTAGACTCCACTAAGGAGGTTGGTTTAATTTGTTATGGCTCCACTAGGGAGAAGGGTTCTAGATTGAGGGCATATTCGCTGGGGATGTGCACTCGATTGAATTTTTTGATTTAGATCTAAGCTCCACTAGAGAGGCTAATTTGATTTGCCTCGGAGAAATTTGGTTTGTTTGATATGTTTAATTTGACTCCACTGGGGAGGTTGGTTTTGAATTTATTTTATTATGGACCCGGTGTGCGATGGACTACAGAAGAACCACAGGGGCCTTGGCTCTTAGATTTATAAGTCAAAGGGGTAGTCTACACTTAAGGGACTATCAACCTAAGGGGTTGCCTTTTCGTGTACGATTATGCTAGGAAGAAAGCATCTTACATCTTCAAAGTAGGAAAAAAGTTGGGGTGATCATTGGATGGACACATCGAACCCTACTAGGCAATTGAGTGTGTGCTAGGGGTCTTACCTCAACTCAAGAGTAGTCTGGATGATTAATTTGATTTATATTGATTTGATTTGAATTGATTTAATTTGGTGTGTTATGTTGTGGACCCTGTGTTGCGATGGAACTAAGAAAGCTATGTTGGCCTTTATCTCAATTTACAATCCAAAGGGGTAGTCTACCACCACAAGGTAGGACTATCCGCTGGGTTGCCTTTTGGTGTGCAATGGCGTACTAGGAAGAAAGCGTAGCTTACATCTTCCAAAGTAGGGATCATTGGGTGATCTGATGTGATGATCAATCGACCTAGGCTATTTGGCGAATGTATTTGTGGATTCATACGACTCAAGAATAATAGAATTCTTTAATTTTAGATGGACCTGTGGTGTGCGATGGATCTACTAAGAAGGAGCTATCGATAGACTATCTTAGGTTTACAAATCCAAAGGGATAGTCTACCGGTCATTAGGTAGAGCTAACCAACCTAAGGGGTTTGGTTTGCAATGGTCAGGAAGGAAGAAAGCGACTCACATCTTAAATAAGGAACCGGGGTGATGCAATCAAATTAGACCGACTAAGGGCGATGGTTTGCAATGATCGTGTTGGAAAGAATGCATAGACTTATATCTTTCAAAGCAAGATGGGGGTAACTGGTTGGACAACAAGTTGAACGACTGGGACTACGAGTGAGCATCGGGGTCTTACCTCAACTCAAGAGTAGTCCGATGATTAATTTGATTTGATTTTAATTTTAATTTATTATATTGTGGACCTGTTGTGCGATGGACGAGAAGGAGCTATCGCCTTGACCTATCTTGATTTACAAGTCCAAAGGGGTAGTCTACCACCCAAAGTGCTATCCAAGGTTGCCTTTGATTGTGCAAGATCTAGAAAGCATACAGACTTACATCTTCAAAGTAGGGATCACCATTGGGGTGATCATTGATGTGATCAATCCGGACCTAGGGTGACTATTTGAGCGAATTCCATTATGGACTCATATCATCAGAATTACTTTAATTTTAGATGGACCATGTTGGTATGCGATGGATCTACTAAGAAGGAGCTAATATCAGCCTAGACCTATCTTAGGTTTACAAATCCAAGGGATAGTCTACATTAGGTAGAACTAACCAACCTAAGGGTGCCTTTTCGTGCAATGGTCAAGTTAGAAGAAAGCGGACTACATCTTCTAAATAAGAACCAGGGTGATGTTGCATAATAAATTGAGACCGACCTAATGTTTAATGTGTGTAATAGACTTATATCTTTCAAAGCAAAGATGACTGGTAACTCATTGGTGGCACAATAAGTTGAACTGAAAGACTAGTGAGTACCAACACAGGATTTATCTCAACTCAGTAGTCGCAATTCTATAGGGAGTTTTGCGACGCCTAAGATAGGATGCCACTTGGGAAAGGGGCCCTTGGGGCTTGAATTCTAATCCACAAATATTTGTTTATTTATTTATTTGTTTATTTTATCATGGACCTGGTTTGTGAGGATCAAGCGAGAAGGAGCTTATATCTAGACATCTCGATTTGAACCAAGGAGAATCTCCCCAAATTCTCCAACCATAGGGGTGCTAGGAAAGGGGCCAATCCAAAAGTAACCCGGGTAGTGTCTAAATGGGGTCTCAAAGGACGTGATCCAAATAGAATGCATGAGGGGGGGGGCCAAAGGCTTTGATCCAACACGAGAAAATGACATGGTATATCATAGGTATTGGGTGGCCAACTCATGGAGAAAGTGGGGACATCAAGAGTGGTGTACCCGGGTGAGTCATTCTCGAGAACATCAACCAACTGGTACGTTTGCTAACTCTCTAGAAAAGAAGGCGTGTAGGAACATCTCTCTAAAGCACCGGGGATAGTCTACTCTTGGTGCCATCCGACCTAGGGCGACTACTTGAGTGAATGTGGGACTTATATCAACTCAAAGCGTCAAGAGGAAAGGAGCCTCTGGGACTTACCTAAACCTCAAATATATTTGACCTAGTTAGATCATGATTAGTTCAAGAGAAAGCAGGGGACTCACATCTTCTTAAGATCAACCATGAGGTAGCTAGCTGAGCAAGAAGACTACAAATTAAAGGCTCATCGTTGCAATGGTCAAATTAGAAGAAAGTGGGGACTCACATCCTCCAACAAATGACCACTGGGTGATGGGTTTCTTTGGGCAACGATTGAACTTGAAGAGCGACTAATGAGTGAGTGCCACGGGGCTTGCTCTCACATCAATAATGAAAGAAAGATATGTGTGTTTGTGCTTGATATGAAGGAATAGGATGCCGGGGAGGTCTTACACCTAAACCTCGGGAAACTTCGACTAGTTAGAGTATGGTGGCTAGTTCAAGAAAAAGCGTTGGGACTCACATCTTCTTAAATAAAATAACATAAGGTAGTTCGCAGATACTAAACTGACAAGGCTCATAGGTGTGCAATGGTCAAAAGGAGCCGGACTCACATCCTCAATAAGTGACCATTGGGTGATTTGCTTTGGGCAATAATCGAACCCGACATCATGAGTGAGGCCACTGGGCTTGCTCTCACATCAAAATAGGAATAAAAGATATATGTTTGTTGTGTTTGATATGAAGGAATGATACTAGGGACTCTTACACCTACCTAAATATATCGTGATGGATTCACAAGCAAAAGATATTTCTAACGAAGAAATGAAATTTGAGATGAAAGAAATTTTATTGATAATTATTTTCAAACAAGATTTATGGATAGTATTTCTTTAAGTAGAGCCCATTGATTGGAAGCATCGGGCTCTCTCCTTTATAATTTATGAGTTGGTAAGACCCTCCTTGGTAGGCCTTCTCTATGGCATAGGGCCTTCCCAAGTGGGTTCAAACTTGCCTATCTTTTGAGCAACAATTGGTCTCTTAGAACTAAAATAAGCTCTCCTACTTGAAAAGCTCTAGGACCAACTTGTTATGAGCTTGAATCATCTTGGCTTGTATAACTTCGAGGTTTTGGCATGCATAGGCATCTCTCCTCAAACCTTTGAGCTCTTCCAATCACTTGGCATTATTCCATTGTGATTTTTACCCATTATCCTTAGTGATGGGAGTTGGACTTCTGGTAGAGCGACTTTACCCACATTAAGGAGAATGGGGTAGATTGAGTTGGAGTTACTATGTATGTATGGTAGGTATAAGCTTCAACTAATCATGCCATCATCATTTATTATCATCTAGTGTCTTCTTGATGAATGAGGGTTTTGTTGAAGGCTTCGCTAACCCATTTGCCCTTGGTAGTAGATGGTAGAATATCTCCAATCTATATGTCTCCGAGCAAAGCTGATTTTAGTGCTCTTGAATGCGTACCATTATCGGATATAATTCATCGAGGCACCCCTATATGATATGGTTCTAAAAAGGGCATGTTGAGTTGACCTCTCTAAGTGGGATTGACTCTGCCCACTTGGAAAAGTAGTCGATAGTAGCTAGAATGAATTGATGACCTTTGGAAGAAGGAGGATCATCAACCCAATGTTGGTACACCCCATGAATGAGGAATGTAGGATGTAGAATATTGGGAGGTTGATGTAGGACCACATGTACGACATTGATGGCATCTCTAGCTAGTCATGTAGTCATATCATCGAAGGCCGGTAGTATCTTCTCTTGATCTTGGCTTTCATCTTGGCCGGATTGATGTACATAACCACGTATCATGATCCTGATCGGGTTTCATGTTTGTCACAATGTAACCACATATGATCGGTATAAGGTGCGCCTACAAGAGTATAGGAAAGAGCTCTTGCTTCACGGTGTGTGATTTCTCTTGAGGTAGTTTGCCTACATTTAAATAATCATGAATGGTTGCCTCAATCGGCTCCTTGTCCTTGGTAATGGCAACCTCCCAAGAGAATCTCGATGAGTTCATCAATAAGGGATAAGACTTGTCTATTTTGGACCCTTATTGGAATGGACTCATCTTCGGACATGCCAACTCTTTGAAGCTTGGCTAATGTGCATCTTGTGTTCTGAGAATCTTGTAGATGGTAACCTGGATTTGGGCCAACAACTCCATAGTGTACTTTATGATGGAGCTTAGGCTTTAGAACTTTGTAGGACCCAATGATTTGGTTGATGACTAGCGAGAATCCCAAAGATGTTGATACTCTAGATGCGCGTATAATGACTAACTTATACAATGAGCCTCATATTGACTTCATTGTTGGTGCATGGATTGGATGATGATATGAGAATCTCATCACATCATGGTCGGGTTAGAGAACTATTCCTATCCCTCCTTCCCTGGGATAGTAAGTTATGGTTCTTCTCCTCTTTGAGAGGAAGCTGCACCATCAAAGTACATCTCCAGCGGTGAGCACTAGTATCCCCATGATTTGTTCATGGGAGATCATCATTAAGTGGAGAATCGGCGGAGTGGATGTATAAGAAATCTATAAGTGCTTGTCCTTTTGCATGGAGGGTGAATGTTATATCAAAGCAGACAAAATCATGGACCAACCGCATCATCGAGATAAGTCGACCATGTCATGAGATATGGATTGACTCTAGAGATCAAGTTCACCTTATGAGAAAGCATGCATGTAGTATAGCTTTTGGGATGCAAAGATTTAGGCGTGCTTTTCAATAGGTGGATAGTTTTCTGAGGATTAGATGACAGATAGATAAGCATTCTCCTTCCCTTCATCATTGGTTTGAGCCAACAAAGTGCCAAGAGTCATCTATATATAATATAATATGGCTTGCAGGGATAGGACTAGGGGCGGTGTCATTGATGCTTTGTCTTGAAATCGCGACTTGTCATCCCATTTAAACTTGACATCCTTTTGACAAGTGCAGAATGGTTGGCATCTTCCCGATAAGTTGGAAATGAAGCGTCTTATATACACCTTGGAATGACGAGTTGTGTTAGGCTTTTAGGGGTGGCATTTCTAATATCGCTTTGATCTTTTGGATCAATTTCAATTCCGTGTGATAACAAACCAAGGAATTTTCTAGCTACTCGAATGCACCGGGGTTCATTTTGAGGTTGTATCTTAACCATTCAAAACTACTCTCAAGTCAAAGAGATGGTCTTCCTTTTCTTTACTTTTGACAACAGATCATCGTAGCATTCAACTTGATGATGAATGAGTTCATCGAAGATTCGAGTCATGGCCTGCTGGTATGTGGCACCGGCATTTTAAGGCCAAAAGGCATGACCTTATAACAATATATTCTGGTCGGGGTTCGAAAGGTAGTGTTTCTTTCATCCTCTAGGGCCATCTTAATTTGGTTGTAGCCAGATGACCCATCCATAAAGGAGAATACTACATGAGATGAGGCAATGTCCACCATTAATTCTGGTATAGGAAGTGAGAATTCATCCTTAGAACATGCCTTATTTAGATCCCTAAAATCAACGCATATGTGAATTTGGCCATTCTTTTCTTAAGGATGACAGCCAACCGGTAGGATATTTTTCTTCCCTAATAAAGCCCGACATTGATCAATTTCTTGATTTGAAGTGACTATTGTTCAATGTCTAATCATGCATAGGAGCTTATTTGATAGGGTTAGCATTAGGTTATTATTTGGTTTATGGAATTATATGAGATAGACCGGCATCTCTTCATAACTCCATGCAAAGTAATCCTTAAACTCAATAGCTTCACTAAATCATTGGTTTTTTTTCATTCAATAGATATATGTTGGGCGTGGATCTTCTTTAGGTTCTAGGTTGATTTCTTTGAGCTCATCGATAGTTGATCGATCTCCTCTTCAAACTCGTGCATCCTTGACTTCAAAGTCATTTGGATCATCGAAGTTTCTAAGCACACCTCCTCATATGAGTTAGCATGATTTGAAAAGAACCTATCGATTTCAAATGATTGATGACTAAGAATCCATCATCAATCGACCACTATATCAATCCTAGTCCTAGTCTTGATCGTGAATGTCTACATTTGTTGTCCTATAACCTTTCAAAGTAATTCGACGTGTGTTTAGACCAAGCATGTGGGATTAATCATTTCTTTGCTAAATTAAGAACACAAGGCTAATACCAATCAAAAGGTAATTTATTAAATTTTTATATGAATCATCCTCAAGTTCTACATCGCCTTGACTTGAGGATGATGCTCCAAGAAAGAACTTCTGCACCTTTACATTTGTGGAAGACTTAGGGCTTCCTTAACTACCAAACCCTCAACTTTTTGTGAGGAAAGTGGGGTTAGAGCTAAAGTTCCCAACTGATGCTTCAATGTTTCACATATAGACTTTGATACACTTATGCTTTGCTAAGGAGCCCGATCTTCATTGTTGTCTGGCTTAACTATCACTTGCATGGGGATCTGCTATCTATAAGTGCTAGCTAGTGTACTAATCATATATGACTCATCATCTAAACTAGATTCTAAGTCTATATAGATAGTAGGTGTAGTCCTGGTAGCAGGGACATAACTCATATTGGATGGCCAATAAGGAGGTCTTCCATCTCTATGTATGTCTCCGCCTCCCTCCTCCGCCTGTGGAGGTCGAGTCATCCTACCCATATGTTGAATGGAGTAATGAACTGGGTGGAATCTAATGTTAGCTCTACTTTCTCCTCCAAGTCTATTTCTTGCTCCCTTTTATTTTCTTTTCTCATTTCTTTTTTTTTCTTTTTTTTCTTTTCTTTTCTTTTTTCTTTTCCTTTTCTTTTCTTTTATTTTTGAACTTTCACCAAGTTCACGAGAATAGACTTGTTGATTTTGAGGGAGATAGTAGGTTGCATCTTCATATAGACCTCATGAACGTGAATGGCTTAAGATCTCCTTTGATGCGATTCAATCCCACCCTCATGAACTTCATGCACCGATGTAGAGAGGATGGAACCACATTGTTCTCATATATCACGGCCTCCCAAGCAAAGCATTGAAAGATGTATCCGAGTCTATAATATGAAACTTGGCGTAGTCTTCCAATCATCTACTTCTAATGGAACACTATAGAGCCTAACCCTCTCGCTTGTTCATTGAATCCTCTCAACATCATCTCTTTTGAAAGTTTGGAGATGTCAATCCTTAAGTAAGGAGGTTTTAGACTCATAATATTCACCCATGCACGGTCAACAAGAACTGGATATCTTGTATCTTCCAATATCCACTATAATGTAAAGGGGGCAGTTGTGCTTGGTTATCCCTAGAAGCAAGTCTTCATCATTGAATGTAACTCCTAGAGTGTCCTCTGAACTGCGAGCCTCCTCTCAAGAGCATCCTGGGCTAAGCATATCTCCTGATCAAGAGATTCTCTCATCTCTTTGGATAAGATAAGGGCATATATACTTAACTTAGGGCTAAGATGTGCTAGACGTTGTAGTCAACCTTGGCTTGATCCTCCACAAGCATATCCATGGGTGGAGCATCTTGTGGAGAGGCTATCTGTTCTTTAGAACTAATGATTTGCTTACCCTTATCCCGAGGTGCCACCCTAGGAGGTAACTTTGCCACAAGGTTAACTCGGTGACCTCTTAGAATGATGAATTTGTAGGAAGTTCTATCTTCTTATCGTGTACTACAACTTCACCTATGATCATCGGAGTTGATGACTCCAAATCAATCTCAATGGGTGAACTCAACAATTTAGAATGGAAAATCCATTTCTAAATCAAAGAAGAATGATGAACTAGAGTCATCATTATTATTTTAGACTTGAAGAGTTTTGAGAGGAATAAAATCTAGAGTATGGACAAGATATAAGTGAAAGTTTCTTCATTGATTTCTTCTTAGATGGAGGTACATGATAGAAATCTAATAAAGTGGGAAAGGGGTATAGTGCCCTTGTCCATGACAATGCTCCTATTGGCGTAAGAGGAGCTAGTGGAGGAAGAAGTAAGAAATGGATGGTGGATGGAGTCGACGGTGCTACTATGTTATCTGACAAGTAAGGTAGGTCACCGCTCGACACCTTCTTCAAGTTGTCTTTGGCAACTTGCAAACCTTCCTTGGTGTTGGAGGTTTGAGTTACTTCAAGCACCTGTAAAGAAAGCTTCTTGATCTTAGAGACCACTTTTTTAGAGGTTCGAGATAAGGCAATATCCCAACCTTCTTTTATCTTAAGAGGATCGTAAGTATCCCCAAGAATTACTCTAATAGAACTAGAGTTGTTCTAACAAGTATTCTTGGGATAACAATAGCTCCTGACTTGTAGCTGTGCTCAAGCCAGGCTTTAAAGGTGACACAATCCTCCAAGACATGACTAACCATGCGGTGGTAGGGCAATAATTAAGATCATCACTCTTACCCACATATTTTGGCCTCTTGGGCTCAAGTAATTGAAATTTGGGTTTTTTAAGAGATTCTTAAATATCTTCCTAACTACCTCCCTCTTGAATGAATATGGCTTATTCAATCTATCGATAAGAGTAGGTGGTAATATTTACCAATGGATATAAGTACCTTGAGTATATTATGGAGGAGGTGCTGGTGTGGCGCTATGGTCGATGTCGGTCGAGGTGGTGGTGGAGGAGGTGGCTATGGAGGCTGTTATGCACAAGGTCTCTCATACTGAGCTCTGGCTGGCTACTTTCCTTTGTCTACTGGCACTACTACCCCTGGCTTCTTCTCAAATACTTTCTATGGTTTGAGCTAGAATGATTGATCTTGAAAATGTAACTGTTTGGCTTCTCCTTGTAGGCTAGCCACCTTGTTGATAAACTTCTCAAAGGTTTTGATTGTAAATCCCTTGAGCATGAAAGCAACCAAGCCATGAATATTCTTGAGAAGAATTTTTATAGCATGCTATTCGGACAGCTATGGTTCACATTTCATACTCAAGTTTCACCACCTGAGAATATAATCAACAAGGGACTCATTTGGATTTTGTTGTGCAACAACGAGGTCACCCACCCTTTGCTGGGCTCCAGCAAATCTCTTGATGAAGAGGTTCTCCAACTCAGCAAAAGTCTTCACTGAACCATTGGGTAGTTTAGCGTACCAATCAAATACGATACTTGTCAAACTACTGATGAAGAGACAGAGTAGAAATGCATCACTGCCACTAGCATTGCAACATCCGGCCCTCAAATGTGCTATGTCGGGGTTCTCACTGCCATAAAAAATTTTGAAAGAAGGAGGCACAAAACCCTTAGGATATTGGACACCATCAAATTCCTCCAGGTAGGGTCTACCCTTTGGAACAGATGAGCTATCTCAGGCTTGTGCCAATGCATCCTTCACTTGTTGCTCCACTAACTACTTGATATCTTTTTCTTGCATGGAGGTGCTGTCCACCACCTTACTATGCATGCTACCACAATCTTGTCCATGGGAGATGTACTCTTGGGCTGATCTAGAACATGCAACAACCTAGGGTGGTCTACCTCTAAGGGAGTAGGCTATATTGATGGAGCTTGGCCTTGAAGCGCTAGGGCTGCCGCTAATAAGTCTTTAACTCTTTTCTCCATCTTCCTAATATGCTCATCTCTACCCCTTCGTGAAGGTGTTGGGTTGAATGAGTGTGTCTTCTTCCTCAACTATAACACCCTCTCACTATGCGATCCCTAGGGGAACCCCTAGTCACCATATGAACTCGCAAGTCCTCCAAGAGATCATCCCCATCGGATCAAAATAACCCTAGCATCCTCTTCATCGAGCAATCGCTCATAAGAGTATCGAAAGTGACGATCTCATTTGAAGAGAAGAGCGTCTAGTCGTGCAGGAAAACACTCACCGATTGATGGAGGGCTACACTCACCGGACGTAAATACATCGGGAATTGCTTGCCACTATACTATTATCTCTAAGAAGATTGTGCTCACTAATAGGTATATGCTGATCACTTTCCATTGGTTGAACACTAACGGGAGGATCATCGCATGGACACTACATCTGTCCTCTATCTTCTCGCCATATGCCGCCGCAAGTGGAGACCGCAGTGCTATGATACTGCGGTGACAGACACGGCCTTGGGTCCATTCCTTCTTTTGTAGTGAGGAGGTCGAATAGGAGAGATCAACCTCACCTCAACGGGTGGAGTAGATGGAGTGGGATCCTTGGGCCATAGCCGGATCACCAATGGTGCTGGTCTTTCCCCAAATGGGGGCTTCTGGATCTTGGTTGGAATGGGGATGTCAGGATAGGTGATGATGGTGGTGAGTGGAGCGGCGAGGTACCAATCGACCACTATAGGCCTACTTCCTATAATGAGTAGCCCGAAGGATGATGCTCAACGATCGACCTAGAGGGTGATGATCGGAAAATCCATCGTGAGGCGCCGACGCCGACAAACCTCACATCTCTCCTACTCTCCTCTATGCAGAGCCTCAAGGCTCTCTCCCTTGGAAATGACCACTCTCTCCTGGATAACTGCTGGACTCAGAAGCTCACCCAACTGGCACAAACTATCCTGAGCCCGATGTAGGGCTTCCTATGCTCCCTAGCTATGTGCTAAAATATGCTGGTGGTGGAGGTAGTGCAACAATCCTCCTATAGTCCTCCTCTCCATCTGAGGCTGAGAGGGGGTGAAACCTACTACCACTCAAATGTGGAGAGGTCTCACAAGGAGATCCTTCTTGAGCCACATGGGCAGCAGTGTCCATCTCTCTCTCCACCCTCTTGTGATGCCGCTTGATCTGGCCTTGTTAGCTGTAGGTATGGCAGAAGAGCTAGCACCCACCTCGAATGTGGAGGAGACTATCTCAGAAATCAAGATAGTCTTCCCCTTTGGGGAGTCCAAGGAGGGGGTAGTAGCCCTTGCTAGAGCTGTAGCAGGAGTAACTGACTGACCCAGGGCTGGAACAACTAGCACAAAAATTGATACTGGCATGGTAGCAGGAATAATTGTGGCCTTCCTCTTTAGTGAGCAAACTCAGAATCAGATGGCATATCGAATGGGATAAGTGTCATCTGCCCTGCCACCTCCTCCTTGCTAACTGTGATGAGGGCTGTCCCCTCGCAGGAAATCCTCACCCCCTCAAAACCATGGCCAAAGTAGATGCCCAGTGGAGGAGAGAGAGACTAGCTCACCAGGCTAAGTTTAGGCCAGTGGGGAAGGAAAACACAAGCTTGTTGTGAGCCATACATGTTGACTGAGGACTAGAAGAATTGATTGCACTGAAATCGGCATTGTTGAAATGTAGCTAAGTCAGACACTTGTCTAGATATTCACCTTCAATCATTGATTTCAAGATTTAATTTTGAATTTGAACCCACAATGAACAATCTTAAGGATGTTAAGTGGGGTACATTAAAATTTTAGAGAGATTTTGGATATTGAGGAGAGTCTTTGCCATTTGATTTTGATTTAGAACCCATACTCAACCGATTTAGGTAGGTTGGGCAGGGTTCAAAAATTTGAGGAGAGATTTTTTTGGAGATATTTGTGTTTTGTGCATCTTGTTTAAAAATATTGATAGTTCAAAAGACCTCTACTTAGCAAATTTGTGTATGCTAAGAAGAGGTTGTGATTGTGCGTTTGAAATATTTTTGCTTATGAAGATTTGATTATGTGATATTTTGAAAATGAGGCTTCTTACCTAACAAATTTGGTATGTTAAGAAGATGTCACATGTGTTTGATTTGTGTTTGATGATGAGGCTTTCACTAAACAAATTTGGTATGTTAAGTGAAAGTTAAATGTGATTGTGAGATAAATTTACTTTTCTTCGAATATGGGAGTCCCACTTAACAAATTTGGTATGTTAAGTGAAAACCCCAAATTTGTTTGAGATATATTTGTTTTTCTTTAAGGATGAGACTCTCACTTAACAAATTTGGTATGTTATGTGAAAGTTCAAGTGTGGTTTGACAAAAAAATTGATCCTTACTTAACAAATTTGGTATCAAAATGAGAGATTAACAAATTTAGGTATGTAAAGTGTGTGTTTATGATTTTGAAAATGAAACTTTCACTTAACAAATTTGGTATGTTAAGAAAGTCAAATATGTTATGATTTTGAAAATGAAACTCTCACTTAACAAATTTGGTATGTTAAGTGAAATTTAAATGTGATTTTGAAAATGAAACTCTCACTTAACAAATTTGGTATGTTAAGTGAAAGTCAAATGTGTTTATGATTTTGAAAATGAAACTCACTTAACAAATTTGGTATGTTAAGTGAAAGTCAACGTGTTTATGATTTTGAAAATGAAACTCTCACTTAACAAATTTGGTATTTTAAGTGAAAGTCAAATGTGTTTATGATTTTTTTTTGAAGATGAAACTCTCACTTAATAAATTTGGTATGTTAAGTGAAAGTTCAATATGTTTATGATTTTTGAAAATGAAACACTCATTTAACAAATTTGGTATGCTAAGTGAAAGTCTAATGTGTTTATGATTTTTGAAAATGAAACTCTCACTTACCAAATTTTGTATGTTAAGTGAAAGTCAAATGTGTTTATGATTTTGAAAATGAAACTCTCGCTTAACAAATTTGGTATGTTAAGTGAAAGTCCAATGTGTTTATGATTTTTTGAAAGAAAATGAACTTATTTAACAGACTTAGGTATGTTAAATGGAGTTCATTTTGTTCTTATGATTTTCAAAAAGGGGGTTCTCATTTGATATACTTGGACATGTCAAATGAGCTCCCAATGTGTTTTGAAGTTCAAGACTTTGGCAAGAAGGAGTTTTATCGATAAATGCAAATAGAATTCAATTTGTTCTACCTTCCAAGGGGAACTCCCATTTGACAAATTTGGGTATGTCAAGTGGGGGTTCAAATATGTCTTGACTTCTCTTTGTGTGTATGGTTTATTGCTTTTCGAAAAGAGGGGAAACTTCAACTCTAGCACATATGAAGTATGCTAAGTGGAGCTTCAATTTTATATTATAATTAATTTGAAAATAGAATCTCCATCCAACAAATTTGAGTATGTGGGATGGGGATAACAATTTCCAAAGAAAATGTGCTTTTGAAAAAGATATTACAAATGGTTGATTTTGATTTTGAAAAGAACCTCCTTGTAAAAATCATAGGATTTGTTAAATGAGGTTTGGTTATATGTGTTTTGTGCCTTTTTTTTTGAAAATTTCATATAAATTTTTGTGTAAAGATCTTTTATTATGTGGATTTGAAAAAGTACTTTTGGAAAGACATGTTATTTTGTAGAAGGGTTTTATTTTATTATTATTCATCGGATGAACCTTACCTCACCATGAGGATGATGAAGAGATTCTTAATTTTGGTCATCTCCTTTATTTGATTAATTTTAATTTTCACCTATTGGGGGAACCCAATAAGGATTTTAAGACCTACACGGAGTGAGGTCCTAAAACCTAAAGGATGTTGGTGAGTTTTGCTTAAGGAATAAATAAGCTAAGTGCCAACATAAAGAATGACCATCTCAGGCCTATATAAAATATAAGTCCACTATCGATACTTAGAGACAATAATTATCTATTAAATATGGAGAGAGGAACCTTACCTAGCGGAGTCGCCAAAAAAATCTGTGGTGTTTATTTTTGGGATGTGGGACACCATGCAGATCTTAAAATGATATATCTCGAAAGATAAAAATCACCACCCTATAATGAACCTAATCACCTAATAAGACTCAAGGCATGATGGGTCTTGAATATACGAGATCTTTCCCTACTTACATGAAAAGTAAAGTAGGGTTTATTTTAAGCAGTTCGTTAAATGGAGGTAAGCCCCCATAGTTAATTATATCTTAAGGAATGAGAATTTCATAAGAATACTCTCGATTAAAGTAGACAATTAGGGTCTCCAAAGATTTCAAGGTTAATACTATCAAAGGATTGGCTATTTTAGAAAATCAAATGGGATAGATCAAGGAGAAGACTTATTTTTGGAATCCAAAAGAAAAGAGTAGAAAATGCTCATGATTCTAGGAAGCCTAGTGAGCATTCCAATCTACCTTATAGTTGGGCTTTATATTTTTGAAATTGAAGAGAATTATTTGAGTTGACATTTTATTAGATGCTGGCTTATAATTCACAACATAAGATTGTGGAAATACTTAAGAGGTGAGGATTTATGCTTGTAGCCCAAAGAAACTACCTCATTCTTAAACTAAGGAGCTTGGTACAAAACAGCATGACCTAAATCTAATGCAAAAATGGGTATATGGTTTACCTCCATAAGAGAGAGAATAAACCACCCACGGTGACTTATCGCCTCTGCCTAACTCCTCTATGCTTTAAATCCATGTAGAAAGTCTTATGCTTTGCAAGATGGCTAGGTGTTGTTCATTTAAAAAAGAACTAAGTCCTTAGACTCACTCCCTAAGAGACTAGAGCATGAGTGATATGAATCCATGACTTAATCTAATGCAAATTTTATCAAATTTATTTGATTCTTTTGGACTTTTTATTTTGACTCAAGCTATGGGATTTTGTATGCCTAAATGCATGAGAATTTGATTATGGGCCAAATCAAGAGAGAAAGGGGTGTCTTCCACCAAAGGCTCTCATAGGTTAAGCCTTGATTCTCTGGTAAAGATGGAAGCCCCTCTTAACAATAGTGAAAGAATATGACATGCATGATATTATACATTCATCCATCCAACTAAGAGGTTACTAAAAATTTTATTATCTTGATTTAATTCTTAGGCTTTTATGTGAGGTTATAAGTTATTTTAAAATTTTAGTTATGAGTTGTTAATTGAGGTAGAAGAATTAATTTTATCATAAGAGCCTACCGCATCCAGGCCACACATTCAAGCATCAATCATAAAGAAACTATGAAAAATATGATGTTCTGATGTGCAATCTAAACACAACATCAAACAATTTTATAGATTACCATAAAAGAATAAAAGGCCAGTGCGATCGGGTTCTGTCGTACACCCCAAAAAGAGAAAAAAAGATGGGTAGCCGAACTCTACCCTTATACAACCCGGATTACAAAAATAATATATATGCTATGGGGGTATTCTTTTTCTTCATTTCTTCTCTTCTTTTTTTTTTTTTTTTGATTTGATTTGCTCCAAAGTATCACAGGCACCCTGTGGGACTAAGCCTTCTGGCCACTACTCATCATAATCCCCCATAACACTAATCCTAATTCTTAATGTAAAATTACATTAATAATAGGAAAAGTAAATCTAGCTACACCCACAAAACAAATGTTAGCTAAACACACCATACAACTCAAGCAGTTATATGAATAATTTGGACTTAGCACCCACACAAGGGTAACCAAGCCCACCTGTCCTAACATGGGTTATGCTTAGGGGTTAAGCAACATGCACAATAAAAGCATTTATATTTTATTACAGCTGCTCTTTAAGCACAACCCGCTACAGAAAATATGATTAGGCTAATAACGACCTAACAATATCCAAATGAAATATACACCCTAACATCTAGTCTAAAACATTACATCACAAAATAAAACACAACATTATACATACAACGCCCTAACTTAGCACTTAAAGTGGTGACTTAGTATTATAATGTGTGTGCTTAAGGCTTGTGTAGCAAAACTTTACTACATTTTTTTAGTTTAAGTTTCAATTTAGTGTTTGAATTTAAATTTTACCTTTGGGTGATTTTTAAATGATTTAATGATTTATTTCATTTTAGTTTTATTTGGTTGAAATGATGTTTAGGTTCTCAAGAATGAAGAGTAGGATGAATTCCATCAGACATAACTCACCATTTTTACATCCTAATTCCTAAAATATATCTTAATCCCATATGTAATTTATTCAATTTGATTTATTTGATTTGATTTAGAATTTAGAATTGAGTTTTTTAAGTATTTGATTGATTGATGAAGTTTTAGTTTAATTGCATCTTGATAATTCAATATCCTTAATATCAGTGAAGTTTAAGTTTGTTTAAGTTCATGTGTTTTGGTTGATTAATTTTAGATTAGATGTTCAATTTAATTGAATCTTGATAATTCAATATCCTTTGAATTAATATGTAACTCTTTTCTTTGATCATGGTTATGTGATTTAACTTTATGTTTATTTAATTTATTTATTTGTAGTTGTGTGATTTTAATTGAGATTTTATTTTGATTTTAATTGGGTTTGATTCTTTGTAATTAGGATTTTATTTTTAATCACATTCATTAGTCATGTTCATCAAAGTTTGGTTTGTATTTTGATTTCATACATTGGATAGTTGATTAGTTTATCTTATTTAAGTAGGTTGAAAGAGATTTGATTTGATTGAATATTAAATTGATGAGAGTTTTTCTTAATTTAGTTTAATTTGATTTAATTTGATTTGATTAGCTTTATTGGTCTATGGGTTTGCTTAGGTTCAATGTGATTATGTGATTAGTTTAATTAAGAAGTGTATTTATGTTAAGTATAAAGGTTTGTTTAATTTTCAATTTGGTTTCATATTTATTTAGACTAATGATGTAATTAATGACTTAATGGTTTAGGTTTAATTTAACTTTTGGTTAGTATTTAATTGTGTTTTGATTGATTAAACTTAAGTTTAATGTGATTAATTTGAACTTAATTAGTTTGTTTAAGAGGTGTAATTAATTATTAAATTAAATAAAGATTTGTTTAATTTCTAATTTGATTTCATATTTATTTGTGTTAATGATGCAATTAGTGAGTTAATGATTTGAGTTTAAATTAGGATTTGATTAACATTTAATTGCATTTGATGTTTACTTAAGCTTAAGTTTAATATGATTAATTTAATTGACTTAATTAATTTATTTAATAGGTGTGATTAAATTAATTATTAGATTAATTAAGTTTTTGATTTGGATTAATTTTAATGCGATTTATAAAATTAATTTATGAAGATGATGGATTAATTTATTAAGTAGAATAAGATGTGAATTAAGTTAAAGGAGTTAATTGAGATTAATGAAATGATTTAGGTTTAATTTAGTGATTAGTGTTAATTTCATAATTATGTTTGATTAAGTAGTTTAATTTTATTAATTTGATTATTAATTAGTTTACTGAGGATTATTAAATTTAAGCTTGATTTAAGCTTTAATTTTAGAGTTAGCTTTAATGTGACTTATTTAAATTAATTTGATTAATTAAAGTGATTGATTAATTTATTAAGTTTATATTAATTAGATGTTTGATTAATTAAGTTTGATTAAGGGTAATTCAATTTTTAAAACAATAGATTAATTAAAGATTTGTTTAATTAGAGATTAATGACTTAATTTCGCACATATGAGTGATTTGGTTTAGTTAAGTGTTTTCCTTAAGTTTGATTTGATGAAAGGATTATTGTTATTCCATCATTGTTATTAAGTAAATTAATTGTTGTTTCATTTCTATTAAGTTTGATTATTTATGATTAGAGTTTTAGTTAATTTGATTCATTTATTATGTTTGTTTGATTTCATTAACATGTTTCATTTAGTTATTAGGTTGAAATATTTAATGGATAATTATCTTATTCCAAATGGATGTGATTTAATCATATGTTAATTAAGTTTACTTTAATTTTATTTGGTTTAATTGATTAGTATCAAATGATTAAAGTTTCCTAAATTTGTTGGGTTTTGAGTTTGATTTAAGATTTAATCATTTAATTGAGTTTTATTAACTTAAATAGGTTTAATCATATTTAATTTAATTTTCTCTAAAAATTATATTTCTCTGATTTGAGATTTGATTGACGATTGCTTAAGTGCAATTTAATTTATGATTTTGATTTAATATTTAAATTATTTTTAGATTATATTTTAATTAACTTTTTAATTGATTACACTCTAATCTTTAGTGTTTTTTTGGGGTTCATCAAGATTCAAAAGATTATATCATTTTCTTAAGAGTTCTAGATGTCAATTGAAGTGATTTAGGCCATTTTTAAGATTTTTTGTACATTTCTGAATTTTTATTTAATTTATTTTATTAAAATAGAAAATTTGAACTTCAAAAATTTAATTTCTCCCAATCGAGAAGTCCTTTTAATTTGAAATTTTTATGGTAGGTGTGTTTTAATTTTAGTTTCAATCTGAAAATCAAAACTTAATCTGACGTATATTTTTGTTTAATTAATGGAATATGATTTTCACTAAAACTCAAATTACGCTTGCAGTGAAATTTAGGGATTTTGGGTTTGTTGGATTCCTCTCGGAAAGAAGAATCCAACGATCCCTTCTTTGTAATTTTTGGTTAAGTAATTTATCTTCTATGAATATTTGAAATTTCAGGTGATTTAAATTATTATTATTATTATTATTATTATTATTATTATTATTATTATTATTATTATTATATATAAAGGAAATACACGCGGTTTGGGCGGGACGAGACAACGACCTACGGCTCACTCTAGACCGTCCGATCACAAATGGGCGGTCAGATCAATCGCGATCAGGCGAGATCGGCGATGATCGCCGATCGGCGTCCGATCGCGATCACGAGGCGGATCGTGTGATCCATGATCCATGTCGATCCATGAACCCAGGATCGGATGGTGGTTGGGAGCCGCCGATGGTGAATAGTGTTTTCAAGGGTATTTTTGAAAAAAATGAGAGTTTTTAAGCCAAAACTTGTCCAAATAGACCTATTTTTGCGTTAGTTTGCACTGAGAAAAAAATATATTTCCTAATTGGGATGATTTAAAGTAAAAATACTGGATTATCCAAGAGAAATTTCTAAAATTTTCATAAATTTAATACCAAATGTGTGTCTATGATTTGACAAAATTTACCTCGCCGGGGATGATTTTCAGTGGCGGTGAAGATCCGGGCGAACTCCTACATATGTGAAGAAGCTTTGGAGTGACCTTTAGCCCTTGCCTCCCTTCGGAACATCTCCTTCTCCGTTGTCTGCTGTCGCCTCGCTAGAAGAGCAATTATTTGTATTTTTGAGCTCAAAAATGGCTCAAAGGAGTGGGGGATGGGTTCCCTTTTGCTTTGGGGAGCTTTTGGGGCTGAATGGTGGTGGGAGCAAGAGATCTAAAGCCTCATCTCCCCTCCTTTTATAATGGCCAAAAATTCAATATTTTTTGAATTTTTTTTGGCTCCAAATTGATTGTCATCTTGTTGGGGTGGTTGGGATGGATGCTAGATTGATTGAGGACTTTGGATTTTTGCTCCAAAGTCCTCTCTTGCTGTCATATGATCATATTTATTCAATGCAAATGTTGGGGATGAGTTAAGTGCATGTGATGGGGGGAATTAAATGAGGTTGGGTGGAATCCTATGTGAGGGAGGATTCATGAGGGGTTTAAATGGGTTGGGTTTATTTTGGGTTGATCCAAAATGGGTTTTTGTTTCAAACATTTGGAGTCAAATTTTAAAATTAGATTTGAAATTTGAATTTGGGTCATATTTGGTTTGAGATTGAGTCAGTTTGATTTGAAAGTGTATCTAGATTGGGTTTAGCATGGGATGGTAATTTAAACCCTAAGGCATAGCCTAATCTTATGATTAACACTTCTAAGTCTCAAAGCTTAGGTTAAGTGTTCACCTAATCACTAGATGTGTCTTATGACTAAGGAAATTTTAGTGTCTAGAAGAGACCTAAGTCCAAAAGTGAGCTCTTCAGAGCTGTGGGAGGCTGCCCAAGGGCTGGTGTGCTTGGGGATGCCATGGTGATGTGGAAGTCAACTTTACTTGTTAATGTGAAGAACCAAGGGAAAGAAGGTTTTTCCAATGGCTCATTGTTTTGGTGGGGCCCACTATGGATTTGGGCTAGTTTGGGGGTAAGTTAGGACTGGTTTTGGTTGGGTTAGGCTAGGTCTTAGGGTCCTATAGGTTAGTTATGGGTGTTTTGGCTTCATATGGTCAAAATAGGCTCATTTGGGTTAGGTTGATCAATTAGTCAAATTGGGTTAAATCAAGACTTTGTTTAGGTTCAAATGATATTTTGAAGAGCTTTGGTTTGAGTGGTTTTGATTAATTTGGCTAGGTTTGATTTTGGCTCATTTGGATTCAAATAGGTCAAATATGTTAAGTTGACCAATTTGACCTATTTGACCAAATTGGGTTGGGTTATGTGATGGTTCATGTTCAATTGGTTAATTAAAAATGTTTGTAGACTTTGGTTTGGTTTAATTTGAAATTAATTTGGATTTTGGCTAATTTGACTCCTTAGGTCAATTTGGCTATTGAAGATTGATTGGATTTGGTCAATTGGGATCAATTTAATTTAGTCAAGTTATAGTAATTTGGAATGAACTTGAACATTGGTTATCAATTTGGATCAAATCATGACTTGATTTTTTTTTTTGGCTTTTAGGTGATTTGTCTCAAGCTCAAATGGATTGGATGGTTTTTTAGATTGATGATTTAATCAGTTTCATTGATCATTGTTTAGATATGGTTTTGGCATATGTAGTTTACTAGTTTGGTTTTGAGCTAAAACTTAGTCAGAAGTTAACTGGTTTTTGATCACCTGAGGTGTTGATGTTAAGTTTAAAATTTAGTTTAAAAAGAGGAAAAAAAAAAGAGACTCAAGAATCTTAGGTAATGTTGGTCAAGTGTAAATGATCAATGGTTAAGTTTTGGTAAGTTTTATGAGCTCACATATGGATTTATGAAAATGTATCAAGTTGCAAAGTTTAGTCAAATGGATTTTGATTCATATCATTTCAAGTCAAAGGTCAACATGGAACTTGGGTTTAGGTTTGGTTTGATATAGTTTTTATATTTGAACAATGATTGAAGGAATGATTGAATCATGAAATCCATGCATTTGGGATTTGTGTATCATTTAGCCAAGTTCAAGAATTTGGCTAAAATGGTTAAAATCGGGAATTTGAATTGATTTGGGTTTGGTTTTGGCCACTTGCATTTATATTTCATTTATATTTGTGTATATAAATGAATATATAAATAATTCATGAGAAAATCACTTGGATTTGGAGTGATTTGGATGCAAATTTGACTAAGTTGAGGGATGTAGGTCAAAAGGTCTTAAGTAGGAAATTGAGTTGGTTTGATTTATTTTTGGTCATTGGAGGATGAGCTTCATTTATATTTGTAAATATACATGAAGGGATGATTGATTTATAAATAAATCAATTGAGTTTGGGTTGATTTGGATTGGGATTTGGCTAACCTTATGGAGGTAGGTCCATATGGCATAAAAAAGGTCTTGATTTAGTTTGATTTTGTTTGAATGGTTTAAATTTAGATTTAATTTATATTTATGAATATAAATGAATGAATGATTGATTTATAAAATTTATGATTTGTTTGAAGGGTGGATAAACATATGAAGGTGGTTCATATGGCTGGAAGGATTTTAGTTTTAATGTAATTTATTTTAATATTTGGAGATTTGATTTGAATTTGATTTGGGATTTAATTTGGGTGAATTTGATATTTGCTAATATTGAGTTGGGGTTGGTTTTGAATTTGGTTAGGGCTACATCATAGATAAAATCAAAAGCTTAGAAGGATTTTGAATTTAATCATGGAATCATTTGATTTGGGATTGATTTATGATCTTAATTTGGTGGGTTTTACTTGTGAAGCAAGGATTGGGTTTAAGAAGAGATAGGGTAGGCAAGTCTTCCAAATTTTTAAGGCTCCTATTAGGTAACCAAGTCTAGGCATAGGTTAAATGTTCTCTAATCACTATAAGTGTCTTAAAACTAAGGAGCTCTTAATACACAAAAGTCTAGATCTATGATGGGAAGTTGATAGCTAAAGTGAGGTCAACAAAGGGCACCTATGTGTGAGTGCTCTTGACTAGGCACACCGCACATATTAGTGTTGACCGAGATGATTAATAACATCCGAAGGATTGCAACCACTAATAGAGATGATCTATTCCTAAACCCGAGATGTAGAATGAATCAATATCTTAATGCAATGCAACTCAACTTATGCCATGGGCATAAGAGAGAAAGGAAGGATCTACTGAGGAATCAAGCTTGTGAACCTTCCACCATGGAAACAGGTTCAAGTTATCCATAGAGGATAAAAGTTTGATTTTGATATAACTTAGGGAGAAAATATCCACTAGGGATGATCCATGAACCTTCCACTAGGGAAGCAGGTTTAGATTACCCACTGGGGGATAGGGATTTAATTTGATTTGTTGACTTTGATTTTTAATGATATTTTATAAAATGGACCCTTGTGTGTGATGGATCCACTAAGAAGGGGCTGTATCACTGACCTATCTTAGATTTATAAATCCAAAGGGATAGTCTAACCACCATAGATCCATCCAAGGGTTGCTTTTCAATGCATGATCAAGGAAGAAAGCTTGTAGACACATCTTCTAAAACAAAAGAACCCTTGGGGTGATCTTGATGGCACAAGAAATCAAACGGTAAGATTGAGCAATGTCGCTATGGACTCATATCGACTAAAGAATAGTCAAAATTAATTTCATTTAAATTTTAAGGTGGACCCTCTTGGTGTGTGATGGATCCACTAAGAAGGGGATAATATTAGCCTAGTCTTATCTTAGATTTACAAATCCAAAGGGATAATCTATCGACCGTGAGGTAGAGCTAACCAACCTAAGGGACGCCTTTCGGTGTGCAATAGTTAAGTTAGGAAGAAAGCTTGTAGACTTACAACTTCCTAAATAAAAAACCACTATGGTGATCGGTTGATAGTGCAACAAATCAAACATGACTAGGCTGTCATGCGATGTCGAAAAGAATGCATGATAGACTTACATCTTCCAAAACAAGATGGTTGGGTGACTCATTGGTGGCACAATGACCTAAGGCGACTCGAGAGTGTAACAGGGGATGTTTCTCAACTCAAAAGATAGGATGCTTACTTGGAAAAAGATACCGTTGGAGGTTTTTCTCTTAATCCAAGCAAAGATATATATATATATATATATATATATATATATATATATATATATATATATATATATATATATATATATATATATATATATATATATATATATATATATTGATATTTATACAAAACAGGTGTATGACCACAGAATGCTTATATCTAGTCTACATCTGAGACTACTTGGACCAAGGGAGAATCTGCATATCTATAAGACAAATTCTCCCACCACAGGGGTGGCTACTAGGAAAGGGGGACTGTCCAATTCAAGAGTAACCAGAGAAGTGTCTAAATGGGCTAAGGATGTGATCCAAATAGAGTGCCCACAAGGGATGCGGGATTTATCCTAAAAGAAAGCCTATAGGTATTGATGGCCAACTCAAGGAAGAAAATAGCTCTTACATATCAAAGTGGTGTATCCCGTGGGTCATCATCGACATGGAGAACAGACCAACTTTGCTCTTTGCAATAATCATCTGGAAAGAAGGCGTGTAGACTTATCTCTAAGCTGATTTTTTGGGATAGTCTATCTTAACTAACCTTTACTGGCTTGATCGATGTTCAATGTACTTAAGAAGAAAGCATACCAGACTTACATCTTCCAAAGTAGGGACCAACCGTTAGGGTGACTTAATGCAAAGGATCAGACTAGGCGACTCAGTAAAGTCACAAAGAAGGGGCTAGACTTGAAGTTAGGAAAGGAATACTGACTTACCTAATCCTCAACTCAACTAAGTTAGTTCACGATGGTCAGTTCAAGAAGAAGGCGTAGCAGGCTTACATCCTCTTGAATGAGGGCAACATGATGGTAATTTACTGATCGTGTGGTAAGGCCTACCATGATAACAAGGCATTTGTCAGTGTACGGTGGTTAAATCAGGAAAGAATGCATAGCAGACTTACATCTTCCTGAATGAGGGACCACTGGGGTGACACCGCATGATACGTCACACCCAGATATTGGTAATGAGTGAGTGTAGCAGGGGGCGTTATCCCACATCAAGGTAGCCCGAGAAAAAAGATATGTATTTGTTTTATATAGTTGAGTGTAGTTTGTGTTGGTGTTATGTTGCTAAAGGGTAGGACATTGCTTGGATTTCTTACACCTACCTTAAACACATCACAAGCAAAGATATTTCTAACCAATATGAAGAGATGGAATTTGAAATGAAAAGAAGTTTTATTGATAATTATTTTCAAACAAGATTTATGGATAATATTTTTTAGAGCATTGATTATGGGGCACTCTCCTTTACAATTTATAAGCTGATACGATCCTCCTTAGTAAGCATTTTCTTAGTAGGCCTTTACAACATCTTACGGACTTCGTGTCTGTCCAAACAACATAGCCACGTGTGATCGAAAGGCAGCCAGTATAAAGTGTCATCCACGAGAGCATATGAGAGAGCTCTTTGCTTCACCTAGTGGGCTAATGATTTCTCTTGAGGTAGTTTCCTTGTATTTAGATAATCCATGAATGGTTTCCTCCAATCTAACTGTTATCCTTTTTGGCAATGGAAACCTCCCCTTCAAGAGAGATTCTATCGATTTCAGTGTCAATAAGGGATATGATTTGTTTACTTTGGACCCTTATTAGTACGGACTCATCTTCCGGACATGTCAGTTCTTTGGCAAGCTTGGCTAATGCATCTGCTACTATATTTTCTCCTCGAAGAATCTTATAGATGCTAATCTCTGGGATTTGGGCCAATAACTCCATGGTATACTTGTGGTAATGATGGAGCTTAGGATTTAAAACTTTGTAGGACCCAATAATTTAGTTGATAACTAATTGAGAATCCCCGAAGATGTTGATACTCTGAACGCATAGACCGGCAATCAAAGCCTCATATTCAGCTTCGTTGTTGGTGCATGAATTGGACTGTTGATGAGAGAATCTTATCACATTGTGGTATAGAGTTAGAATAACTATTCCTGCCCCTGCCATTCCCAGAAGAGTAGATCATGGTTCTTCTCTTTTTTGAAAGGAGGCGCACCATCAAAATACATCTCACACTGTGAATGCTAGGGTCCCCTAAGTTCATGATTTGTTCATCAGGGAGGTCATCACTAAGAGGGGAATCAACAGAAAGTAGGCATGATGCTAAAAAATCTGTTAGTACATGTCCTTTCACCACACAGAGGGGTACGAATGTGATATTGAACTGCGACAAAATCATGGACCAATGCGCCAACCGTCCGAATAACGTCGATCATGTCATGAGATATTGTAGTAGATTGGTCCTATAGATTAGATTCACCTTATAAGAAAGTATGTAATGTCGTAGCTTTTGGGATGCAAAATTTAAGCTAAGAAGTGCTTTTCAATAGGTGGGTAGTTTGCCTCAACAGGGATTAGATGACAACTAAGATAGTAGAGTGCATTCTCTTTCCTTTCATCATTTGTTTGAGCTAACAAAGTGCCAAGGGAGTCATCTAATGTAGTGGTATATAATATAAATGGCCTGCTTGGGATAGGGGCTACTAGAATTGGCGGCGTCATTAGGTAGTGCTTGATATCTTTGAAAGCATGTTGTCACTTGTCATCCCACTTGAACTTAGTGTTCTTTTTGACAAGTGCTAAGAATGGCTGGCATCTTCCTGATAGGCTAGAAATGAAATGTTATAGATACGCCAACCACCCTTGAAATGATCTAAGTTGGGTTAGAATTTTAGGGGGTGGCATTTTTAAAACAGCCTTGATCTTCTCCGGGTCGATTTCTATTCCACGGTGCTAGACAATAAACCAATGAAATTTTCCTGAAGCTACTCCAAATGCACACTTCAAAAGATTCATTTTAAGATTAAATTATCTTAACCATTCAAAAACTACTCTCAAGTTGAATAGATGGTCTTCCTTTCCTTTACTTTTACTATAAGATAATCAACGTAACATTTAACCTAATGATGAATGAGTTCGTCGAAGATCCGAGTCATGGCCTGTTGGTATGAAGCACTAGCATTTTTAAGGTCAAAAGGCATGACCTTATAACAATAGATTCCGATCGGGGTTCAAAAAGCTGTATTTTTCTCATTCTCAAGGGCCATCTTAATTTGGTTGTAGCCAGATGACCCATCTATGAAAGAAAATACTGCATGAGATGAGGAAATGTACACCATCAACTCTGGTATAGGAAATCAAAATTCATCTTTAGGACATGCCTCATTTAGATCCCTAAAATTGACATATATGCAAATTTGGAAATTCTTTTTCTTAACTGGAATGACACTGGCCAACCAAGTGGGAAATTTTTCTTCCCTGATAAAGCCAACATTGTCCAGTTTCTTGATTACAGAAATGACCTATTATTCAATGTCTAATCACATGCATCTATGATCCTCCTTGATAAGGTTAACATTAAGATATATTGTTAGTTTGTGGACTTATACGTCAAGAGATAAACTGGACATTTCTTTATAACTCTATGCAAAGAAGTCCTTAAACTCAGTCAATAGCCTAACTAAGTCATCAATTTCTTCTTCATTCAACAAGGAGCTGATGTATGTAGGGTGTGGATATTCTTTTGTTCTTAGGTTGATTTCGTTTAGTTCATCAATAGTTTATCTGATTTCTTCTTCAAACTCTGGCAGTGCATCTTTGACTTCAAGATCATTCGGGCCATCTGAAGTTTCTAAGCACACCTCATCACATGAGTTAACATGATTTAAAAAAAATCTATCATACTCCAAATGATTGGTGATGACTAGGAAATAGTTGTTGTCATTGACTGGACCCATTATGTCGAATCCTAGTCTTGGTCTTAATTAAGAATATCTGCTTTGGTTGTCCAATAATCTTTCAAAGTAATCTGACTTGTGTTTAGACCAAGTATGTGGGATTAATCCCTTCTTTGCTAAGTTAAGAACACAAGGTAAATACCAATCAAAAGGTAATTTTATTAAATATTTATATGAATTATCTTCAAGTTCTACATTGGCTTCTAACTTGAGGATGATGCTCCCAACAAAAACCTTTTTGTCTTGTCATCTATGGATGACTTGGGGGACTCCTTAACTACCAAATCCTCAACTTTCTGGAAAAAAAAGTGGGGGTTAGAACTAAGGTTCCCAACCGCTTCCTGTCTATTCTGCATAATGATAATTTTGATACATTCATATTTTGCTTGAGGCTGGTCTTCATCATATCTAGCTCAATGTCAACTCAAGGGACTCGAGGAGTTGATTGGTGTGTAACCACATTGACTCATCCTCAATGGATCTAAGTCTATGTGGATGGTGGGTACTCTTGTGAGCTAGAACATACTCAGGTGGCCACCAACAAGGAGGTCTTCCACCTCTAAAACTGCCTCTAGACCTGACTCTTCCTCTACCTGGTGGGGTATGAGTCATCCTACCCATGTGTTCATATGGAAAAACAAATTGTGGCAAAATCTAACATCTAGCTCTACTTCTTTCTTAGTGTATGATTCTCGCTCACTTGCATTTTCATTTTCTTTTCCTTTTTCATTTTTATTTTCTTTTTTCTTTTCTTTTTCTTCTTTTATTTTTGAACATTGACCAAGTTCACGGGAATAGACTTTCTGATTTTGAGGAAGATAGTAGGCAACATCTTTATATATCTCAAACTTCCTAACTGAAAATGGCTTTATGTCTCCTTTGACATAATACTTGATTCCACCTCTTTGGAATTTAATGCACTAATATAAAGAGGATGGAATCATGTTATTTCCATGTATCTAAGGCCTACTGACCAAAGCAATGAAAGATGTATGTAAATCAATTATTTAAAACTTAGCTTCTATCTTCCAATCATCTATCTCTAATGGCAACACTATAAAGCCTAAAGCCCTTTCGCTTTGCTCATTGAATCCTCTCAACATCATCCAATTTTCTTGGAGTTTGGAGCTATCAATCCTCAGGTAGGCAAGGGTCTTTAGACTCATAATATTCACTGATGCACCTAGATCAACTTATACCTTAGAGAGTCTAAATCTGCCCATATCCACTACGATGTAGAGGGGATAGTTATGCTCGGTTGTCCCCAAAAAAGGTCTTTATTGTTGAATGTAACTCCACGAGCTTCTCTTGAATAACATGCCTCCTCTCCAATAGTAGCCAGCTGAGCTAAGCATATTTTTGGATTGAGAAGGGCTTTGATCAATGACTCTCTCATCTCTTTCGATAAGACAAGGGCATCATATATGTTTAGCTTAGCTAGCAACTTTCTCTGGTGAGCAAGGACATTGTAGTAAACTCTTAAGTAGTCCTCCATAAGCATATCCGTAGGAGAAACATCCTGTTAAGGGATTACTTGATCGCTAGAACTAATGATTTACTTACCCTTATCCTGAGATGCTACCCTAGGAGGTAGAACTTTGCCACTATGAAGGTTGACTTTAGTGAATTTATGAGATAGCTTAGTGGAAAGTTCTACCTGTTCATCAAGTTCACCTACAACTTCTCCTATAGGATCATCAGAGTCGAATGACTCCAAATTAATCTTAATGGGCGAACCTGAGTGATTCAAGAATGGATAATCCATTTTCAAATCAGAAGAAGAAGAGTGATCAGAACTATAGTTATTATTAATTATATTTGGAGAGCTATCTATAAGAATAAACTCAAGAAGATCACCAGAAGTGACACAAAGATAAGTAGAATCAGCTTTCTTTATTGATTTCTTAGATTTGGATGAAGGTACAAAATAGAAATTAAGTACATTATGTAGAGTGAGGAATTTGGCACCTCCAGATCAATATGTTCTTGAAGAAGAGGCGGCTAGAGGAAGAGTAAACTATGGAAGGAGTATTGAACTGGTGGTTATGTTACTATCTATCCAGAAAAGTGGAGGTTTTCTCTCTTTGTGGGCTCCTCCTCTTAAGTTGTCTTTAGCAACTTCAAACCTTCCTTGGGTTGGAGGTTTGAGCTTCCTCACACAAGTAATTTTGATCTTAAAATTTTCTTGGAGGTTTGGGATAGGGAGATATCCCAACCTTCTTTATCTTAAGAGGATCATGTATTCCCAAGATTACTCTAAGAACTAGAAGGTTGTTCTAATAGGTATTCCTTGGGGATAATAATCTGACTTGTGTATGCTCGAATCCCCAAAGGTAATGTAATCTTAAGACATTGCCAAACATGCGTGGTAGGGAAATAATTTGGATCATACTCTTGCCCACTTCCTCGGCCTCTTATGCTCCGACTAAATCGAGCTTCTTTATGAGATTCTTAAATATCTTCCTACCTCCCTCTTGAATGAATAGATTTAATCTATATTGGCAAAGTAGGTAAATAGCTACACAGTGGTGTAGAATATTATTGATGATCTTGATGAGGAGATGTTGGTGGCGACCGCTGTGGCAACTGAGGTGGCCGGTATGATGGCCAAGGTGGTGGCAGAGGAGGTGGCATAGGAGGTTGCTAAGCTTGAGGCCTATCTGACTGAACCCGAGTCGGTTGCTTCCCTTTATCAATTGTTGTCACTACCCCAAGATTCTTCTCAAATGCCCTCTAAGGTTTTGCCTTGGTTACCTAGTCCTGGAAAGGCAACTATTTGGCTTCATCTTGTAGACTAGCCACCTTGTTGATTAATTTCTCAAAGATTTTGACTGTAAAACACTTGAGCATGAAAGCAACTGGGCTATGGATGTTCTTCAGGAGAATCTCTATGGCATGTTATTTAGACAGTTGTGGTTCATATTTCATACTCAGGTTTTGTCACCTAAGAATGTAATCAATGAGGGATTCGATGGGGACTTGTGTCGCTACAACAAGATCACCTACAATAACCATTTGATGAGCCCCAACAGATCTCTTGATGAAGAGGTTCTCCAACTCAACAAATGTCTTCACCAAACTGTTGGGAAATTTGACATACTAGTCACAAACTACAACTACTAATAAATAATCTGAAGAAGGGGACTACCTCAGCAATGTGACCATGAAAAGTGCAATGTGTTGGTGAGGGTTCCCACTACCATCAAAGATTTTGAAAGAAAGAGGCACAAAACCCTTAGGATGTTGGACTACATCAAATTCCTTCGTGTAAGGTCTACCCTTTAGAACAGATGAGCCACCTCGGACTTGTGCCCACGCTTCTCTCACATATTGCTCCACCATGTGTTTGATATCATTTTCATGCATGAAGGTACTATCTACCACCTTCGTATGCAAGCTACCACTATCTTCCTATGCAGGAGTGCATCTATGATGATCTGATGTATGTGCCAACTGCCTATCACTCTAGGAGAAGGTGTGAGCTATGGTGTGCAATGCTAAAACCACTGCCATCAACTCCTCAATTTTCTTCCCCATCTTGTCAATATGATCATCTCTCTGTCTAAGCTAGTGGAGGAGGTGTTCAGTTGAATGCATGGCATCATCCTCTTCAACTATAATACCTTCTTGACTTTGTTGGCATCTATGGAGGAAGCTCATAGTATCGACCATGTGGACCTCGGTCGAGTCCTCCAATAGATCATCCTCGGATCAAAAGCGACCTTACCTCAACTTTGTCGAGTAATCACTCCCAAAATCTATTTCTTATCCTCAAAATCTGCTAGAATGTCATTCAAGGCGTCTAACTATCTACACACACTTTCGATCTGAGATGGATATGCTCTTGTAAATACATCTAATATTGCTTGCCACTGGAGTGCTATCTCTAGGAGGACTATGCTCACTTGAAGATATATGCTCATGACTACCCACTATTGGTGTAGTGATGTCTCTGAGATCCGCCATGGGACTGAGCTCTCCCCCTCCCCTACTATGCTCACAGCTGCGGTGGAGGTGGTGGAATGACTATGATGCTCTTGTGTCACCATTTATTCTTCTCCATAATTGAAGTAGAAGGTTGAGAAGGAGAGAATGACCTCACCTCATGCGTGGAGTAGATGAAATGAGACCCTGAGGTTGTAATTGAATCACCTTTCTTCTCCCCATATCTTTTGTGCCTTGACAAGGATGAAACTTGGTGAAGGTGGATGATGAGCAGTGCGATGTGGTGGAGACACCAACTGCCACTTAATAAGAACTCTCCTCCTGTGACTGACTATGCCCGTGAGTATAATATTGTCGATAATGACTCGTAGCACGTGGGAAATCCACAAGAGTGGAGGGGTGCATACCTACTCTCTCTCTCTCTCTCTCTCTATCTACCGGCCTACCACCAGGCCTCTCTATGGTTGATGTTACGCTCCCGGATCAATGAGCTCAAGTCAAAAATGACTAGACTGAGCATCCATGGGCTCTATCTGTGAATAACCATAGCATAGGGCCTCTTCCTCTCCCTAGTCAGTACCTCATAATATGTTGGTAATGGAGGCGATGCTACAATCCTCCTGTAATCCTTCTCTCTCCAGCACGAGAGGGATGGAACTTGACCACTGGTAAGGAAACCTCATAACCTCCTCCTGATATGGGATGCTACCTCTGCCTCTGCAGCTGCTAGCTCATGATGTCACTTGACCTTCTGACTTTTGTTGTGGTACTAAGTATGGGTAAGTCGAGCAGAGTGGGAGCTGGAACCTACCTCGAAGGTAGGGGAGACTATCTTGGAGACCAAGATAGCCTTCCCCTTTGAGGGGACCAATGAGGAGGTGTCAACCCTCATCAGGGCAACATAATGGACAACTGATGGAATAGACAAGGAGAACCACTAACACTAGTGATGCTATCTGAGTTGATCATCTTTGTCGCTCTCACTTTAGGGACCTTCTTTCTCTTGATGGAGGCTTCGAGTCAAGGCATGTCAAAATGATTAAGTGGTGTCCATCCCGCCACCTCCTGCCTATTGATCGTCAAGAGGACTGTCCCCTCACATGTGACTCACAGAGCCTCAAACTCGTGACCAAATTGAATCAGACCCACATTGATCAAGGTGGGCTCGGCCTGATCCAAGGCCAAGTGAAGACCGATCGGGAAGGAGAACACAAACTTCCTAGGATCCATGAGTACTAAGAAAAGGCTGAGGCTAAACTTTGCATTTATTGAAAACTACTGCCTTTTTCCTTGATATTCAACTTCAGACATAAATCCTAGACTTGATTTGGAAATTTGAACCCACACTCAAAAAATTAGTTATGTTAAGTGGGGCTCATTGGAGAGATTTTGATGATGTGAGGAGAGTCTTTGCCATATAATTTTTGATTTAGAACCCATACTCAACCAATTTAAGTGGGTTGGATAAGGTTCAGATACTTGAAAATATTTGTGTTGTTATCTTGTTTAAAAATTTTGATTCTAGAACACTTAACTTAGCAAATTTAAGTATTCTAAGGAAAGGTTATGATTTTGTGTTTAAAAATTTTTGTGAAAAATATTTTCTTGTCATGATTGATTATGTGTGTGATATATGTTGATATGGTTTGAAAATAAGGTTTCTTACTTAACAAATTTGGTATGTTAAGTATATGCCATGTGTGTTTGAAATGTGCTTGTTTGATTTGAAAATGAGGCTCTTAATCAACAGATTTGTATGTTAAAGTGAGAACCAACTATGATTTGATTTGTGTTTTGAGAATGAGGCTCTTAACAAATTTGGTATGTTAAGTCAAAGCTAAATGTATGTCTTGAAAATGAGACCCTCACTTAACAAATTTGGTATGCTAAGTGGAGGTCAAATTTATGTTTTAAAGATGAGACTCTCACTTAACAAATTGGGTATGTTAAGTGAAAGCCAAATTTGTATTTTGAAAATGAGACCCTCACTCACAAATTTGGTATGTTAAGTGGAGGTCAAGTTTATATTTTAAAAATGAGTCTCTCACTTAGCAAATTGGGTATGTTAAATGTATGTTTTGAAAATAGCACCCTCACTTAACAAATTTGGTATGTTAAGTGAAAGCCAATTGTATGTTTTGAAAATGAGACCCTCACTTAACAAATTTGGTATGTTAAGTGGAGGTCAAGTTTATGTTTTGAAAATGAGACTTCATTTAACAAATTGGGTACGTTAAGTGAAAGCCAAATGTATGTTTTGAAAATGAGACCCTCACTTAACAAATTTGGTATGTTAAGTGAAAGCCAAATGTATGTTTGAAATTGAAACCCTCACTTACCAAATTTGGTATGTTAAGTGGAGGTCAAATTCATGTTTTGAAAATGAGACTCTCACTTAACAAATTTGGTATGTTAAGTGAAAGTCAAATGTATGTTTTGAAAATGAGACCCTCACTTAATAAGTTTGGTATGTTAAGTAAAAGCCAAATTTATATTTTGAAAATGAGACTCTCACTTAACAAATTGGGTATGTTAAGTGAAAGCCAAATTTGTATATTGAAAATGAGACCCTCACTTAACAAATTTGGTATGTTAAGTGAAAGCCAAATGTATGTTTCAAAAATGAGACCCTAACTTAACAAAGTTGGTATGTTAAGTGAAAGCCAAATGCATGTTTGAAAATGAGACCCTCACTTAACAAATTTGGTATGTTAAGTGAAAGTCAAAAGCATGTTTTGAAAATGAGACCCTCACTTAACAAATTTGGCATGTTAAGTGGAGGTCAAATTTATGTTTTGAAAATTAGACTCACTTAAAAAATTCGGTATGTTAAGTGAAAGTCAAAGGTATATCATTTTTGAAAGAAGGGAAATATATTTAACAATTTTAGGTATGTTAAATAGAGTTCAATGATATGTCTTGCTCTCAAGTGTGATTTCTTGCTTTTGAAAAGAGAGAAACTTCATGTCGACCTCACTTTTGGGTGTGAGCTCTCAACTTTATCATCATAGATCTAGGACTCTTATAGACACTAAGAGCTCCTTAGTTTTAAGACACTTATAGTGATTAGGTGAACACTTAACCTAAACCTAGAGACTTAGAAGGATTAGCCATAGGAAGAGGTTATGCCTTAGGGATTTAGGAATACTTGCCTACCCTATTGCCTTAAACCCAATCTTTACTTCCTTCTTCCAAACGAAACCTCAAATTCAAATCCAAGATCATAAATCCAATCCCAAATAAAATTATTGAAACCCATGATTAAATTCAAATTTCAAATCCCTTCCTAAGCCTTTTGATTTTTATCTTATGGACTTAGCCTTAACCAAATTCAAATCAACCCTAATTCAATTGATTTTTCTCAAATATCAAATTCAATCTCAAATCAAATCCCAACCCAAATTTCAAATCAAATCCAATTCCAAATGATTGAAACCCGTGATTAAATTCAAACTCTAAAATCCCTTCCTAATCCATATGAATCACCTTCATATGCTTAGCCAAAACTTCCTTCAAACCAAATCAAATTTGGTTGATTTATCTATAAATCAATCATTTCTTCATTTATATTCACAAATATAAATAAAATCTAAATTCAAACCATTCAAACTAAATCAATTCTCTACTTAAGCCCTTTTGACCCACATCCCTCAATTTGGGCAAATTTGCTTCCAAATCACTCCAAACCCATGTAATTTTCTCATAAATCATTTATATCTTCATTTATATTGACAAATATAAATGAAATATAAATCCAAGTGGAAAAAACCAAACCCAAATTAAATCAAATTCCCAATTTTAGTCTTTTTAGCCAAATTCTTGAACTTGGCTAAATGATACCCAAATCAATTCAAAACTCATGGATTTCCTCATGATCCAATCATTCCTTTAATCATTGTTTCAAATATAAACACAAAAAAAAATTATCAAACCAAATCCAAGTCAAACCCTGTCAAGCCTATGTTGACCTCTTCAGACTTGAAATTGTCATATGAACCAAAATTCATATGGCTCCAATCCAATTGCAACTAGATTTATATTTTCATCATAAGTTCATATATGAGTTTAACTAAATTTGGATCAAGGCTTGATCAAGCCAATTGACCCATTTAGGTCCACTTGACCCAAAATGACCTAAAAGACCCCTTTAAGCCAAGTTCTAATCCAACCCAAATTGGATTGAACCAAGCCCATCCAATCCCCATAGTATGATCAAAAATCATCCTAGGGTGATCAACTACCTTGAACTGGGTCAAACCAAGTCTACTTGATCGTTTGACCAAGTCAACCTTTAGCCCAAATAAAATCCAAACTAGCCAAAATCTACCATATACCAAATTTATTGAAACCATTAATTCAAACTAATTCATAATCAATGATTGAACATGATCAAACCCTCAATTGAGCCAAACCAAGTCCAATTGGCCATTTGACCTAAGTTGACCCAAATTGGCCTAAAAAGCTAAAATGGGTCAAATCATGATTTGATCCAAAATGATTGCAACCAATGGCCAAGTTCATTCCAAATAACTTATTGAACTTGACCAAATCCATGATTGACCCCAATTTGACCAATTGGTCAACTTGACCCAACCTAGCCCAAATTGACCTAAAGGGTCAAATTGGCCAAAATCCAAATTATTTCCAAATTAAACCAAACCAATGACTACAATCACTTTCAATTAACCAATTGAACATGAACCAACACTTAACCCAACCCAATTGGGTCAAATTGGTTAAATTGATCAACTTAGCCCATTTGACCTATTTGAATCCAAATGAGCCAAAATCAAACCTAAGTCAAATTAATCAAAACCAATTGAACCAAAACCCTTAAAAATATCATTTGATCCTAACCCAAGTCTTGGTTTGACCCAATTTGATCAATTGGTCAACCCAAACCAACCTAACCTAAATGAGCCTATTTTGACCATATGAAGTCAAATCACCCAAAACTAACCTATGGGACCCTAGGACCTAGCCTAACCCAACCCAAACTAGTTCTAACTCATTCCCAAACTAGCCCAAATCCATGGTGGGCCCCACCCAAGTAATGATCCATTGTACAAACCTTATTTCCATTGGATCTTCACACTAACAAGAAAAGTTGACTTTCCTAACACCATGGCAGCCTCTAAGCACTCAAGTAAGGCTCCACCTGACCCACCTAGCTCACCTAATCCCCCCTAGGTCAGCCAAGGACCAATGGGAGTTGAACTCCTCCTCATACAAGCCAAAACTGAAAAGCCATGGTTTTAAGCCAAGAGACCTTTGCACAACAACCCTTGGGCAGCCTCCCACAGTTCCCTCCACTCAAGTCGAGCCACGTGGAGTTGGACACGACCTCTATGGCACCCTGATGGTGGCTCTTGTAAACAAGTGACCCATCCCATCCATCCTTCACACAGTTTGGGGTATAGTCCCCAATTTGAGGAATTGGAGAATTACCTGAGAGTTCCCTAAAATTTTTTGAAACCCCACAAAGCCTTTCCAAGTTTTCCTGAAGCCTCCCTCGATCGAATTTCTCCTATGCATGTGAAACTAAAATAGGGTAGCCTTCTTCCAATCAATACTCCCTCTCTACTCAATCAAAACTAAATTACTTTTACCCACACCTTCACCAATATCCGATTGAAGCTAAATGAATCATTTTCTAAGTTTCCAAGCCACTGGAGATAGGAATTCTACCAAGACCGATTGCCAAATAGAAGGAGTTTGGTTGACCGAGCAATCCACCTCAAATCAAAGCTCGTGCGGCTCAACAGGACTTCATTTCTACCAAACAAAGCTTCCTCAATCATGGGAACCACCGGTCATAAGCTCTGGTGAGGTAATTTTCCAAAATCAAGCATTGTATAGAAATTGGTTGGTCCTTTTCAAAGAGAAGTTGCATTTGAACCCATCCTAGCCATTGGATCCGTGTGGATCCTTCACGCAAAGGTGTGGGTAGAGTGTGGAGTGGATCTGAGCTCGAGTGAGCTCGGATCGAGTGATCCATGGTAGATGGGCCCTGCCATCTGTCGCTTGTAGAAGATAGATCATGAGCCATATGTTCTGCATTATTAGAAGGAACGACTCTGATTAGATCACGCTTAGATCATCTTTATTTCTCCCTTTTATCATGGGATCTGATCATGGTCATCGAATCTTTGATCATACGGTCCACAGGAAAGTGCATCCACCGAAATTTGAGTCAACATCCCAACTTGATAACTTAAATACCCAATCCCATCATTCTATGTGGAAAGCACATTCCACAATAGCGACCGCGTCACGGGGTTAAATAACTAAAAATCTAATCCATTTAAATAAGGACTCATTTTGAAGATATTTCGGAGTAGAATCCAATAAAGTTATGATTAATTAATTTGGAATAGTAATTTTTACTTAATTAAGATTTAATTTAAAAATTAATTAGCCTAATTACTCTCTGATTAGTTGTCCAATTAATTTCAAATTTTCTAGAGATATTTAGGGGGATGGCCTCTACCTCCCCTATTTTTCTTAGAATTTATTGGATAGTTAATTAGGGAAATCAATGGATAAAACCTTAATTGCTCTCCAACATGAATTAATGATAATTAAGCAAATTAACATTAGTTTAATTAATTAATTAAGCTCATTATCCTATGTTAATAGTGGGAAGTCTTAAGTAAATGGTTTGGGCTCATTCCTCATAACCATTTCATTAAGCCTCTTCATTTATTTCAAGTTAATTAAAAAGCTTAAATAATTAATTAGCCATTCAATTAACCAATTAAATCAAGAGAGAACCTAAATATTTCAGAGCCTAATTGAGTGTTTGAAATGACTTAGGGGTAGGATTGAGACCTCTTCCTTGATCTCTTTTCCTAAGTTAATTTCATCATTCTAATCAAAACATGATAAAAGAATTTAATCAATTAATCAAAGGCTTAATGAAATTAATTTAAAATCCATGCATTCACAACCTAACTTTGTTTAATCCATCTTAGGTAGCTCTTTGGGTGTTCAATAACCTAAAGAGAGAGCTAATAAAATTATGGTTAGCTCATATATATGAGAAAATCATAAAAGTAGTTAAGTGAGCTCCTTAAGCTTAATTAACTATGGTGAAAATTATTTCTTATCTTCATCTATCTTTGAAAATAAATGAAAAAAAAATATTTTACTTGGTTGGACACCACGTAGATCCACAGATATTCTTATTAAGGTGATCAGGTACGACATTGAGGAAGGATGTACTATCTCGAGAGATAGAAGTCACCATCCTATAATGGACCTAATTATCTAATAAGGACTCCTAAGGGCATTGGGTGTTCGAATGTACCAGATATTCTTGTTTTACTTTACATGGAAAAGTAAAATAGTGTTTATTTTAAATCGAGTTCATTAAGTTCCCTATGGAGGGAAACCCCCATAGTTAATTACATCCTAAAGAATGAGATTCTTTATGAATACTCTTGATTATGGTAAATGATCATTATCTCCAAAGATTTCAAAGATGGGACTATCAACAAATTAGTTTATTTTTGGAAGATCAAGTGGGATTGATTAAAATGAGGGAGTTATTATTGAAACTAAAGAGAGATGAGTAGGGGATGCTTATGATACTAGGAAACCTAGTAAGCATCCCAAACAATCCTATGGTAGGGCTTTCTATTTTTGAAATTTGAAGAGGATTATATGTTAGAGTTGAGTTTTTATTAGAAATCTAAGTCTTACAATTCCATAATATGAGATCATGGAGATGCTTAAGAGGTGAGGATTTATTCTTGTAGCCCATAAAGGAAAATAGCAAGCTCGGATCCTGAATCTAGAGAGCTTTGGCGAGGGCCAAAACATGACCTAAATCTAAGGCCAAAATGGGTATATTGCTTACCTCCACAAGAGAGGATAAACCACCTGACTGTTGGACTTACAACCGCCTGGGGGTGGCTGCCAACTAACTCCTCCTACGATTTTAAATATATGTAGGCAAGTCTTATGCTTTTGCAAGATAGCTAAGATGTTGTTTATTTAGAAAAGAGACTAAGTCCTTAAACACACTCCCTAAGTGGCTAGATCATGAAGGGCATGAGTAATGACTTAAATCTAATGCAACTTTTTATTAAGTTTTATTTTAATTTTTGGACAACTTATTTGACACAGGCTATGAGATTCATATGCCTAATACATGAGAAATTGGTTATGGGCCAAAATCAGCAAGAATGAGGTGTGTTTCCACAATATCTCTTAAAGGTCAAGTCATGTTCTCTGGCTAAGGGGTTGCTAAATCTTTTATCTTGATTTATGTGCTAGAATTTAAGCGAGGTTATGAGTTGTTAATTTTCAATTTTGAGTTGATTAGTTAGATAGAAAATTTATTTTCCCTAGGAGCCTAATCGCATCCAGGCCATTCATCAATCAATGAAGAAATTAGAAAAATTATGTCATCTTAATGCATAAGCTAAACAAACAATAAACAATTTTATAATGCTAGCGCAAAGAATAAAAGGTCGATGTGGTCGAGCTCCACCACACAAACTTGAAAAGAAATAAGTAGCCAAGTTCTACCCTTATACAACTCAGATTATAAATGAATAATTATAATTAAAATGAATTCATGTTATGGGGGGTCTTCATTCTTCATTTCTTCATTCTTCATTTATTCATGTTTTAATTGGTTTCTTTCCTTTCTTCCTTTTGGCTTGGTTGGAATGTGATTGCTCCAAAGGCTTCGCATGGTACATAAGACATAGTCTTATGACCAATGTTCACCTCCACTTCTCCATAACATTCACTCCAAATCCTAATTGCAAAAATTACATGAAATGAGAAAAATAAATCTAACTAAAACCTACAAAATAGAGATTAGCTAAACACACCACATATCCCAAGAAATTATATTAATAAATTGGACTTAGCACCTCACACATGGGTAAGCAAGTCCACCTACCTTAATTTAGATTATTCTTAGGGGTATAAGCAACCTGCACAACAATAGAATTTATATTTTTATTACAGTGTCCCTTAAGAATAATCCCCTGCAGAAGACATGATTAAATTAAGACCTTCCTATCATCCAGTCTATGTACATACACCCTAACATCTAGTCTAAAAATATTACATCACAAAACAAAATAGGCATCAAACCATGTATCGCCCTAATATAGAGCTGGAAATGATGACTTAGTCTAATGTGTGTGCCATTTAAGGCTTGTGTGGCATGTCTTAGCTAGGCTTTAAGGTTGGAATTTTTTAAGTGTAAAAGGATTAAACTTAGAGAGTGATTTCATTTTAAGTGATTTAGTTGATTTGTCAATTTTATTTGAAGATTTGATTTGGTTTGAATGAACCTACATTTAATTACTAAGTGTTGTAAAGAGAAGAAAATAGAAGAGAGCTTCTCTTTTGTCCCTACCTTAAGTAATTTCTAAGGTAGATTCATTAATGGTTTTCTTTTAGTGAATGCTTTATTATGTGTTTTAATTAATTCTAAGTTTAGATTTGCTCTAAATAAACCTATTCAATAAGAAAGGCATCTTAGGGATTACTATCACATAACACATAATCATTTATTTCTTTTCAACATGTATATCATATATATGAATGATCTTAAGCATATCTATACATGTAATGCAAAATCTTACCACACTTTAATGATGAATGCAAAGAGATTTTCTTTAAGAAAATTTGGATGTTTCATGAATGCATGATTTTATTAAGTAGAAAAGAGGGATTCTTTTATTCATTGATCAAATACACATTTACATGTATGAAAGACATAACTGAGTACGACACCATTATTTTCTACACCAGTGGTGTAAGGTACAAGACTTACTTGGGGCTCCTTAAAGCCTCACAACCCTGGGATGTCCAGACTAATATACCACTTTCCATAAATAAATGTGCATGTACAAAAAGAAAATAAATGGATGAAAATCATGCAAAGAATCTTTGTTTGATTTGGTTATGCAATTTTCATGTGTAAATGTGAAGATCCTTCTTAAGTAATAATATGGAAATGCATAGGAATAGATTTAAGAAAGTGTTATGCTCTTTTCAAATGAATTATACACTTTGCAAATCCTATACAAGTCCATGTTAAGAGAAGAGAAGGAAAACAACACCAAATACACATCTTGTACTTATAATCATATGCAAGCTTATAAATATTTATAAGTAGCATCACCTCATTTATAATCTTTGATTGATGAGTTTTGAAAATAGTTTTTTATTTAATAATGATAATAGCCATTCATATTCTTACTTTAGCCAAAACATACAATTTGACATAAAAGAAATATTACATTTAATTTGATTTTTTCAGATGACATGAATGCATGATTTCTTGTGGCATACAATATTTAGCATGCTTGAAAAGAAATAAAGTGATGTAAGCATGTAACTTCATTCACCCTAATTAATTCCTAAGGACAATCCTATAAGATAAGGTTATTCAAAGTGAATCGAAATTGCTTAAAGAGACTTTTATTTTTGTTTTGAATTTGATTTGAAAAATGGTTTGTGAGAAAGGGTTTGTTGGTCTTAACCCATTTCCCCCATGTGTGAATTAGTTTAGTTTAATTTAGAATAATTAGATTGATTTTATATATTTTTTAGGTTAAGGTGTAAATTAAATCCATTAATTACCCCTTACCTACACCACTTTAACATAATTAACCAAATAATTATGAGCCAACATATGATATGCAACCACATGGAATTTAAATTAGAAATTTTCCTAAGAGAGAATGGGGCCTAATGCAATTGGCTCACAATCATTGATTGATTAAGCTAAAGGGTTTAATTAAGTACTTTCATAACCATCCTATACATGTGAGATGGATTATAATTTCCTTAAACTTACCTTAGGCTTTTGAACACCTAAAGATCTACCAGAAAAAGATTGATTAATTTCAAATTAGTTTTTAAATTTTGATTGGATTAATTAAGTAGATCATTAGTGGATTAATTCTTAATTAGGTTTGGATTAAGGAAGAAAGGGGGTATAGGGAATAGCTTAGGGAACATATCCCAAACCCATTCCATAAACCTCTTCTTCACTTAAATAATATTTAATTATCTCAATTAAGGAATTAAATCACTATTCATATGCTTAATTACTCTTAATTATATTAATAGGTGATTAAGGGTTCATTAATTAACTTCCCTAATTAACTCATTAATAAATCTCAAGAAAATTAAGAGAGGCATAAGTCATCCCACTGAACATACCCACAAAATTTGGAATTAATTAATGAATTCACTAGGGAGTAATTAAGGTTATTAGATTTTCAATTAAACCTTAATTAAAAAAATCCACTCAAAATCAATTAGATATAATTTTATTGGATTCTCCTCTGAATTATCTTTAAAATGAACTTGAGTTTGCATATTTTTTTTGAATTTTTCTACATGTAGTTATGAATTTATAAAGTTTTTGTGATTAATAGATAATTAAATAAGCTAATTATATAACTAATCCCCATCGGCAGCCACATATGGATTCGCTAACGGGTGTAAGCAGCTTTCCACAGGCCATCCATTCAAGGATCGGATGGCTAGGATCAAACCCGCAGTTATAAAGGATTAAATCAAAGATCTAGCATATTTTAATCAGGGTTGTCCATCCAAAACACACAGGATGGATAGCCCATGATTCATCCCTGCCTATGCCTGTGGGAGATGGAGGTCTTCCATCCTCCATGGCTTGATCTAAGCTCACTTGAGCTCAGATTAGGTTTAGATTCAACCCCCACCATCTAGAAGCATAAGGAAGAACATCCAACAATTGAATTTTAATGGGATTATAATTTCCTCTCACAAAGGACCAAGTATTTTTCAAATTAAGGTCAGTTTTGAGTCATACCTCACCAAGGACTATCACCGATGCTTCCAACAGAGGTGGTAGCTTTGTCTAGTATAGATGAAGCTCTGTTACAAGTTTCAAGGTTCAAATTGAAGTGGATCTCCCAATTGGCATAGGCTCCCTTCAATGGCTTGCCGCTTTGGTCTAGGTCTCCCTTCCCATGTTTGGATGCTTGAGAAATTCTTTGGGTAAGCTCAACTTGCCTCCTTGATGGTGCTTGCAAGAGTAATTGAGGTTCAGTTGAGAATTGAGTGAACTGGAAATTCCTTAGGCCTCCCATGTTTCGACTATGAAGGAAATTTAGAAGGAAAAGTTCAAATGAGCTTATGAATCCTTGGGAAACTTGAAGAAGCTTGCCTTTGATCCTCTGAGCTCAATCGAATGCAAGGAACTTGGTTTGAGTGGAAATGAGGGGGAGTATTCTCCCCTGTTTGGATCAGACGATCAAAGCTTGATCTTCTATTTTTGATCAATTGCTCTGATTGAATGGGTTGTTTAGGTTGTTAGGGATCCCATGTGCTTCGATTTTGGCAGAGGAGTGGAATGGAGGAGGTGCAATTGTGTTAAATGAGTGGGAGGTGATCCAAGTGGAGAATTTTGATTAGAGCGGTCAGTTTAGCCTTGGGTTGGGTCATGGCTTTCCCAAACCTATTGGGTCATGTTCACCACCTACTTTAGTATCCAAATGGTCCACTAGGAGGATGCCAAGTGGCCATGAAAAGGAATTGGCCAAATTCCAAGTGAATTTGGCCATAGGTTACCCTTTTACCTAAGGGTAGAATGGTCATTTGGCCTTGATTTTGATATCTACATATTTGGAATAATTGAAAAATGGGTTGCGCCAATTTTCAATGAATTTGGAGTTTAATTGATATGATTTGAATCAAGTTGACCCATTTAGGTCAAAATGGGTCAACTTGGGTCAAGTTGACCAATTTGACCCATTTGACCCAATTGGGTTAGGTCATGGGTTGGTTTAGGCTTGGTTGATCATTTTCAATGTATTGCAATCTTTGGTTTCAATCAATTTTGGCTTAATTTGATTTCAAGTTGATTTGACCTTTTAGATCAAGTTGGGTTCTTGGACAATTTGGCTAGGTTGGGTCTAGTTGACCAATTGAAGCTTTGGTCAAGTTTAACAAGTGATTTAGAATGAATTTGACCCATTAGTTGTAATCAATTTGGCTTAGATCAAGATTTGACCCATTTTGACTTTTTAAGTCAACTTGAGTCAAGTGGCCAATTTGGCTAGGTTTAGCTCAATTGATGGCTTGATCATCTTCAATCAATGATGATGGATTGGTTTAGATCAATGGTTTCAATCAATTTGGCCTATGGGAGATTTTGGCTAGTTTGGGTTCCATTTGGGCTAAGTGATGACTTCGCCAAAGGCTAGGTTTGACTTGGTTTGACCTAATTTGAGAGATTGATCATCCTAGAATGATTGTTGCTCACAATGTGAGGCTTAGGTGAGCTTAGTTCAATCCAATTTGGGTTGGATTAGAATTTGGCTCAAAAAAGTATTTTAGGTCACTTTGGGTCAAGTGAACCTAAGTGAGTCAATTGGCTTGATCAAGGCTTGATTCAAGTTTGGTTGAACTCACATATGGACTTATGATTGAAATATAAATCTATTTGCAAGTGATTTCGAGTCAAATGGGTTTTGATTCATTTGACAATTTCAAGTTCAAAGGATGAACATGGGTTTGATTTGGGTTAATTTGATTTTGGTTTGATGATTGAAGTTTGTGTTTATATTTGGGCTAGTGATTAAAGTATTGATTGTTTGAAGAGAAAATTCAAAGGTTTGGATTGATTTGAGTTTGATTTGGCTAAGTTCAAGAATTTGACTTGAAAGGGTATAGGTTGGATTTAAGTTATAATTGGGCTTGAGTTTTGGATTTAGTTTTAGTTGTTTGAATTTATATCTCATTTAAATATGTGAATATAAATGAAGATATAAATGGGTTGTAAGAAAATCTTTTGATTCTGAAGTGATTTGGATTTGATTTGAGCTATGTCCATAAGATGAAATCAAAAGGGCTTAGGAAAGATTTTGGATTTGGAATTCAATCATGGGTTTCAATCATTTGGAATTAATTCATGATTTGGATTTGGAATTGATTTGAATTTGAGGTTGATTTGAATTTGAAGTTGATTTGAAAGAAGGAAGTAAGGATTTGGTTCAGGCTAAAGGGTAGGCAAGTTTTCCTAATACCCCTAAGGCATAACCCATTCCTATAGTTAACTCTTCTAAGTCTCTAGGGTTAGGTTAACTGTTCACCTAATCACTAGAAGTATCTTAAGACTAAGAAACTCTTAATATCTAGAGGAGTCCTTATGTTTAGGATGGAGAAGTTCAAAGCTCACACCAAAAGTGAGGTCAACATTAACTATTAATTATGAGCCGATTGCATTATGCCTCTTTCATTTTTTAGGAGCATTGCCAATTTACTTTTCATGTGGTTGCATCTCATATTGGCCCATCATTATTTAGTTAATTAGCTTAAGGTGATGTAAGTAAGGGTTAATTAATGGACTTAATTCATACCTCAACCTAATTAATACATAAATTAACTTAATTATTCTTCCATTAATCAAATTAACTCACACATGGGGATGAGATTAGGATTAGAAAACCTCTTTCACATTTCTTAAATCAAATCAAATATAAAGATCAAAAATGGCTTTAAGAAACTATGATTTATCTTAAATGAGTTTGTTTAATATGATTGTCCTTAGGACTTAGTTGGATTGAATGAAATTACATGCTTGTGTTGTTTCATTTCCTTCCATTCATGCTAAAAATATTGTATGCCACTTGTACACATGTATTCATGTCTTTCAAATTAATCACATAAAAATGATTTCATTTATGTTAATTTGTGTATGTTGGCTTAATTAAAAATATGTGTGGCTAGTATCATTATTAAATCTCAAATATTTTTTCAAAAATTTATTAATGAATGAATATACATATATATTGTAACTTTAGTTATATATACATAGGAAATGCAAGTGAATATAAATTTAGTGCATGAAATAAAGTCTCTTCCTTACATTCATGTGTTGATTTGTATAAGTAAGAATGTTGGCGGGTATATTAATCTGGACATCCCAGGGATGCATGGCTTTAAGTAGCCCTAAGAAGGTTTCTACCTCGTTCCCTTGGTATAGAACAACGGCAACATACTTGCTTAAAACTTTTATACATAAGAATGTGTACTTAACTAATGAATGAAAACCCCTTTTTTTATTAAAAATATATACATTCATACTTTGTTTAATTGGTTGAGTTGATTAGTCATGTGATTTAAGGTTCTTTCCATATGCTTTTGCATAAGAATTTAGATAGAGCTTTAAATTAATATGAAAAAATAATTCAACCAAATGAAATATTAATTCCAAATACATTTACTCACATTCATCATTTAAGTGTGTTAAGATACAAATTGCATGTATAGCTATGCTTAGGATTTAATCATATGCATGATATACATGATTGAAAGAAATGAACAAACATGTGTTATGTGATAGTCATTCATTCCAACTAATCTTAAGATGTCTTTCTTATTGAATGAGCTTATTTAAAATGAACCTAAACTTAGGACTAACTAAAATATATAATAATTCATTCACTAAAAGGAATTGATATTTTAATTTTCTTTAGATGATGTGACTTAAGGTAAGGATAAAAGAGAGTGATCCTCTCTTTCTTTCTCTTCTTAACACTTAGTTGTTAAGTGTATGCCAAATGAAATAAAAGAAAACATTAAGTAAAATTTACAAATCAATTAAACCATTTAAAGTGAAACCACCCTTTATAATTAAAAGTCCTTCATAATTAAAAAATCTTAACCCTAAAGCCTAGTTAGGACATACCACACAATACTTAACACACATATTAGCTCACCACTTCTAGCTTTATGTTAAGGCGGTGTATGGTTTGATGTATGCTTATTTTGTGATGTACTTTTATAGATTGGATGTTAGGGTGTATGTTTCATAGACTAGATGTCGGGTTGTGATTAGCCTAATCATATTTTCTATAAGAGATTATGCTTAAGGGGCCCTTAAAATAAATATAAATGCTCTCTTTTGCAGGTTGCTTACCCCTAAGCATAATATACATTAGGATAGGTGGACTTGGTTAACCATGTGCAGGGAGCTAAGTCCAAATTATTTATATAACTGCTTGGGTTGTATGATGTGTTTAGCTAATACTTGTTTTGCAGGTGTAGTTAGATTGACTTTTTTATTCTTTTAATGTAATTGTGCATTAAGAATTTTGTTAGGTGTTATGGGGGTTAAGGATGAATATTGGCCATAAGGTTTAATCCTGGGGTGCCATGCGATGCCTAAAAGCCTACCAAATCAAATGGAGCAAATCAAATGAAGAGATGGAGGGAGCATGAAGACTTGAAGATCCCCCATAACACTTATCATTTTGTAATTTATAATTATTCTTTTACATTGCCGAGGTGTATAAGGGTAGAGCTTGGCTACCCATAATTTTCTTTTCAGGTTGTACGGCGGTACCCAATTGCACAGGCATGTTATTCTTTCATATTGAATTTATAAAATATTTAGCAACCCCTTAGCATGATATTGTATGCTTAATATCATGCATGTCTTTTTTCACTCTTGCTAAGAGAGGGTTTCCATCTTTTCTAGATAGAAAAAAGGCTTGACCTTTGAAAGCCTATGATGGAAAATATCTCATTTTCTTTTGATTTGGCCCATAATCAACTTCACATACACACATATAGGATAGTGATTTTTAGATAGTACACTATTCCTTAATGTCATACCCAATCACTAAATACCCACCCCTTTAATTTTAGCATATGAGATATATTAAGTAAATTTTTAATTCTATACCATGATATTATTTGAAAATGGAATCTTTATTCAACAAATTTGAGCATGTTGAATGGAGGCGGTCATTTTCAGAAATATGCTTTTGAAAAAGAGGGAACCCCAACTTTAGCATATGTGAAATATATTAAGTGAAGTTTCAATTTTATGCAATGATTTTATTTGAAAATATAATCCTCATTTAACAAATTTGGGTCTGTTGAATGAAAGTAGTTATTTTTTAAAAAAGGTGTATTTTAAAAATATTTTGATTTTTGTTTTGAAAAGAACCTCCTTGTAGCAATCATAGGGATTGTTAAATGGGGTTTGGTTATATGAGTTTTGTGCTCTTTTAAAAATTTACTGCAAAAAATTATTTATTATGTGAGTTTTGAAAAAGCTGCTTTTGGAAAGTGGCACTTTGCAAAAGAGTTTATTTTCTTAATCATTAAGATGAACCTTGCCTCACCAAGCTAGTAGTAAGAAGGTTTTAAATTTTTTTTCATCTCCTTTCATGGGTTAATTTTATTTTTCACCTATTGGGAAACCCAATAGGGGTTCCTGGATCTACGAGGTGTGAGGTCCTAAAACTTAGAGGATGTTGGATAGCTTCGCTTCAGAATGAAATAAGTTAAGTTCCAACGAGAGGAAAGATAGTCTTGGACTCATATGAAATATAAGTACACTATCAATGCTTGGAGACAACAATTGTATACTAGAGATGGAGAGAGGAACAAACCTCAGCGGAGTTGCCAAAAAAATCTGTGGTGTTTATTTATGGTTTGTTGTGATGTGTGTATATGTGGGGGATACCACGCTGATCTGAGGGTGTACTTTTTGAGGTGATCGGGTACGATATTAAAGAATAGTGCACCATCTCCAAAGATAGAGATCACTATCCTACGATGGACCTAGTCACCTAATAAGGACTCCTAAGGCATGATGGGTCTTCGAATGTACCAAAAAATTTTTCCCTACTTTACTTAGATGAATAAAGTAGGGTTTATTTAAACTGGGTTCTGAAGTTCTCTATCGGGACAAGCCCCCATAGTTAATTACATCCTAAAGAAGGTGAGTTATTTAGGAATACTCTCGATTAAAGTAGGTAATTGTTATCTCCAAAGAATTCAAAGATAAGACTATCAATAAATTAGTTATGTTTGGAAGATCAGATGGGATAGATAAAAAAAAGAGACTTATTATTGAAGCCAAAAGGAGATGAGTAGGGGATGCTCATGATAATAGGAAGCCTAGTTAGCATCCCAAACTATCCTATGGTTGGGCTTTATATGTTTGAAATTGAGGAGAATTATATATTTGAGTAGAAATTTTATTAGAAATCTAGGACTTATAATTCCACAATACAAGATTGTGGAAATGCCTAAGAGGTGAGGATTTATACTTGTAGCCCCAAAGGGAACCAGCGACCTCATATCTTAAATCTATGGAGCTTTAACAAGGGCCAAAACATAACCTATATCTAAGAAAAAAAGTGTTATATTATTTACCTCCACAAGAGAGAGTAAACCACCTGACTACTGGACTTATAACTGCTTTGAGTGGCAGCCAGCTAACTTCTCCTATGTTTTAAAATAATGTGGTCAAGTCACATGTTTTGTAAGATGGCTAGGTTGAAACCCACTCCCTAAGAGACTAGAGCATGAGTGATATGAATAATGACTTAGTCTAATGCAAATCTTATCAAATTTTATTTGATTCTGACTCTTTATTTTGATATGGGCCATAGGATTTTATATGCCAAAATGCATGATGAAGTTGATTATGGGACAAATTAGATAGAAGAGGGTGTTCTCCACCCCGAAGGGATGCCCTCACAGGTCAAGCATTCCCTTGATGTGCAATGGATGGAGACCCTTCATTTTTAAGAGAGGAACAAGATGATATACATGGTGCTAAGCATACAACATTCAGCTAAAGGGGGGCTAAATATTTTATTATTATGATTATGTCCTAGGATTTATGTGAGATTATGAGTTATTTTAAAAACTTAATTATGAGTTATAGTTTGGGTAGAAAATTTATTTTTCCTTAAGAACCTAAACAGATCTAGGCCACACATTAAATCATCATTATATATCATCAATACAATCTTCTGAAAAGAAAATTGTGTGGGTAGTAGAATACACTCCCCTTATACATCCCGGCATATGAAAGAATAATTACAAATTATAAATGATAAGTGTCATGGGGGGTCTTCAAGTCTTCATGCTCCCTCCATTTCATCACTTGATTTGCTCCATTTGATTTGGTAGGCTTCTAGGCATCACATGGTACCCCTGGATTAAACCTTCTGGCCAATGTTCATCCTAACCCCCATAACACTTAACCAAATTCCTAATGCATAATTACATTAAAAGAATGGAAAAGTAAATCTAACTATACTTGTAAAATAAGTTTTAGCTATTCACACCATACAACCCAAGTAGTTATATGAATAATTTGGACTTAGCACCCTGCACATAGGTAACTAAGTCCACCTGTCCAAATGTAGAACATGCTTAGGGGTTGAGCAACCTGCAAAAGAGAGCACTTATTTATTTTAAACACCCCTTAAGTATAATCTCCTACAGAAAACATGATTAGGCTAATCACAACCTAACATCTAGTCTACAAAATATATACCCTATCATTTAGTCTACAACAGTACATCACAAAATAAGGATACATCAAACCATACACCGCCTTAACATAAAGCTAAAAGTCGTGACTTAATCTAATGTGTGTGTTAAGGATTATGTGGTATGTCCTAACTAGGATTTAGGGTTAAGATTTTCTAAGTATAAAGAACATTTAATTATAAAGGGTGGTTTCACTTTAAATGATTTAAGTGATTTGCAAATTTTACTTAATGTTTTCTTTTGTTTCATTTGACCTACACTTAACAACTAAGTTTTATGAAGAGAAAGAAAGAGATGATCACTCTCTTTTATCCTTATCTTAAGTCACATCTAAAGCAAATAAAATATCAATTCCTTTTAGTGAATGACTTATTATATATTTTAGTTAGTCCTAAGTTTACGTTCATTTTAAATAAGCTCATTCAATAAGAAAGGTATCTTAAGATTAGTTGGAATGAAGTACTATCATATATTACATGTTTGTTCATTTCTTTTCATCATGTATATCATGCATATGATTAAATCCTAAGCAATGCTATACATGCAATTTGTATCTTAGCGCACCTAAATGATGAATGTGAGTAAATATATTTGGAATTAATATTTCATTTGGTTGAATAATTATGTCATATTAATTTAAAGCTCTATTTAAATTATTATGCAAAAGCATAAGGAAAGAACCTTAAATCATGACTAATCAACTCAACCAATTAAACAAAGTATGAATTCATGTCTTTTTAATATAAAATGGGGATTTTCATTCATTAGTTAGGTACACATTCATATGTATAAAAGTTTTAAGCAAGTCGCCAATGTTCTACACTAAGGGCGTGGTAGGAACCTCTTTAGGGCTACTTAAAGTCATGTGTCCTTGGGATATCCAGACTAATATACCCGTTAACATTCTTTCTTATACAAATCAACACATGAATGTAAGGAAGAGATTTTACTTCATACGCTAAACTTATATTCACTTGCATTTCCTATGCATATATAACTAAAGTTACAATATATATATATATATATATATATATATATATATATATATATATATATATATATATATATATATATATATATATATATATATATATATATATATATATATATATATATATATATATATATATATATATATATATATATATATATATATATATATATATATATATATATATATATATAATCATTCATTAATAAACTTTTGAAAATATATTTGAGATTTAATAGTGACACTAGCCATAGATATTTTTAATTAGGTCAACACATGCAAATTAATATAAAGGAAATCATTTTTTATTTGATTAATTTAAAAGACATGAATGCATGAGTACAAGTGATATACAGTATTTTTAGCATGAATGGAAGGAAATGAAACATCACAAGCATGTAATTTCATTCAATCCAACTAAGTCCTAAGGACAATCATATTAAACAAACTCATGTAAGATAAACCAAAGTTTTTAAACCCATTTTTGATATTTATGTTTGATTTGATTTAAGGAATGTGAAAGAGGTTTACTAATCCTAATCTCATCCCCCATATGTGAGTTAATTTGGTTTAATGAAGAATAATTAGGTTGAGGTATGAATTATGTCTATTAAATAACCCTTGCCTACATCACCTTAAGCTAATTAACTAAATAATGATGAGCCAATATGTCATTCAACCACATGAAAAGTAAATTGGAAATGATCCTAAGAAATGAATGAGGCCTAATGCAATTGGCTCATAATTAATAGTTAATTAAGCTTAAGGAGCTCACAACTACTTTTATAGTTTTCTCACACATGTGAGCTAACCATAATTTTATTAGCTCTCTCTTTAGGTTATTGAACACCCAAAGAGCTACCCAAAATGGATTAAATAAAATTAGGTTGTGAATGGATGGATTTTAAATTAATTTCATTAAGTCTTTGATTAGTTGATTAAATTCTTTGATTATGTTTTGATTACAACAACAACAATAACAAGCCTTAATCCCACTAAGTTGTTTACATGAATCCTTCGTCTCCATTGTGTCCTATGTGTCAAATTCAAATTCATTTAATTTAAGTATACTAAGATCATTTTTTATACATCTTAACCAAGTCTTTTAGGTCTACCTCTACCTTTCTTAACATAAGGCAAATCTAATGCATCTACTCTCATCGTCATGGATGACGCTTTATGTGGCCAAACCATCTATGGTGACTCTCCCAATCTTATCTACCACGGAGCTACTCCAACTTTTCTTGAACATACTCATTTTGCATTTTATCTCTAAGGGTAAACTCATCCACGAGCATCCTCATCTCTATAACACTTAACTTAGTCTTATGTTTCTCTTTTATTGGCCAACATTACACCATAAGTCATTGGGTTTTACCACCATCTTATAAAATTTTTCCTTAAGTTTAAGTGAAACTTTTCTATCACATAATAGGCTAGATGCATTCCTCCACCATCCAACTTGAATTCTACTAATAACATCTTCATCTATTTCACCACATTTTGAACAATAGAGCCTAAATATCTCAATCGCTCACTCTTATTAATGACTTGATCACCCAAAGTCACAACACTACTTCTACAACTAAAATTACACTCCATATATTCAGTTTTAGATCTACTTAAAGCGAAAACCTTTAGACTCTAAAGTTGACCTCCATAATTCAAGTTTGTTGGACTCCCTCTAGTCTTATCAACAAGAAGAATGTCATCAGCAAAAAGCATACACCAAGGTACATCTTCTTATAAATGCCTCGTAAGAACATCCATAATTAAAGTAAAAAAGATAAGGGCAGAATGTTTTGATTAGAATGATGAAATTAACTTAGGAAAAGAGATCAAGGAAGAGGCCTCAATCCTACCCCTAAGTCATTTCAAACACCCAATTAGGCTATGAAATAATTAGGTTCTTCCTTATTTTAATTTGTCGATTAAATGGCTAATTAATTATTTAAGCTTTTTTAATTAACTTGAAATAAATGAAGAGGCTTAATGAAATGGTTATAAGGAATGAACCCAAACCACTTCCCTAAGAATTCCCACTATTGAAAGAAGATAATGAGCTTAATTAATTAACTAAGCCACTATTAATTTGCTTAATTATCACTAATTAAGGTTGGAAAGTAATTAAGGCTTAATCCATTAATTTCCTTAATTAAATATCCAAAAATTTTCTTAAAAAATAAGGGAGGTAGAGGTCATCCCCCTAAATTTCTCTGAAAAATTTGAAATTAATTAGACAACTAATCGGAGAGTAATTAGGCTAATTAATTTTTTAATTAAATTTTAATTAAGTATAAATTACTATACAAAATTAATTAATCATACTTTTAATGGGTTCTACTCTGAAATATCTTCAAAATGAGCTCTCATTTATATTTTTTGGATTTTTCTAGGATTAGTTATGATTTTAGGGAGATTCATCCTTAAAAATAAATTAAAACATCCCTAATTAACCCTTACGCATCGTAGCTCGACCGCGAGTAGCTTTCCACATGGTGTGATGGGATTGGATATTTATGTTATCATATCAGGATGTTGACTCGAATTATGACGGACGCGCTTTCCCGTGGATCATTCAATCTAAGATCGGAGGACCACAACCAGATCCCGTGGTAAAGGGGAGAAAAGAGAGGATTTAAGCGTGATCTAATCATATTCGTTCGTTCTAATCATGTGAAATTAATGGCTCATAACCTATCTCCTAGGAGCGACGGATGACGGAGCCCGGCCGCCATGGATCGCTCATTCAGAGCTCAGTCGAGCTTAGATCCAGTCCAAACTCAACCCACACCTTCGCGCGAAGGATCCACACGGATCCAATGGCTAGCACAGGTTCAAATGCAACTTCTCTTCAAAAAGGACCAACCAATTTCCATACAAGGCTCAGTTTTGGGAAATTACCTCCCCGGAGCTTGTGACAGGTGGTTCTAACAATTTAGGAAGCTTCGTTTGGTATAAACAAAGCCCTGTTAAGCCACATAAGCTTTGATTTGAGGTGGATTGCTCGATCAACCAAGCTCCTCCTATTTGGAAATCAGTCTTGGTTGAACTCCTATCTTTGGTAGCTTGGAAGCTTGGGAAATGATTCATTTAGCTTCGATTGGATATGGTGAAGGTGTGGGTAAAAGGAATTGAGGTTTGATTGAGTTGAGAGAGAGTATTGATCAAAAGAAGGCTGCCCTATTTTAGTTTCACATACAGAGAAGAAACCTGATCGAGGGAGGCTTTGAGAATGCTTGGAAAAGCTCTGAGGAGTTTTGAAATGGCTTAGGGAACTCTTACAATGCGAATCATGTCCATTCCCGCTCAAATTGGGGGAGTTTGCCCCGAAATCGTGCATAAATGATGAACGGGATGGGTTAGCTTTTTTTGGCAGGCAGACCACTATCAGGGCGCTAGAGAGGACATGTCCAACTCCACATGGCTCGACTTGAGTGGAGGGAGCTATGGGAGGCTACCCAATGGCTGGTGTGCAAAGACCTTTTGGATAGGATCCATTGGTTTTTAGTTTTGGCTTGAATGAGGAAGAGTTGAACTCCATTGGTCCTTGGTTGACCTAGGGGGGTTAGGTGAGCTAGGTGGGTCAAGTGGAGCCTCACTTGAGTGCTTGGGGGCTACTATGGTGATGGTGAAGTCAACTTTGCTTATTAATGTGAAGATCCAATGGAAAGAAGGTTTGTCCAACGGCTCATTGCCTGGGTGGGGCCCATTATGGATTTGGGCTAGTTTAGGGATGAGTTAGGACTAGTTTGGGTCGGGTTAGGCCAGGTCCTAGGGTCCCATAGGTTAGTTTTTTGGGATTTGGCTTCATATGGTCAAAATAGGCTCATTTGAGTTATGTTGGACTGGGTTGACCAATTGGTCAAATTGGGTCAAACTAAGACTTGGGTTTTGTTCAAATTATATTTTGAAGAGTTTTGGTTCAAGTGGTTTTGATTAATTTGGATTAGGTTTGATTTTGGCTCATTTGGATTCAAATAGGTCAAATAAGCTAAGTTGACCAATTTGATCGATTTGACTAAATTAGGTTGGGTTAGGTGTTGCTTCACGTTCAATTAGTTAATTGAAAATGATTGCAGGCTTTGTTTTATTTAATTTAAAATTAATTTGGATTTTGGCCAATTTTCCCTTTAGGTCAATTTGGGCTAGGTTGGGTCAAGTTGGCCAATTTGGTCAAATTGGGCTCAATCATAGCATTGGTCAAGTTCAATAAGTGATTTGGAATGAACTTGAGCCATTGGTTGCAATCAATTTAGATCAAATCATGACTTGATCCATTTTGGCTTTTTAGGCCAATTTGGGTCAACTTAGGTCAAATGGCCAATTGGACTTGGTTTGGCTCAATGGATGATTTGGTCATGTTCAATCCTTGATCATGAGTGGGTTTGACTCGATGGTTTTAATCAATTTGTCATATGGTGGGTTTTGGCTAGTTTAGGTTTCATTTGGGCTAAAGGTTGACTTGGTCAAAGGACCAGGTTGACTTGGTTTGACCCAATTCAAGATAGTTGATCACCTTAAGATGATTGTTGTTCATGATATGAGGTTTGAAAGAGCTTAGTTCAATCCAATTTGGGTTGGATTAGAATTTGGCTCAAAAAGGATCTTTAGGTCATTTTGGGTCAAGTGGACCTAAATGGGTCAATTGGTTAGGTTTTGGCCCATTTTAAGTTTATTTGAGCTCACATATGGATTTATAATGAAAATATAAATCAAGTTGTAATTAGTTTGGAGTCAAATGGATTTTGGTTCATATGACAATTTCAAGTCCAAAGGGGTCAACATGGGCTTGACTTGGGTTGACTTACGTTTGGTTTGATCATTGTAGTTTGTGTTTATATTTGGAACAATGATTGAAGGAATGATTGGATCATGAGAAAATCCATGGGTTTTGAATTGATTTGGGTATCATTTAGCCAAGTTCAAGAATTTGAACAAAAAGGCTAAAATTGAGAATTTGAAGATATAAATGATTCATGAGAAAATCACTTGGGTTTGGAGTGATTTGGAAGCAAATTTGACAAAGTTGAAGGATGTAGGTCAAAATGGCTTAAGTAGGGAATTGATTTGGATTGATTTATTTTTGGTCATTAGAAGTGGACTTCATTTATATTTATAAATATAAATGAAGGAATGATTGATTTATGAAGAAATCAATGATGTTTGGGTTGATTTGGATTGGAATTTGGTTAAGTTTATGGAGGCGAGTCTATATGGCTTAAGAAATGTCTTGATTTGGTTTGATTTAGTTTGATTTGATTTGAACAGTTTGAATTTAGATTTCATTTATATTTATAAATATAAATGAAGGAATGATTGATTTATAAAGAAATCAACCAAATTTTATTTGGTTTGAAGGGGGGTTTTTGCTAAGCATATGAAAGTGGTTCATCTTACTTAGGAAGGGATTTTGGAGTTTAAATTTAATCATGGCTTTCAATCATTTGGAGTTGGATTTTATTTGGAATTTGGAGTTGGATTTGATTTAGAATTTGGGTTGGGATTTGATTTGAGATAGAATTTGATATTTGAGAAAATCAATTGAATTGGGGTTGGCTTGAATTTGGTTAGGGCTAAGTCCATAAGATAAAATCAAAGGGCTTAGGAAAGGATTTGGAATTTGAATTTAGTCATGATTTTCAAACATTTGATTTGGGATTGGATTTATGATCTTGGATTTGAATTTGAGGTTTGGTTTGTAAGAAGGAAGCAAGAATTGGGTTTAAGGCTATAGGGTAGGCAAGTCTTCATAAATCCCAAATGCATAACCTATTCCTATGGCTAACCTTCCCAAGTATCTAGGCTTGGTTAAATGTTCACCTAATCACTAGAAGTGTCTTAAGACTAAGGAGCTCTTAGTGTCTACAAGTGTCATAGATCTATGATGGGGAAGTTGAGAGCTCACTCCAAAAGTACTTTATGCAGTGAATGTATCAACCCAGGCATCCTTGCCTTTCAAAAATCACTTACAATACTAGAAAATGTCAAAGGGCTCATAATGTCTAGCTATGCAAGAAAAAATAAAATAAATTTTGAATTGTAGATAGAGAAATCTAGAAAAAAAAGTTATTCAACAAAAAAGAAGAAATACTAATGCCTTCCCATTATAATTTAAATACAATCATTATCCCCAAAATTGAAAGAGTCTATAAAACTTAGTCAGACAAAGCATCGAATTAACTAAGAATTTATGTTGCCTACTATCTTGTAGATCCATCACAAGCATTTTTATACTACAAAAACTATAGCCTCCTAGATTTTTGAATTCATCAAGATAGAGAAAAAAATATATTGATTCATAAATATTTCCTATCATGTAATTCCAAAAAATTATAATGGCACAAATAAAGTAACCCAAGTGTTAACCTTGCAAAAATAATTTGGCAGGCTTATAGAGAAGACAAACAATCTCATAAGGATCTAACTCAGCATGAATTTTTGAAGAAACTAGAAGAAGCGTCACCATATATATGTTTATGGCAGCCATAAACCTAGATTTTATCTAGGCAATTACTACCAACCTAACATATACATTGATTGTTTCAATAAAGTTTTTATCACCTTTCAAGAAATTATAAATAGGTTTAATGTGACAACATTGCATCTATTTCAAACCAAATTCTCGCAAAAAAAATTTAATTTTGTATATATAGTAGATTAGTGATGGAGAGACCTAATTAAAGCATTAAAAACATTCTCCATGGATTCACTAATAAAACCACACAACTAATGAGAAGAGTTATATCTAGCCATGCCTTTTTTAATAGAGAATCCTAAAACAAAGGGAAAATGTTATAGAGAAGGTTAAAAGAAAACACTAATCTAGCTTATCAAATTAAAAGTAAAACATATAGGTTTCTATTGCTACCCTAAAAAAATTAATAAATTGGTAGAAAAAAATTAAACACTAGTCAAGTCAAGTATCTACAAATTTAATAAAGTATCTATTTAATTTTATATGATAAAAATAAAAAAATTGTTATCATCATTCTCTATGGTGCAAAAGCATTTCTTCTTTCATTAACAAGAGTTACCCAAAAAAATACTCATGCATATTATCATACCAAGTTTATGAATAAGAATCTCTATGAAATTCCAACAAAAGAAGATATGAAAAAAGCTTCATTATCATTTTATATCAATGTGTTCCAATCTTTCCTACTCACTAAAAGCTTGGTTCTAAAACCAAGGTCAATAAATATAAATCATATGGCATATGAATTAAAATCAACACCAGGCATTTTTAGGATTGAATGAGAAGATTTTTGCATGTATCCCCTAACATCCACATTAACCACATTTGTCCATCATTTTACTCTTTCTGATATGTTTCTTTATGAAGCTTCTGATCCTCCTTTTCCTTGGCCAACCTTTAAGTCATATTGTATTTGGTATGACAATTTGAACACCAATGTCAAGCATAATCTATTGATTCTTTCCTAGGAGTGTTGCAATAACACCATCGTTTTCCATTTGATATCTATAATAACATTGACAAAGTCAAATTACCATCAAAACATGTCGAATACTAAAAAAATACCTAATCACATAATAATTCTCATCCACATGGGATGTCACATTGTATTTTATTTGATAATAATAAAAGCAACAACATAAATACATGGTAGTCTAATCATTTATCATTATCTACAGGTGTGCTCTCTATTTTTAATATCCACTTTATGTCTTTCATGATGTCCCTCAACCTTGAATGTCATTAATTGTCTGATAATTAACTATTTTTTCTTATAATTACATCTTTAGTATACTCCTAAATAGTATGAACTAATACACTTTTCCATTTGCTCGAGTTCACCTTTCTTTCAACGCTTTGCTCTATGAGCATGCCTGCAATAGGTTTATCTTTAGCCTCCCCAATCTAAGAGTTGAATGATATTGACATATTATTTGTGTTGAATTGATCATTTTTTTACTTTAGATAGGAATTGATATTTAAACAATTTATAATAAAGATTAATCAAATATGCTTAAAGTTGGGAGCTAATTTCAAATAGTTCGTTAAGTTCAACATCATTTTCAAATCTTATGCTTGTACTTGCAACCAACAATATTTTGATTCTTTTAACTAAGATGACAATGATGATATTTTGATGATCTTCCACAGATGTCTCATGTAAATCATGTTCTCTATATTAGGAACTACATATCTCATTACTTCACCAAAGCCCTTTTACAATATCTAAATGAATGACAATCTCTACATGCAAAAGATTTACCCAAATTATTTAAAAACATTGCCAAGTTCTCTTATACTCAAATTTGACTAATACATAAGTTATTGTAAAAACTTTATTATTATTATTTAGAGCATTGGTTGAAAGCAACACCCCTAAATATTTTAACTTTAAATACATGCATCAACACCCACAAGATTCCTATAGCATATAAAGATTCCATCAATGCACACCTGAAACTAACATAAAATCTCTCAAATGAATTGTCATTATCATATATTCAAATGTGATATGAGAACCATGATTTCTTTTAACAAGCTCTACTCTTGATGCTAAAACATATTTATAATTATCTTCAAGTGATCCAGATATATTATCCTATGCTAACTGTCTTGACCATTGCAACTTCATGTATAGCAGTGATAGCCCATATTTAATTTATAAGCCATTATTAATCTACTTTGGAGGAATGTCTATATACTTTTTATTATATATTGTATAGCCACCTAACTAGATGTTACATGTTTATTACTAGCTCCATTGATACATGGATAAAAGTGTAATCTTCTATTTTTCTTACTTCAAATGTCTACTCATCATCATACACCAATGCTCTTACTCTCTAAGGACATCCATTAAAAAAATAAATGGTGATAACTCTCTTTCTATCATTAGCTTTAATGACTAATAAAAAATCATGCATGAAAGTGCACGTCATTCAAGTAATATAATAATGAGTTGTGTATCATACCCATAAAAATCTCAAATAAAATTTTATCAAGTTAAGTATTAATCCTTTACTACCCTAATTTTATCTAATCGAACCAAAATACATAAAAATAAAATATACTAAAAATTATAAAAAAAACTACTTTTGAAAATATGGTTTTACCTAATTTTAAAAATAATATTATAAATTTATGGTCACTTGATTGCTTCTATAAATTTTGTATTTTGAAGTTATTTTATGCAGTTATTTGTTAAGAGCAATTTTATCTTCTTATCTCCACTGAGATTAAAAATATTTAATCACTATAATTAGTTAGTTATATACTTATATATTAATTAAAATAAGTGATTAAATTATTTTCATCACCTTATATAATTGTAATCCCCAAAATATCTTATACCTACATATATTTAAAAGACTTAATTATTTATCTATAATTATTTTTCTACCACTCCTCTGATATCTCTAGTTTATATTATATTTTAAGATTGCGATTGGTCAGATCATAACTAAATTAAGCATGAGATGAAAGCAATACAACATAAGAAATCACAATAAAAAATATTTACTTTAAACTTCATAATACATTATCAAAGCAAACAATACTTGGTTCCACAAATCTAGAGTACAACACACTTAGCTACTCATTTGAAAAAGAGAGAATATCATCATTTCATAAAGGCAGAAGAGCATCAAAAACAATCAGATAGCCTTATAAGTTCATCTTGCTTCTATCTCTTGTCTCCCTATCTGAATCTTCATCTTTTGGATCTACTCTTTCTCCATTCTCTACATTGAACAATACATGAAAGTCACAAATCCTACACACAAACACATTCACTTAGAGTCTCATTCTCTAAGAGACACTATATAGATTACACTCACACATTATAATAGACACACACTTACCAAAATTCTTTCCAAATGCAAATGAGGGCCTATTTATAAGTGTTGCAATCCCTTCTCAATTGCTTCTCACATTCTTTCCTAAAACATCCAAGAGCTGTCTTAGAACTCTATGAATCGATTGCTAAAATTGCCCAAAATTACATATGTTGGGTCGTCGCAATGTGGTGTTGGATTGTAGTACTTAGATGCTAGGGTCATTATCTTTTTGCTTAAATGATAGCTATTCTAGCGTTATAGCACTAGTATTTCATCATCTAGGCACTCTACTTTCTATATTTATGTTGAAATTTGAAGAATTTTGGTGTTATGGCATTGGTCCTTTAGGTCCAAGGCACTTCAATTAATGTCTTTGAGCATTTTTTTAAAAGCTTTTTTGGGCTCCTTTAAGCACTGAAGTGTTGATCCTTAAAGTGCCATGGCATTTTCATTACTATCTTAAAATCCAAATTTCTACAAATATAGTGCCTCAGTGTTGGATTTTATATCTCAACACCAAATTTCTTCAGATACAGAGCAATGCCTCGGTCTTGAAATTTTTGATTTTCTTCCTTTTTACTTCATATGAGAATTTTCAATCAATAATAATAAAAATAACAATAACTTCACATTAATTAAACATAAATATGCATTTTAAAACACACAAAATTTATTAAATTATTATACTTTTCATTTAATCTTCATGCCAAAATTCTAAGCAATAGCCTTCAATCAAAAAAATTGCCAAAAACTCACATAATTATTGAACTTAGTGCCAACAACTAAAGATATTTCATCTACAGTTTGACTAGTTAAGTACCCATCAGTGCATAGACCAAGTTAATTTATAAATATGCTAGTATTATTAGAACTTGAATGGTGATATTTTAACATTGGACAAAGATCCCCAACTTCTACACCTTGTAGATTTTTTGCTATGCAATATTGTATGCAAGGCCGAAACCAAGTACAGCTAAAAACAAAGGGAGTGGTAATTTCCCCCTTTAATTTTATAATTTCTTTTATATGAAGTAGTCAAATTATTCATTTGCGCCCCTCCCTGCCTAAAAATTATTTTTGCCTTTTATTTTTTCCTTAACTTGTAAATTTGTCCCTCCTGAGATCAAAGGCTAGTTCCACCCTTGATTGTATATATATATATATATATATATATATATATATATATATATATATATATATATATATATATATATATTTTTAGGTAATAGATATTTACATACCCCAATATATATCATATTCATTTCTTTCTTTAATAAATTTTTTTATGAGATCTTTGAATCATTTTTTAGAACATTATAATAATGGATTTAAAGATAAAAACATTCATTCAATCATACTTTAGATTGTTTTCCAATTAACATTTGTAAACCAAAATAAAGACATAATGGTGATTGACATAAATGAAAGAAACATATAATGATAACTCACCATGGAGAATCAAATATGCTAGAATCACCAATGGTGAGAGCTCACTATAGAAGATAGGCTTGGAGACGTTGAAAAAAGAGAGATGAGTATGTTTTGAGAGCTTACCAGATGGCACCTTGATGAAATAGGCGGTTCACCATGTGTAAAAAAGAAGACAAGAGAGGTGTGTTAGGAGTCAGGATGTTAATCAGGAGAGACAAGCTTGGAGACAAGGTTAATGGCGAGGGATGGAATTTGGGATAGGGTTAGTCTTTTGTGATAGAAACAAGGGGTAAGGAGTTGGGACTGGGTAAAATAACAGAGTGTGTTTCTTTGTGAGTTTAGAGTGCTTTTGATGGTCAATTTGTAAATATTGAACTTTAGGTATTAAGTATGTAAATAGTAATATTTAGGTGATAAGTAGGTAAATCTTTATGCGGTCTTTAAGTGAGATGTAATTAAGTCTAACATAAGACTTATATGGCCATGTATATATGTTTATCAACTTGAGTAAGATTTATGCTAATTATCTTTTTAAGCAATTCTTTATGAATAAAATAATTAGAAAACATTAAACATACATAATAGTCCACAAAAAGGCTTCCAATTTATATTTAATTGATCTATAGTTGCTTATAACTTTTGCAAAAAAATTTAGTCTTTAAAACTCTAACATCGCAATAAATCAAAGGCACTCCTCACAAAGCAATATGAAGAAATCTTAAAATAGCATATAATTCTAGTACAACATCCAAGTAAATGAACAAGTAAGCAATAAAAAATATTTAGACAATTGCAAAAAAAGATTGAGTATAGTTGAGTTTTATAATGCACCTAGAAAAAAAAATGTAAAAACAACTAGGTTTTATCATGATATAACATAGCCTAAGTCTATATAAAAATAACTTTGGCATGTATGCCTTTAAGTTTATCTTTAAAATTCTCCAAGACATCACAAGGGTTAATCCTTATTTTTCATTCAATTTAAAAGTCTCATAAGCCTTTACATGGCTTTCTTATTCTAAAAAGAAATATTTATAAAAATAAAATTTATATAATTTGTCCAATAAAATAGATATTAGTATTATATTATTATTTACAAACTCATCTTATAAGCTTTGACATTTTCTTATTCTAAAGAGATCTTTTTCTACTAACTCGATTATTCATACACAATAATTTTAGCTATTCATTATGAATAAAGGCAATATACTCATTTAAACTTATTATCATTTATCATCAAGAAGAGTCACATTAAGAGCTAATTTATGACTTTTCGATTTTTTTTTTCTTATTATTTTTAATTTTTGGAAAAATAAGGGTTTCCGATATTTATTTTTGGTGCACCGAACCCGGAGTTAGTACTTTCAAGCCACTAAGTGAGCGTGATGCCACATGTGATTTTCACGTGCCAAGAAGCTCGCCCCACGTGGCTTGATCGGCCCACGCCACCTTCGCAATCTCCTCCCACTAAACTCCAACAGTCTTCTGTCAATCACTTTTCCTTTATTAATCAAAATTGTTCAACTTTTTTTTTTATAATTTTTTTATCAAGACATCATCTAATATCAGCCATCATTTACCACTATAATTGACCAGTGCGGTGACCGCAATTTAAAATAAAAAAAAAATTATATACATAAAATTCTTATACATTTATATATTTCACATTCAAATTTAAATATTTACAAAACTAATACTTTTTCTATACAAAAAAAGATGCATTTCACTTGAAAAAAATAACCAGAGTGATATTTTTGATATAATAATAAAGATTTAAGTATTATTTAAATAAAAATTAAAGTTTAGGTGTGAAATATATAAATGCATAAGAATTGCATGATATGTATGTAAATTCCCCAAAATAAAATTAAATGATAAATAACAACGCTAAAACAAAAAAATGGTGATCTCAAGCGAGGTAAAAAGGGGGTCTCCTCATTGCTAGGTCAGGCAATATAGATCGAGAAGTGAGAAAGAGCTTCGATCCGAATCAAGAAAATGAGGGCAGCTCGTTGGTTTCGTCTCTAAAGAGGATGAAGTCAGTCATCTATTTAATGGACAATTAGCATTGACATGAATACCATCTCGAAGTCAATCGCCCGTTAAATGAGTGACTGAGCCTATTTTAAAAAAAAATTCATACATAATTAACTAATTAATATTTTAATTAAATATAATCTAAAAAATTATATATATATATATGAAAAAATAAGAGTTTCCGATATTTATTTTGGGTGCATTGAACCCGGAGTTAGTCCTTTTTTTTTGGGAAAGGAGTTAGTCCTTTTCAAGTCACGAAGTGAGGGTGATGCCACATGTGATATTCACGTGCCAAGAAGCTCGCCACACGTGGGTTGAGAAGCATCGAGAAGGCGGCCCATGCCACCTTCGCACACTGCTCTGTCAATCACTTTTCCTGTATTAATTTCTTCACTTTTCTTTTATTTTTTATTATTTATTTATTTTTTCAAGTCATCATCTAATATCGGCGGTCATTTATCACTATAATTGACCAGTGCGGTGACCGCAATTTAAAATTAAAAAAAAAATCATGTGCAATTCAATTAAATTTGTAGGGTAAGACAAGAAAAAAAAAAAAGTTAAACTATAATAATTAATTTTGATGATGGTGAATCATCATTTTAAAAATTGAACTTATTTTAAAATAAATATAATTTATAAAAATTAATTAAAATTTATATCATATCACTATCAAAATAATTTTGATAGTGATAATAAACTTAAAAAATTAATGGTTAATGTGTCTTTCTAATTTATGGATTTATTTGAGATAATTGTAGTTGTCTCAAAAAAATAATTGTGAAAATATTATTAAAAAAAACTATTTTTTTGAAAAAGTTACAGTGATTATATATTTTATTTTGATTTAATAATAGTCAATTCTGATCATCATTATAAATAATTATATTAAATTAAAAAATAAAGCTCTTTTATCATAAATTTCTTAAAATACAATTAAAATATAATCAGAACATAACTTCCTAAATGATATTAGGATATAATGTAGATCGCACAATACCACTATTGTCGCCTCAAATAAGGCTTAGTCACTATTGAAAAAAAAAATCTATATTAACTCCTTTATAAATCAAACACAACTATCTACTGATATTTAGGGATGATACGCCTCCCTTTTATTGCGAGTAACTGAAATGATAGGGTATAATTTCTCATTATGGGCAAGTCATTGGAAGCAAGTCAACTTAAGATGGGTCACACACCCTGATTTTTTTTTTGGGTTGATTGACATGAAATTTACTTTCGATTCTATTAAAGGGTTTTTTTGTTGCCTGAATTTTGGGTATAAAGTAAACTATATAAAGGAGTTTTAGCTTTTTTTTTTGTGTTTGACATTGTATAAAATAAAATTTTTAAGATAATATAATGTATTTAGAATATATTATAAATATCATTTTTGATATATTTAAAATTCGTCTGATTTAGGTGAATTCCAAATACATCAGAAAGAGTTAATTCACGCCGTCACATTATCGACCACCGCCGACCGCCAATCATCCCCAGCTTGCCGCCACACAACCTCAAGAATACTTTATATTATATTTATTTTATCAAAAATAAAAAAATAAACTCATGTATTTATAAAATTTTCAATCAAATAACTCTAAAATAATCCAAATACATTGCATTCTTTTTATATTGTATTATTTTTTCAGGCAACCAAACAACTCCTAAAATTATAATTCTATTTTAATTCATTTTCAAATTAATTGAGTTCATTTATTTTGAATTATAATTTAATCTAACTTAATTAAATTTGACTCAGTGTCACCTTTATTCATGATCCATTAAATTGGTTTGAACGGGCAGAAATTTTAATTCTAGCTCTCCAATTATCAAAATATTTAAAGGTCGAGGAAGAGAATTTCTATCAAAGCATGCAACTTTTTTTCCCCCCTTTGCGTGTGAAACAGAACTATACATCATATCTCTAGAAATGGCTTTGTAAAACAAATGGAAACTGTACACAGTTATGGAATCAGGGATGGGTTGGGAACCCTAAGACTTATTTATATTTTTATTTAAAATAAAATATGCTTAATAATAATTATATATATATACCACCTAACTATTATATATTTACACATCTATCACCTAAACTTTAATATTTATATATATAACACTTAAATCTTTAAAATTACATCAAAAATATCACTATTATTACTTTTTCTCAAAGAAGAATACAACTTTTTATACATAGGCCAAATAAATGTTAGGATGATAAATGTTATATTTTAAATATTCGATATACAAATATATAAAAATTATATGATATATATATAAATATTTCATATTTTTAAAAATACTTAAAACAACTCAAAATTATCTTAAATATATCTTTAAAATAATATAATCTATTTTTAAAATATAAAACCTAAAATACTTAAAAATATAGATAAAAATAATAATTTTGAACCTAAATTTCATTTATATTAACACCTAAAAATCACTATCGTATTTACCATCTTTTTGTGTATTGTTATAATGCACATTAAACAGTAAAATGAAAATCAATACTATTAATCATATAGATTTAAATGTGTGTAGAGTAATATGAACAGTACTGGTCTAACATAAACGGGCAGTTATACTTCAAAATTTTCTTAAAACACCATCTTCTGATATTATCCGACAACAGCACAACAACAAACTACAAAGCATAAAAGAATTAATTAATCAGTTATTCCCAATAAACAAAAAAAAAAAGACATAATTAAACAAGAAGCTGGAAGAGTTCTCTCTCCTACAGATTTCAGATTGAAAAGCATTTTTTACTGTTACTTCCCCAAGATTACATAAGCTAGGGTAGGGTGCTGTTATCCTTTCCATATACTGGTTGAGCTTTAAGGTGGTCCACAGCACCTGCGTTAATCATTAGGCATGTTGAATTAAAAAAAATCACATTATAAAAATGTTAATAAGCAGAATATTGAATCATTTAGGCCCATTCTAGTTAGTGGTAAATGAGAGAATGAAAAAGGCAGTGGAATGAAAATGGTAATAAAAAGTAAGAAAATTGAAATATATTTTATTTAATTTGTTCGGTTGAATAGAAAATAATGGGAAATCTACTTTATTTTTGTCTTGTTTTATGAAAAATGTCTTATATATTAGACTAAATCAGGTATACCTATTACATCTTATTAGGATAATAATATCACAAATGATAATAAATAGAAGTCCTCTGTGATATATTTCTTTAAAATTTATAAATCAAGTATGAATATTAAGTTAAAGCATATGTACAATAAAATCAAATGGCTCAATGAGATGAATCTAATAATGCTAGAATCGGATCAAATCGAGCCCAAATAAACTCAAATCAAGCTCAAAAACTACATATGAAAATTTCGAAACACTGACTAGATGATCAAATGACTTCCAAATTTAACGTGCTTATAGTCGAATCGAGCGGATCGACGAGACGAATCCAACGAGCTTAAGATCACTCAAATCTAAGATAGTTTGAATAGTCAAATCACCAAAAAATTATCTATGATCAAATGAATCGATATACACCGTCCGATGGAGTGTTTTGAGATTTTGACTACAATAACCAAAATGCCCCTCTCAGAATCCTATAAATAAGACCTCATTCTTGTTATGAAGGGGAAGGAGCTAGAAGCGAACTTGGGAGAAAGCTGAGAGAGAGTTAGAAGTTCGAAGTTCGTCATCACCATCGTTATCGATTGCCACCAACAACGGTTACAACCCAACTACCGCCGCATAGCTGTTGTAACCTGATTTTGGAATTTCCATTATCAGGATTTCTTACATACAATCTTGTAATCCAGTTATCAAAAAGATTTAAACTTTGTACTCCAAATCAGATATATAGTGGAACATGTTTACTAGGCAAGACCCCATGATTTTTTCCCTTTTCTGAGATTTTTCCACGTAAAAATTCTGGAGTTTCTTATTCTCTTTTCAACTATTTGTATGTGTGATGGATTTTCATAAAAGCTAAGGCGTGAAGTTTTATTCCACCTCAACTAATTTTCTGACACGCAATAATTTGACATCGTTTGTGAGAAACATTCTCTTTACATCTTCACAATGGTTGATAATTTGACTTCAAGTTCAGAGCAGCACCATCTATATGGTAGAGAAAATTTTACTTTGGAAGAATACATAAAAAGAATGAAGATTCATCAAACTCCGATCATTCAATTTTTATTAGAAACTGGGAGCAACTCTTAATCTCAAAAGATGGCTCAAATCAATATTCTGGATAACTAATTGATTATCAGTTCGAGAAATAAGTCAATGATGGGAAGAAATTTCAACATTGAAAAAAAAAAAGTATAACTTTGCAAATTGTAATTCTTAAATCATACTCATGAAAAAATAAGGCAAAAGTTAAGAAACAACTTTGACTATAACCTCAAGTGTGTTTTGATTTGACCTTTTTCATACAAGTTAACGTAATCGAGTAATGCTCTAACAAATAATCTCGAAAGAATCAAAATATTTAACCTCTTCCACACAGGTTAACGTCATCGAAAAATATTTTAACAAAATAATCTCGATCAAGAGTTAAAACTATTGACATCTTCCACACAGGTTAAATATCAGCAAGCAACACTCTGACAAATAACCTCGAATAGGTCAAAAATAGCTAATAGATTCCTCCCATAGAAGGCATGCCTCTGAGAAAGTTTCGATGAGAAGCTAATAGTGGACAAGATCCTCACTAGAAAGACTACAAGAGAGTAAGTGGCTGATATGATCTCCACTTATCAAAAATCTCAAAAACAAAACCTCTAAGATACAAGACATTAAAATCTCAGAAAAGCCTCGAAAGTCTGACACGTTAAAACCTCAGAAAGCAAAAGCCTCATAAAGTACAAGTATATTAAAAATCTCAAGAGGCAAAAGTCTTAGAACAACAACAACAACAACAACAAGCCTTAATCCCACTAGGTGGCTACTAAATCCTTCATCTCCATTGTGTCCTATTATGTGTCAAATTCTCATTTAATTCAAGTATACTAAGATCATTTTTTATACATCTTAACCAAGTCTTTTTAGGTCTACCTCTACCTTTCTTAACATAAAGAAATCTAATGCATCTACTCTCCTGAGTCATCTGGACTAGACGCTTTATGTGGCCAAACCATCTAAGGCGACTCTCCCTAATCTTATCTACCACTGAGCTACTCCAACTTTTTCCTAACATACTATTTTGCATTCTATCTCTAAGAGTAAAGCCACTCATCCACCGAGCATCCTCATCTCGTAACTTAACTTAGTCTTATGCTTCTTTTATTGGCCAACATTCGTACCATAAGTCATTGCAGTCTTACCACCATCTTATAAAATTTTCTCTAAGTTTAAGTGAAACTTTTCCATCACATAATAGCCGGATGCATTCCTCCACTTCAACCATCCAACTTGAATTCTACTAATAACATCTCCATCTATTTCACCATCATTTTGAACAATAGAGCCTAAATATCAATCGCCACTCTTATTAATGACTTGATCACTTAGAGTCACAACACTACCACTAAAACTTCTACAACTAAAATTACACTCCATATATTCAATTTTAGATCTACTTAAACAAAAAACCTTTAGACTCTAAAGTTGACCTCCATAATTTAAGTTTCATTGGACTCCCTCTACTTATCAACAAGAAGAATGTCATCAGCAAAAAGCATACACCAAGGTACATCTTCTTGTAAATGCCTCATAAGAACATCCATAACTAAAGTAAAAAAAGATAAGGGCTTAATGTTGATCCTTGATGTAATCCAACTGAAATAGAAAAATATTTTGTCAATCCTCCTTGTGTTTGGACACAAGTAAGCCTTTAGTATACATATCCTTAATGACTTGAATATAACCAATATTAACTCATTTCAGAACACTCCAAAGAACATCTCTTGAGACTTTATCATAAGCTTTCTCTAAATCAATAAATATCATATGTAGATCCTTCTTACTTTCTCTATGCTTCTCCATCAAATCTCTTAACAAATGTATAGCATCCATAGTAGATCTACCTGGCATGAAACCAAACTGATTGTGAGAAACTTATGTATCACATCGTAACCTATGCTCAATTACTCTCTCCCATAATTTTAATGTATGGCACATTAACTTAATTCCTCTATAATTTGCACACCTTGTGCATCACCTTTATTCTTAAATATAAGAACCAACAAGCTCTTTCTCCACTCATCAGATCTTTTAGTCTTTAAAATAACATTAAAAGATTTGTAAACCAAGAAATTCCTCGATCTCCTAAACATTTCACACTTAGAATATTATTATGTCCTCGCTTCCACATTTCATTTTCTTTAAAGTTTATTTCACTAATATAATGATAAAATGAAATTCTCTATTTTTGTTTAGAATATTATAAAATCAATCATTTCGGATCCTTCTTCAAAAGTTTATTAAAATACCTCATCCACCTATTTTCAATATCTTTTTTTCTAAGAAAAGACTTTATTATTTTCATCTTTAATACCATCACTAACTACGTTTTACTTCTCCTATCTCTTTGGCTAACTTATACATACATCTTTCACCTTTCAGATCTAATCTATTGTATAAATCACTAAAACTAAATTTTTGATCATATATCGCTTTCTTAATCTCTACAAACCATTTTATATCTTTCTCAATATCCGAAGTTTTACATCTAAACTAAGTTTTATATAATGTTTTATTTCTTATCTTTTCAGACACTTTGACTCCACCACCAACTATTCTTATTAAAAGAAGCTTGATTCTCCAAACATCTTTAAGAACTAATTTCACTGATATTTTTTCCACATAACGTTAACTTCCTTATGAACATCCCAAATTCTAATTTCTTATAGCTTTAAAATATTTTTATTTGTTTCTTTAAGTGTCCCCATCTAATCCTGGACAATAATTTAGTTTATTTTTCTCTTACAATCTTTCAACTTAAAATCTAAAACTAATAGATGTTGACTTAAAATTTCACTGGAATGACCTTACACTCTTTACAATCTAAACGATCTATTTTTCTTATCAAAAAATAATCAATCGTGTTTTACTAGATCCATTTTATAAGTAATAATATGTTTATCTCTTTTCTTAAATAAAATATTAAGAACTACAAAATCATAAAAGAAAATCTAATATACCCTACCTTCATTCATTTCTAAATCCATAACCACCATGAATCTTTTAAAATCTTCTACCACTCTACCAACACGTCCATTTAAATCTCCCCAATAAATATTTTTCTTGATAGGTATCTTTTATATTAATCCTCTAATTCATTCCAAAATTTTTCTTTGAGCTACCTCCAAACCTACTTGAGGAGTATATATTAACTTATAACATTGATAATCTTAGTATCAACAATAATTTTTAAAACTATAATTCTATCTCCACATCTATTAATATTTATAACATTATCCTTCAAACTTTTATCTATAATCACACCTACACCATTTCTAATTCGACTTTTACTTGAATACCAAAGTTTAAAACCTAAACTATCAATCTCGCCTTCTCCCAACCCATTTAACACATAAAATATTTATCTTTCTAACTATAATATCTATTAATTCCATTAATTTACCTGTAAGAGTACCTATATTCCAAGATCCTAACCTAATTCTAGTTTCATGGACTAACTTCTTGCCCGATCCGTCCATAATGTGGAAACCTCGCTTATTTAACATGCACAACGCAATGCTCAAGACATTGAAGATACAAGTATACTAAAAATATCAAAAGATACAAGTATACCAAAAATATCATGAGATATATATAAATCATAATCTTTTGGAAGTCAAAGTCTAAAAAGGGATATATGATTATTGTCGTCATTTGGGGGGAGCAAAAACTTCATAATACAAAAATATATACTTCTCATGTTTGGAGGCAAAGGCCTTAACAGCCATAAAAGATAATCTGGAGCTTGAATTTAAAATACATGCCGCCTAACCATGTTCAAACTCGAGGCGAGGAGAATTAGAGCTCTAGAGGGGCCAAGACCATCATAAAGGTCAGTGAAGGATTCCAGAATTTAGAGAAACTTGGAAGCACACTAGAGCCTAAATTCGAGATACGTGCGGTCTAACTAGGTCAATTGGAAACCCCGAGATCGGAGAGAACTGCAGCCTGCAAGGAGGATCCACCGTTATATAAATCAATAGAAGCTACAAAAGAAAAGAAAATAAAGAAAATAAGGTACGAGTTTTTCCTCACTCCTGTGAGGGGTATTTATAATTGAACAAAAGACTTTTTAAATTCCAAAAAAATAAAAAAAAATTAAATTAAGGGGGTTAAAACCTCAAAAGGCAAAAGCCTCAGAAAGTACATGTACGTTAAAAACCTCAGAAAGCAAAAGCCTCATAAAGTACAAGTATATTAAAAATCGCAGGAGGCAAAAGCCTTAGAAGGTACATGCATATCAAAAATCTCAAAAGACAAAGACCTTAAAAAGATACAAGTATACTAAAAGCATCAAAAGATACAAGTATACTAAAAATATCATGAGATATATTTAAATCATAATCTTTTCGAAGTCAGTCTAAAAAGGGATATATGATTACTGTCGTCATTGGAGGGGGGGCAAAAACTTCATAATACAAAAATATATACTTCTCATGTTGGGAGGCAAAAGGCCTTAACAGCCATAAAAGATAATCTGGAGCTTGAATTTAAAATACATGCCGCCTAATCATGTTAGTTTCAAATCCCGAGACTGGGGAGAATTGGAGCCTACGAGAAGAGTCGCGCACCATCATAAAAGATAATGGAGGATTCCAGAATTTAGAGAAACTTGAAAACACACTAGAGCCTGAATTCGAGATACGCGTCGTTTAACCAAGTCAATTGGAAACCCTGAGATCGAGAACCTCTGACAAGAGTTATATAAGTCAGTAGAGGCTACAAAAGAAAAAAAAAATAAAGAAAAATAAGGTACAAATTTTTCCTTACTCCTGTGAGGGGTATTTACAGTTGAACAATAGACTTTTTAAATTCCAAAAAATTTAAAAAAATTAAATTACCCCCATCTTCCCATAATAGCTGGCAAAAATGTCAGCATTTAATAATAAAAAAATAGAAAAAAAAATCTCTCTCTCTCTCTCTCTCTCTCTCTCTCTCATGCCAACATAAATAAAAAAAAAATTTTGAGGATCCCACGGCCCCTTCTTTTAACTCAAACGTCACCTGAAAAGAATATACATATAATAAAATAAAATAAAAAAATAATTATTTATAAAAATTATCACTTACATATATAATTATAAATCCTAATAATTTTTAGCAAAAGTAATTTTATTTTTTAATATATTTTTAGATAAAATAAATTTTATCATTCAAAAATAGGAGGGCAGATGATATATCCTTTTAAAATTTATAAATCAAGCACGAATATTAAGTTAAAGCATGTGTACAATCAAATCAAATGACTCAAGTAAGATTTAATCCAAATAATTAATCGAATCAAATCGCTCAAATGAGCTCAAATCAAACTCAAAACTACATACGAAAACTTCAAACATTGGATGATTAAATGACAAATTTGACGCTTATACAAGCTACCGACAAGACGAATCCAACGAGCCTAAGATCACTCAAATCAAAGATCGTTTGAATGGTCAAATCACCAAAAACCTATCTATGATCAAATGAATCGATATACACCGTCCGATGGAGTGTTTTAGGATTTTGGCTACAATGACCAAAATACCCCTCTCAAAATCTTATAAATAGAATCTCATTCTTGTTACGAAGGGAAAGAATGAGCTGGAAGCGAACTTGGGAGAAAGCTGAAAGAGAGCTAAGTTCAAGTCATCACCAATTATCGCATCGCCGCCTATTATCGCCGCCGATTGCCACCAACAATAATTACTACCGCAGATAACTATCAGAACTGACATGGAATTCTCATTATCATGATTTCTTACATACAATCATGTAATCTCATTATCGGGAAGATTTAAACTTTGTACTCCAAAACAGATATATAGTGGAACATGTTTACTGGGCAAGGCCCTGTAATTTTTTCCCCTCTTTCTGAAGAGTTTTTACGTAAAAATTTTGAAATTTCTTATTCTCTTTTCAATTATCTGTGTGTGTGTTGGATTTCCATACAAGCTAAGATGTGAAGATTTATTCTATCCCAACTAATTTTCTGGCATGTAACACTCTGCATCAACATCTAGATCTAAAATTTCTTCCAAAGAATGTTTAAGTGCCATCAATTTTGTTATTAAGCTAACAAGCATCCAAATAGTAACATACTAATATGGATGAAGATGATAATATAATAATAGAGGATGGTGATAAGAAGATTAGTAATATTGAGGATGTTTTGATTAAAAAATTTTTAAATAATATAAGTTGCATCATAAGCACACCTAAGGCTGAGTTTCATTGAAAAAGAAATCAATTGTTCAAAACCCATTTCAAGCGTGAGAAAAAAAGTTTATAAACTCGTTATAAATAATAAGAGTTATATGAAAGTTATGTCTGAGTCGCCCACTAAACCCACAAATGTAAAACCTAAATGGCATAGTTTGAAAGGATTACATATACTTTTCTTCTTTAATGCTCTCTGTCTTTTTTTTTTCCTTGTAGAGTATTTTGTAATTTTGTAGTGTTGTTTGAGAGGTTTAAGTTCTATTTAAAAACACCTCTTATAGTTTTGCTTAGGGCTGCAGATGAACCGAGCGTTCGACAAGCTACTCGTGGCTCGGCTCGATTAGAGCTCATTCATGTTCGTTTAATTAACTAATCAAACGAGCCTGAACATTTTTTTAAATACTCAATTGCTAAATGAACAAGCTTGAACAGCTTGTCGTTCGGTTCATTTATGTTCATGAGATCATAAACAAGCTCACTAAAGAGCTCAATTATGGCTCGATTACGGCTCAATTAAGGCTTGTTTGTGAACAATGTTGTTCAAATTATTATTTTTTAAGTTTAATAAACTTTATTGATATAGCTCATATATATTTCTCAACAAGCTGCTCCTGAACAAGCTCGATTAAGACTTGATTAAAGCTCGTTTATTTTATTAAACGAGCTGCTCGTTAACAAGCTCGATAATTCAATTTGAACCGAGCTCGTGAACAAACTCGAATCGAGCTCGAGTTCGATAATGATAAACAAGCTCAAGCTTGAACACTATTATTAAAAGCTCGAATAGAGCTCAAACTCGATAATATTAAACAAGCTCAATCTTTGAACACATATATACTCAGCTCGAGCTCGGTTCATTTGCATCCCTAATTTTGCACAATTTTTAGAATAAAGATTCTCAAATTTAAAGCTTTAAACGAGTAGCTTATTTGGAAACATAAGAATTTAATTTAACAAGCTTTTAAAGATGACCCTTAAGAACCAATCCAATATATTCGCCAATAAGATCTCACCAACTCAAAGCTTAGTAGCATTAGTTTGAACCATCCGCATTTCCCCACGTGTGACAAACTCGCATAGCGCGATGCTTTGAACTACAATTTAGACAGTACTATTTAAGCATCCAAATGATTGAAAACTAAATAACTATAAAAAAAATTTGACTACAAGTCTACTTAGTCTAACAAACAATAGCTCGTAAACCCATTGATAGCTATAATAAGAGTGTTAGCAAATGAATACAAATAGAAAAATTTGACTCTTCATAATTATAAAAAAACTTGACAGCGAGTCTTCTTAGCCTAACAGGTGATAGCTAGTAATCCTATTAACAAAAAAAAATAAAGAGTGTAGGGAAGTGAATATATGTAAAAAGAAATAAGGGCTTTTATCTACACTATCATCCTATTCTTACATATTTACAAATTAATCATCTTCAACATCAAAATTTCAAATTGACATTCAAACATTGAAATTCATAACAAAAGTCCAACCCATATTTTTCTTTTTTGTAAAATTCATAACGATTTGATCGTAGCATGTGTAAATACATGAGTCTCATAATAATAAAAATGATAAAGATAATTAAATTATAAATGCATACGTTCTAAGTGGTTGACTTATTAATATTAAAAAAAACATGATTTCATATTTCACATAATAATAAAAATTAACTAAATATGCCAATTATTAGGATAACTGAAAATTAAAATTAATATTAATTAGCTTTATAAATTACTAGTTAATTAGGAACTAAAATAATTAAATATTAATTAGGTTACTATTTTATGCTAATTATGACAAATTCAAATAAACCTTAATTGAGCTTTATAATAAGTATTATATTACGCCTTAATTGAGCTCTTAACAATTTTGCTCACAAACTTTGAATAATATTATTCATGATTAATGAATCTAGCAACTAATTATTCAAGTTTGTTCATTTAACAAGTAAATTTTTATAAAAATATTCATGCTTATTTACTTAGTTAATCAAACGATTATGAATGACCTCTAATTGAATCAAGTCATGAGTAGCTTTTCAAATGTTTAGTTTATCTGCAGTATGACCCAGCAAGACAGTTTATTCTAAAAGCTTAGCCAACTGGTCGAAGGTGTCAAAGCTTTCTAGTCAAAAGGAATTAACCCTATTTAAGGTTCTTAAGTTGATTTTTTTTTTCTTGTTTGAGTTCTTGCACTCTTTTATCAAATTATCTCTTGGTGCCAAATAGCATTAAAGAATGGAAAGACGTTGTCGAGAAGAATTACCAATCTCCTATTCAATAAATCACAATGAAGGACCTACAATGAGGAATTTTTTGATATGTAAGCAATGAAGGACCTACAATGAGAAATTTTACGATATGTACGCATGAGAACAAGAGGCTCATTCCTACAATAAATCACACTGAAGGACCTACAATGAGGAATTTTATGATATGTAAGCAATGAGAACAAGAGGCTCATTCCTTCAACTCAGATAAAAAACAATAAAAATAAATAATAAATAATAAATAAAAAACAGGAGATGAAAAACCATTTTCATCAAATGCTAGAAGAATCATCAAAGGAGTAAGACCACTACCATAAGTTCCTAAAAGGGGAACCAAGAAGGCAATATCAGGACTTTGTAGAAAAGGTAAATGTTTTAAATTTTGTAGGTGGCTTGAACTCAGATGACTTCATAAATCAGCCGTATCATGAAGCACATTTATAACTACAAGGAAGTGTTAACTAATCAGTAGGTCAAGTTGATGAAAAATGCCATCATTTGATGAAAAATGCCATCATTTGGAGGGAAAAACATTAAAAAAATAGTAATTTAAAAAGGCTAAAGCAAGATCTTCCCGTGTGAAAAGATGATGAAATATGTGCAATGAAGGTGCTTTTCTTTTTATTTTCATCAAGATGTCTTCCCTAAATCCATCACTTCTAATAAAAAAGGCCAGTAATATAGGAGTAAATTACTAGATTTGAGTAGCTTATGCTTAAGTGACGTGTTGAAACTAGAGGAACATACTATTATAAGATGCTTGGGTGATTTGCAGCTAACGATTGTGAATGTAATGCAACTTCAGTAATATTGGATTATTTTGAACATCATCAAACGAGCAAAAAAAGTGAAGAGGCAACAATAAACCTCCAAGAATTTTCCATTAAGATCTATACAAGAATGACAAGAAGACGACAATAAATCCCATAAAGGAACAAATTGTTCCGGAAAGGCAAGCACTTGTTACATGCAGATGAAGGAGTATTACTTATTGTCCAGCAAGTATTGAATATTTCTATCGAGAAAGATTCAGGATGGCTATGCCACAACATATTCCACACACAATACACCATTCAAAGGAAGTTGTGCAATGCAATCATCAATAGGGAAGTTGTGAAAACATAGTTTCAACTAAAATGCTGTAGAAGTTGAATCTTCCAATACATGATCATCCAAGACCAAAATCAAAGTGCACAACATTTGTTGGTGTAGTTTTCTATTTTCCAAAAAAATGCCAAGATAAGGCATGGTGCAATGTTATTCCAATTCTAGTTATTTATTACTAGGTAGACCATGGGAATATCTATGATGGCTACAAGAACACATAAATGTTTGAGCATGATAAAGAGTGGGTGGTACTTATGGCATAAAAGATGAAGCTAAAGGAGCTGTGGAAAATATGGTGGTATCCAAATCCATGTTTATGAGAGCTATGCAAGACTCAAAGTTCGCCAATACACTAGTGGTTCTAAAAGAAAAGTAAGAAGAGGGACAAGTTTCAGATGACAAGATGTGTTTTCAATTGATCTTCAAAGAAATCATGAAACCCTTAAGTACCTCCACAAACAAAGCAGTTTTAAGATAGGCATGTTAAATGGTTTGAATTCCTTTCATCATTCTAACACAGTTTGAAGCACAAATCAGATGTCCAAAATAAAATCATTGATGTCTTTGGCCTAAGATTTCCTCTCTTTGAACTCTTTAGCCGAAAATTGTTGGGTCAAAGGCAATCAAAAGAACTTTATCCAACAACAGAAACTTGTGCATGAAGTAGCAACAATTTACTATTAAACTTGTTAAGCATTAAGTTATAAAAATAGCTTACTGCAGGCGCTATTACTTTCCGACAAGGCAAATTGGAGAGTGTCTTCCAGGCTGTTCACAATTTTATTTGATATGAAGAGAGACCATGTTCTTACGGAATAATTGTTTGAAAATTGACTTGCTTTTCATAAATTTATGGAAGGAACTGGATTATACGGTCAGTAAGTTACCTCTATTTGATGAACTAGTTCTGTCCTTTAATTTACCAAAAAAAATATTTGATTTATTGGAAACATTGGTGGTGGATAATTCAAAAATAATTAAAAAAAAAAGATTAAATGCACCGAAGCCATACCGCTTATATTTCTTTCCAGACCCACATGAGCATGGATCATTTCGACCTATCTTTGAGCTTTTGGGCAAATTAGATCTAGCGACATCAAGAGGTGTTGAGCCCATCAGCTTTTGCACCTATTAAAAACAACAAAAAAGGTCACAATGGTTAAAATGAACCAGAAGAAAACAGAAAATCAGTTAAGGACTTCTGTGAACACGAGACAAGAGATAGAGTCGGGGAGTAGGAAGCATATGAATGTATGCACGAGTGAGATAGTGGGTGACCTAGGTGACAACGAGCAAGCCTGAGCAAGAAAGCACAGGGAAGGAGCAGGGAGGGAGGGAGAAGGAGAGAGAGAGAGAGTTTTGAGGTGTTATATGCAATGCTCCAAAAGTTGTATTCAATCCTTTTATCTGGATGGAGGTAAGAATTTGAGCTTGATTTATATTCAATTGAATTCATTTAATTAATTAAATAATTTATATATATATATATATATATATATATATATATATATATATATATATATATATATATATATATATTACTATAATTTTATCTTATAAAATCATTAATTTATAATTGAAATAAAAGCTTTCATTTAATTGTGAAATTGTCATTGAACAGCTAATTTTAGAGCCAATTGGCATTGATTTTTCCCCCTTATTTGCATGGCCAACAATTGATGTCTAGACAAGTTTTCATCTTTTAAATATATATAATATTTTAATCAACCTCCTCAAAGTCAAAGGTAAAACAATGGAAAAAAAAACTGTGCCTAAAAATTTCAACTCAAGATTTAAAGTGTTCATCCTCTTCAAGTACTATTTGTGTAACACCATCCTCTCTCAAGCACTTAGTTTGTATTTGAGTTTTGTTCTTGTATATTTGCCATCTTTTATAGAAGTTGTGTTGTACTTGTAATTATTGGTGATATTCATCATCATCTCCAAAATCTTGGAAGACATTAGAAGAAGATATTCCTAGTGTTTGATGAGAATTGGCTTAGAAAGGTGCACTTGCCATAATCAAGGTGAGGGTACCCTTCACCTATAAACTAAGGTGAATCAATTTCTTCATTGGCATATGGGTGAAGAAGTGATAGTTTCTCTACTAAATTGAAAGCGAAGGAGTAATTGTAGGAATCCAAAGCAAGGGGTACTTAGGCTTGGAGATAGCCTGATTGAGCCAAACCATATAAATATTAACTAATGTATCCACTTTCTACATAGCTAGATATCTTTAAATTGCATAGCACTTATTTTACGTGCTTAAATGGGCTTGTGATATTTGGATGATTAATATTTAGTACCATAGAATTATCTTAATAATAAGATTTATAGTGTCATATTTTTATTAGCATTATGTCATCATCATTAGCATTACACCTTGTGTAATCCATGTTATTGTGGTGATTCAAGTGTTGAATATTCAAATGCTTCTGTACTATGGTAACATTCATACTTATACTTTCAATTGACCATTGCTCTTAGACAAAGTACTGTTAAGTCTTTTCTTTACTATTATACATCTTGTGGACACTTGTTGTAAGTTTCTTAGTAATTATTTATTGAGCAAGACCAACACTTGAGGGTACCCTACCCCTATAAATGAAATTGTGAGATTGTGTTGTACTTGTAATTATTGGTGATATTCATTGTCATCTCCAAAATCTTTGAAGACATTAGAAGAAGATATTCTTAGTGTTTGATGAGGATTGGCTTAGAAAGATGCACTTCCATAATAAAGGTGAGGGTACCCTTCCCCTGTTAACGAAGGTGAATCAATCTCACCACTTGCACAAGGGTGAAGAAGTGATGATTTCTCTACTGACTTGAAAGCAAAGGAGTAAATGGTAGCGGAATCCTAAGCAATGGAGTACTTAGGCACGGAGATTGAGTCAAACAATATAAATATTAAATAATGTATCCTCTTTCTCTATAGCTAGATTTCTTTAACATGCCCTGCACTTGTTTTACATGCTTAAATGGGCTTGTGATATTTGGATGATTAATATAGTGAGATAGAGTTATCTTAATAATAAGATTTATAGTGTCATACTCTTTATTAGCATTATGTTATCACCATTAGCATCACACCTTGTGTAATCCATATTATTGTGGTGAGTCAAGTGTTGAATATTCAAATGCTCATGTACTATAGTAAAATTTATACTTATACTTTCAATTGTCCATTGCTCTTAGACATAGTATTATAAGTCTTTTCATTACTATTATACATCTTACAGACAGTTGTTGTAAATTGCTTAGTAACTGTTTAATATGCAAGAATTCTAGTTGGTTTGTCTTTCCTGATCATATTTCTCTATGCATAGTCTATACTTTTGCATGTTATTTCATGCCCACAATATGTGTTGGTTTGGATTGGTGGAATTTCAAATAGAAGTTTTAAACCCCACCTGTTAACGAAGGTGAATCAATCTCACCACTTGCACAAGGGTGAAGAAGTGATGATTTCTCTACTGACTTGAAAGCAAAGGAGTAAATGGTAGCGGAATCCTAAGCAATGGAGTACTTAGGCACGGGATTGAGTCAAACAATATAAATATTAAATAATGTATCCTCTTTCTCTATAGCTAGATTTCTTTAACATGCCCTGCACTTGTTTTACATGCTTAAATGGGCTTGTGATATTTGGATGATTAATATAGTGAGATAGAGTTATCTTAATAATAAGATTTATAGTGTCATACTCTTTATTAGCATTATGTTATCACCATTAGCATCACACCTTGTGTAATCCATATTATTGTGGTGAGTCAAGTGTTGAATATTCAAATGCTCATGTACTATAGTAAAATTTATACCCCCTCACTAATAACGGGCAAGCTCAAAAGTCTAAATAATATGAGATTACTCTATGTTTGGTTTACAAGAAGACCAAAAAGTCCTAGTAAACAAAAACTAAAGTTGGAGTGCCACAAAAAATTGTGAACAATTAAACATGAACTCCTTCGTATATCATTATTTCTCTATGAAGCATGGAAAGAATCATAGATGATGATGTTGATGTGACAATATAAGAAACCTCTAAAATACCACACAAGATTCATCAAGAAAAAAAAAAGCAAACTACAAGCAATGCATCTTGGTGGTGCAAGCCAGCATTTCTTTTGATATGTGCCAATAGTACATATAATTACTGCAAACAGGAGTACCTCACTGAAACTCTTTGGCAACGGTTTTCCTTCCTCCTTCAATTTGTCAATCTTCTTCTGTGCATCTTTGGCCCACTTGTACTTTGACAAGATGTGTTCTATTTCGGATATCGTACAATTACAATGTTTTGTCGCTTCCTGCTTATGGTTGAGTTGAAGATTCTACAAGTGAAAATAAAATTCCAGGACAAAGCTTAGCACAGTATTAGCATCATAATTTTAGAATGAATATAAGAATAAGCATTACAGATAATGCTTTTTGAATTGACACCCCACAAAATCTACACCATAGGTGCGACAAAGTCAAAAAAATATATAGCATACATTTAAGAACGTATAAAGCATAATCGACAAATAGCTATCCATATAGAAAAGAGAAGGAAAAAAGTTCAATCACTTGCAAGCATGGGCAACAAATTCTGCTTACCATACATTATGTATTTAATTTCATGGTCGAGTTTGGCATGAAGCTCTTGAGTAAATTTCTAGGAGTAGCTTTAAATGGTATTGGGAGGGAATCTCTTTTGACAACTTGTGTCAGATTCAATGTAGAAACAACTATGAAAAACAAAAACAAAAAAATTGTGGAGCTTATAATTCAGAAGCTAATTTCCTAATACTTTCAAAACTTTATTCAAAATAGACTAACTTAAAATAATTAAGAGTGATATAAAAAATCTAACAAGATTTATCTGTATACCCAAGATATACTCAACTTACTCAACCCGACAAAGATCTCAACTCACACCCAATTGCAACTCACCCAATGGTCAGGATTCACACCAAATTAAGTGCAGCTTCTAACAAGAAACTTGACACCTCACCAGAACACCTAACTACAACTCACCAGAGAGCTCGCCCAAAGTACTCTCCAAAGATATTCAATTAGGGAACTCACACAACTACCTACTCAAGGTATAACTCACCCAACACACTCGCCCCTATCCTAGACTTGGCAACTCATCTCACTTGGAAGGCTACCTTATCATCAACTATGCTTGTGTCTATATCAGGTATAACTCACCCAACACAGTCGCCCCTATCCTAGACTTGGCAACTCATCTCACTTGGAAGGCCACCTTATCATCAACTATGCTTGTGTCTATATCAGGGATATACCACCAATATATACTCTGTACCTATCATATTTATTACTTTTTCATTTGTGATGTGATTATATTTGTAATGCTCCTACCCTATAAAGAAGGGTGAGTTAGGAGGAATATTTCAGGACTTTTTTCCAAAATCCTTTTACTAAATCTTCTAATGATTAATACTATGTATTTACAATGCACTATGTACTTTTTTGGAGTGATTAATACAATTCTCCAGACATTCTCTCATATTCTCTCTCTAGATTTCTCTCTCGCTAATCCACTCCAACAACCACTCTCTCACAACTCCTCTCTCTACCTAGTCAAGCTAGTCTCGCAAGTATGTTCTAGTGTCATTCATGGACAACTTAGGATCCAATACTATCCACACATACTTAAAAGGACAACAAACTGTAACAAATTTAATAATAGCTGCCCGCAAAAGAACTGCTAAAAATCCAAATTTCAACAAGATAAGTTGTGCTAAGCGATCATCTTCCATTATAGCTCCAAAAATGGTAGCAAACATGCTAACTCAGTCTAAGGCTAAATTTTGCTTGTAATAATGGATACAATCTTTCCCATCTTTCCTCATAGGCTATCTTCTTCCTTATGGCACAAACCCACCTCGGTAAGCAGAAGAATAGACTTGCCTATACAATCAATCAATAACCAATTGTGTGGTGATGCATGAATTTAGGAAAAAAAATGGCACGATAGTTTATGCAAGAAATCAAATAAAATCACAGATAACAAATCAAGGATTTTGGAGAAACATCCAAAGCTCCAAATGTACTTCAGTAAAATGATGGCAATGAAGATTCGACCAATATGTTGCATTCGGAATATATGATCAAGCATATCCTTTATAACCCACATGCTAATTGAGTTCAAAAACCGGTGAACATCCCTGACCAACTTCGAATTTCGTAACCCATTAAGCTGTTTTTTAAGCTAAAATTTGAAAATAAAGAATACATAACAATCTAAACTGACCTCTCCGGTGGGATCGATGCTACCAAGGTAGCGGAGAATGGAAGACTGCTTCTTGAAGGCGTCGGACATAGTTGCCTCGCTGCACCGACCTACCTCGAACTTTTTCAACAGCCCCACGCCCCGTGCCTTCTCCATCTGATCAGCGAAGTCTGGGAAGGCAATAGTAAAGCAGACAAGCTTCAATGGAACCAAAACCTTAAAACCAGAAGAAAATTTAAGAAAATAATTTAAAATTGGAAGAAAGAACTGCTCACCAGTAAGGGAGAAGGAGGGGACAGAGGACTCGACGGAGGACTTCTTTCCGGTGAAAACGCCTTTGATCTTGTCGACCCATCCGAGGCTTTCTAAACGAGGAGTGGAGGAGATCCATCGAACGAAGCGGGGTTGAGAGTAGCTTAAGAGGCTGCGGAGCGAACGCATGGAACCCATCTATGCATTTCTTCATAGACATTTCGCCATATCGTTTCCGTCAAGCAACTGCTTCGGTGTTTACTGAGGACTTCGTAGGATTCTTGTGCAGATTTTTATTTTGAAAATTTTACATAATATTACATATTTACAAATTTGATACAAAATTTTTAGAAAAATTTACATAGCACACAATTCTTATGCAGATTTTTATTTTGAAAATTTTACATAATATTATATATTTACAAATTTGATACAAAATTTTTAGAAAAATTTACATAGCACACAATTCTTATGCATTTACATATCTAACACCTAAAAATCGATATTTACAAATATTACATCTTTCTTATAATTCAAAGGATGAATTTTACTTCTAAAAATTAAGAAAAGTGCTATTTTTATTATAATAATAAAGATTTAGGTGCTATATATATAAATATTTATTTTTGAGTGTTAGAAATGTAAATATATAAAAATTGTGTGCTATGTATGTAAATGCCCTAAATTTTTAATATTTAAAAAATTACAAAAAATGACTCGACTAGAACTCGACTCGAAAAATACAGATTAGGGTCTGTAAAATAGATTCTCAAGTCGGATTAGTGTCGTAATAGTTGACACGAATTAATTTGCGAGTCGGGTTCGTGTTGACCCAAAAAACCCAAAATCGACCCTAAATGACCCGAAATAACTCGAGCGAAGAGCGAACTGTGGAGTGTATCTAAGCCATTCGATCATTTGGACGGCCCAGATTATTCGTAAATTCTTTTTGTCGAAATAAAATGTTGGAATGGAAAGCGGCAAAACCTCAGAAGCCCTAATTTCTCATATTTTCTTTGCGCTTGTAGCTCCGCCTCTTCTCGAGTTATGGCTCTGGAGGTCTGGCCTCTGTGCATTCCATCTCCACATCTCTCAACTCCTGATTAGGAAGGCCGAAGGCAAATGCCGTGAAGTGTGAACTGAGAAGGCCGAAAGCCGAATCCCTCCCAGTCGACGTTGCCATCTCGGCATCTTCTTTCTATCGACTCTCCGTCAGCCTTCTTCTTTCTCTCATTCCGCATCTGAGGTAATCCGTAATCCTTTGTCTTCGGAGAACCATGATAGATCTAAATCAATCATTTTCTGTCGTTCGTGATTGGTGATCGTTTCTTTGTATGAATGACCATGTTGTTTAGTGTTTATTGATGATCCGTAATCCATTAAACATTTTTTACATGTTGTTCAAGACTTTAAAATGGAGGACATGTTGTTTAAGTTTAAAGGTTTACTGGATTAGGAATGGAGTGGGGCTTTTTCATAACAATCCCTCATGAAAAATTAAACTTTAACCTATCCAGTTTTTGTTTCTTAAAATGAATCCCCGGGTACTTTTTCAGTTCTTCTCTGTCATTCGTGATTAGTGATTGTTTATTCGTTTATTTGTTTGCATTGCACATATGAATGGACATGTTATTTAACATATGCATTTATTCTTTATTGTATGGGAAATTCTTGGATTTGTGGCAGGCCGACTGTCTTGAGAAGTTGAGATGAATATTATTGCTGAATCGATATGATTAATCTGTTACAATCAATGTCGCTTTATCTTTCATGTTTTGGAAGATAACTTAGCAAGTCTTATGATTTATACTGGAGTTTACAATGTTAATTAGTATCATTTGAGATTTTGAGTATCATTTACTTTATCTACTCATTATTTTTATTAGCACGTGTATTATTATTTATTTGTAAGTGGCTGTTTACTGATTAGGGTTTAATAAATTTCTCATCATCAATTTTTTAATTTAGATGGAGGTTTCCAATACTATTAGTAATGCTCAAGAAAATGAATTTTTTTTCATGGGGATATTGGTGAGAATGAAATTCAAACAATTGATGAAGAGACAAGCAATAGACATGTTAAAAAGAAGAGAAGAATGGTTGGTTGGTTGGTTTGCTCCTGTGAATTGTGATCTTTCCTTTGGTTATGATAACTTTGAGTTATTATGCTTCATGTAGGGTTAATCCTTGTTGCTGGGGGAGTTTGATTTTTTGGCTGGTCCTAGCTAGCTGCTGTTGTTGCCTTTCTATGGTGGTTGTTTTTCTTTTGAACCTTTGTTGTGTGGTGTTTTGTTGGTTTTTTGCCTTTACTTGGCTACTGGGGATGCTTCCTTTATTGGCTTATTATGATGAGTTGTTCTCTTTTAGTTGCCATATGGCTGTTTTACTTAGCTGGTTTGGTTGGAAGACTTTTAGTTGTCATGGGAATCTGCTGGAGCCTTTTGTTGATTTGTCTTATTGCTGGTTGTACTTCTGGGTCAACCTTTTTTTTGTTGTTATGGTTTCCTTTTTATGTTGGTCGGACCTTTGTTGATCATTTTGGATTGGATTTTTTGGTTTCTGGTGGTTGGTGGCTGCCTTTGGCCCCCTTATGTATGACTATTTTTTCTTCTGGTGATTTGGACTGGCTTCAGCTTATGTTTCCTTCAATGGATGGTTTTATTTTTGAGTTTCTTGGTCTTTTTTGGTTGCTTACCCTTTGGCTATCAAAGAAGATATCAGATTTTCTTATTGTTTCTGACATTCTGTCTTGGTTTCTTTAAATTTTGGAGCTTAGTGGGGTTCTTGGGTTGCCTTTGTTTGGTGCTCATTGGTTGGTTGGTTTGCTGTTGTGATCTTTTTTTTGGCTATGATGATATTGATGCTTATCTTTTATATATATTATTTGGGTGGTAGCATTTATGTGATTGTAACACTTCGTTTTAAAGTTTGGATGCTCACACATTTGTTGCTCCTAGAGAATGTTTTTCTGAGCCTGAGCCTCTTGTTAGTTTTTTCTGTTTGGTGTTGTTCCTGCTTACTAATGGAAGCTGCTCGGTGGTGAGTTGTCTACTTGTCTCTGCTTTGTTGTGCTGGCTTTTCTTGCTATTTCTGTCTTCATGTCTTGGTTTCTTCAGGTACTGGAGCTTGGGTTGTCTTAATTTGGTGCAGGTTGGCTGGTTTGCTCCTGTGATATTTCTATTGAGTGTTTTTGCTGCTGATATATATATATATATATATATATATATATATTATTCCTTTCAAGGAGTTTTAGTTTTCTTTTTTAAATGTTGTTGCTTAGGGTGTATGGGAGAGTTAATATTGTATTATTTTATTATAATTATCTGTAATGTCAATTGTTTATAATGTCAAGACTCGAGAGAGATTATGATGTATTATTTATGTTAATTTTATTTTTGGCTCATAATAACTAATAAGTTAGTTATATGATATTATAAAGTCTTATTAGAACTATCTCATGAAAAATTATAGAATATTATGAAATTTTGAGTAATAATATTTAATGTTAAATTTCTTTCTCTGTTTGGTTAAATAGATTATTTCAAATTTTTATCATTATAAAGCTTATGTGGGTCGGGTTCGGGTTATTCGACTTCGAGTCGAGTTCGGGTTAAAAATTTGAACCCGTTCAATATTCGAGTTGGTTTCGGGTTACTCGGATTCGAGTCGAGTCGGGTTCAGGTTAAAAATTTGAACTCGTTTTTATATTTGGGTCAGGTTCAGGTTGAATATTTTCGGGTCGAGTTAATTTCGGGTCAGACTCTGACCCGACCCGCAAACCCCGAATTTACACCCCTAATGCATAGTATAATGAGCTTTTACATACACAATCATCATATTCTTCTATATTTATAAATAAATCAACTTCAGTCGTAACTTTTCAAATTTACTTTAGAATATTGAAATTCATAACAAAAGCTTAACACATATTTTTTATTTTTGTAAAATTATTAATGATTTGATCGTGGCACACTCAAATATAGAGTCCTATAGTTCAAAAAAAATTTAAAGGGTGATTAAATTATGAATATATATGTATTAGATGATTGATTGATAAATATTCCTAAAATTTATTAGCATTTATATAACATTGCCCCCCTTTAAATAGAATCATTTATAAAAAAATTTAATTCAATCTTAAATAAGTTCTATGAATATCAATCATAAGATATATATCACAACACATGAGAACATATCACAACTAGCATTATATTACAACAATCAATCATTCAAAAAAAAAAGAATTTTAATTTAAGCCATTAGTGATTTAAAGAATTTTATTTGATTTGAATTTCAATAATTTAAGAATTTTCAAGAATGCAACAGGATTAATAAGATTCTCTAGAGATGCAAATTTCATCACCAAACACTGGGGACCCGTGTTCCACCGACCCCGCTAAACACAACAGAAGCCGAAGGATCACTCCTTATTACCAAACATACCACCATTATCAAACCTACCACTCATTCCATACCTACCCAAAATGTCATACCTATTACAATGACTCATGGGCCATGACATAAGAATAGCCCAATACATATAAGCTCAAGACATATACAAAAAATATAAAAGCCCAATAATACATAACTTAAATTATAACAAAAGGCCCAATCATGGATTTAGCATTATGATGATGACGTCGACGACAGTGATGATGATGCCCTGCATCAGAGGTCACAACTCAGCATGGGCTCCAATTTTTTAGGAATCATATCTTATATATGTTCGGGGGACCTTGACGAATTATATTCGATAATAGTACTACATTCAAGAGCACCAAGATCAACAACTTTGTCTGGAGATATAACATAGATTGGAGATACTCTATCATCTATTACCCGATGATAAATGGCTTGGCAGAAGCCTTCAACAAAACTCTCATCCAAATACTAAAAAAAATACTCGATGATAATAAGCGATAGTGGCATGAGCAGTTAGTTGAAGCTTTATGGGCATACCGTACCACATATAGAACTTCAACTTAGTCTACTCCTTTCTCTTTAGTGTATGAGTCCAAAGTCATTTTGCTATTAGAAGTCTAACTCCCATCACTAAGGATAGCTGTGGGTAGCAAGATCACAATAGAGCAAAATGTTAGGTTGCAGTTAGAAGAGCTCGAAGGTTTGGAAGAGAGATGCCTACGGGCATGCCAGAATCTCGAGTTATACAAAGCCAAAATGATTCAAGCTCAGAATAAGTTGGTCTATCTTAGATCTTTTCAAGTAGGAGAGCTTGTTTTAGTTCTAAGGAGATCAATTATTGCCCGCCGCAAGATGGGAGGCAAGTTTGAACCCACTTGGGAATGACCCTTTTGTTATAAAAAAGGCCTACCAAGGATGATCATATTAGCTGATCAACCATAAAGGAGAATGCCCGATGTTTCCAATCAACGGGCTTTACTTAAAGAAATATTATCCTTCAATTCATGTTTGAAAGCAATTATCATCAATGAGAACTTCATTTCCATTCATCAAATCTTCTCTTTATTTTTAAGCATTATTTGCTTGTTTGTGAATGTGCCGCAACGCATTTAGGGTAGGTGTAAGAGAACCCGAGCAACATCCTATCCTCCATCAACACAACACAAATATATAAACAAATACACATCTTTTATCTCGGGCTACTTTGATGTGGGATAACGCCCCTTGTGGCACTCACTCATTAGCTACTCTAGGTCGAGCTAACGTATTACCTTACTAGTGCATCACCCCAGTGGTCCCTCTTAAAGGAAGATGTAAGTCTACTACGCTTTCCTTCCTTACTTGGCCACTACACACCAACGAGCGCCTTGTTAACATGATAGGCCTTCCTGTGCCTTCAGAAGCTACCGTCATGTTGGTTTCTTTTAAGAGGATGTAAGTCTGCTACGCCTTCTTCTTAAACTAGGCATTGTGAACTGGCTTGGTTGAGTAGAGGATTAGGATAAGTTCCCCAGCAGCTCCTTTCCTCTTGACAACTTTAAGTTTGGGTCCAGTCCTTCTTTGTGACTCCCTACTTAGTAGTCGCCCTCTGGTCAGGTTGATCTGTTGTTCCATCAATGGGTTGCCCCAGCTATTGATCCTTACTTTGGAAGATGTAAGTCTGCTACACTTTCTTCCTAAGTGCGACCATCGCACACACAAATTTCGTCGATAGACTGTCCGACGATACTATCCGGAGATCAATTTCGCATTAAGAAGATATAAGTCTACACACCTTTTTCTAGACTGATCATCACATATCAACGGACACCTTAGGTTGGTTGGTGTTTGCTATGCTGATAGCGACGCACCCAGTGGATACACCAATCTTGGCAGATGTAAGATTGTTATGCCTTCTTCTTGAGTTAGCCACTGAATACCTACAAGCTTTCTTATTTATAGGGTCCAGGATAACACCCCTTGTTGTACCTCCCCTGTGGGCACTCTACTTGGATCATGTCCTTTGTGACCCACCCCATTTAGACACTACCCGAGTTACTCTTGGATTAGACAGTCCCTTTTTTGTAGTAACCACCCATGTGATTAGAGATTCTATTTTGCATATGCGCAGGTTCTCCCTTGGTCTAGTAAATCTGAGATAGGTCAAGACCGATATAGCCCCTTCTTAGTGTGGTCCCTGCACACCAACAAGGTCTGCGATAATAACGAACAAAATATATATTCACTTATGGATTATAAATTAATGCCTCCAATGGCACATTTCCCAAGCAGGCATCCTATCTTTATGACAGAGTTAGCAAAACTCCCTATAAGAATCTCCTGACTACTCTTGAGTTGAGATAAGTCCCCCAAGGCACTCTCTCAGTAGTCGCCCTTAGGTCGGGTTCAACTTGTTGTGCCACCAACAGGTTACCCCGACGATCACCCTTGCTTTGGAAGATGTAAGTTTGCTATGCATTCTTTCCAGCACGACCGTTTCATACCGACGGGCAGCCATAGGTCGGGTTCGATCTGTTGTACATCAATGGGTCACCGTAGCGACTATTCTTTGCTTTCAAAGATGTAAGTCTGCTATGCTTTCTCCTTAGCATAGCCATTGTACACCGAAAGGCACCCCTTAGATCGGATAGTCCTACCTTTCAGCTGGTATACTACCCTTTTGGATCGATAAATCTGAGATAGGCCAAGGCTGGCATAGCCCCTTCTCAGTGTGGTTTATCGCACACCAACAGGATCCCATCATATGAAATTAAAAGAAATTAATCTTGACTACTTTTTAACTGACATAAGTCCCCAATGGTGTTCACTCAATAGTTGCCCTAGGTCGGGTTTGATTTATTGCACCATCGATAGATCACCCCAGTAGCTGATCCCTACTTTAAATGATGTCAGTATGTTATGCTTTCTTCCTAGCATAGTCATTGCACACCGAAAGAAAACCCCTTAGGTTGGATAGCCCTACCTTAGTAAGCTATCCTTTTAGATTTGTAAATATGAGATAGGTCAATGCCGACATAGCCCCTTCTTAGTGGGTCCATCACACACCGATAGGGTCTATAACAAACCAAATTTAAAACCAACCTCCCCAGTGGAGTCAAATTAAACATATTGAACAAACCAAACTTCTCCCCAATATGGCGCAAATCGAATTAGCCTCCCTAATGGAACCCAAATCAAAATCAAAATCTAATAGTTTCAACCAAGTTTTTATCCTCAGTGGATGTACCCTCAATTAAACCATCCTCCCCAGTGGAGTCATAACAAATCCAACCAAACTCTTATCCCTAGTGGATAGCCCGAACCTACTTCTCTAGTGGAAGGTTCACATTCCCAGTCCTTAGCGGACATGCCTCTACATTAATTAAGATAAGATAAATTGAAATTAATTCGATCTTGATCCCCGATGAATTATAGATTCTTATCCCCAGTGGATCTTCTTGCCATAACTCACATTCACAACCAAACTCAAATCCATATCCCCAGTGGATAACTTGAACCTGCTTCCCTAGTGGAAGGTTCACATACTCAATTCCCTGCGGATTCCTTCTGGCTCTCTCATGCCCTTGGCATAAGTTGAGTTGCATTGCATTAAGATTGTGATTCTATCTACCTTTCGAGTTTAGTTATAGATCTTTTTTGTTAGTGTTTACAATCTTTAGGACATTGTTGATCATCTTGGTCAACGCCAATACGTGCAGTGTGCCTTGTTAGTTACACCACACCTATTGGGGGTCCTTTTGTTGACCTCACTTTTAGAGTGAGTACTCAACCTCCTCTTCTTAGACCTAGGAACCTTTTAGATACTAAGGTTTCCTTAGTCATATGACACTTCTAATAATTAGGTGAACACTTAACCTAAACCTAGATATTTGAAGGGTTTAATCATAAGATTAGACCATGCCTTAGGGACTTAAGGAAATCACCTACCCAATAGCCTAAATCTAATCTATGTACACCTTCTTAAATTCCATTCAGATCCAAATTTCAAATATACAATCAAACTCAATTCCAAATACCAAATCCAAATTGAATGATTAAAGCCCATGATAGAGTCTAGACTTCAAAATCCAAACCTAAGCCACATAACCCAACCCCATGGACTTAGCCAAAATCCCATCTAAATCAAACAAAATTTAATTGATTTTCTCACAAATCAATTATACCTTCAATCACCATTCCAAATATAAATGAAATCTACAATCATCAAGCCAAACTAAAATCAACCCAAGTCAAACCCAACTTAGCCTATTTGACTTGAATTTTTCAAATGAACTAAAACTTGTTTGAACCCAAATCAATTGCGATTGGATTTATATATCAATCTCAAATTTATATATAAACTCAATTAAATCAAACTCAACCCAAAATCAAGCAACTAAATCCAATTGGTTAACTTGGCCCAAATTGGCCAATTTGACCTACATGAATCAAAATCCAATTCAATCCAAATAAAATTGAATTAAGCCAATATAAACTTCATTTCATGATTATTGATCACCCTAAGATAATCGATTGATTTAAATTGGGTCAAACCAAGTCAACCTACCCATTTGACCAAGTCAACCCTTTAACCCGTATGAACCCAAACTAGTTAAATTGCAACCTAACCCAACTCTATTGAAATTCATGATTCATATCAACCCAAAATCAGTACTTGAATGCGACTTGACCTTCAATTGAGCCAAATTAAACCCAATTGACCCTCTTGACCCAAGTTGACCCAAATTGACAAAAATGGTTAAAATGGGTCAAATCAAAATCCAATCTAAATTGATTGCAATTAATGGCTCAAATTCATTCCAAATTGATTGTTAAACTAGACCAAGGCCACAATTGAATCCAATTTGGCCAATTGAACCCAATTGACCCACTTAGCCCAAATTGACATAAAGAGTCAAACTAGACTAAACCCAAATTTAATCCAAAGTAAATCAAATCAAAGCATACATCCTCTCTAAATGGCCATATGAACTTGACTCAACTCTTAGTTTCACCCAATTTGACCAATTGGTCAACCTAACCAATATTGACCCAATTTAACTCAAATGAGTCAAATTGAGCCAAACCTAACCAAATGACATGAAATTTGGTCCAACTCACTTTTGACTCATTTCAATTCTACCTAAATCAAATTCAATGTCAAATAATCAATCTACCTTGGGCTAATGGTATCACATAAGATAAAACACCCATGTAAATGGTCATTTCTCTTCCTTGGCCACTTGACACTCATCCATTAGTCCGCCTAAGCTCCAAGGGCACTAACCAACCTGAACCAAGAGGTGGTTTGGCTGGCCATGACTCATGGAGAGGTGAATTCATCTCATGGAGAGGTGAATTCACCTCAACTCCCCCATTGGAACATTTGGCATCAAGGACCTCCACTTATCTTTGCATAGGACACCCACTAATTCCTCTTGGCCAGCCAAATCAAGCCACCTATGATGATTCTCTACCATTCTCAACCACCCCAAACTATAGGACATCCATTAGGAGTCAAAAAATTACCATTATAGGTGATTTTCGGCCAAAACCAAACACAAGGGAATAAAGGTTGAAAAAATCACTCTCTTGCTCTCATTTCACTCTCCAAGAGCTCCTACATTGTTCATACACCCATTCCCCACTTCCTTTAAGCCCTTTGAGCTAAAAAACACTAAAACTAAGTGGATACCGGTGTGGGAGTGGCGACTCTTGGTAGATACATCATTCCAAAGGGAAGCAAAGAGCCTAGGTCCATCCCAAAGCATCCAGAGCTTGCTTGGATCAATCATCTGTGAGAAATCCTCTGTGATAATTTTTGTAAGAATTTTCATTAGAAAATCTTTGCATTCTTCATTTTATACAATCCTACTGCGAAAATGATAATTTTCTAGTGAGAATTGATGCGAAATCGAGCCCGATTGGATGAAATTTCATTCAAATTTTGCAAAAAATCTCATTTTCCCCTCTCAGTTTAGTATTCATCGATCATTTTTGCCACCTGGAGAATAGTAGTCATCTGATCCCGTATTCAGGGAAATAGACGACTATGATTTCACCGATCGCCCCTGATCGGTGGATCAATGTGCAATCGGACGGTCATCCGACTGCATAAAAAATTAGTTTCTCGCTCATTCTCGCCACACGGAACTGCAGATGCAATCTGTAGTCGACACGTGGTGCCGCGTGGTGCTGACTAGGTTGAGTAAAAATTTAGATTTTCAGATTTTAAAAATTATTTAAATCACGTGAAACCTCAAAAATTCATAAAAAATAAAATATTCAATAAAAAATTGCAAATATGCTCATTGGATTCGTCTATCCAAGAGGAATCCAACGAACCCAAAATCCTCAAATTTCACTAAATAGTTTGAGCTTAATTTTAGTTTTAATGAAAATAAAATTTTATCAATTACTCTAAAAATATACATCAGATTGATTTGAAATTTTCAGAGATTAAAATTGAGCTTAAAATTCACCAATTATAAAATTTTCAAGTCAAAAAGATTTCTAGATTGGGATATTTTGCATTCTGAAGCTTAAATAGTGAAATAAGTTAATGTATTTTATAAAAATCATGAAAAATTATTTAAATCAGCTTAAACTTTGGAAACTTATAACAAATCATAGAAAAATTATAAAAATGCACGTAAATATTTATTTTGAAGGTATTTTAGAGGAGATTCAATTAAAATTGATTCTAATTAATTTTGAATAGTAATTAGAGCTTAATTTAAGTTTAATTGAAAACTTAATTAGCTTAATTACTCTATAATTATGCAAATAATTAATCCCAAACTTTGTGAGGTTGATTAATGAGGTGACCTTTGCCTGCCATAATTTTATTAGGATTTATTGCTTGGTTAATTAGAAAAATTGGCTGTCTTAACCTTAATTACTTTTCTAATTGATTAGAAAATTAATTAATATTCTAAATAATAAGGAAATCATTAATTAAGCTTGCTAATCATTGTGAAACAATGAATGGGTATAGGGAATGAGATTAGGACCCTTTCCCAATCTTTTCTCAAAGTCCATTTCACTTGAATGGAAATTAATTAATTTGGGATTAATTGATTATTTAATTCAGTAATTAATTGCTTAATTAATCAATTTGAAACTATACTCACATGGAATTTTAATTAATCAATTCATGGGTAGATCTTTAGGTGTTTAAAATCTAAATACATTTAAGAAAATTATGGTTAACCCACATGTGTGGGAAAACTATAAAAGTACTTAATTAAGTTCCTTAACCTAATTAATTATTAATCATGAGCTAATTGCATCAGGCCCTTTCATTTCTTAGGATCATTGCAAGTTATTTTTTCATGCATATCATGTTGGCTCATAATTATTTAATTAATTATTTTAAGGTAATATAGGCAAGGGTTAATTAATTGGTTTCATCCATATCATAACTTAATTAACCCATAAGATCAACTTAATTACCTTTTATTAAACCAAATTAATTCACAAACATGGGAATGGGTTTAGGATCAGCAGACTTCTTTTCACATTTCTTAAATCAAATCAAACATGAATTCAAAAAAATGATAAATAAAAAGCCTTGGTTTTTTTAACTGCTTATATTTGAGATGATTATTCTTAGAAATTAATTTAATTGAATGAGATTATGTGTTTTATGTTATTATTCCTTTCCAATCACATTAAATGTTGTATGTCATTTGATTCATGCATTCATCTTTTGTAAAAAATTAATTAAATCAAATGATTTTCTTTATGTCAAACTTGCATGTGTTTATTTAATTTAAATATATGTGTGGCTATTATCACTATTAAATTCAAATATAATTTTCAAAAGCTTATAAACTAATGATTATAGATGTTATAAATGCTAGTTATGAATGCATAGGAGATGCATGTGATTATAGCCTAAGTATATGGAATGAAGCTTTCTTTTCTTTAATTCACATGTAGTTTTATATGTACTTGAATGTTAATAAGTATATAGTCCGGACATCTGGGGAACACGAGGCTTTAGTTAGCCCTCAGGAGGTCATTTGATTACCTCACTTTCTTGGTTAACAATGACACGTACTTAATTGATTTCATTTTCATGTATCTCTACATTATAATTTGGATAGAACTTTAATCCATATGCATAAATATTTCAATTGAATGAAAATATAACTTCTACGTGATTTTTCATTCTTATAGTCATTTGTACATTCATGTGTATTTAAGAATAGTAGATATATCTAATATGGACAGTTTAGGGATGCAAAGATTTAAGTAGCCCCAAGGAGGTCTTTACCTCATTCCCCTAGTTTAATAATGGCAAAGTATCTACTTAAAACTTTTATACACTTATATGTGCATTTAGATAATAAATGAAAATCTCCTCTTAATTGGAAGATATATAATTTTTGCATGATTTTCCATTCTTGTACTCATTTATACATTCATGTGTATTTAAGAATAGTGGATATATCTAGTTTGGATATTCCGGGTACGCAGGGCTTTAAGTAGCTTCAAGGAAGTCTTTACCTCATTCCCCTTATTTAACAATGGTAAAATATCCACTTAAACCTTTTATACACTTGTATGTGTATTTAGCTAATGAATGAAAATCTCCTTTTCTACAAAATACACATATGCATCTTTCATTTAAAGTGTTCTAAAAGAAATATGTTGCATGTATAGTTATACTTAGAATTAAGTCATATGTATGTTACATGTGATGGAAAGGAATAACTTGATATATGTCATATGATAATAGTTTAGTTAAGTTAATCTTAAGATGCATTTCATGTTTAATATGATCATTTAAAGTGAACCTAAACTTATGATTAATTTAAAATGTGTAATAAGCCATTCACTAAAGAGAACTAAATCAAATTAACATGCTTTTGAAAGTGGCTTAGGGTAGGGATGAAAGAGGGCAATCCTCTTTCTTCTCTTCATAACATTTAGGTGTTAAATGTAGGTCACATGAAACCAAATAAAATATAAATTAAAATTCTCAAATCAATTAAATAACTTGAAGTGAAATCACCCTTTATGGCTAAATTAAATTTCTCTCACACTTAGAAAAATATAACCTTAATACCTAGTAAGACATACCACACAAGCCTTAACACACTCATTAGAGCTAAGTCACCACTTATGGTCCTAAGTTAGGACGGTGTATGTTTGGTGTATATTTTGTGATGTAATGTTTTAGACTGGATGTTAGGGTGCATGCTTCATAGACTGGATGGTAGGTCGTGATTAACCTAATCATGTTTTATGCAGGGGATTATGCTTAAGGGGCCACTTAAAAGATAAATATAAATACTCTATTTGTAGGTTGCTTAAGACCCTAAGCATAATTCGAGTTAGGACAAGCGGGCTTGGTTACCTATGTGCAAGGTGTAAGTCTAAATTATAAATATAATTACTTGGGTGGAATGTATGTTTAACTAACCTCTATTTTGTAGGTGTAGTTAGATTTATTTTTTCCACTTAAATATAATTTTACAATTAGGAATTAAGATTAGTATTATGGGGGGAATTATGATGAGCATTGGCTAGAGTACTATGTCTTATGTGTCATGTAATGCCTTGGAGTGAACCAAACTAAAGGAGAAAAGATAAGGAGAAGGAAAGAAAACATGGAGACCTAAAGAAATGAAGACCCCCCATATCATGTATTCATTCTTAATTATAATTATTCTTCGTAATCCGGGTTATATAAGGGTAAAGCTTGGCTACCCATCTTTTCTTTTTCGGGTTGTATGACGGCACTGGACCGCACCGGCCTTTTATTCTTTTGCGCTAATTATAAAATTATTTAATGTTATGTTTAAATTGCGTAATAGAAATGACATGCCTTTTCATAGTTTTTTTATGAATGATGATTTAATGTGTGGCCTGGATGTGATTATGCTCTTAGGGTAAAATTAATTTTTCTACCCCAATTAATTACTCATAACTAAAATTTTCTATAATTCATAACCTCACCATAAAGCTTAGGCATTAAATCAAGATAATTAAAAGATTTAGCAACCCCATAGTTGAATGTTGTATGTCTCGCATCATGCATTCATATTAACTTACTCTTGTTAAGAGAAGGTTTCCATCCTTACATAATAGGGAAAGACTTGACCTTTGAGGGTCTCCTTTGTGGTGAAAAATACCTCTTTCTCTCTAATTTAGCCCATAATCTTATTTCAACATGCATTTAGGCATAAGAAATCTTATGACCATTGTCAAAATGAAGTGTCAAAAATCAAATAAATTTTGAAAATATTTATATTTGTAGATTAACTCATTACTCATATCACTCATGTTCTAGTCTCTTAGGGAGTGAGTTTAAAGACTTTAGTCTTTTTCTAAATAAACAACATCCTAACTAATCTTACAATTTTATATGACTAGACTATATGAATTTAAAGCATAGGAGGATTTAGCTAGCTATCACTCCAGGCAGTTGTAAGCCCAATAGTCGGGTGATTTATTCTTACTTGTGGAGGTAAACTATATACCCATCTTCACCTAGAATTAGGTCATGCTTTGGCTTATGCCAAAGCTCCCTAGATCTAGGATCCAAGATAGCTATTTTCTTTGGGCCTTCAAGAAAAAATCCTCACCTCTTAGGCTTTTCCACAACTCTAACAAATAAATCTCTTCAATTTCAAATATATAAAGCCCAATTATAGGATAGGTTAGAATGCTCACTAGGTTTCCTAGAATCATAAGCATTTCCTACTTATTTCCTTTGGCTTCGTTAATAAGTCTTCTCCTTGAGTTTTCCCACTTGATTTTTCAATACAACTAATCCTTTGATAGTCCAGCCTTGAAATCTTTGGAGACTTTAATTTCTACTTTAATCGAGAGTATTCCTAAGGAACTGACCTTTCTTAGGATTTAATTAACTATGGAGGCTTGCCTCCATGGGGAACTTAACGAACCCGGCTTAAAATAAACCTTATTTTACTTTTTCATGTAAAGTAGGAGAAAATCTATGGTATATTCGAAGACCTATCATGCCTTAGGAGTCCTTATTAGGTGATTAGGTCCATTATAGGGTGGTGATTTCTATCTTTCGAGATAGTGCACCATTTCTTAATGTCATATGCGATCACTTTGATAAGTACCCCTAAGATCTGCGTGGTGTCCCACATCTCAAAAATAAATACCACACATGCATATATTTAAAAGTTATATTTTATTTAATTGAATTATCTATACATATAAATTAAAGCTCTATCCAAATTCTAATATAAATATACATAGGAAATAAATTAAATGAGTATGTGCCATTATTAAATCAGGAAAGTGAGGTAATCAAATGATCTCCTTAGGGCTACTTAAAGTCTCGTATTCCTGGGATGTCCAGATTATATACCCATTATTATTCAAATCTATGTAAATGTATATACAAATATAAGAAAGAGAGCACAAATTTATATATAATGTATTTTAATGATTTAGATGACCATGGATGCATGTATTTTTAGTAGAAAAGGGGATTACCATTCTCTAATAAACTACACATGCAAATGTATAAAAGATGTGAGCAAGTACGTGTTATTGTTAAACCAAGAAAGTGAGGTAATCAAGTGACCTCCTTGGAGCTACTTAAAGCCTCATATTCCCGTGATGTACAGACTAAACATTTGCTATCTTAAATACATAAGAATGTATAAGTAACTATAAGAATAGAAAATCATACAAAATTGTATTTTTATTTAGTTGAGTTAGTTATGTATATGAATTAAAGCTCTATCCAAATTCTGATATAAAAATACATAAAAATGAAATCAAATATGTACATGTCATTGTTAAACCATGGAAGTGAGGTAATCAAATGACCTACATGGGGCTACTTAAAATCTCGTATTCCCGGGATGTCTAGACTATATACTCATTAACATTCAAATCTATATAAATCCATATGAAAATATAGGAAAGAGGGCTTCATTTCACATATTTAAGCTATGAGCACATGAAAATCCTATATGTATTCAAAACTATCATCACTCCACATATTATCAACAACTTATAAAGTTTGGAAAATAGTTTTGAATTTAATAGTGATAATAGCCACACATATAATTAGATTAAATAACTTTTATTTTATTCATTTGAATTTAGAAGAATGAATGCATGAATTCATATGGCCTACAATATTTAGAAGTGATGGAAATGAATAACTAAATATAAACACATGCTTCATTCAAATCAAATTAATTCCTAAGGATAATCACATCAAATAAAAGTATTTAAAGATAACCAAAGCTTATTATTAATTTAATTTTTGGATTTGAGTTGATTTAAGGATGAGCACTTATCATTTGTTGTTTTAATCCCATTCCCATGTTGGCGATTTTATTTAGTTTAAGGAAAGGTAATTAAGTGGATTTTATGAATTAATTAAGTTGGATCACTAATTAAATTAATTAATTACCCTTACTTATGCTTCTTTAATTTGATTAACCACTTAATTATAAGCCACAAATGACATGAACATGTGAGAAAATAAAATTGCAATGCTCCTAAAAGGCCTAATGCAAATGGCTCATGATTAAAGGTTAATTAAGTTAAAGAATCTAATTAAGTACATTTATGATTTTCCCACACTTATGGGTTAATCATAATTTTCTTAAGGGTATTTATGTCATTAAACACATAAAGAGGAACCCTTAATTTCATTATTAATTATTTGTGTGATTTATATTTTAATTTGATTTGCTTTGGCCATTTAATTAATCAATTAAATACCTAATTAATTTTCACCTTAATTAACCCTCTTAAAATGAAATGGACTTGGGAAAAGAGACTAGGAAAGAGGTCCTAATCCCACTCCCTCATCCATTCACTATTAAATAATGATTAAAGAGCTTAATTAATTAATTTGTTATTGTTTAGAGTGTTAACTAATCATCAAATTGATTAAAGAAGTAATTAGGGTTCAAATGATCAATTTCTCTAATTAATTAAAAAATAAATTTGAAGAAAATCATGAGATGTAGAGATCATCCCATTAAATCAATATGAAAAGTTTGGAATTAATTTCCCAAGTAATTAGAGTTTAATTAAGCTAATTAAGTTTACACTTAAATCCAAATTAAGCCTTAATTACTACTTAAAATTAATTAAAATTATTTTAAATTAATTCTCCTCTGAATTGCCTTTAAAATGAATATTTGATTGTATTTTAAAATTTTTCTACAATTAGTTATGATTTTTGAAAGTTTTAGCCATTAAAATAATTAATTAAGTCTTAATTAAGCCTAATCTCATCGGCACCATGCGGAGCACTAACGTGATGTGCTTTCCACTTGACGACGTAGGTTGGTTATTTAAACGCGTCCAAGTCAACGCTGACATGGTTGGCGCCGGGCGCGATTTCATCCCCACCGTCAGATCTTAAATTGGACAGCGGAGAATAAACATGCGGTTCTTAAGGATCAAATCTTGCAGATTAATAACACCCGTCTATTCCAATCATGTGAAATAGACGACGGTTGATCTATCGTCCCCCGAGCGACGGGAGACGGACACCGTCCAGCTTCCACCACCCAATTTAAGCTCACCGGAACTCGGATTGGCTCAGAATTGATCCCACTCCTTCACAAGAAGGATCCAAAGGGATCTAACGATCGGATTCGCATAATATTCACATACTCTTCAAAAAAAAAAAGCCCAGAAAAAATGTCAAATGCATGATTTGAAAAAATATAGCTCGTCAGAGCTCAAGACCGGTGGCATAATGCTTGAGGTAGCTTTGCCTGGATGAGGCGAGGCACTGTTGAGAAACTCGCATGGTGATTCCTCGTCGTTTGCTCGGTGGACCAAGCAACGTCACTTTGTAGGCTGGCGTTAATTAAAGAGGTACTTCTGGTGGTTGGAGGACTCGGGAGAAGATTTGTTCCACCTAGTAGGAGCTTCGCGAACATGTGGGTGAAGTTAATTTAAATGAGGTTGAGTATTGGTGGAGTTGGATGGAGGGGTGCCTTGCCCTATTTTGGGTTGTTGGATTCTAGTGACGAGAAGGCTTGGGGAGCTCAAAAATTGCTCTAGGGATGTCGAAACTGGCCTTAGAAGCTCTCAAAGAGTGAGTGTGTGAGAATTGGGCTGAATGGAGGGGGTATACCCCTCATCCCTTAGATCAAACTGCTTGGATTCAATCCTCCGTTTCTGGCCGTTTGGCCGCTGTAGGTGGCCGGAGGGGACATGACTAGGCTGATGTGGCTCAGTTTGGTTGGCCAAAGGGTTTGGTTGGTGGCTTAAAGCAATCTCCTTCATCCTTGGGTCTGGTCAATGAGGTTGACCTAGCCCTTTTGGGTTGAGTTAGCCATGTTGGTAGGGTTCCATTTTGGGTATTGGGTGGCTGCCAAGTGAAAAGAGGGGGAGTTGACTGCCCAAAAGTGGGTTTGATTCCATGTGGAAGGCTTTAGCCATTGGATAATGGGTTGGATTGGGTTCAAATTGAGTTGGGTTGGTTTTGGGCTGACCCAAGATGAGTCAAAGACGGGTCAATCCAAATTCTAATGGGTTTGGGCTTGATTTGAGTGGGTTTGTCTCAATTTGACCCATGTAGGTCAAATTGGGCCAGGTTGGGTTAAGTTGACCAGTTTGTCAAATTGGGTCAAATTAAGGGTTGGGTCATGTGAGTATTTGTAATGTTTTGGTTCAATTGATTCGAGTCAATTTGGCTTGGATTTGATTTTGGCTCATTTAAATTCATATGGGTCAAATGGGTCAAGTTGGCCCAATTGGTCAAATTGGCTTGGGTTAAGGGTTGGTTTGGATTTGATTAATCAATTGAAGATGATTGTATGATTTAGTTTGAATTAATTTGGATTTGGGAATATTTTAGGCCAAATTGACCCTTTAGGTCAATTTGGACTAAATGGGTCAATTGAGTTTAATTGGTCAAATTAAGTTTAATTATGGTTTCAATCATATTCAATGATCAATTTGGAATGAACTTGAGCCATTGGTTGCAATCAATTTGGGCTAGATCTTGATTTGACCAAATTTAGTCTTTTAGGTCAAATTGTGTAACATGGGTCAAAAAGTCAATTGGATTAATTGGTCAAATTGGATTCAATTATGGCTTAAATCATGTTCAATGATCAATTTGGAATGAACTTGAGCCATTGGTTACAATCAATTTGGGTTATATCTTGATTTGACCCAATTTGATATTTTTGGTCAAATTGGGTCAACTTGGGTCAACGGGATAATTGGGTTAGGTTTAGCTCAATTGGTGATCAAGTTTGACTCAATTGGTGGTCAAGTCATATTCAAGGGTTAACTTTAGGTTGATGTGAATCATATGTTTCAATTAATTTGGCTTGATTTGGGATTTGGCTAGTTTAATTTATGTAGGTTAAGTGGGTTAACTTGGTCAAATGATCAAGTTGACTTAGTTCGACCCAATTGATGGCAATTGATCAATCAAGGATGATTGATAATCATGATAGGGGGTTTTGGTAGGTTTGACTCAATCCAATTTGGGCAGGATCGAAATTTGGTTCAAATAGGTCAAATTGCTCACTTTGGGTCAAGTTGACTAATTGGGCTAGTTGAGTCGATTTTGGGTTGAATTGAGTTTAGTAGGATTTATATATGGATTTAAGATTGATTTATAGCTTTGATTGCAATTGATTTGGGTTGAAATGGATTTTGGCTCATTTGGGTATTTTGGGTGAGATGGGTTAAGTTGGCTTGATTTAAATTAATTTTGGATTTGGTTCAATTGATTGTAGATTTGATTTATATTTGGGATGATGATTGGGAAAATAATTGATTCATGAGAAAATCAATTGAGTTTGATTTTGAAAATTTTGGCTAATTCCATGGGATTGAATCATGTGGCTTAGGAAGGATTGATTTGATTTGATTTGGTTTGGTTGATTTGAATTTGACTGTGAATTCGATTTGGATTTTGGATGAGTTGAGTTTGAGGTTTGGTTTAACTTAAGAAGGCAAATATGGATTTGGTTAGGCTATAGGGTAGGTAGGTTTCTCTAATCCTAAGGCATATCATAATCCTATGATTAACCCTTCTAAGTCTCTAGGTTTAGGTTAAGTGTTCACCTAATTGCTAGAAGCATCTTATGATAAAGGAGAATCTAGTGTTAAGAAGACTCCTAAATCTAAGATGGGAAGATTGAGTCCTCACTCCAAAAATGAGATCAACACGCCTCAAAGCAGTTTACAACGAGCACTGGATTTAACTTATCCAAAACACCATTTTGCTGGATTTAAGTTAAATCCAGCTTAAATCCTGCTCAAATCCTGCAACTAAATAGCCTCTTATAGTGTGGAACAACGGAGTTTGTTGTCAAAGTACAAACTAGCCATTTAATCTATTATTTAGTGATTTGTTGCCAAAGAGATTGTTTAAGATGTGAGTTTGTGACTAAAAGTATTTAATATTTTGATTTATTTTTAAAATAAAATCTATATAATGCAATTATGTATCACAATATATATTTAATATTTATTTCAAATGTTATGAATTAAGACTTAGATAAAGTATTTAATATTAAGCTTTGGGCTAAATTATACATTTTTTTTTATTTTGTCATTAGTGGTTAGATTTGTGTTTATTTTCAAATAACATTCATCATAATCAATTTGATTTAATTTAAATTTTTTATAGATGGGAATACATCATATATATATAATAATTTTATTCATACTAAATGGTTAAAAGCTATTATTTCCATAATAATAATAATAATAATAATAATAATAATAATAATAATAATAATTGACTGATGTTCATTTAAGGAGAAAAAAATAGCTATTATTATTAAATGATTTAGAGCTCATCATTCCATCACTCAAATGATCCCTTTGGCTTTAGCAGCAAGAAATTTTGATGTTTGTAAAATTTTAATGGTTTTTACTACATAATGATTTATGTCAATTCTGAATTTTTTTTTGGAAGTTTGAAAAAGGGTTGATACTGAGATGCAAATATTTATTTTTATTTATTATTATTTTATATATGAAAAATATCAAATAATCTAAACAAAAACTAGAGATTGCTTGTTCATCTTTTTTTTTTTTTGGCCAGATTATAGGTTAAACTTTGTTAAAGAGAAATATTGAATAAAAGTTTGCTTCTTCAAAGTAAGTTTTTTATTGAAAATAATTAATATTATATCTTAAAATTTCTAAAATATTTTTAAAGTTTTAAGATGCTTAATATTATATTATATTTTATACATATTTTAGAATTATCAATTAATTATTTTTAATTCATTAAATTTCTAGAGCTGCTATTTAATGACGCAATTGATGACACTCATGTTGATGCTCGCATATCTATTGAAGAACAAGTTGCATTTATAGGAAGACATCATTCACCGACACAGAATATTATGGTTGTATGTGATTTCAATATGTGTTTCACATTTATTGCATCGGGATGGGAGGCACATGATGCTCGTATATTTAAGCGTCTACGATCAGTGCAATTTCCCGAGCCCACCAGCAGGTTGTTTCTTGTTTGCATATTTATTACTTTTGTGTTTTTATTTTACATCATGCATAACTAATATGTTTGTTTGTTAACTAGGCAAATATTACTTAGTAGATGTTGGTTACCCTTTACAAAGGGGTTTCTTAAAACCATATCCAGAAACAATATATCACTTACCAGATTTTACACGTGGTACACGTCCAATTAGAGGGCATCGTGAGATATTCAACAGAGCACATGCATCACTTAGAAGTGTTATTGAGCGTACATTTGGTGTTTAGAAAAAAAATGAGAAATTCTTCGAGATATGCCAAATTATTCTTTCAAAAAACAACGTCTTATAGTTGTGGCTTCAATGACAATACATAATTTCATAAGACGACATCATTCACATATGATCCGAGTTTGAGAAATGTGATCCGATGAATTTTATTCATTCGGATGAGTACGAGCGTGGGTACATTTTAGTGAAAGTTAGCTAATAGTGATGTTGAAGTAATTGAGTCTAGAAAGAGATGACTGAACTTGGATAATATTTCACTTCAATTATGTCATTCTAATCGGTAAGGCGTGATTTCCAATATGTGTATTTGATAATATTTGTTTGTTACATGATGCGTAGGGCATTTTACATTTAGTAGTAATTACTAACGATTATTTGTAATTCAATTGTTATTTGATAAATTTCAGGTTTACCGAGGACAATTAATGATGGAATTTTAGTACTTATTCGATGTAAAGCTGAAATTTTTTATTGTAATTTTTTTCCAATTTCTAATATTATATTTGTAATATTTGGATGGTTTTTCTCAAATGGCCAAATGTATCAATTTGATAATTAGTGGAAGGGAAGTATTCTCTATGTGGACTATGTAATATTCATTAATAGTATAAAATTACTTTTTTTCATAAGAAATTAAAAAACATAGATGATTAGAAGTTTAAAATTGCTGACTTATTAATATATGTTAACTAGAGAGAAATTAAAATGTGTGAGAACTTATTTTGTAATAGTATTATGGAAGGTAAAATAAAATTTTAATATTATTGTAATAGAGTTTGCAATATAGTTAATTTGGGTCTTTCATTGAAAAGTATTTTTTGGGGCTAAAATAAATATAATGATATTTATATATAATTACAACAATAAATATAATTAAATATTGACTCGCGTATAATTTTTAAAAATATGTTAATGGAAAGTACATCATATCGTATCTGGGGTAAAATTTTTTAATTTTTTGATTAGAAATTTAAAATGTGAAGAGCATAATAAAGTTTAAATCAATATATTTTTATTTTTATTTTGGTTCAATTTTGTTTAAACGATTACGATTTTTGTTATATATACTAAACTTTATATATAGCATTAGATATTTATATATATAGTAAAAGAACTAAAAACATGCTAGAAGTCATTTGGTTTGGTGAATTAATTAAAAAAAATTTTTGGATAAAAAATAATTTAGTTTGAGGTCAGTAAAAATTTTTTTTCAGCAATATCTGATTATGATGCATATATTGGTGTATACTCTTTGCAACATCTAAAACTCTAAAATATCATATTTTTTGCTATCTCTCATGATATGAGGTTTTGGTCATTTCTATTTTAATATTAATCCGGTTTAAACTAAATTTAAAATATTTTATTCAAACAGTTCAATACTTTTAAATTAACTTTTCACCAACATATGTTGAACTACTTTTTTCAGAACTCGCTTAAACCAATTTTAAGAATCAAAAAACGAAATTTAAGATATATATTTAATATATGATTTAGTTATTTAATTAATAGTATATAAAATATACTAATTATGTGCTCAAAGTATTCATAATACATCCATATTATACTACATTTAAGATATTTTAAATAACCATTAAAATCTTAAAAATAAAAAAAATTAAAATATACTCATGTTAAAGTTGATTATATGCGAAATCCACATACATGCATTTGCACTCCTCCGCGCTTTGTATTTTCTCCCGCAAATATCTCACGGTGAACATTATTCATTAGGGTTATCAGTTTTCTGGCTCTCCGCATCGTTTCTCTCATCGCTCCATCAAAGCATGAAGCTATCCTTCTCAATCTCTTCGAAATCCTCCTCATCTCGCCCTCCTAGCTCAAAGCGTTCCCAATCCTTCAATCCTAGCGGCGATCGAAACCCTGAAGATGGCACCCATGACGAAGTCAAGCCTCATTTTGTCACCGTCTTCGATCCATCTGAAAAGCCATCCTCTGATTCCACAGTGCAGCGCGTCATCGCCCCTATCCCCAACTCTGGCCCCCGGTCTAACATGAAGATGAACAACCTCCCTCTTCCTACTGTAGATGAACCAACAACAGAATCCCGATTTGTACTCGACACATCTGGTAACGGCTCCTCCGAAGGCAGTCAATACGGCCTGATGCTTCGCTCTAATGGCACGGAAGCCAAATCCCAAGAAGGAGATGTTCGTATGTCCGAGAAGAGGAGATTTCAGGAACTTATAAAGGATTTACCGGATGAAGAGCTCCCCGATGTCCCCGTTGAGGGTTTTGGGGCTGCTATCTTAGCCGCTTATGGATGGATTGAGGGGAAGCCTATTGGGCGAAACAGTAAGGAGGATCCAAAGGTTTTTGAGTATAAACGAAGGGCTGGGACAGAGGGGTTTGGCTATGTACCACATGCGCCTAATTCAGGGAAGAAAAGCCAGAAGGAAGAAATTGCTGCTGGATTCAAATCAATTAATGAGAAGGATGATCCTACTGATGATAGGGGTGACCGAAAGTCTGAGAGTAGAGAAAGGAAGAAAACGAGAAAGGATAGGAGTGAAGAAAGAAGTAACGACGAGAAGAGGAGAAAGTATGATGTTACTACAACCGCTGAGAAAAGCCCAGTTCGGTGGCTGAGAAGCCACATTAGGGTCAGAATAATCAGTAAAAAGTTTGGAGGAGGGAAGCTGTTTCTTAAGAAAGGTGAGGTGGTGGATGTTGTTGGCCCTACAATATGTGATATTAAGATGGATGAAACTGGGATACTTGTGCAAGGGGTGGATCAAGAGATTCTAGAGACTGCTCTTCCAAAACGTGGGGGGTCAGTGCTTGTTTTGTATGGGAAGCATAAGGGTGTGTATGGGAGTCTGGTAGAGAGGGACTCTGAAAAGGAGACAGGGGTGGTAAGAGATGCAGATAGTCATGCTTTGATCAATGTGCTGCTTCAACAGATTGCAGAGTATATTGGAGATCCTAGCTATCTTGGTTATTGAATTTTGATGATAGCAGTGGAGGCCATAAACGACTCAAAAGTAAGTCTCGCTGCATGCAGTTTATTCAGAAGATGGATTTATTAAAGACATTGACTTTATGCCATCATTGTGTATGATCTTATTATTTTGGTCCTTTATTTGAAATTCTTGATCTTATGTTATTCCCATCTTCAAACGAAGGGATATTCTGTGGGTGTATTCTTAAAAAGTGATGACTGTAATTTAGCTGGTCTTTTGTTAATTTCTTTATATTGCCTTAATCAGTAGAGATTTTTACCTTTTGATTTTGTTAAATGTATACTAGAGCTGTTACTTGTGTCCAAACACAAGGAGGATTGACAAAATATCCTATTTCAGTTGGATTACATTAAGGATCAACTTTAAGCCCTTATCTTTTTTACTTTAGTTATGAATGTTCTTACTAGGCATTTACAAGAAGATATACCTTGGTGTATGCTTTTTGCTGATGACATTCTTCTTGTTGATAAGATTAGAGAGGGAGTCCAACAGAAACTTGAATTATGGAGGTCAACTCTAGAGTCTAAAGGTGTTAAGTAGATCTAAAATTGAATATATGGAGTGTAATTTTAGTTGTAGTTCTAGTGGTAGTGACATTAGGTGAACAAGTCATTAATAAGAGTTTTTATATTTAGGCTCTATTGTTCAAAATGATGGTGAAATAGATGGAGATGTTATTAGTAGAATTCAAGTTGGATGGTTGAAGTGGAGGAATGTATCCGGCCTATTATGTGATTAAACTTAAACTTAAGGAAAATTTTATAAGATGGTGGTAAGACCCTGCACTTATAAGTAATGTCCAAAAAAGAGAAGCAAGACTAAATTATGTTACGAGATGTGGATGCTTAGGTGGATGAGTGGCTTTACTCTTATAGAATGCAAAATGAGTATATAAAAGTTGATTAGGTGGTAGATAAGATTAGGAGAGTCGCCTTAGATGGTTTGGCCACATAAAGCCGTCCGTCCGATGACCGATTAGGAGAGGAGATCATTAGATTTGTCTTATGTTAAGAAAGGTAGAGGTAGACCTAAAAGACTTGGTTAAGATGTATAAAAAATGATCTTAGTATACTTGATTTAAATGAGAATTTGCCACATAATATGACACAATAGAGACGAAGGATTCATGTAGCCGACCCCACCTAGTGGGATTAAGGCTTGTTGTTGTTGTTGTTGTGATTTTGTTAAATGGTCAGATCAAGTTCATTGGTATAATGCCTGTAAGTACAACACTTAGCTCCTTGAGTTGAAGCTGCATTATCATATTCAAACTCTTTGACTCGTTGCAATGAGACACCTAATGAAACTTTAGATGATGAAGCCATGAAACTTGGATGGGTGTACGATTCATCCTCACAACCATGTTACATGCATAGAGCACCACTAGTACTATAGATCACAAAGTTATTTATGAATGCTATTGTTACGAAGTATGTGGTTTTAAAGCTAGAAGCTAGAAGCGATTGATCTTCCTAATCAAGAATACTCTCTTATAAAAAAAAGGTATTTAACTATAGGAGCTTATATCTATATGAAATCTCATTCCACATATTTAAAAGTAATAGCACATCGAGGGAGCTTACTAGGCTTATGCTTTTTGTTTGAGAAACACTCATTGATACCATAAATCAATGTAGTTTTAGCATATCATCATATGATATCTAATGCTATACATAGGAGCAGTGTTTTCAAAGCACAAGGGTCTAATTTTGTTTTAAAACGCAAAGCGTAGTGCGAAGCGTCGCTTTTATTACTAAAGCGCTCATTGTTTGTATAACAATGAAATGTAAAAATAAAGAATATTTAACTAACCACACAAATAGCATTGTATTATGAAAAGATTTAGATTAAAAAAATAAATTTTAGATTTTATAAAAATATTTAAAAGATGATTTCTAAAACTCAAAGGAAGACTTCAATTCCCACAACTTCGAAAAAATAAATTATCTTTTTTATTCTACAAAGTACTTGAATGAAAGCTTGAACAAATTTGCAAGTTTTGAAAACATTAAGGCTTTTATTTTAGTGTTCTAAAAATTATAAAAATAAATTTGAAACCTAAAAATATAAAAGAACTTACAATCACTTTGAGAAGTTATGAATATTGTTGAGATACGATCAAGTGAGAGAGACGAGATTGTGCGCGAGAGATAGGACTACTAGCGTCGATGGGGTCATGCGCGATGAGGGGTTGGGCTGGAGCTACTAGTGTCGATAGGGTCATGTGGGACAAGGAGTCGAGCTGGCATTGATGGGGATGAGGGGTCGAGCTAGAGCTGTCGTTGGGATCGACAGGGTCGTGCGCGACGGGGGTCAAGCTGGAGCCACTAGAGTCGACGATATTGGAGTCATGCGTTGATGGTGAGGTCGAGACAAGTTGCATATTCCCATATTTTCTTTTTTGGCAGTTTGGCATTGCTTGGAGTTGAGAGAGATGAAGAGACATGTCTTAATCAATGTTAAACTGTTCAACCCACCACTTCGCTTTGAACTACAAGAGCGCTTGATAGCACGCTTCGCATGAGAAGCATGCGCTTTGTGCACAATCATCACTCGACTGTGCAGCGAAGCACACACTGCACTCACTTCACTTTGCTTCGATTAAGAAGCGCGCTTTTAAAAACACTGCATAGGAGGATCACATTGTAAGAGGAGCTAGTGTACCGACATTGGCATGTAGTGTGAAATGATTTTGAAAATGTGTTGATTGAGTGTAAAATATTTTTTGTTACAATTTAATAGATATTGTTTAATATTTTTGCTTAAATAGCATCCGTTCATTGTGTGATAGTTTATAATGCTATAATGCTGATAAAAAAGTTAAGTCAAATGAGACTAAGTATAATTGTTTCCAAGTGATCATTAGATACTCAAAACAATGGACAATAAAGAGAAACACATTTCAATTAAGAAAGCCAAATTTTCATTCTGAGTCTCTGATACAAGTATTAATACAGACACCAACATCTTTCTGTAAAGGAAAATCAACACAGCCAAGTCACGGAAATTTTATGTCTCTATTACATCATGTCCTCAATCACAAGTCATGGTGCATGAACTATGCCGTCATGAACTTGTAGGCGGAGTAAGAGAGTGAAGAAGCCCCCCAGCTTTGATGAATTTGCACTGCCTTTGCCTTCTCCCCTGCAGCACCGAGAGCAACATGCAGTGGATAGAAGTGTTCAGGTTCTGGATGTGCAATGTTAGCATTGGGAGCCTTGACTTCATAGTTCTTCACATCTTCATGCCTACATAAAAATATTTATTATCAGTGGTTTTTATTAGCTTTAACTGTATTTGGATGCGGGGAATTTCTCTGAAAGAAAATGAAAAAAAAAATGATTCTAACTCTCAAAACAATACCTACAGATTCATAATCAACCAATAAATTTCAATATTTTATTTCAATTTTTTTTTTTTTGTTTTCTTCAATTCAAACAAAGGCTTTTAAATCAAGGGTTAAATAAAATCACGAAAAAAGAAAATTTTGTATACTGAATAGTGTATACCTTCCATGAAGGAGAGACTCTGTGAGCCAATTATCAAATTCCAGAGCCCAACTGGGTGTTGGCACTTCTTCATGGTCAAGCAACCTTAGATTATGTGTTGCACTCCCTGAACCAAAAATGAGGACGCCTTCATCCCTGAGTGGAGCCAATGCCTTGCCCATGTTATAGTGGTAAGTTCCATCCTTGTGAGACTGAACCGAAAGTTGACAGACTGGTATGTTAGCTTCTGGGTACATGAGCATCAATGGAACCCAAGCTCCGTGGTCGAGCCCACGACTTTTGTCTTCCTCCACGCTGTTAAAGCCAGCACCTTGAAGCAATTCCTTCACCCTCGTGGCAAGTTCTGGCGCACCAGGTGCGGGATATTTGAGCTGCAGGTCATGCATAAATGACTGTTATCCAGTGCCACAGAAGACAAAATGCGAAATCATATTAGGTGAACTAATTTACGCTCAATTTATGAGCTAAGGGAAGTATAAAAGGTCAACCTCATACAGATGTTTGGGGAAGTTGTTGAAGTCATATATGGTGTCATTGACGCCATTGATGATATTTACAGCCGGATCAGTGGTCTCCCAGTGGGCGGATATTACCAAAATAGCTTTAGGTGTCCCCTGTAAATGCTTCGACTGCCATGATTTGAGGAAGTGCCTCGCCGGCTTGTCAGTGATCAGAAGTCTCGGCGATCCATGACTGATGAAGAAGGTGTCCATTAATGGTGGAAAGTACTTCCAATTATATCTTATAAAACTGACCAAATGAGGGAGGAGGAAGAAGATGAAGAGTTAGAGGTATAATTCTTTTTTTTTTATATATATATTTTTGATGGGGGTTGAAGGTGCCTCATTTCCCTATTTATATTAGGTTGTAATTGTGACGTTTGTTTATTTATTATTATTTGGATTCAAATGGATGCATTTTAAAATAAACATTTTAGAATACAAGTTATGAATGCCTACTTTGGATGAATTTAGATCATATTAAAAAATTGACTGCTAATTTTAAAAACATTAATATTCTACTATATTTGAATATTATATGTATAATTTTTTAGATTAATAAGTTTAAACGCTATAAATGAGACTATGCTTTTAAATCGCTATGACAAAATAATTTTTTTTTTCAGAGTTTGAATTACTGAGTAATATATTATTTTGAAATATGTGACTTGAATTTATAATTTAAAAAATAAAATTTTTCTTTATTGGGTCAGGAATTCTTTTACACGATATCCTTTGTTGCATTAATATATTCAAACATTGTAGATAATTTTTTTAGGATTTTTTTTAAAAAAATAATTTGGAGAGAGAGAACTAGAAATGAAATGACTAACTGTTACGTTGATATTAGAAATAGATTGGGAATTGTTCTGTTTTTTGTTATAGCGTATAGCTTGGACTGCAGGAAAATAAATGAGTTTCCAGCTATACTTTCTTAATATCACATAATTTTTCGTTATATTATACTTCTGTGACGTAGGGTAAAGAATACAAATAGAATCATAAATAAATTAAACGCTAATAATCTTATTTATATGTGCTTCTCTGACTTTGGAACTTTGGACAACATGCAGTACTGAAAAGCAGCTGCTAAAAGCAAGGAAGGAATTAATAATTTGTCAAAATGCTTGTTAGGCATTTTAGTTCAACAAATCTCTTCAATCTTTAACTCGTTTCTAAGCAGAATTTGTTAAAGGAATGAATATGTACATCTATAATTCTCGAGAATTGAAGGTCGCAAGATCTTCCAATGGACAGAAGACTTTCAACCAATAGATTTTGAGTTTACGATTAAATTCGCTCAAATGTCCCAAAAAAAAAAAATTGTAAAGTCACTTAAGATACACGTGTCATCGTGCGCTCATAATGATTCGCCAAGATAACTCACTGTCGTATTGTCTCGCTAAGCGAACTCGTTATTGACCTCATTGATGGAAATTATTATTGAATATGATATTGTCCTTAAATATCATGAGGAGTTATCCAAATACTTAGGCTAAAAGGCTATTATATATATATATATATATATATATATATATATATATTTATAACAAGAGTTATTAAGTTTTGCTACATGATCTCATTTGTGTTACTCATATGATATAATGATGAAACTTAAGGTATAATTTACGATGCTTAATTATAATGGCTGCATTAAAAGAAGTATTTTCTTATTTTATAAGTTGTTCTTAATCTTTTTTTTTTTGTTTATTTATTTTAGTTGAAGAAAATAAAAAATTTAATTTTGATTAATTGATTTTTTATTTCATACCCCTCTTCTTGAATTTTAGTTCCTCCAATATTTTTTTTTCTAGTGAGAGTTGTTAAACTTTGCTATATGATTTTATTTGTATTACTCAAATGTAGTCCTTTATATAGTGCCTGTTTGATATTATAATGAAATCAGTCATGTTAATAATCTATTTAGTTGTGATAACATAAATGCTTGATTTGGATATTTTTGTTTAATTACTTTTTTTAACTTCAAAATATTATTTCTGTTGAAAAGTTAGGAAATTTAATAAATAATAATTTTCTATTATGTTTATGAAATGGTGAAATGATAAAAAAAATTTGATTCATTTTAAATCTGGTCAATCATATCAATTATATTGTATTATCTAGCATCATATTGTGCGATATGTAGGGCTATCAAAAAAACTCGTTGTTGGAATACCATACATTAAGAAGACGTGTTCGATGCTCATTAGGCAAGTGAGCCGAACACAAGCAAATATTTCAAGTTTAATTTATAAACGAACTGAACATGAAAATTCTTCGTTCAATCATATTCGACTCGATTTAGCTCGAAATAAAATAAAATAAAATATAATATTATATTATATATATTATAGTTGCAAGCAAAGTTTAGTTGTTAAAGTTTTTGTCATGCAAAAGATTAGCCTAGGCTCAAATCCTCTCTTATAATTTTTCGAACTATTGATTTTCGAGTCATTTAGAGTTTATACGAGTCATTTCGAACAATTCAAGCCGAACACAAATACTGAAATTCCAGGCTATTTCGAACACGACCTGAACACAAACACAATAATTTTCGAACGAGTAGAACATGAATAAAGGTTTGACTCGCTCAAGCTCGGCTCATTTACACCCCTAGTGATATGCATGATAATGCTTTAAATGGATATATAGTCATTAAAAATGAAATTGATTCCTTAAAGCATGGGATTTTTTTTACAGTATCAAGACATTCAATTTAGATTACTAAAAGATAAGCAAGTCTACAACTATTATTGAGGATCCTAGATCTCCAACTTGAAGCCTATATTGCAAGAACACCTATCATTTGACAGATACAATTTGCTTATTTTTATGATCCTATGAATGCCCATCTCTCTTATAAATTAATTATATTTTAAATTTCTTTCCATATTCTATGAAAACCTTCGTATTAATATACTATATCAAGTTACTATTATATGTGTGTAACACTTCAATGAAGATCACTATCAAAAATTATCATGCATATTTCCATGTGTTTAATTGTGGTTTTCATACTAACATTATACTTGTAATTTGGATTAATATAAACACCACTGTAATTCATCTCTAATTAGAATTTGCCACAAATTAATAGTCTTATATAGAATGTATATGTTATCCCGGATATTGGTTGATTACCTATTATTACATAATTTTATAAGACTTTAATGTAGTAGATGCACTTATTCATTATAATGAAAAATCTTATCTTTATCTATAATCTAAAAATAAAGCATAGACCTAATCTTACCTTAGGGTATGCCATACTATACATACTTGAATTTAAATATAATCTTCATTTTCCAGAGCAACCAAATCATATTCTTTCTCTCTTCCTAAATAATTTATTTCACATTTAGATTGAGAAGGTGAGTTATAAATGTGGATAGTAGTGCTCACTTACTCCCACCCAACTATAGTCTATATATATATATATATAGATCTATAGGATGTTTGTGTGAATTACTGTAATAAGAGATTGTTGTAATAGCTATAATCATACATGGCTTCAGGGTGTTATTATATGGAGTTTGATTCTGTCGATTAATCAAAAATGTACTCTTGACTCAACCCTCAATTTCACTAGTCGAGCTTGGTAGTGAGCTCATTGACAATTAATTATATGGGAGTGCGCTGCCCCAGCACTACATCAGTAATACCTCAACGTTATGACATGGAGATCTTGGTTTTAAAGATAGAGAAGACATCGTCTCGATGCTAGAAGGATAGTTCTGTAGTGCCAGGATCTTTGGGAATGCTTTAGGAAGATAGAGGAGACATCATCTCGGTGCTAGAAGGATAGTGTCATAGTACTAGATTATGTGGGCTTGCACCAAAAATATAGAGAACCTAGCACCTCAGTGCTTCAGTAACACCGTAGAGCTAGAACCTAGGCACCAAAGTTACAAAATAGAGAAGCTAGTACCTCGATGCTACAGTAGCAGTGCCTTGACGTTATAATCTGTGTAGAAGAACCTAAAGGATAGTGTCGCCAGTGCCTAGGCACTAAAGTCGCGACGCTGTGGTGCTATGAACCAGAGAGTCCATCTTAAGACAATCTTTTCGTAGTTTTTTAAAACTTTTTCACTGTTCTCTTGTGTAGGTAAGTGAAGAGTGAGTGTCCTGCTCTAGAGTGACTTTAGTGCGGAGAGACTTGAGTGAATTGCGAGTTATACTATTTTTCTCAGATTTTCTTTAGAGTGGATTTTTTGGTGTAATGTAGTTATGTGATTTTTTTTCCCATTCTTAGATTATTTCATGTTAAATATGATATCTTCTATGTTTTCCTATTATATTGACATTTGTTCAAAGTTTTGTTCTAGATCTCTCGACTTAGTTTCCACAATTTTATCTATGAATAAGAGCAATTTGATTTTGTTTGAGATTTTTGGTATTGCCAATAAGTTCCATTTAATTAGGGATTGTTTAGGGCCTAATATGATTTATATTATTTTTACGTATTTAGACCTTAGAATTGTAGCCACTTTAATTTGTCAAAAGAGGGAGTATTTATATTTTTTTGAATTTAAATACTTATATTACATTATTTATATTTATTCGAGGTGTAGTAATTATATTTAAAGAAGCTAGTTTTCTATTTTTAAAATTGAGATCACTTATCTCAAAAAAATATTATTGTTGAAAGGATATTACATAGCATATTAATAGATTTAAAAAATATATTCTAGAATTATTAATTTTTAGTTTAGCATTGAATCCATAGATGGATATCAATCATTCAAAATTGATGATATTTGTCAACTTGTAAATACATTTTATTCATACAAAAAAATATATATAAAATTTAATTGGAGCATTTAAAATTGAAGCTCATATGAATCTAGTTTTTTTAGAATCTCATCGATCACATATTCTCTTATTGATCGATTGATTAAATTAGTTTTGATGTTATTTATTTTGACTGTAATAATTGAATGTACATTTTTAACATTAAAAATTATCAAAATAAAATTTCATAACAAAATGGAAAATAATTTTCTTAAGCACTCAACAGGCTAAAGTTGCTTGCATTATTTAGAAAAATAATTCATTGGTTACTAACGAATTTTTAGTTGCAATTTTCTAAATATTTGTCATCTTTTCAATGCCAAATATTATATTATATTATATATATTACTTTTAAAACTTGAAGTTGAATTAATCAAAAGAACCGTTCTCAGAATATAACTTGAACATACTTTTCAAAATGCAATGTTCCACCTACTTTGAACCTCCATTATGAAGAAAAATAAGCCTAATCAATGATCCTTGAATCTTATATTGATCCACCGATTGCAAAATATCCTTCATTTGCATTGCATATGTCAATAAGTAATTTGAAGTACTGAGTTTACTTTGAACCAAAAGCATAATTTGTGCTTCTTAAATTGAGCAATACAGCTATAGAAAGCATGCCGCCAGAAAAATCTGCAAAAGTATCTCTCTTACTCAAGTCTGAACCATCAAGTGAAAAAAAATTGAGAATAAAATTAATTCAATTTCTAATAAGTTAAAAGTTATTCTTTGATTGCGTAAATTTTCTTCACTCTGCTCCTAACAAATTTCCTTTTAGTTGCAGGTTTTTGCTACTTAGTTAAATATTAAATTCGAACTATGTAAGCCTGCCATAGTAGTTTTATATCAATTTAGATCTTCTGTTGAAAAATACAATATCTGTACTCTTGAATAGAACTCGTTTACCAGCTTAAAAACCTTCAGGAAAACATAAATTTCCCACGAGACAAAGACCTGCTACGCCTCAACTCAGAAGCCGCATTACAACTGATCCCTTCTTTTTCATTCTGCACCAAACTATTAGGCGGCTTATTTTCATGCTTCCCTCTCAGAAACTGCTCTCCTGCTCGAAGAATGTTTATTCTGCAGTAAACATCAAGCAGCTGTTAGCCAAAATGAATCCACATAAAAAGAAAATCAAGAGATTTCATTTATTTATGATGAATTTATGATACCTCGATTCCATTGTCTCAGAGATCCTATCCACAATGGACTGAAATTTTCTCACTTTTGCACTTCCAGTGAAGGAATCAGTAAGGCCACAATTCATTTCTGTTTCAGAAAGCTCAATGCTTTGCTGGTTCAGTTTATTTTTCTTGATGGAAAGTGCTTGTATGGATTGATCTTCACTCTCATTAAAAACTCTCCTTGAAGGGCCTTGTTCTTGCGAGTGTGACTCTGTAAAGGCTGAAGCACTGGATTTGTTGGAGATGGGCTCAGGCAACTGTAATTTTTTTATTCGTCTTCGGCTAGAGGTGTGAATTCTAGGCTTGGTCTTGATTATGGAAGCACGATCAGTTGATATCGAACGTCGTATTGGAGGAGATGGAGATCTTATCTTTCTAGAGGTCATGCAACTATGTATAGCAGAAAGGGGAGACCTGGAAGAAAGAACCTTATTGCTTATGGATTCCTTGTTTGTAAAGGAATTGCCAGAATGAGGCCTTTTCTGCTTCCCAGATGAGTTGCTACTGATCTGCATGTCGTTTTAAAACATGTATAGTAAGTTATTCAGAAAAAAAAAATGGTGGTTTGTTTTCTTCTTCATCCATTCTGATGAACAGAAGAATAGTACAACAGATTGATAGGGACTTCATGGTCACAACAAAGACTAACTAAAGGATGTCTTCAGAGTTTTTTGGGAAGATATATAAATGGATGTAAAGTCTGGCTGGATTTTTCTGGTACAAGGTTGATTTAGTCACAATTAATTAGTTAAAGGTAACTATAACTCAAAATTATCAATAGTTTTTCAGATTATTTGCAAGTAGAATGAGAGAGAACTTTACCTTATTATTTTATTTGATGAAGCCATGCTAAGTAGAAGAGTGTACCATAGATTAAACTTGGCTTGGTCATACTTAAAATTGTTGATACTCGGCTTCACTTTGAACCAAGATATTACATCTATGTTCCTACATAGCTTGTTAATTTTTCTATGACCAAATTTGCTTGTACTTAGCTTACCTAAATTAATCAAACAAGCACTTAAATGAGCTCTTAAATAAGCTCAATAAATGAACAATTACTTGAATTCTTATATTAATAATTAATTTTACAAGCTTAAATGAACAAGCTATTCAATAAAAATAGAATTAGTATCTAACTAATCAACAAGTCAAATATAACATTCTTGCAATCATAAAGCATAAATAAATACCAACAAATTTATTCATTAAAATAGAAAAATAATAAGAGATTATATCAAATCAATATACTAATTCATTGATAACAGACTAATTAATTGAAAAAACATCAAAAAACTTAAAAATAAGCATAAATATTTACTTGAATAATAAATATTCCGTGGAAAACAAGCATACATTAACTCATCAGTTGCAGGATTTAAAGCTCTTACTAGTCTTGACCTCCTTCAGGCCTCTTGCCCTTTACGGCTAAGACGAAGCACTAATGGATTGCTCGTTGATGCATTAAATACAAGAAGTGGCGTAGGAGCCAGGATATCAAGCAAGTGAACAATCATGAAAATGCTAAATAATTCCATATATTTTCCACCGGACTTCTAACTATGGGATAAAACTCAAAAGTGGTAATAGGTATGTAGTATTCGGTACTTATATATATTTAGGTATATTTATTTATATGGGTATAAAAGTAAGCCCAACATAATGTAAACATAATATGCCACATCAGGTCTCCTCTCCCTCAGAAGAAATCGTCCTGAATAAAGAGTATTGAGTAGGCAAATCGTCCGGCGGGTGGTAAGCATAGATGTCAGAGATATTGAAAGTAGATGAAGTAAGAATGTTAGGTAGTAAGTCAACAATATATGCATTGTTGTTAATCCTTTTTGATATAGTGATGGGTCTGACCTTTCTTGGATTGAGTTTGGAATAAGTTCCAAGTGCAAAGTGTTCTTTACGTAAGCACACCATGACAAGGTCTTCGGGTTCAAACACTTTATGATTGCCTGTGCTGATCCACTTGTTTTTTTGTAATGAGCATTGGATTCCATCAATTTGGAACGGACTTCCTGCAGCAACTTAGTAGTATTTTCAGCCGTGATAGCTGCAACTTTGCTTCGGCATTTAGGTAGTACTGCCAAGTCTATAGTGTGATTAGGAGTTTTTATATAGACAATAGCAAAAGGACACAAACCCGTAGACCCATGTGGCATAGAATTATAAGCAAATTCAGCTTGAGTAAGAATATCTTCCCATTGGTTTGGATATTCCTGGACTAGGTATCGAAGTATATTGCCAAGTGTGCGATTAATGACTTATGTTTAACCATCCGATAGTGGGTGATAAGCCGAGCCAAAAAGGAAAGATGTTTGTAATCATTTCCATAGTTCTTTTCAAAAATAACTTAAAAACTTAATATCGTGATTTCATAAGGCTTTGAGGAACTCCATAAAGACGAACAATTTCACGGAAGAAGAGTCAAGCCACATGACTAGCATCAAAGTGGGCCATTTTTCGAGAATCTATTGACTACCATTATGGAGTCAGAACCTCTTTTTTTTTTTTGTTCTTTGCAATCCCAAGATGAAATCAAGGCTGAGATCCTCCTAAATTGAGTTTAGGGTGGGTAACGGTGTGTGCAATCCCGTGTTTTGTGCAGTTCCTTTGTAAACTTGACATATTGGGAACTTTTCAACATATCTACTGACGTCTCTTCAAAGCCATGGCCAAAAGAAACGGTGTTGAAGTTGGATCAAGGTTTTCTTGCGACCCACATAAGCTGCTAAGTCGCCTATGTGTAGTTCTGTGATGAGTTGGTGTCGGAGAGAGGAGTTTGGTATGCATAATTAGTTACCCTTGAATAAGAATCCATGTCTTATAGAGTAATCTTCTACCAGATGAATGGAGGAACATTGTTTCCAGATTTCAAAGAAGTCTTTATCAGATTCGTATAATTCTTTCAAATATTCCAGCCCTGTGATTTCAGTTTGCAAGGTGGTGATGAGTGCTGACCTTCGACTGAGGGCATCTACACTCGGTTTTGAGAACCACATTTGTGATTGACCACAAAACTGAATTTTTGTAAGAATAGCATCCATCGAGCATGCATTCTGCTTATAATTTTCTGTGAATTAAGAAATTGTAATGCTTGGTTATCACCGCATAAAACAAAAGCTTGATGTAAGAGATAGTGCTCCCATTGTTTGAGGGCTCGAACCACAGCATAAAATTCTTGTTTGTAAACGGTTCACCTTTGTCTTGTTGAACTTAGTTTCTCACTAAAAATTTCAATCGGACGGTCTTCTTATGACAACACGACACCAATGCCTATGCCCGACACATTTGTGTTGATATGAAAGGGTTTGTAAAAATTAGGTAGAGGAGCACCGAGGTTGAACCAAGTATTGTTTTGATAGTCTCAAAACTGGGTTGCTACTCATTAGACCACTAGAAGGTTTTGGACTTGAGACAATCAGTTATTGGGGCCATAATAATACTGAATCCCCTTATAAACTTACGATAAAAATTGGCTAACCCATGAAAACTACGAACATTTAAAAGAGATTTTGGTGTTGGTCATTCCTGAATTGCTGAAATCTTATGGTGATATATTTGGATACCCTTTGCCGATATTACCAAACCTAAAAAGTGAATGCTTGGAGTTGGGAATTCACACTTGGGATGTTAAGGGATAACTTATGAGTGCGTAGAGCTTCAAAGATTTTAGTTAAATGCTAAGAATGTTCACAAAATGAGGTACTAAAGACTAATATATCATTGAAATAAACAACATAGAAAAAACCCAAAAATGATTTGAGTACCTCATTCATTAACCTCATAAAGTTATTAGGTGTGTTGCATAACCCAAACGGCATGAACCTCCATTCATACAATCCTTCACGCACTTTAAATGCCATCTTCCATTCATCACCCACCTTAATATGAATCTGATGATACTCACTACGCAAATCAAGTTTGGAGAAAATTGTGGTGCCGGCCAGTTTGTCTAACATATCTTCCAACCTCAGCAATGAAAAGCGGTACTTCACAGTGATGTTATTTATGGTTCTGCTATCAATACACATGCACTAGCTTCTATCCTTTTTTGGTACAAGTAATGTTGGGATAGCACAAGGGCTCAAGCTAGGTTGAATTAATTGTTTCTCAAATAGTTCATCCATGATTCCTTGTAGAATTTGATGTTCCTTTTAGGCTCATTCTATAGTGTGATAGGTTGAGTAAAGTAGATCACAGAGTAAAGTCTATGTGGTGTTGTATGGCTCGCTAAGGAGGAAGTTCAGATGGAAGTTCAGCTGGCCCATTATCAGCAAATTGGTCTAGAAGTTGTTGTATCTACTCAGGATAATGAGCAGGCTTCAGTTCTGAATTTTTCTTTGAAATAACCAGAGCGTAGATATCATTGGATTCCCTAATGGAGTGGAGTAATTCTGTTCCTTTAATTAATCACAAAGCTGTTTTGTTGTTGTCAGAACGTGCAGGAGCAGAAGAAGGATTAGGAGAAGTTGGCATAAGCTTAAGCTTCCTACCTTTCCATTCAAAAGAATAAACATTTTGTCAACAGTTATTTAAAGCACAAAAATCATATTGCCACGATCATCCTAATATTAGATGGCATACATTCATTTCAAGTACATCGCAAAGAACTTCTTCCAATTGAAAAAGTAACACGGCACATCTCAGAAACCAATATATCAATACCCTTCTTTACCCAACTAATTATATATGGATACGGATGTTTAGTGACCTTAAGGTTTAAAGCCTAAACCACATATTTGGAAATAATATTTTCAATGCAACCACTATCAACAAGCAAGTCACATATCTTATCATTTATCATACAACTAGTCCTGAAGATGGCATGGTATTGTGAGACTACTGATTGTCGTGGAGCTATTAATAACTTCCTCTAAAATGCATAGTAAAGTTTCTCCTTCGTCCCCCAACACTTCTTCAACTTCCTCTTCATTATCTCCTTCTCCTTATAGAAATTAAACTTGCTGCCGTGACGGACATTCATTGGACTTGTGTCCCGGTTGTAGACATCTGAAACATTTAATATTTGCTGATTTCAAGTATGGATTTTCTTTGGCAGACATTTTATTTTTACCAGTGGGTATTGAGTCACTAATAGTGTTGGGTTTGGATCTAATTGTCTGTTGATCCTGAAGGCAACTCGGCCAATTAACAGAATCAAACATTATGTTATTATCTCCATGAGGCCCGTTAGAGAACTTATGATGTAGATTGGCTCTTGTATGTCATTGAAGTTGTGATTCAGCCTTGAAAGCTAGGTTGATAGCTTGGGAAAGAGACCACACCGAATTCAATTCTAGTTTATCCTATATTACATCCTTAAGTATGCCAACATACCGAGCTACTAATTGATCATTGGATTCATTTAACTTGTTTCGGGCACTAAGCCTGTAAAATTCTTCAGCATATTCACTAACGGATCTTGTTCCTAGTGAACAGTGATGATAACGCATATCCAACATTTGCTCAAAATCGACCGGTAAAAAGTGACTTCATAGGAGTTGCTTCATCTATCCATAACCAACTATGAACAGTTCCTTCTCCTTCTCTTCAACGATTCTGCAGTAATTGTATCCACCACGCCGATGCTCCTCCTTTTAATCTGCAAGCGATATACTTAACTTGTTTTTCACGAGAATATCCATGCATTTAAAAAATGCTCCACGGCTTGTTCCCAATCAAGATAGTCCTCAATATGTAGGTGCCCATCGAAGAAGGGAATATCCATTTTTGCTCAAAATTCACCAAAATTTCTGTCGTGGAGAACATACCTTCGTGGTGCTGAGTTTTCTGGCTGGTACCAATCGTCTCCTTCAGAATCGGATAATTCAAACCTTCTCCCTACATCTATTTCCTCTTCTGAAACAGATCTCTCTTGAGTTTTTGACATTGATCGACTCTGATCTTTCCATCCAAAGACTTGATGACAATGTATTGGTGTGGTTGCCGATAATGCCAGTTTGGGAGCTGCATATGCAAGAATTTCTGTCTTCAATCCTTGCAATTCTTTCCGCACTTCAGCAGTGAAATGGGCATACTTAAGGTTGAGTTTGTCTAACCTATGTTTCAGATCAGTCTGAGCGATCCACGACTCCAAGCTTCAATCGTCGCCATCAGCAGCCAGACGTTTACTGGTTTCTGCCATTCTGGTGAAAGCCTGCTCTAATGCCACTATGCTATGGCGTAGGAGCCGAGATATCAAGCAACTGAACAATCATGAAAATGGTAAATAATTCTATATATTTTCCACCAGACTTCCCTAATGTCGTTTTGTCCATACAGGGTATACTCAAAATAGAAAATTGGAATATTCTAACTATGCAATAAAACTCAAAAGTGGAAATAGGTATGTATATATATATATATATATATATATATATATATATATATATATATTATATATTTATATGGGTATAAAAGTAAGCTCAATATAATATAAACTTAATATGCCACATCAAAACGGTTGTGAAGAAGAAGAATAGATGATATGCTCATATCCTATAGGTGAACACTCATGTGAATTGTGAGCTTGGTGTACCTTCACTTAAGCAAACAACCTTTGATAACTAGGGAGACCTAGACTGGCAAAACTTGAAATTTTGATATAAAAGATTGAATTTTAAAAATAAGAAAAAAGAATTAAGAAAAATACTGTAAAATAATAATTAAATATGATATATTATTGCTAAATTATAAATTAAATAAGTTAAATTTAAATAATTTAAATTAAATAATATGAGCTATCATCAAATTTAATGTAAAACCTTTAACAAGAAACTTATTAAATAACAACTTATTTGTTATCATAGATATATGAATTAGATGGCGTTCAAGTATGGTTCATTTATCCATATATTTTAAAAATAATACAAATTTTCTTAATTATTAAGTTTAACAAGTTGGAGTAGCTCTAGTGGCAGATAAGATTAGAGAGAGTCGTCTTAGATGGTTTGGCCACATAAAACATCAGCCGTCTGATGACCTGATTAGGAGAGTAGACTCATTAGATTTGCCTTATGTTAATAAATGTAGAGGTAGACCTAAAAATACTTGGTTAAGATGTATAAAAAATGACCTTAATATACTTGAATTAAATGAGAATTTGATACATAATAGGACACAATAGAAACAAAAGATTCATGTAGTTGACCCCACTTAGTGGGATAAAGGCTTCTTGTTGTTGTTGTTGTTGTTGTATTAAGTATAAATAAGTATTACACAAGTTGAGTTTAAGCTTTCAAGCTAAACATTGAGTGCATTGATTTGCTTAAAGCCTAATTGAAGCGATGATGTAAAACCATTAATAAATCTTGTTTATATAGGTTGAATAAGGGAACAACAAAAACTTACAATTAACAAGTCTTCCCTAATAAAGATATAATATTCTTAATAATGAGAGAATACACATGCTAGCAATCTATATTTATAATTGGAATTATACAAAGGCAAAAATCTCTTACAAACTCAAAGTATAAAATATAAAAATGTGAATTTCATATATAAAGCTCTTGAAATCGACTTGGAGGATGAAAATTCAAAAGATATTAGTTGGCCACCCTTGAAAAAAATAAATAAATAAATAAACAAGAGTAGAACTAATAATCTTGGCATGAAGTGACAATCAATCCAAATGAGTTTAATGAATATAGACATGACTAAAAAATAGTAATCACATTAATTTTCATGACGAATGATAGAAGGGCAATCATAATCTATGGCCATATCTAAAAATAACCTTAGACATTTAAGTAATTCCACCATATATGCAAGGGCATGGTTATGAGCTTTAAAGAGCATCACCTAAATTTTTTTGAGTTGGGAGCATTGAAAATTTAACACTATCATTGCTGGTCCAAAGTCCGGATGTAACAAGTAGAGGGTTGAGATAGATAGTCGACAACCAACGTAAAAATTGTCGAAATAATCATGATATGAATCCTTTAAAACATTGTGTATCTGCCCCGAAGAATGCTTGTATGACCCAATACAATGAAAAGTGTGCACACGATCGACGCCGAAAGTTGTTAAATAAGGGTTCCCACATTATGACGGATGTAAAGGGCCCATAAAACTAGAATTGCTGTGAACTTGAATATATTCTTACGTAAACTAATGGAATTAATAGATATTATTCATAAAAGATAAATATTTTATGTTCAAGAAACTAAATGCAGGGGAAAAAGCCAGAGATTGATAGTTTAGATTTTAAACTTTAAGATTCAAGTAGTCAAATTAAAATAACATGTGTGATTATAGATAAAAGTTTGAAAGATAATGTTATAAATATTAATAGATGCGAGATAAAATTATACTTTAAAGATTATTGATACTAAGATTATCAACGTTATAAGTGTTACGCCCTCAAATCATGTATGTTAAATTTTGAAATGAATTAGAGGATTAATATAAAAATACCTCAAAGAAAAGTATTTATCAAGGAGATTTAAATGAACGTGTTGAAAGTGGTAGAAGATTTTAAAAGATTCATGACATGGATTGGATGATCAATGAAGAAGATAGGACTATATTAGATTTTACTTTAGCTATGATTTTGTAGTTGCTCATACTTTATTTAAGAAAAGAGATTAGCATTTTATTACTTATAAAAATAGATTTAGTAAAACACAGATTGATTATTTTTTGATAAAAAAAATATATCATTTAGATTGTAAAGATTGAATGGTCATTCCAAGTGAAAGTTTAAATATCCAACATCGATTATTAATCTTAGATTTTAAGAAAAAAGTTTGGAAGATGAAAAATAAATCAAATCAGTATCTTATGATTAGATGGAGCACTTAAAGAATATTAATAAAAATATTTTTAAGAGCAAGCTATAAGAGCTTAGAATTTGGAATATTCATGAAATTTAATGTTATGTGGGAAAAAAGTAGAATGAAATTAGTTCTTAAAAATATGCTTAGAAAATCAAAAGAAAAAACTTCTTTTAATAAAAATAGTTGGTGATGGAATCAGAATATGCAAAAACAGATAAAAAATAAGAAGTATTATAAAACTTAGTTTAGATGTAAAAACTCGGTTTAGATGTAAAAACTCGGAGAATTGAGAAAAATATAAAATGACATGTAGAGATTCTAATAAAGTAATATATGATGCAAACAATTTAATTTTTAGTGATTTATACGATAGATTAGATATCAAAGAAGGTGAAAGATGTATATATAAGTTAGTTAACCAAAGAGATAAAAAAGTAAAGATCTAGCTCAAGTGAGGTGTATTAAGGATGAAAATCATAAAATATTTTTCTTAGAAAATGATATTGAAAATAAGTGGATGAAGTATTTTGATAAACTTTTCAATAAAGGATCTGAAAATACGATTGATTTTAGCAACTTTAACCCTAAACAAAAATAGAGAAATTTATTTTTATCGTCGTATTAGTAAATCTGAAGTTAGAGAAGCTTTAAAGAAAATGAAATGTGAAAAAATAATAAGACCTAATGATATTCCAATAGTAGTGTGAAAATGTTTAGGAGATCAAGAAATATCTTGGCTTACAAATCTTTTTAATGTTATTTTAAAAACTAAAAAGATGTCAGATGAGTGGAGAAAGAGTTTGTTGGTTCCTATATTTAAGAATAAAGGTGATGCACAACAATGTGCAAATTATAGAAGAATTAAATGAATCTGTCATACATTAGAATTATGGGAGAGAGTAACTGAGCATAGGTTACGATGTGATACAAAAGTTTCTCACAATCAGTTTGGTTTCATGCTAGGTAGATCTAATATGAATGCTATACATTTGTTAAGAGGTTTGATGGAGAGAAAGCAAGGAGGATCTACATATGATATTTATTGATTTAGAGAAAGCTTAAGTTTTAAGAGATGTTCTTTGGAGAAATAGAAATTAATATTGGTTATATTCAAGTCATTAAGGATATCTATACAAGAGCTATTACTTATATCCAAACACAAGGAGGATTGACAAAATATTTTCCTATTTCAGTTGGATTTAAGGTGAATACTCATATTTTTAATTTATGGCAATTTCATTATTTTCTTCTTAATTGTTTGTTTGAAATGTTATAAATAGATTAGTATTGATTTTGATTGCAATGATTCGAGCGATTTATCAGTTCTTCAAATTATTGGTCATGTTAAAATGTTTGTGCCAAACTTTTCATTGTTTAATGTTTACTCAAATTTTTGCATATTATAGAAAACATTGAATGCAAATGAACCACATGAATGTCATAAATTATATAAATTGTCTGTATATGTATATTGACTGATGAAATTTTACTCTCTTATGGTACTAGCTAGGAACGCTAAGGTACCCATGCATGTCTATGAAAAAAATTATTATTATTGGAGTGCTTTAAATAGTACAACTTTAAATGGTATAAGATAGAATACTGTACAATAGTGTAGAATGTGATTTAAACTTTTTGAAAGACTCATAATTGGATATAAACTATCACTTGATTGTTTACTGATTTATTATATTTAATTAGCATACATAATATTTTCTTTTCATTATATTATTATAGATTAGAGACATGAGTATTCACTGCTATAGCTCATTGTGATCTTAAATCTAACACTTGCAGGTTGAAATCTTAATATAAAAATAAATAATAGAGGAGAAAATGTTTATAGAAGGTGAGTTCAGAATAGGAAAAGATATATTCATAATTATCATGTTTTCTATTAGTGGCTCTTTCATTTTATTAATTAATTGCTAGATAATGATAGTGATTATAAGTTTTTATTCCACCGTCTGACCGTCTGTTCCCGTCTTGAAAATATCAAACTCCTGGACCGAGTCGTGGCATGTTTAACATGAAAGTTAGAGCACGTATAGATATTCAACATTTTAAAATGCTAGCACAAATTTTAATACATTTATACAATTACTTATATAAATTTCAACACATCTATTAACTACACATACATACTTTTAAATGTATCCATATAGTGCATTTTCACACTTCTTAATATTTATATTCTGTATTTACCTTCTTCGTGTATCCGCATTGCACTTACATGCTTTTAATAATATGTGCATGATTTTCAAAGCAAAAGAGATTACCTTGCAAGGAAAGCAAGAATTACAAATATTCATATTTGATTATTTACACAAAATTTTCATCATTAAGAGCCCATAATGTCTTATTTTAATGAGTTTTAAGAATATCTTCTATTTGCTAGTAAGTTTGTGTTGTGGATTGGTGGCATATATTCACAATTTAAATTTCCTATTGTGCACTTAAGGTAGTGAATTTTAATATTTACTTAGCTCATATTTTATAGTACTTTAAACTTTAACAAAGCTCTTGTATTTTTATTGATGAATCTTCAAGTTCATTATAAGTCCCACTTGAGCTCTTTTCATTTTCTCTCAATTTTTTTTAATATGACATGCAACATTTTTTAAATGACCATTGGAAAATTTCATTTATTAGCAAGCTTAAAAGTTTTGTTCTAGCTCTTAAGTAAGCTTCTAAATTTATTACAAGTTATTTATAAATCTAGTGAAAGATTTATTTATATTCAATTCTATTATTTCAAAATAATTTGTCACACTTAAATATTCATCATCATTGTTTATCTTGTTAACTTGAATTTGTAGAGTTTAATTAGTTATATTATTCGATTCAAATAATATTTTTCTATTCTTTTTAAACAATCTATCAAAACTCGACATGTTGTTAACATCTCCCTCAGCTAGAGGGCATTATTAGTATTGTTAGGTCTTCCCATGATGCATAAAAAGGCGTGCATGATCAATGTCGTGTGACACCGAAGACGTTGGTCTTCATACCCATCATGCTTAAAAAAGCACATATAAGCCTTCAATCACCTGAACAAAAAAACACAATTTCCCTCGCTCGCTAGAGCAATTTTACTCTCCACGTTGGAACAATGCACAAGAGTACTTAATTTTTTTAATGATTTTTCTAGCACTTCTACCTTTGCACATGATGGTTAACAATGTCGATTGTAGGTAGAAGAACATGCTAGATTTAAAGAAGGGGAGAGATTTCTCTCCCTCTTTTTTAACTTCCTAGTTTTCTAGAGAGTTTATATGTGTATGTATGTGTGTATATATATATATATATATATAGAGAGAGAGAGAGAGAGAGAGAGAGAGAGAGAGAGGAAGGAATGTAAGAACGAAAGAAAGTGAGAAAGACACATGAAGAGAGAAAAAAGAGATTTTACTCTGTAACTTCGATGAGAAAATTATCTTTGTTTAAAGAGGGAAAGATCTCTTTGTTTGAAGAAGGAGAAAAGCATGGAGAGGGGGAGCGAGTGAGAGACTAGGTGCTGACTGGGGGCTATGCAGGTTAGGAAGAGGAGTGAAGTGGAGCTTGGTTTGGGTAGGTTTCAAAAACAAGGGAGAGGGAGAAAGCAGGTTGGGCTAGGGCACACTGTTTAGAGGACAGATGAGAGTAGGGGCTAGGAATGAGACGAAAAAAATGAGCAGCGGGAGAGATTGGGGCACTGATTGGTGTGCGATGCATGTGCGAGATGAGTAATAGCTGAGAGAACACGTTGTGTGTGCGGGTTGGGAGGTCAGGATGGGAAGTGGTCAAGCAATTCATGACAACTTAAAATAGAGGAGCATCCATAGCTTGCAAACAGAAGTAGCAGATTTTGTGTTGAAATCATGAAATGAGTTATTGGTCTGGCTTCGAAATTTTTCAGTATGAATATTATGATAGGAAGTAGTGCGTCAGTTTAGTTGTAAGTTGTAACTTCCACGGCATGTACTAACATTTTAGTAATAAAGTCTTTAAAACTTGAAAAAATTAAATGCAATAGTTTACGCTTGGATGCCAAATACACATATTAAAATACAAAATTTGCGATAATCTCATAAAGTGTTAAAAAGTACTAAAATTTGATTGTAATTTGGTATATCTACTTTGAACGCACTAAGCATTTCATGGTCATCTCAGTAACATTAACCCAAAACAGGGACTCAAGTTTGCAAAATTCATTATTTGAAGATCTCTAATGATAAGCATACAATGTTTATTTGTAGAAAAGACCTTCGAAGAAATAAATATGATGTACCTCAATCATTCCAGAATTGCTTAGTGGCCTTTGAATGCTTTCATTCTTTAAGACTAAATCACTTCTCTGCTGGTGTGAAGGTGATATTGCTCTGCGATTCTGCATCTCTGAACCAGTCCAAGCGGTGTAGCCTTTCAACTTCTGCACTTCAAGTTCTTTACTCTCTAATGTTGATTTCAGAGTAGAAACCTTAACAGATAAACCTTACTAGTTAATTTTCTTATAGGAGTATTATGTACATAATTTAGCCGTTGTTCAGAGAGAACCTCTTCTTTCAACTCTCTAAGTTCACCGGTTTCCATGTTAGAGCGAGCTGCTCCAAGCTCTATTGAAGAAACACGCTCTGCAAACTTAAGTGTGCTTATGGTTTCACAAAAAGCATTAACCTCTGGATTTATATGTACAAGCATCAAAGTCTTGGCTTGTCCACCTATTAAAAATCGTTGTTATTTTCATGAAGGCTCGGCATATGAATAAAGCAATGAAAGTTCTAATCATGAACATAAAATTGCCATGAACACATCACTTACAAATGAGCACTTCATATTAAGATTCTATTATTAATGTTGGGAGATTGATAATTCACTTAAATCATAGAAAACAAGTTTGAGAGATTTGAAACAAAACTTTGAACATAAGTAACCAAAGCATAAGATCATAAAGACACAATATACCACGAAGCCGCACCACATCAAGAAATCTACTATGAAGAAAATAAAGAGAATAATACAAATTGCATTTATCTCAAGCCTCTCCACATTTGTCACACTCGGCACACACCCTTCACTTATGCTCACAAGAGAATGGAGAAAAATGTTATCTTCTCTAGACTCTTCTACTAGTACCGTTGTCCTCTAGACTTTTCCCTTTTTACACCTAAAAGCTGGTGTTGCTATCCTCTAGACTTTAGTCTTTGATACCCCGATTCTAGCGCTATGATGCTGCCTCTACAACACCAAAATATTATCTTCTCTATTTTTCTAGTGCAAATCCATGGATCCTGGCACCAAGGTGCTGCCTTCTTTGTGTCTGATCCAATGCCTCGATGCCATGACATCGAGGCGTTATACGCCAAAAAAAAAGAAAGCAGTGGGCGTTGAGCTTGATTTATGAAATTGAGAGCTCTAAGTCAACGATACATCTCCGATTGATTGACAAAATCAGGCTCATAAAATAACAATCAATAATTCTCAGAGAACTTGTAGTTCACCTAACATCAATAAACAAACCAATATCTTTCACATTGCCTACTAATCAACAAATTTCAGTTGTAGCTAGCATATCATGAATAATTTGACTAAATGTTATGCATGAATTTATTATAGAAAAAGTAAAAAGGGAAAGAAAGACCACAAAATGCAGTTTTTGGGTCAGATTTTCAAGTTCATTGCCTTGGGAACCCTCAAAGATTTTCTTGTGATAAGTTGAAAAATGCTTTTAACTCCATTTCTCCAAATTAAGAGCAAGACAATTCCAGAAATCCCAATGAGTCCTTCCACCCTATGCAGAGAATATTCAATTTCAATTGAAATAAGTTATTTTGGTGTACATTTGCATATGAACAAATGAATACTGGCATGTTCCCATTCTATTATTAGCTATTCTCATGCACCTACAGTTCACCTAACATTACTAAACAAGTAACATCTTTTGCATTTGCTACTAATGGATGCTTTTGAGTCATACCTGGCATATTATGAAGAAGCTGACTAAATGATGTACATGAAAATCATTATATATAATGTGAAATGAGAATTAAATGCAATAACATGCTATTTTTGGGACTAATTTTAGAGTCCATTGCCTGTGTAATCCTCGAAGGGTTTCTATAACAAGTTGAAAATGCTTTAACTAAATCTCCAAACATTAAAAGCAAAACAATTCTAGAAAATCCATTAACTCCTCCAACCCTATGCAGTAAAATATTCGATCCCCCTCTGCCCCCTCACAATCTAATCTAATAAATGTAAATTTAATAATTTATTATTATAAAAAAATTGTGGAATGGATGGGACAAACCTAATTAGTAAAGTTCCATAAAATGGTTAGGACCCACTTTATCCAACAAGGAAAAAGGACCATCACCAGATCAATGACTAAAGATTTAAGACAATTAATTATAATTTTTTTCATTAGAACTTCGGGTGCCACTGACATAAGTGTAGAAAATATTTTAAAAGTAAAAATTATTTTGGAATCATATCACTCAGCTCAAATTAAGGATTTAAAAGAAATAATTCAAGAATTAATTGGATCATTTAAATTGAAGTGGGACTGCTAGGTTTTAAATAGTGAGAGATTTTGAGGGCCAGTCAATACCCTTCGATGAATTTTTATATTAAGCACTTCAAAAAATTTTGTAAGTGTTTCTCTCTTTTTATCAAAAACATTTCAGTGTATTTTTTATATCCTATTAAAAAATAGCTTTATAGCTTTAATCAATTGCAAGAATTTATTTTCAAGAAATACTGCTAACTTTTGATTGATTTGTGAATCAACCACAATTAAGGCATAAAACCAATCCTAATTACTCATCCTCTCTCTTCGCCTTCCCCCTTCTTTGTTCCCCACAACTAGGAATTTTGCAGCTTCTTGCGTCGATTTCTCCTGGTTCCGAGAGTTCGCCCGGCCTTCGATCGCTCGCAACATGCTTCATCTTCATTAATGGCTATGGCAAACTCTAATCTGTGGGGTAAACTTCCAATTCTTGATATTCCTGCTAGGGCATCAAATTTATTGGGGGTTTCTGGCCAAAATAGCTCGTTGATTTCCAAATCTTTCAAAGATATTCTTGCTAGTAGTGATGCTAATTTTGTTGATTACCTTAATCTTCTTTCGACGACTTTTCGAGGAGTGCCAGCGGTTATGTGTTCGAATTTTGAGATTGAAAAGCTAGCTAAATCTTTTGAATTTACTCTTGTGGGGAAATTTTCATTGCGACGACTAAAGCTTGAGAATATTTGATTGTTTTTCATAGTTTAAAGCTTTCTGGAATGTTTTTTGTTGGATTGCTTGATCCTCGGCATGTCTTGATTCAATTATCTAATGATTTGGGTTATAGTTGAGTTTTTTCTCGACATTTTTATTATGTTTTTAATTGTCAGATGCGCCTTTTGTAGTGGTCTCCTTTTTTTGACATAAAAGAGGAGTCACTGATTGTGTCGGTTTGGATTGCTCTTCCTAATATGAGAGTTCATTTGGTGAATCATCATTTTCTTTTTGCTGTTGGTGCTTTGTTCGATCGGGCCACTTCAAATTGACCAAGTGGTTGCTAAATCTCGATTCTTGTGGATTCTTGGATTGGATGTTACAAAGAGTTAGATTACTTTCAGAAAAATGTGGCTATATGCAGAAAATTGAATTTAAAAATTTTCTTGTATTTTGTCCTCATTATAAAACTCATGGCCATGATTTTTCTAAATGCTTTCTTGCTCACCCCCATTTGAGAGAGAATAATTCTGCTCCTAATAAATCTGCTATGGAAAACAGATATCTTCCTATTTTAGATAAAGAAAAGGTTCTTGAACCTTTGAAGGATCTAAATAGTTTAAAGGGGGATGTTTCTTTGGATGTTCACTTAACAGCAAAGTTGATGTTGTTTTACCTAATCCTATTCAAGTTCGTTTGGACAATGATCTTTCTAATAATAAATTTTCTAAGTTGGTTGAAGATGGGTCTATTTCACCTAGCTTGATTCATGATTCTATGCCGGCTTTGATTGATGGGAATGAAGATTTAAATGTCGTTGAAAATGTGGATCTGGTTTTAGCTTTGGATGATGATAACTGTCATTTGAATAGAACTATTTCTTCTCCTTTAAATTCCAATGTGGATTTACATTCTAATCCTATTTTTCAGTCTAACCGTGAATTGGAAGAAGGTGAATGCTCTATTAAAGAGGGTTTAAATGTGGAAAAACTTTCAGATAAAGTTGCTTTCTAATCCTTTTCGGATAGTGATAACTTGGAGAAAGGTAAAGATTTCCAAATGGTTTTTAAAAAGAAAAATAAATACTTCAAAGCTCATCCTCCAAATTTACCAAGAACCTCTCATCTGTCATCTTCTTTAAATATTAAATGATTAGTTTTTTTATTTGGAATGTGAGAGGGATTGGTACCTCTAGGTTTGGAATTGCATTAGAAATCTTGTTCGCATTCATAATATTTCTTTTTTAGCTATTTTGGAACATTTTATTCTTCTCAATAAAATTAATCATGTTGCTAGAATGATTTGTTTTAGTAATTTTTTTGCTAATTCTAATAACAAGATTTGGATTTTTTGGAATAATCCTTATATTTTGGAAATCTTGGGTGACTTATCTTAAGTTATTAATATTAAAATTGTTTATGAAAATTTCAGTTGCTATGGTTCTTTTGTTAGTGGTAAACGTACTCTTTGGGATAAGCTTTTTAGTTTTGATATTTCCATTAATGAGCTTTGATTTGTTGGTGGTGATTTTAATAATATTTCTTCCTCTTTGGAAAGACATCGTGATTGTGCTCCGAACTTATTCTCTATGGAAGATTTCAATAATATGATTCTTGAATGTCATCTTACTGCTATTGGTTTCATTGGTTCTAATTTTACTTGGAATAATTATAGGCTTTGGCAAAGACTTGATAGAGTATTTTTTAATCAATATTGGATTAATTTTTTTCCTATTACTTCTGTGAAACATTTGAGTAGAGCATTATCTGATCATTCTCTTTTGCTTATTAATGTTAAGATTAATGTTAAGAAGTATTTATTTCCTATTCCTTTTCGGTTTCAAAATATGTGACTTTTGAATGAAAGATTTCATAATATTGTTTCTATTAATTGGAAGGAACCTTTGCAGCATGTTGATGCTTTTTTTTATATGAGGAGATAATGGTTTAAGCTATAACAAGATTAAAATAATTTCTTATTTGATGGAATAAGAATTATTTTAAGAACCTCTTTTCTAACATCATTGAAAAGAAAACAAGGTGATTGATTTAGAGGAAGAGGTTATCACTGATCTCTCTAAACCTCCTTGTTGGCTAATGCTAAAGATAGGTTGACTTGTCTTTAAGACATGGAAGAAACCTATTGGAGATAAAAAGCTTTTATGAAACACATTGCAGATGGTAAAAGGAATACTAAATATTTTCATGTCATGATTAATAAGAAAAAAACTATCAATCATGTTCACAAAATTAAGCTTAATGATGGTTCTTGGAGCATGGAGAAAAAAAATCTTATTGATTATGTTGTTGCTTTTTATAGAGATCTTCTTAATAAGAATAGTTCTTATGACAATATTTCATAGTCCTTTGTTATTCCTTCTCTTATTTTTGTTGAAGATAATCTTATGCTTACTTCTTTTCCTAACGAAACTGAGATTTTTGATATCCTTCTGTGGCAAGGCTTGATAGGTATATTACTCTCTTTTTCAAAAAAGTTAGATGATTATTAAAGATGATTTGATTAATGTTGTTCTTGATTTTTTTTAATGATAATGATATTATTAAAAATTTTTTTCTAGTACATCTATTGTGCTGATTCCTGAGAAGAAAAATCTAGAATTTTGGAGTGGTTTTCGGCTCATAAGCTTATATACTTTCTTTAACAAACTTATTTCTAAAATTTTGGCTAAAAGACTTAGTTTTTTAACTTTCCAAAATTATTTCTCCAAATCAAACTAGTTTTGTTAAATGGAGATCCATTTCTGATAATATACTTCTGGCCCAAGAGCTCACTCGTGATTTGGACGCAAAAGTTAGGGGAGGTAGCATGTTTTTTAAATTGGATATCTCCAAAGCTTATGACAATATTAGTTGGAAATTTCTTTATAAAATTTTAGATTTATTTAATTTTTCTAATCAATTTATTTCATTAATCAATAATGACATTGAAAACTCTTGATTTTCTATTTTGCTTAAAGGTGAATTACATGATTTCTTTTTTTCTTCTCAAGGTTTAAGACAAGGTGATCCCTTATCTCCCGCTCTCTTTATTATTGGTGTTGAATATTATCTAGATGTCTTGACCATTTGTTTAATAAAATGTCTCACATGTATTATAGAACTATTGGTGGATTGATCATTTCTCATTTGAGCTTTGCTGGTGACTTTATTATTTTTTGTAATGTTTTTATTCATTACATTAAAAAATTGGATAAGTTTTTGAATAAGTTTGGAAGAGAAAGTGGCTTGAATATTAATAGTAATAAAAGTTGCTTTATTACTTCTTCTAACATCTCTTCTGCTAAGATTATTAGTATCAAGAATGTTACTGACTTCTCTCATCAACAGCTTCATATCAAATATTTGGGGATTCCTTTATATAGAGGTATGAAAAGATCTCATTTGTTTGATGATGTTATTCAAAAATTGAATAATAAAATTTCTTCTTGGGAATTTCATTTACTCTCTTTTAGTGCTAGGCTTATTCTTATTAAAAGCATCCTTTGTTCTTTACTTATTTACCATTGGTCTACTATTGTTCCAACTTTATCCATTATCAAAAGAATAAATAGGCTTATTAATAAATTTTTTGGGGCTCCAATGCATCCTCTAAAAGGATGCATTGGACCAATTGGAGCAATTATTATGGTGTTAATGGAGAAGGTGGTCTAGGTTGTAAAACCTTGCAGAATTCTATCACTTATTTTTCTTATAGAATGTGGTAGAATTTCAGGAAAAAAGATAGTCTTTGATCTAAATTCATGCATGCTAAGTATTATCAAAGTAAACATCCTTTAAATTGTTCTTTCAAGTCAGGTAATTCTTCTATTTGGAGAAAGCTTTGCAATATTAAATGGGATGCTGAAAATTTGATCTTTTGGGGTATTAATTCTGGTTCTTCCTTTTTTTGACAAGATAATTGGCTTGGTGAGGATTCTACTGATTCTCTCCTTAATACTCATTCTATTGTTGTGTTAAAGGTTCATCATTTATTTAATAATAATCATTGGGATGTGGATAAATTACAAAACTTGTTCATGAAGAAATCTTTGATAACATTTTTAATATTCATCAAAGTTCTAATGATCCTGATCAAATCCTTTTTAAAATTTCCTCTTCAGGAGATTTTGTTTTCAAAGATATGTGGCATTTCATTAGATTGAAAAATCAGAACTCTTTGATTTTACTAAAATTTAGAATCATGTTATTCCCATTTCATTTTCTTTTTTAACTTGGAGAATTCTTAGAAATTATATTGCAGTGGATTCTTTACCCTGAAAAAAAGGTTTCTTTTTATTCCTTCTAAATGTCATTGTTGTTATGATGTTGAGAATGTAGATCATGTCTTTGTTAATGGATCGATTGCAACTAAATTATGAAATTGGTATGATGATGTTTTTAATACCTCTCATTTTAATAGTTCTTTATCTTTAATACAATTACTTGAAGCTTGTTTTCTTCATACCACTAAAGAGCATGTTAAGATTATCTTAACCATCACTATTATATGGTATATTTGGATGGATATGAATGATGCTAAGCATAAGAACATCCCTATGAATTATAATCATATCATTGCTAGATCCAAAACAAAAATCATTTCTTTGTTTAAAGCCAATCCTTATTAAAGGCACCAATTTTAAAGGTTATAAACTTGCTACTTTTAAACTTGAGATAACTCTTCCTTCTTATAATGTGTCTCTTAATCCTAAGATTATTTATTGGCTTAAATCAAAAAAATGATTTTATAAAGATTAATATGGATGGTTCAGTCTCTAATCTTCTTCGTGGTTGTGGAGGTATTTTAAGAGATCATGGTGGTAATATGATTTGTATTTTTGCTGCTCCTTTAGAACCTTGTTCTGCTTTATATGCTAAACTTAAAGCTGTTTATCATGCTATTTCTATTTGCTTAGATAAAGGTATCCATTAAATTTGGATTGAGGTTGATGTTCTTCTTCTTCAAAACCTGCTCATTTCTTATTCTCAGGGTAATGTTGAGTTGTTTTATTTGCTCAATCATACTAAAAAATTACTTTCTCAATTAGATTTTGATATTTCTCATATTTTAAGAGAAGATAACTCTTGTGCTGATTTTTTAGCTAATATGGCTGCTAATCTGCCTAACTTTACTTTGTTTACTAATAACAATTTTCCCTTTTTATTGAGGGGCTTAATTAATTTAGACAAAATAGGTTTACCTTACATTAGAGGTTATTAGCCCTTCTTATTGCATATCCCTCTCTATGCTCTAGTTTGCTTTTGATTTTGGTTTCTCTTCTCTTCTTTGTTTCTGTCATGTGTGGCTGGGTTCTCTTCTGCCCTTTTTCTCTTTTGAATTGATTTTTTATGGTTGCAGGCTGTAATGTTTCTTTGTGGTTGCACCTTTTGTAACCCTTCTTTAGAAGTTGGCTGCTTTAGGTGTTGCCTTGCCTCCTGGTGCATCATTTCTCTTTATTTCTTGGGTTGGTTTTGCCTGGATTATCTTTCTTCTTAAGCATTTTGTGGCATCCCTCCTGTGGATGTTTGGCTGCCCAGGTGCTTTTCTCTTTGCTGTTTTGGACAATTACTAACCTAAATATAAACCTAAACCTTTTATTTTGGAGGATCCTTCTTTCTATCTGAGCCTGGGCTGCTTTTGTGTGGTGCTTAGCACATGTGTTCTATGGCTTCTTCTGATGATTTTTCGGGCCTATGCTGTTGGGCCTTTATGTCTCTGTTGCTTTTTCTGGTTATTTCTTCTGGCTCCTTTCTTTTTGTTTCCTGGATTTGTGGCATTGGTTATTGTTATCTCTACTGGTTTGTTGGGTCTTTGTTTCGCTATGGTTAGCTGGTTTGGTTGTTGCTAATTTTGGTTGTTTTTGGGAGCTTTGGTGTTTGGTTGTTTCTTGTTTGTTGTTTCCCTTCATTTTCTACCTGATTTCTAAAGCTTATTGCTAGCCTGTTCATTGGTGGTTAGTCCTTTGGCTTGTCTTGTCTAGCTGCTTTGGTTGGCTGATATTTGGATAGTCTTTGGGAGCTTTGTTGTTTGGTTGTTTCTTGTTGGTTGTTTCTTCATTTTATTTGCTACTTGTGCTGGCTTGTTTTTTTGGTGGTTGGTCATTTGCTTATCCTATCTAGCTGTTGCTGGACCTTTCTTCTGTTGCCCTATTTCTCTTACTCCTTGGGCTGGCTAGTTTGGTTGCTAGTGTTTTTGTGTCTGTTCTTGAGTCTCTATTATGTGGCTGCTTTGTTGGTCGGTTACTTTTTTTGGATTGTTGCCTGTGTATACCTTTGGTTGGTGGTTAGATGAGTTATGATAACTTTGATGTTATATTTCCTTTACTTTGCTGGTAGAATTATATGTGATTGTAACTCTTTTTTCTGGAGTTTGGATGCTTACATATTCTGTTGCTCTTAGTGATTTTTTTTACTGAGTCTAAGCCTTTCTTCTTACCTTTTCTTTCACTTAACTTTTTTTTAAGATTTCTTGCAAGTTAATTTTTATAAGTTTTGGAGTCTTGCAATCTTCATTTGTTGCTGACTGGATTTCCTTCCTCAAGTTTGATCCAGTGCTGTTGTTGCTATGGCTTTTTTAGTATTTTCTTTGATTAATTATGTTTTTAGTTGAGGATTTATCTTTTTAGGTTTCTTGTAGCACTTTGAGCATTAGTTTAGAGATTTATCCCCCTTAAGACTCTGTACTTTCTTTTCTAGTAATAAAATCTTTAGCTTTTTGTTTAAAAAAAAACACACACACAATTAAGGCTTATGATTCTTGACATACCTTCCTCCTTTAGTTTCTCAATATTTTTTTAACAAGGCTCAAAATCAACTTAACACAAGCTGTCTTTAACCTTTCATGATAAACTTGCTCTTATATATATTAGTAGATAAGATCTGTCAGTATCTCTAACTTCTTTCACTATAGTTAGGCAACTTTTTCCAAGGCCATCCCAGTCAAGCTATTCATGGATTCATTTTTGATTTATAATTGATTGAAGATTTTTTTTGTTTCTACTTTTGAACAGTCATTATTTGCTAAGCACGTATCATTTAACTTTTTTTAAAAATATAAAAGTATATCATGTATCTTTTTACCGATAATTTATAAACTTTATTGTTTTAAAAAATATATATGTTTTTATCTCTCTTATCAAACTAATAACATGATTAAATTCCACTTTTGCTAATCACCCCATATTAAAATATCAATCCATTTCTCCTAGCCAAAGAAGCCAAAACATCTATTAACAAGAGTTTGGACCACTAATGGTCAAGAGAGCCGAGAACAAGCAGCATCCATTTGCATATATCTGACACATACTGATCCTAATGAGTATAATGTAGTTTAATTAATGAAATGGACATAAAGCTGAGGGAAAACTACTCATATTAGGGTGATAGGATGCTCTTAAAAGGTATTGAAATATAGAGTTCATTTCAATATAAGCATCGAAAGACTATGCACATAATCTATACAATGAGAGAAAAGTCAAATAATCTACTTTCAAAAATAGTTTAACAAGCACATGATGGCAATCAAAAAGTCTACAAAGAAATCACCAATCAAACATGTTGACCTTCACATATGATTCACAAATCAAACGATGCACGAAAGTTGAAACTAATAATTAACGGAAGCAGCATCGCATGAATTGGGTTTAAAATGCCCTAATCGCAATCGGATTCGATGAAAATCATCCTGATTCGGAGAATATGATTGTGTAAACACATTTGAAATATTAAAATTAATCAAATAAAGCTTATTCCATTAATTAATAATCAATCAATTAAGTAAAATCAAATTTTAATGAAATTACGCGCATATCGAAGTCAGGAGGCCCCGACGACGTCTGAACAACCTTCGTTCGCGAAATTGACTGCGTCGTTGTCGCCGAAACGTCAAAATCTATCAAACGATATCTTCCGCGATCAATTCGACAAAATCTACGCGAACGCCGAACGATTTGAATACGACGTTGCGCAATTTAAGCTTGATTTTGCACCGATTATTGCCGAAGTCGTCCAAATGACTTCCGATCGTGAAATCAACTGTCATTGCGTCCGGTACAACGAAAATACTTCGAATCGATACCATATTGTTAAGGTTCATCGCAAGAAATAATTTTACAATATTTGGCACGAAATTATTAATAATAATGTTGTTATCTTATTAATTCATAATTAAGCAATTAACAGCCACTTAAACCCTTAATCCTTGCCCTAATCAGCCGCTGAAGCCACCAATCGGACTTGCCGCCCAAGAGATTTCATTGGGTGCCGCATAATCGGCCAATCGAACGGCTCGGCTTACCCTAAATGCCGAAATGAGCAACGACCTCCTTCATTCAGGCAATTTTTTCTCCCAAAGTTCTCGCTTCATGCGATTCTCCTGCTCTTAGCCGAACGAAGAGCACCCCTCTCTCTCTCTCTCGCAATGAGCAGCCCTCTCGGTTTTGCATGACTCCCCTCCCTCGTTTCGATCGTCCTAACTGAGCGGCACATAAGAGGCTCGCATTCTTCCTTCTTGTTGAGAATCCGTTGCTGCTGCCCTCTCTTCGATCGCTCCACCCAAAAAGTGGAGAGCTCTCTATGGCTTAATGTGATTATCCCAATTACTTCATATGTTGAAACTTGAATCCAATGCAGATTTTTCTTTCTCTTTTATACATCAAGATAAATGTCTTTGAAAGATATTCATTTTGCTGTCCACAAATGATTGTAGGACAAAATCACCCATGTCTTGTTATTCAATGCTTGTTCTCATCTTTATATCATTATAAAATGGAAATACAAAAGAGAAAGAAAAAAAAAGGAGAGGAAGAGAAGGAAAGAGATGAGAGGAGGAAGGAAAATAGGTAAGGCAAAGTTTATGCATTTTGATTTAAATGTGATTTTTTTTTAGAAATTCTTTTAATTGACCAATTTTAATTGGGTTATAGGTTATATATTTTTATGAAAAAAAGTCACGACATAATTGTTTATGTTAGAAAGCGGTTTCAAGCAAACTCATTTAGCAGAGGTAAATCATCAATTGGGTAAAATTTGCAAGTTTAATATAAAAAGTAAGTTTCTTGTTCCTGTACTATTGTTATGCTCTACATATAAAGCATTGTTAATTCTTCATATCAAAAATTTTGAGCATTACAGATTTTAAAATATGTGTAAAGTGCACGTCTAGTTTTGTTACTACAACATTTTAAATCAACAATTAACTTTGTATAACTTACTGTGGATTCATTCATTTGGCAAGCTTGTGATATAGTTAACGATTTCAATTCCTTCTAGTTGCTTCGCTTTTTAAATTAAGCATTTAACGTTAAATGACAAAAGCAAATAACAAGCAGGTTTAGCTGAGAAATGTCATGTAATAAAAAGCAGGTTGACCATATGTTATGTAATTACTTGAGCAGGATTGGGACATAAAGGTCTCCAATGAGGCAATAGGATCTTCAAATGATATAATATGAGGCAAAAGGGTCCTTAAATAATATGAAATCGAACAAAAAAGTTCTCTAAAAAGCAAAAGGATCCTCAATGTAGCTTTCGAGCTAGTTACGTTAGCCAATAATCTTGACAATTATACATGACACATTTCAAAGCTAACATAGTAACATATAAGTTATACTTGTAAATATACAAATTATATTTTCTTCAAAAATGTCATAAAGTAAAGTTTAAACTACCAATTATACAATCAAGTTGATCATCTATGCACACATCTGTTTTACTTGTTTCAGATTGACATGTGTTTTAAGTTTTGTTCTTCAGTGATTGAATCATGTATTAGATTTGTTAATCTTGTTGAATCATATGACTTATTAATTGAAAATAACTATTTTTATAGAGAAGGAAAATGATAAGTTTGAAGAGTAAGTTTTTGTCCCATTTTGAAAGTTTTGCGGGGAAAGCTATGCAAGTAAATTTTGAGGTGAGTTAAATAAATTTTAAGCTATTGTTTCAATATTCGATGTTTTAGATGCATTGTAGTTTAGTATAAAATGTTTCAATTGAATTGCTTTTGCTAGCTATGAATATTAATTGATTTTGATATGTTATTATTATATAAATGTTCTTATGTATTGCTTAGGTGAATTTAGACAATTAAGTGGATCTCTTACTCTATTATGTGGTAAGTAAAATCTTTAAAACAAATGTTTGAGAAAAATTCAGTTGGCTAAATCTACCCTCTATTATATCTCGCATCGATGAGTTGTAGGATATTATTGCAGGGCGTGACAGCACTCAGTGCTAGCAAGACCTTGCATGCATGGACAAATGGTCAAACATGAACATCGATTTTGGTCAGGAAGAAGGTGAAAGAAATGTGACATGGGTTGTCAATTAGCCTTTCTTTCTCAGCTCACTAGACAATGCTACCATATTTGTACAGTAGAAAAAACTTGAAGCAACTAGCAATACTACCATCAATCAAGGAAAGTTTGACAACCCAACCCTGACATCTTAGGCGTACAAGAAGGGCATTTTTCAATTAAGTTAGTCATATATTTGATCTCAGATGTAAAATATCTTCTGATTTCTTCGATTTTGAGTTGGCTACACTTTGGATTTCAGCTAAGATCCATAGTCTACCTGAGGCTATCATTCACTAGGGGACGAGATAACTAATGGGCAATATAGTACCTCTTATCTTTCATATTGAAGGGGTTCTTTGGAGATAGCTTTGGTTCATGCACATTAGAAGTCAAAATGAATGAAACACGTTGCCTCAGTGTTTTGATCCCATTACGATCAAGACAGTAAGCAAGGCGATAGTTGTGGAGGATGGTAATGAATGAAGAAGGAATCCCTAACCACAAAGCGAGAGCACTGACCTACCACACGGAGTTTTGATGGCTGTGTCTAGCGAATTGAACTAGAGAGCCAGTAAAAAACCTTCTCTGTTGTTGACTTCTCAAACCAACTGACGATACGAAAGAGCATACCGTATGGATAAAAAATGTTTTAGCACAATAGGTAGAACGAGAATCGAACTCACTTGTGTACCATTATTTTTAGAAACACTGATATGATGCCGTTCCTACCTTCTTGGTAGTCGCATGATACATTGATTTCATACAATATATCACTTCTCCAATTCGTGAGAATGTGCCATGTGATTTTAGTTCTTCGTACGCTGAGAAACAAGAATTTTGGTCAAAGAAGATAGACTTTTGCTTCCAAAAAAATATAGGTCATCCTAAAAGTGAACTATGTAAAGCGGTCAATTTGTTTGTCATAGCCATAAAAAGTCATCTCTTACGTTTCAGGAAATGATCAAACTGACATCTCCTTGCCATTCCAACCAGATAGAGCAATGAGTCAGAGAAGAAAAAACAAAAACTACTCATCTAGTACCTTGTGAAAGCCATCGATAAGTAGTTCTTCCTCCTAAGCTACAAGTGCGAGACCACCAGGCGCTAGGGAACTCATATCGAAAAAACTACTTGCATAGAATAAGAAAGAAGTCTAGTGTATTTTGCGCTCAAATGGAGACAGGCAAACAATGGGAGTTCGAACCCCCCTCAATCTATTCTATGGTGAGTCAAGCACACCTTGCAAGTCAAGAGAGGGTTGGGATCAGGCACACAAAACCTTCTTGTGCACTGATGCACCTAGGGAGGCAACCCGTTCGACATTAGAATCGATCTCTAAACTTTCTTTTTGATCCGCGCTTGATCTTATCCATAGTCGAACAATCTCTCATCCTCTATCGTTGCATCACGTCATGCAGAGCAGCAATGACATGTCACTACAATACAGACCATATAGAAACCCAATAAAGCAGGGCGACTATATAATGCCAGTTCAAAATGTGTGCTCCAATAAAGGTTGCTACCGTAGCAAGCTCCCCTCAACGTGAATCTTCTCTCATTTTCAACAATGGATTGGAATATAGAAAAGTCATCTAAAATGAGATTATCTTCTTTAACCCTACTTTCGTAAAAAGCTGTCTCTGTCTGTTAAGAAGAAGTCATCTCTTTACTAGCTCTTATTAGGTGGCGTCCCAAAACAGTTTCAATCAGGTAAGCCGACCCTTACTATACTCATCCTTCCATCATCGTATCGTTAGGAAATAACGTAATAAGAAAGGAAAGCAAAAATGAGACTGAAGAGGAGACTTGTTGAGAAACATCCGGGATCACCAAGATGATCCGGTGGGTTTCAACTAGGAGTGGTTCTTCATCTTCCTCCTTTGCTTATTATCGGACATGAATTGACTCGATGGGCAACCTTGGTGGTAGTCCTCCAAATTGTGAATGATTTTACTCTTGCTCCCGATTTGACTCGTGCAACCAAGAGTGAGGCAACGATCACTTCAATAAAAAGCTTCCTCTTATCCCATTTAGCTCCAAAAAGATTGTTGTAAATAGGCTCTATAAGGGGGAATTGTCATTTTCTTTAGGCAAATACTTCTAAATTCAAGTATTCCACTACTCTCTATCTATTAATCGTAACTTAACTAGAGCTTCTCACTAGCTTAGTTAATCAATTTCAAGTAGTCAAAGAGTATGTTTTTGTCAGACAAAAAGAATTGAAGAAGGAGATTTTTAGGAATAGCATTTATCTACTATCTTTAGAAAACAAAAGGGGAATGTTACTTATGTCCTACCTCTCCCTGCTTTCAAGAGCTATCTTTCGCCCTTCTTCTCTATATAAGATCCATAGCTTGAAGAAGACAGCTACACCGAGATAGAAAGATTTAGGCTTTGTCACATTAAAAAAAAAAATTCTTTCCTATTAACAGCACTATACACCTCTTACAATCTTTTTCTAATTCCTTCAAGCCTTTGAAACTCTCTCTAATAGTTTATGTTTATGATTTTCGAGTATTCATAAATTTCAAAGAAACTAAGAATTAAAAGCTAGTAGTAAACCAATCAACTATCATATGTGATAAAGTTAAGAAATAGCTACTCAGATTGCATATCGAAAAGTAGGCATCAAAATCCGCAACAATGATAAGCTAAGGCGTTGAGAGGAGCATTGATGCCCAAACTAAGCTCTTTTATGGACAAATGTCAAGAATGAGGGCAAAAAAGAAAAGGCGTTAATCAAGAGAAGACCTTGCTGTTAGCAAGTTTCAAGTTAGAAATTGGTGCACATGAAAAGGGCTTACGACTAATAGGTTCTGCTATTGAATCAAATCTTCGGGAGAGTTGTGCAAGAGGAAGCTGCTGCCCTAGTCAAAAGTTGAAGTTGTGCAAGGAGTTCTTTCCCAAAGATCACACGATTTTCTGGTCTGTCATATTAACCGATTCACCGACATTAGCGTCCAAAGACATGATCAATAGTAAAGAAATAGACATGGTACGAATGGAATTAAGACAATTGCCTTTGTAGGATGCATGCATTGAATGCCATGTTGGCTCTTTTGGGTTAAGAATAGGCAGAGAAAAGAGTTGTAATTGTATCACTTGAATGAATTACCTTTAGGCAGAAGATGTATGATGACGTTGATGAGTTGCACACATCCATCTGACCTAGCCTTCGACGAGTGGAGGTTGCTGAGTTGATCGTGCAAGATACATTTCTTTGGTGGTGAATCCCTATTGCTTCCTGCAAACAAATTCACTCCCGGTAAAAGAAAAAGGAGAAAAAGTGTCACATGATGACCCCTTTATCCATCAGGTGTAATGTGCAGAATAGGATGTTCGGTTGGACATAGATTCCACCGACACGTTCCAACCTTCGCAAGTGAAAGGTGTAATCAAATCATCACTAAACTATTTGCAATTCATATACTTAACTTAATTCATAATTATTATTACTTGGGCATGAAATCTTTAAATTTGTAAAACAAATTAACAAACATTAATTAAAATTTTATGCGTCTGCTTCCAAAACTATACACCCAAACAAATTGACAACGTAAACACCATTCGTCTTTTCACGAATTATCAATCTAGCGTCGTAAAATTTGTGAGAAGACAAAAGTAAAGTACTAAACAGGCGGTAGGAATCGTCGTATATTAAGCGGTAAATTTGCAAACCTGTAAATAACGATGTGGCGAACAATATCGTAGTGAATATAAATATAACAACATATCCGTAGGTTCATCTGTGTCGATGTCGAGCTGATTTTCTTTAAAAATTTTTCATATCAAATCATTTCTTTATCAAATCATTTTAAATGTCATTATAATTAATGTTTTGAAACAAAAGGTGTCAGACGTATAAAGGTAAAGGCGGGGCGAACATACTACTACTGTCGACCAGATTACCTTAACTCCGGCTTCATCAGTCGGAATACTAAGATTCCCAATCACGGCCATCTCGTAAACTTTCTTTATCTGCGCGATTCGTAACATGCGCTCTCTTTTCTCGTTTCATTTTTCGCATTCTGCGTTTAACATGTTTTCAAACATTTATATGATGAAATCGTATCTTTGACTGGCGCATAATCATTGTAATCATAATCATCATCGCAGTCAAGTAATGGCGTTTGTATTTGCGTTCATATGAAATATCTATATGTATTCATACAATTTATCAGTGGTAAAGCGATTGGCATTCATAAGGTAGCGAATTTAAATTAGATTATATTATCGGTTAATACATCAAGGTGTGTGCTCGATTCTTCCCAGTACACAACCTATAATGAAATAATTCTACATATACAACTTATTCGTAAACTCATAATTAACACCAATCTTACCAAATTGATATCTCCTCATGCTTTCAAATCTTTGATGCATTTCAAAGTAATCTACTAACGATATTAATTGCTTGATCAATCAACAAATTAACAAACAATGATGTCGATCACAAAACTTAAATAATTCTCAACTCAGCTTACAGTTGAACTCCAATCATTTTAAGGAAGGCTGCCGGTGAAAGAAAAGGGATAGGAAAGAAAATTAGCAACTTACAAAATTCCTAAGTTTCCGATCGGCCGAGAACGAAATCCGACCAGCCGACGGTCGGTTCCGCGGATTTCCGTCCAACCTGGATTTCCGACTTCGGGGATCTGGCGGTTCAAGCGGCGTAAAGCATGCCGGAGTGAAGGCCACGGGATCGCGGTTCAAGCCGACGCAAACCTTGTTGCCGCAGCTTGGTCTGCGTCGAGGCGGTTTGTTCTGTCGGCCGGGGCCGGGGAAGCAGTTCTGCGTTCTATGTCACGGAGGCGGTCGGTGGCCGGAGGGAAGGAAAGGAGGAGAAGAACTCGGCGTGAAATCGTGAAGGGGCGAGGCCCGCGGTAGGGAAGGAAATGAAATAGGAAGGCTGCGGAGGATCCAACCATAGCGTCGAATATCCGATGCATGCTTACTGATCTATCTTCTGATACAAAATTAATTAGGTAAAACAAAATTAATTAGGCATAAATTAATTGGATATTACAAAAAGAGTACCGCTTTAACAATGTTGACCATCTCTTCATTGCTTCACAACCATCACTATTTCCTAGTTCAAACTAGTTGTTTTCCAGTTGTGGTGTCTTTTCTTGTAAGAAATTCAATGTTGGATTGAATGAAGTTTTGATCTTGATCGATAAGATAAGGTGCAACTGAAAAGAGGGGAGAGCTACGTATGATTTTCGAAATCCAAAGAAAAGAACCGTCATCGGTCAAGCTGTTGAACTATATACTCTTTCATCTTCCAATCGGTCGAAAGAAATTCCTTAGAGAGAACCTTTCAGAATAATGCATTATTATTATTCAATAAAGCTTAAAGCTCGCTCTAATACAAACAAAAATAGAAAAAAAAATCGTCTTCCTAATTTCTAATATAGGGTTTTTGGGGGTAATGGCATTAGCACTCTTTGTCTAAATAAAAAAAAGTTTTCGTCTTCCGATAATTCTGACCTACAAAGTGAGCTCTAAAGGCAACCTATGACCAAAAAGCTCAAAATTAGGCACAGTAGCTAATGGAGTCAAAGGTGGGATTCTAGATTCTATGCTTTATCGTGCCTTTATGAGATAGAAGTAGGATCTCAGTGCATCTTCCTTCCCTTCGATCAGCCTGTCGTCAAAAGATGTTAGCAAAATAAGAAGAACTAGAGGCTCAAAGACTCGTGTTGATCAAGCAAACTGATTCATTTCATTTATATGCACCTAGTCTGAGCACTCGCATAGTAGAAGCAATGGCTTCCGACAAAACTCAGTTGCGTAAAGGCAATAGGAGTGAATCTTACCACTTCACACTAAGGTTCATACAGTTGAATCTGCCTCCTTGATCCTCACCCCAATGCCAACACATGAGTTTGGTGCTCTTCATTAACCGCTCAAATGTTATGCTCAATGAGGTCCTAGTACCTTCTTCTTGGAGCTAGGCTCAAACTTGTCCACATCTCTTGTCCGAATGAGCATCTCTCGTCATCCTTCCAGCTTACCATCCTCTTTCTCTCCTCCCATCCTCTCCCCCCTCGTGAAAGATAATGTGATGTAATGAGTGGACAAGAGAAAGAGCATCTACTCCTCCTTCCTCTCAATCTCTCGAAAGAAGTATGTAACTTGTACCTTTCAGTCGATCTCAAAACCATCGAACCTCTGCTTCACTGTAGATTCGCTCCAAATTCCAACTTTTCTGTAAGAAAGTACCTTGCACTATTCAAATTCTGAGCATTATCTGTGATAATCCTTTCTGGCAAGCCATAAGAGTAAAGAATGTCCTTCAAGAACTTATACATCAAATTCTGAGTGACACTTGAGTCAGAGGCTCTTCCTCCCCATTTCAAAAAAAAAAAATGATGCCCATTGGAGGCTTTAATGCGACTCCTACAACTACTCAATCAATTAGCATAAATGTCGGGAAGAGGATTTCCCCCGATAACCCAGCTCACTTAGACGCAGAGAAAGGATTTTTTTCTCAAATGTTCTATAGAAGTCAGTTCTTCCAGCTTTCTTGAAAACATCGTTCTTACATATAGAGCAATGGCTCTAGAACATTTAACAGAGATAACATAGAGGCGCACGTAAAAGAAAAGAGCATATTGCCTTATAGAGAAACTGGAGTTTTGGAAAGAAAAAAGGCATTTTAACAAGAACCTAGACCTTCTTTCTCTCTGTTTTGATTCAGAGCTATGAAAAGGCCCTTTCAAACAAGTTCTTTGTTTTTGCAAAGAGTCCCAAGCACATATTTTCTATTTATGTGGGGCCAGAGGATGAGCTAGTTCTTATGGCTCTGGGCGGCTTTGCTATGTAACTTTTCATTTCTTTTTTTATAATAAGAAAAAGTCTTTCTCCGTCCACTTTTAGGGGGCACCGAAAATCACCTCGAGTAAATGACACTGAAAAAAGAAGATTTCATACTAAGAATCCTTAAGAAAGCAGCAAGTGTTTACTTTCGAATATCTCTCGTAAGTCGAATTGAGCAAATATAACGAATTCGATAGACTATGGATGGAATGTCGTGCAAATTGTAGCCAAAATACCCCGATCGTCACCGAAACAACTCAAAACGACTTCTGATTGACAAACAAATTTTGTTGATGGGTTTAAAACGTCAAGATTGATTGAAATATACATCTCGCACAATCTAACAGTCAATCAACAGAGAAGATGGGCCGTCGATGCATCTATGCGCATGTTAGAGTCAGAAGGCCACGATGACGCCCAAACAACCTCTGTTCGCGAAATTGATCACGTCGAAACATCGAAACCTATCAAACGAGACTATCTACGATCAATTCAAACGAATCTGCACAAGTGTCGAGTGATTGGATGCGGCGACGTGCATTTTGAGCTCAAATTGATCAAACAAACTCCGATTGTGAAATGGACTGTGTAGTTGCATCCGGAACATCAAAATAACCTAAAATCGATACTCATATTGTCTATGCGATGACACGACTACAAAAAGTCAAAATTAAATTTTATATAGCCAATTAAATCAAAAAAAGGAGAAGCCTGCATATATATATATATATATATATACTTACTAATACCTAACCCTAAAACACTAATACCCATAGCCCTAAACTATTATCCATAGCCCTAAACTATTATCCACGCGCTGCACACCCCACAGCGCTATCAATCCCTCTCGAACCCTCACCTCTCCTCGATTCCTCTCAGTTGAACGCTCAACCGATCCTCCCAACCTTCTCGAGCAAGCCGACCACACCACCCACTTGTCGTGGTGCTACAGCGGGCCGACAGTCCTCCACTCACGCTCTATTCGCCTCTCAGCTGTTAGTCACATACCACTATTTTCCCAACCGTTGCAACTCAACAAAACCCACTTGATCTCTCCTCCCCGTTATGAGGTTAGACCCTTCTTCTTTTCGACTCCCCCATAACTTCACACTCTCTTCGTTTCAACTTTCAACTTCCCACTAGCAGCCATACTCTACACTTCGACTACTACGACCCATCTTCTTCTGCATCTTACATCCAAGCCGACCACACCATTTGTCTATACCTCATTTAAAACTCTAGTTCATTTGCCTTCATTTCCTCCCATCCTCAAGCCATCTCAATCATCCCTACTACTCCTCCGTTCTATCAGCACCTCTCCATTCCTCATTAAGTTGTGCAAACCGAGAGCCTTAGCTAAGTCTTCTTCGAGTTCCTTCCTACAAAAGACCCAGCCAATAGACCCCAACATCTCCTTCCTGATTTTCTCAAACTAAGCCCTCAAATCCCATACCTCTTACCCCTTGTGCACATAGCTCCTCTTTCCTCCTAAACCAAAGCCTCCAAGAACCTCAAACTCCACCATCAATAGCCTCACCCAACCCCCTCTCTAACCTAATTTCAACCAAGGTAATATGAGGTGATGAGATTTAAAATTCTGTAGAGTTTAATGTTGGTATCTATATGTTATGTGAGACTAAAATTTGTCCATGTTTCACTATTGAGTTAGTATTTCATTTGTTAAATTTAGAGAAAGTAATAAGGCTTTGATGTTTGGCATAAAGAAGGTAAAATGGAGTTTAAATTTGTTGGGAGTATGTAGTTATTATTACTGTTTGGCAGCTCCAAAGAGCAAAAGATGAGAGAAAGAATGACGGGGGGTTATAGAGTGATGGAGTAATTTTATCTGTGTCCTATTTATCTCGCCTCCATGCATATGTGAAAGTAAAATTATAAGAAACGTTGTGGTTTTAAGTACCCGCTCGTGTTGCTTTAACACGACAAATAAATTTATTAAATTTTAAGTGCTCGTTCGTGTTGCTTCAACATGGCTAGTAAAGTTAAAATATTTTTCTATGCAAGATTTCGAAGGTCTATGCACGCTCCCATAAGCACAGTAGGTGCGAAGACCTCTTGGCCGCAATGTCGAAAGAGACCTATCATGCATACTTCCCATAAGCGTGGTGGGAATGCCATAAACTCCCGATGCAGCCACCTTATGTGGGGATGATGCCGGATGACTGCCGAATTTTAAATTAAAATAGTTGTGTATTTGAAAGTGTGCCACATGACATATTAAATACCTATACTTGTTGCTTCAACATAATTGTAAAGAATTGTTAGATGTTAATTACTTTTTTGTGTTGCTTCAATACGGGGAGGAAATTAGAATGAATTTCATACATGTATTGAAGGCCTATGCGTGCTTCCCATAAACACAGTAAGTATGAAGACTCCTTCAGCCATAGTGTCACAAGACACCTACCAAACACGCTTTCCATAAGCGTGGTGGGAAGGCCTTAGCACTCCTGAAGCAACCCCCTATGCTGAGACGACGTCAGGATGCTGCCGGAATTGCATCAAAATTCTATATTAACAAAAAAAATAATCTTAACAAAATGATACCATTCAAATCATGAAAACTCAGCTGACATTAAATTTAAATTAGATGCTATAATAAAAGACGAGCATGAAATAAACTGAGATATGAAAGCTATCCTTTTAGTGAAGTTAAGTTCGAATAACACTTACAAGAGAACCCAATCATTTGTCACAAGCATGAAATTTGTTATGAACTAGAAGACTTGCTTTTACACAAAGAGAGAATATGAAATGAAACGAAGGAAATATGGTAGCTCTCAAATGAGTAAGAATGATTTGTTTTCAATCATTGCTTGGATCGCATCACTTCAAATACTAAAATGAACGAGAAGAAAAATACTCAAATCAAATGTAAATAAGATTTGAAGTTGATTTTAAACTCGTGAGAAACTTGTATTCAACTTGAAGTTCAGTCTTCGAAAGAAGAATAGAACATAGTGAGAAATTAGGAAAAAAGTCATTTGGTTCAACATTGCATACTTGAGCAAGAAAATAACTTGAATGTCCATCGATGAACAAGATTATGGCTTATTCAATAGGCGATAGAATTGTCATATTCTAAATGATTTAAGAGTGATTTCAATTGAGCATAGTCAAGTTTGAAGAATCAACATGAGGCTTGATTGCTCACTCATGAATGAGGGTGAACTTTGACATCTCATCAACTGGCATGGATGAAATTCTTCATTGGTTATTCAGGAATGTTAAATTCATGAATATTAATGCCACAAGTAACTGACTGAGAATTTACACCACTGGATCCATATTATATACGTAGAGATAAACTGAAAGCATGGATAGTAGGCTTTATATTAATCTTTACACATATTATGATGCAATTATTTATTCAAATCTAGATACTTTGTAATTTGTGCAAATATATGAAGTTGCTAAACTCTTACACATTCTAAAATAATTAATTTCTCAATTCAAATGCTGTTAATGCTTGTAAATGTGTGAGTAAATTAAACTCATCACATGCATTTCAAAATGATATTGCATTTCACCAAAGTGCTTTAGAGTTCATATAAACTTTAGAGAAATGATTGCAATACTTATGCGTATTATGAGACAATCTTTTAATTGGTCTCATTACATCAGAATGCACGCAAGCAATATCAAGAATAGCCTGCATATGCCCTGACATGTCATAGGTTCCTTAGCATTTGAGGTTGCTGTGCAAGCTAAAAGTGATAATTGACTTAGACTAGTCTACTCCAAAAAGTGTGTAATTGACTTAGATTAGTAATTATCTTGAAAATATATATTGCTCCAAAAATCTAAATTTCAAAATTAAAGCACAGGCATGTTATTGAATGGCCCGCTTTGCCTGCAAGGCAATATCGAAAGTCTCACTTAATTAGTCTGATCCTTTTTTTTCTAATAAGAATGAGGGTTGACAAGACTGATTGAAAATTAAGTATTGAAGATTTGACATTTGCATTTGTATACGTCCATCAAAGGCCTTAATGGGAAAAGTTCATATTCAAAATTTTACTCTTCATTCCATATATGATTATGAATTCTAAGAACAAACCTAATCCTCTACTATTGAAGATAGAGTCGACAGGGTTTGTAATGTGCTGAACATTTATATTGATTCAAATAATAATCGAGCAAACACTATAGACCTGATATTCTACGAGCACATAAGCAGAGTTGATAAGGTCTATACCTTGATGATGATTATGTTGAATGAAAATTTCAACTGAAGGGGATCATCAAAATGTGTTTAAAGTTTCAAATCAAATTAATATATATCAAATATCAATCTAAAATGTAAAATCCAATAAATTACTAAAGTTCAAAATGTTCAAATAAAATCTAGCATCCGAAACTTAAAGTTAAAATTTCACTTAATCCACCTTCTACAACTGTTTATCGGAGATGACAAATTAAAAAAACTCTAGCTCACAAAAAAATCAATATCAAATCAAATATATAACTATGTTTCTCAATCTCAAAAGCATGTATTGCTCATTGGATTAGCAGAGCTCGCAATTATGCATTATAGGAATTTGATGAGCTAAATGACTCATCTATATTACAATCACGACTATTATCCATATGTTCTCGAATAGCTATGTCCCCTTATGTTGTGAACTATAGAGTGCACTTGATAAGACAAAGAGCTCTCTATTAGCTAAAGTGAACTTAAAGTTGATTCCTTAAACAAACACTATCCCAAGTCTACAAGTCTTCTTGGATGACATAACCCATGACTGCTAATAAGGATCTTTCAATTAAGTTGGGTTGACTACCTCCTCTAACAAAGTAAATCAGGAATCACGATAACCCGGGATGATGAAATCACGAGATCTTGATCGGGCACGTCATCATTCCCCCAACCATCCTTTTAAACTAATGATGATGAATTTCATAAATATTTTGAACTACTTCTTTATTCTAAACAATTAGTGATCTTTAATCGAAAGTTTTCTCTGATTGGGAGGATATTAATAGTACTTGCTTTTATAAGAAACCTTGAATCAGATCTAAAGTCCTAATAAAATGAGAGTGAAATCTCTAAGTAATATCTTATATATTATCTCATCTGTCTTCTGAAAAATTTGATTGACATTAATCAAACTCTCTTCATCAAGAGGTTGTGAGAAAATTAACCAATATAAAAAGTGATTTAAAATGTCTGAAATTTTTTGAAGCGATGGAATAAGTAGATAAGACACTGCAGAATTCACCCTCATTTTGTGACTTTTATGTTCGTTTCTATGGCTCTATAGTTAATTACTCTTAGTCTTAAGAAAGAACTTTCTTAAAGTCGTAAAATATAATTAGCATTATAATAGCGGATGTGGAATTTTGGAATTTAGATTTATGAAATTCTTTATATTTAGCTTAAAACGGTTGGGACGATGATACACCCGTCTGTCATGATTGTCATCGAAATTTTGTCAATTCTAATGAGGTAGGTATTATCGAATGATCGGCGCCATGAAGTTGCGTCGTCATCCGCAAGAAATGTTTGTCAGAGATAAAATTCATCTACGCTAGAGAGAGCTTTTGCCTATCAGTATCATACCATGCGGTTTACAACTCAAAGGACAAAGCCACCGGGAGCATCACGGCCGTTACCGATATAATGGCGTCATTCGACACCCGTCGACTCTCGAATCGCATCATGTGGAACCTATTAGCAGTCGTCGAGGACAGGCGTCGCTTTGATATGAGATTGTTTGAGAGTAAACATGTACTTGATTTGTTAGCTGTGGAGAGTTTTAATTTGTCACCTCCGATAAATAATTGCGCAAGATGAGTTGAATTTTTTAGCTCTAAGTTTTTTAATATTGAATTTCACTTAGACATTTATAGCTCAATGATATTATAAATTTTACAATGAGATTGATATTCAATCAAAGTTAATTTGTTTTGAAATTGTAATCATATTTTGATGGAAGTATCCCCTCTGGTTGAAATCTCCATTCAACACAGCCATCATTGGGGTGGTTTATTATTTCGTTATTTGATCGCCTCTTTATTAATTTAATAATAGGATCGAATCTGTGTCATTAACATTAAACTACCGATGTTTTATTAAGTCGAAGATATTATAATATAATTATTATATTTTTTTTAAATTTTGTTAACGGCGCATTCAAAACGATTCAACCTGTATCATCACTAAATTTAGACATTTAGCATAATATCGGGGCTCATGCGGGTGTATTTGATTCAACATTAATTTAAATCTAAGGAATTTGTATAATATTGCTTGTTTTATTTGAATTCATTCTTTATAAATTTTAAATAAAATTTTAGATTTACAGACTCTTGTCTCCACATAAAATTTCAAGGGCTGATTCTACCATGCCGAAAGGTATATATGGGTGGTGTAAACATCACGGTCAAATGCGTCATCACCATATCAAGAAAGACATGTATGGGTCTCTGAAGTACCTGTATGAAGCACAGATTTCCCCAGCACGTTAAGAAAAGCGTGTACGGATATTTACATACTTGTAATGTCAGTTTAAAACATAAATTTTAGCTTTTTAGTTGATTTTTTTATTAATTTGTTTATCTCTTGTCGATTATAAGTTCAAGACATTTCAATCCCGACGTCGTCCCGTGTAGAGTACTCCGATCTTTATCTGCCACCCGCGAAAAATATGTATGGGTGGTATAAAATACTGAATCGTCTTCACCAGAAAGGCATGTATGACTAAGATCTGCACTGAAATAGATTTTCCATGCCAGAAAAGGCGTACACATACACCGCGTTAATTTAAATAATAATTTCATACTACATAGTTTTATGTCGTGCAGGTCCCCATCAATGTGAAGTTTGATATTTTCGCGTCGTCGCAAAGAGGTATCTTTGGTGCATTCATCACGCCAAGCAAGAAGTGTATGGGTGGTATAAACCATGGCCTAATGCGTCTTCCCACCATATCAAGAAAGGTATGTATGGGGCTCTAAGATACCTACTGAAACAGATTTCCTCACCACGCCAAGAAAGACGTGTACAGGTACTAATACACATGCAAGCAAGTACAGATTTCTCCGTCACGCCAAGAAAGATATGTTCGGGTACTTATACATCAACAAGCAAGTACAGATCTCCCTGCCACGCCAAAAAAAGACGCAGGTACTTTATGATCAACATAGGGCGAGCACCTGCACGAGGCATAGGGTGCTCGCGGCACGCAAGAGTCGGCGACGCCAGGCCAGAAGCGCAGGCGCCGCGCCGGGCAGGGTGGGTGGGAGCGGGCGCATGCGCCACGGCTGCGGAACATGATACGCGCTGGGCGCCGCTTATCTAGAACTGATACATTTGTGTTTGGTTATGTTTCAAATTTAGTGGCTCTGAATTGGTACTCATGGATGCAAACTGTTATAATTCTTCATCAAATCATATATGCATGTTTCTAAATGAATATATAATGGTAGCATCAACGAGATCATCCTATGGTTATGATAACAAATGAATACATAATAGCCCGTGCCACCCAAACCTCTAATAATTAATTACAATTGAATAGCGTTGTTTATCATATCTCTCCAACAGGCCAAGTTAAATTTGTAACAAAATAATATCATCATTGAGCTGTCTACAAAGAATATCAGCAAAATCATGAAGCACAAAAGAAAGAACAAGCAATTTTGAAACTAAAAGAAAGTAGGTAGGCCCTGCAAAATCAAAAAGAAAGTCTATACTTAAGTACCTAAAGAATCTTGTAGTACTTGAGTAAGTTTGCTGTTTCTATATGGTATGTGGGAACTTTTTTGTGCCAGGGCAGAGATAACATCACCAAGAGCAGAAAGTGATCTATTTATGTGTTGGGCTTCCTTTAGCCTTTCTCCAGTAACTTCAGACTTCTCCACCCTCTCACTTCCAGCGAGATCAACTAGATGAAGACATCCTTTTAGGATAGTGCCAGAATCCAACTCTTCCCCTTTCACATGAATAGTTAATACACTGCATGAAAACGGTAGAAGATAAAGTACTTCAATTATATAGAAAATTTAGAAGATGAATATGATTTATCCCAACAAAAACTCCATATTTTCTGGGTAAAAATTTGGGAGTTTCTCAGCTCCACATAAAACACTACCCCTTCTTTGTTTTGGTTTGCTTAAGTAGTACAACCAGCAATGCATCATATTAATTTTTTTGCACAATTGATAAATTGAGAGAGTTCAAGATCATATCTTCTTGTAATGAGGGTTTACTTTACCGGATGGTAAGCTTATAGTTGAATGAAACTTTTTTTCTTACATACTAAAAAATTAGAATCAGCATATAAATATATGCCAAATAACATAGTTAAGCTTCTAAAGAATGCAAATTTGATGATTGTCTGGAAGCACCTATGAGATCTGCTGCTTCGTTCATTCAGTGCAGTGGCTCCTACAGCACGATTTGCCAAGCCTGCTTTCATCAAATCCAAAACATCTAGCGTACATGTGACAGTAAACAACTTGGCATCTGGAATGTTGAGACCATTGAGCTGAGAATTGTTTCGTATCTCCAGCGTGCAGGACGGTTAGGGAAATGAAAAGAATGCAAAAATAACTAAATATAGATGCCAACAAATCATGACAAATTTGTAACATTGAATAAGCTCGAACAAAACTTACAATACGATCATATGGCATGTTATGCAGCAAATAAACAGCATCCTTAGTGCTCAAGTAAAATATTCTAGATAGTAAATTCTACAAAGGATATCTTCTGTTGCAGCCATCCATAACTAAGAGATCCCTCACTAGTTCATTGTATATTTCAATCATTTGAACACTGACAGCATAGTTCACAATACTTGATCTTGACTTTGTTATATCAAATAGGTCATTCAAAGCTCGGTAGTTCACACCCCATGTTTCTTCAGATAAATTTGCACCACTCTGGATAAGAAAACAAAGGACTTTAGCAATAACAATATAACAATTTTCAGAATAAATTTAAGAAAATAAAAAAGCTAAGGTTCTTAATTTCCAGTAGTCTAAGTTAATTTTTAAGGATGAACATTGGATATACAAACTAGTTAACGGATGTTTTTGAGTGAAACAACAACCTTATTGTAAATATGAAAACGATTTTTGCAATTTCAAATGAAAAGAAAAAAGCTCCAATAATCACCTGACAGATTTTAAACTCAATTAATCAGAATGGATAATTAAACAATTAAGAAGTAAAACTTCACAAGCCAATGCATATCCAAATCCAAGAAATTCCAGCTAGAATTACCATTGTATATGTCTTCCCAGAGCCAGTTTGTCCATAGGCAAATATGCATACATTGTAGCCATCCATGACTGATCTAATTAATGATTTGGTTTCAGCAAATACTTCAGCTGCCGCATAAAATTTAAATGGTTAGCGTATAAAATATACAACAATTTCAATATAAGAGATCATCTGCTTTATGACCTTTTGCATATAGAACCACTCAAATCAATATGAAAAGAATGCTGTAAACTATATGTGCTTACATTGTGTAGAATTCATTCCAAACACTCTGTTGAACAAAAAAATCTTCCTTGCATCTCGCCCTTGTTTATGAGGATTTTTTATGATAATGCTTCCATTCTGGCCAATATGATCGACAGTGGAACTTTCATCTGAACTATTTGATAAGAAAGGCCTGACTCGACAATACACCCTAACACAACCTGTATGAATTTCATAAGATCATTCGCAAGAATGGAGAGTAAAGATAAATACATCTGCAAAAGTACAAAAATTACAGAAGTAATAGCAGAAAATAGAAAAATACCTTTAAGATCTTGCACTTGATTGTATAGAAAACGATTTTCCTCAACCAGCTTATGATAGGAAGACATATTCAATTTGAGATCTTGTATATAAAGTTCTAAGGAGATTTTGAAAGCAATTTATTTAGTTGCAATGCTAATCAAGTGAAAATACTTGGCATAAAAATATACTCACGATAATTTCTGAGGTCTTCTCTCCACTTTGCATGGTCTCTTTCTACTTGAACTTTCAGCTCATTGAAGGATGATTTTATCTTCTGAACTTTTTATCATAACGCAATGATCAAAATTCTTGAAAAGGAAAACATCAAAAGCTTCATAACAAAATCCAGGACACAAGTGAAGCACAAACAAACTAAAAACGATGATTGTTATTATCGATGAGTGGAAACCAATTAAAAGTAGTTTTTATTTTTTTTTTAAATTTTTTTAACCAATTAAGACTATAAATTAGTTGTTGTAAGTTATAGTATGAACTTGATTAAAAAGTTTTAATCTATGACAATTTTCATAATTATTCATTTTTCATAAACTCAATGATTTTCCAGGATATGAAACATTAATTTTTAATTCAAAACAAACTTCATTTATCATTGTATTTTAATAGTGGATACTTGATATGAAAAATGAATAACTAGTAGTTAAAAGTTCTTTTCTTATACACTTAAAAAAAATTTTACCAACTTTACGAAAGTGTATTGGACATTAAAATATTAAAAACTACAATCTTTCAACTTCGTACAATAACATGTGAAATCCCTTAAAGAGGAGAGTTAGATTTCAGTACATATAGAGAACCATCAAAGGTGAGATCCCTCCTGGAAGAGTTCAGCTGTCCACAAGCTAAAATTTTTCATAAACAACACAAGGAAACAGTTTCTTTGTATCTTTCATCGTTCACAGAATGGAGTAAAAGAATTGAAACTGCTTTATTTTTGCCACTTTTAAGTCAATTCTTTCAAGGCTTACCAGTCACACTTCTCCATCTTGGCCCATTTTGTACCAACTAAAAGTCAAGCTTGAAAGGTGTCACCCAATATAAATGTTTTATCAAAGACATTCTTGTATGCCCATTTTGTACGTCCAATGTAGTTTGTGCCGAGTCCAAGATCACTCAGCCAACTATGAGTCACCACCCTACTGAATCGAGAAAAAGAATGGCCACTCATCAATACTCGGCCGACCTGGTTGCAGTTAACCAACAACTTCACTCATATTTACTCCCTATTTTCAAAACACTAATGATTATTTGATGTAATCAAAGAGCTACAACTAATAATATTTATTTTATATCAAGCCTTCTTTAGGCCCCATATAATTTACTTATTGCCATTAAATATGATATTTCCTATAGTGTTGAGCCTCAACTCCACCTACAAAATAAGGGGGCCTAAAGAAAAACTTAGGTCATGGGAAATCATTGTCTCAGATTTTGTACTTTATACTAACATAATGAAATCTCAGAGATTATTTCCCTTCATGCTATCATTCTTTCTTTTTTCATCTATGGTTGCTTAGTCATTCTTGTTAATAAGAGTCTAGCATTGTCTATGAATAATTTTGAATCCAACACATTTGACTAATATTGAGAAGAAGCACACCAACATACCTTGTGCTCAATATAGAAAATAGAATTTTGTGCATTAATGGTGGTTAATTAAATCAAGGGTTAAATTTCAAAATAATCCCCTGACAAAGGAGGCCAATTTAACCCTAGAGTACTATATTTCTCTAATTTAGTCCAACAACTATACAAATTTGATAATGGTCCCTCATGGACTAAAATGGAGTCTATTTTGTATCACAATTTTTACATAGAAAAATATTTTAGATCAATTTTGTAAGTTGAAAAACTATATTGGAAAAATGTGATACTTTGAGACTAAAATAGATAACATGAATAATCAGGGTACCATTTTAAAATTTAATCATTTAAATTAATATGACAAATTTTCAATAATATAAAAGAATCAGCTTGTTGTACAATTTACTAACTACAAAGAGACAGAAAGTATTCTCTTTTGCTTTGTACATCCATTAAATAGAGTCAATAACTTAACATTTAGATGGAAAATAATGTTACCTCCAGCTGTTTATGTTGAAAATCAAGTACATCCAAATTGCTCGCAACTGGACTTCCGACATAACTAGAATGGGAGTTGCTACCATATTCTTTTAGACGCTTTGAAATAACTTCAAAAAAAGTTGCTTTGGAAATTACTTTGTAGTCCTCCCCAAATGTTTTCTTCAATACAAAGCTAATCTGTTGATAAGTTCAGAAATGTCAATATTGCATAGCTCTTAGTACATGATGTGAGTCAATATATAGCAATAACAATTCATGAAAAAAAATTACAAGATTAAGAACTTATTTAAGAAACGAATGAAGGAAAACTATTGAAATTGGCATCAAAATCATTAAAATCCATGCAAGTGGTTGAATTTGATTTCTAAAATAGGGTTCAAAACTTTGGTAAGATTATGAGAGCTTGTACTTCACGTTCATTTTGCTCTTCATAAATATATAATGTATACTATTAAAAAGGGGCATTGTATTTCACAAAAAGAGAATTCTCAAACGTTTAATTAGAAGGAAAAATATCTTATATTCATTTTAAATTACAATTTTAATATATATGTATTTCTTTTACTTCGTGTATACTAAATTGTTATTATAAATTTGTGTGTAAAAGCTCTAATCACATGCCACCTGAGAAAGTATCACCTCACCTAATTATGCCCTCTTAATTTCTGACTTATCTCCACCATTGAAGCTCAATATATTTTTCCTTGATATGAATATAGATTTGCTTCTCTTCAGTTTCTCCTATTCTACTTCAAAAGTGCATAACCCAATAACTCTGGTGTTTATCCAATTCAAACATTGATTTTATGCAGAAAGCCCTAGAAATTGTAACTTAAACCATTTTCACACTTTAAATATTTTATTTTTTTTATCAATAGGTTGAGAATATTTTAAGCTCTTGTTAAGAATATAGATTTGCTCTTTTTTTCCTTAGGGTTATTGGATGCTTTCTGATCATGGATGAACATGCTAGTTCATTTTTGATATTTTATGAGTAATAATTTTCTTATCCGAAAATGGTAAATTGTTTCTCCTATAGCCATCACTAGGGGACCTCAAACTACTTGTCGAGAGCATGGGGCGAAGGATGGCCAACATATTACCTACAGGATGTTGGGTTGCCAAAAAGAATCCATGGGAGCTCAAGACGAGTCAAAATTCTCAAAAAAAAAATCATCTCCTGGGAGCCGCAAAGTCCTTATATCATTCCAAATGATCTATTACCGAGTAGCTCAAATACTAACCTAGCAGCAACTATCTAAGTCAATGTTGTCTTTAACTTAACAAACATGAGATTAAATCTTGATTTCCTGTAACAACTTCCCACCTTTATAAACAGATGTTTTCTTTCTTCTGTATAAAAGGGAAGATCATGGATAAAGAAAAAACTGATTGTGAAAAAGGAAACTCACGGCAGGGAAAAAACTTCTTACTCCCATTGTAATTATCAAGTTCTTCAAAAGAGTGATTTATCTATGAAAAAGACCTTCCTAAAAAGAAAGTATAAATGCTATATAAAAGAACTAAAATGAAAACTCCTTTTAGCTATGTAGATTGGAGAAGATCAAAGAAAAATGGGTTGAACTCCTGATCGATTCACCTGGATTGTCTGAATTTCATGCTCATCCTCTAACCCTTTCAATTTTTTAGCTTTTTTAGAATAAAAGTTTTCAGTTCTTACCCCTTCTAATTTTTCATATTATTTGGTTAACATGTTTAAATTTTTGAAGCCTAGAAAACTTCCTCAAACATGAAAGTGATTTTTCTTTTAACTACTTTTTCTTTTTTATAATGAAAATTTTAAATTTTTTACTTTAAAAATCTATTGCTACAATAAATTAAGATCTTAAATAATTAAAAAAAATGCTTTTGCATATTTACATAAAATCTTGCTAAAAAGGCAATCAAATTACTTAATTCATATAGTATTTAAAAAAACAATTTTTGAAGTGAAGTTGCCTTAAAAAGCTTTAAAGAATAAACATCAAACCATTTTTGGTATGAAGTGTAAGCTTCTTGATGTAAAAGCATGCGCTTCATAATGGGACCTAAAGCACGAAATGTAAACTTCATATTTTTCTTGAATTATGATAGCTTAATTCAATATTTTATGTTATTTAATAGAAAGGAAAGGGAAATGAGATGGTCAAAAAGAAAAAAAAAAAAGCATCTTGTCTATCCGAAGATCCCCAACAACAACAATAACAACAACAACAAGCCTTAATCCTACTAGGTGGGGTCGGCTACATGAATCCTTCATCTCCATTGTGTCCTATTATGTGTCAAATTCTCATTTAAATTAAGTATACTAAGATCATTTTTTATACATCTTAACCAAGTTTTTTAGGTCTACCTCTACCTTTCTTAACATAAAGGCAAATCTAATGCATCTACTCTCCTAATGTCATGAGACGACGCTTTATGTGGCCAAACCATCTAAGGCATTCTCCCTAATCTTATCTACCAGCAACTCCAACTTTTTCCAATATATCATTTTGCATTCTATCTCTAAGAGTAAAGCCACTCATCCACCTAAGCATCCTCATCTGTAACACTTAATTTAGTCTTATGCTTCTTTTATTGGCCAACATTCCGTATCATAAGTCATTGCGTCTTACCACCATCTTATAAAATTTTCCTTAAGTTTAAGTGGAACTTTCTATCACATAATAAGCGGATGCATTCCTCCACTTCAACCATCCAACTTGAATTCTACTAATAACATCTCCATCTATTTCACCATCATTTTGAACAATGAGCCTAAATATCAAACGCCACTCTTATTAATGACTTGATCACTAATGTCACATATCACTAGAACTACAACTAAAATTACACTCCATATATTCGGTTTTAGATCTACTTAAAACCTTTAGACTCTGAGTTGACCTCCATAATTCAAGTTTACGTTGGACTCTCTCTAGTCTTATCAACAAGAAGAATGTCATCGAAAAGCATACACCAAAGTACATCTTGTAAATGCCTAGTAAGAACATCCATAACTAAAGTAAAAAGATAAAGGCTTAAAGCTGATCCTTGATGTAATCCAACCAAAATAGGAAAAAATTTTGTCAATCCTCCTTGTGTTTGGACACAAGTAACATCTCTAGTATACATATCCTTAATGACTTGAATATAATCAATATTAACTCATTTACGCAGAACTCTCCAAAGAACATCTCTTGAAACTTTATCATAAGCTTTTTTTAAATCAATAAATATCATATGTAGATCTCTGCTTTCTCCATCAAACCCTTAACAAATGTATAGCATCCATAGTAGATCTACGCATGAAACCAAAGCGATTGAGAAACTTCGTGACATCGTAACCTTGCTCACTCTCTCTCTATAATTTTAACGTATGACACATTAACTTAATTCCTCATAATTTGCATCACCTTTATTCTTAAATATAAGAACCAACAAACTCTTTCTCCACTCATCTGGCATCTTTTCAATCTTTAAAATGATATTAAAAAGATTTGTAAGCTAAGAAATTCCATGATCTCCTAAACATTTTCACACTTCTATTGGAATATTATCCGGTCCTACTGCTTTTCCACATTTCATTTTCTTTTGCTTCACTAACTTCAAGTTACTACGATAAAATGAAATTCTATTTTTTGTTTAGTATTAAGGTTGCTAAAATATATCGTCTTTCGGATCCTTCCTTGAAAAGTTTATCAAAATACCTCATATCATCTATCTATCCTTTTCTAAAAAAAATATTTTATTATTTTCATCATTGATACACCTCACTTGAACTATGTCTTTACTTCTCCTATCTGAAGATCCCCCTGCAAAAGATTTAAGACAAAAATGCTTTATGTCATTTTGAAAGCATCTTATATCATTTCTTCATCTCACCATATTTATACACTTTTCTCATCAATATTAAGCATTGCCACCTATTTGTTACTATCCTTTTGGATTATTTACCCTTTTATCTTCTTTGTTATAACAACCTAATTCAATATTTTATACTATTCAAAAGAAAGGAAAGGGAAATAAGATAGTCAAAAAACGCTAAAAAATTTAAAAAAAAAAAAAAAAAAAAAAAAACAGCATCTTATATATCCCAAGATATCCCTTCTGAAGATTTAAGACAAAAAAGCTTCATGTCATTTTAAAATCATCATCTCTTTTGTAATATCATGCCTTCATCTCATTGTATCTATACAGTTTTTTCATCAATATTATGCATTACCACTTCTTTGTTGTTTTTTCTTTTTTTGGATTATTTATCCTATTATCTTATTCATCCCAATACAACACCTACTTTTCAATTAGTCTCTCCCAATTAAATAGTAAACCACACCTACAATTTGATGATTTTAATTTTATCTTATTACCATTTATTCTTTATTTGCAGCCTAAGTTCATTTTAATCTTACTATATTATACTTATTTGTTATTTTAATATTATTTTAGTATATGTAGATATCACATAACTAACTTCATGTTAATGTGACCAGGCTTTGATGGTTAAATTAATAAGACTAATTGAAAATGATAAAAACTCGTTTATTAAGTATGAAAAATTTTATTCTTCATATTTCTTTAATTTATATTATCATTATATATTTTAACATTTTTATATAAAAAAAATTAAAATGATAAGGCTTACATTTTATATTTGAAGCCCGTGCTTCATTCTACATGGGCTAAAATACTTCGATTCATGATTTCTCTTTGAAACATTGGATCCATCCTTTTTTTGTCCTTAGGGTTGCTGGAATATTTTCGAAGAATGGAAGAATACATTAGTTCATTTTTCATATTTTATGGGAATTGGTTTTTTTTTTTAATTTTAAATGATTCCTTGTTCTCCTGTGACCATGATCAAGAGATTATAATACCTATCATAAATGTAGATAAGGATGGCCAAGATGTTTTCAAGAAGATTTTGGATTGCCAAGAAAATTTTATGGGAGGTCAAGATCAATCAAAGTTCTCAAGAAACCTATCTACTAAAAGCCACAAAATCCTCCTCATGCCAAATGATAAGTTATCAGGTAGCTTAGGTGTCAGCCTACTCCGAGTCAGTATCATTTTACTGTAAACTAACTCACAGCCTACTCCGAGTCAGTATCATTTTACTGTAAACTAAATCACAGCCTACTCCGAGTCAGTATAATTTTACTGTAAACTAACTCAACATTGAATCCTTCATTTCTTATAATAATTTTCTTACCTTCTGTAAAAAATATTCTCTTTTTTTATATAATTCTGGCAACACGGGAAGAATTAAAAAGAAAATTTGCTAGAGAGCTTGTAAGAGAGTTTAGGAGAGAGACTAGAGGGAAGAAGGAACTCAAGAAAGAAAAAAAGAACTTCTACTTCCTCCCTTTGTAATTACCTTTTTATATTTATGTGATTGAATATTTTTTCCCCTTCAAATAAGAATCTGAATTAGACCTTATTTTTCTAAGACCTTTAATTGCCTACATGACATGCATTTTGGTCGAATCTCTTTCCATGTATTGTGAGTGTTTTTGATCATGTCATTACTAGTATGAGATGAGAAGAGATTGCTCTCAATGAAAAAAAATCAATAATAACTTTTCTTAGAACAAACTAGGTATGATTTATTTCTTTCTATATCAAAGATTTGAAAAAGGGAAAAAGAAAAATGAAATGTCGTACCATCTTTATGAAACTTCGGGTGCGTTTGGGGTGGAGGTGCCGCAGCGATCAGTTATAAAACGCAAAAAGATTGTTGTTTGGGAGAGTGCAGCGCATCAGCATTTCAAAAAACTGTGTCAAAAACGTCATTCTCGCGAGGCGGAGCAGCACTCGTGTCCTGCCGTTTTGATTTTGCGATTCCTAAATTGTCCGCATCTCGCTCTTTCTTATATCGATACGTTGTCGGCCAAGGAAGAAGGCAAAAGGCGTCGTCGATGGAGCGCAAGCTGGAATCCAGCCGGAAAGTAAATCTTGCCACCGAGATTGACCTCGAGCCAAAATAGGTCGCCGTCTGGTTCAGAATCGTCGAGCTCACTGGAAGAGCAAGCAACTTGAGAAGTACATCCATCTCAGAACCTCCCACGACGCCGACGTTACGTCCGATCACAAGTGTCATAGCGGGAGCTCCTCCGGTTGCGGTAGTCGAAACTACGCTGACCTCGACCTCTTATTGTTAATAAGCCTCCCTTACTATTCGTCGTCACAACCTTCTCCGTATTCCGACGGCGGTGAGAACGCCGGAGATATGCTTTTAGGATTCCGCTGCGGTGAGGCTTGCGTTTGTGAATCGTTTAAGGAGCGGCTTGTTTCAAGATTAGTTGACAGTAATTAGCTATATGATGTATCACTCTTTTTTAGTGAAGGGGGACGGAAAATTGAAAAAAAAAAAAAAAATTTGCGCAGAGAAAAGAGTTTTGTTGGTAAAAATATTGGTGGACGATATCTTTATAAAATTTGGGTAATGTTAAAAATTAATGCGGCAATTTTTTATGATATTTATTCTATTATTTATACTTATTTAAGATAAATATAATATAAAAAAATTAATTAATTATATTTATGTATGCATTTATCTTAAAATAAATAATTACAGAATAGTAAATTCATAATTAAATTTTTTAAATAAAAATATAATTTTAGCTACAATAACTTTCTGACAGTAATTTTTCTAAGTCAATATCATAATTATTTTTTCAAATAATTACAATAACTCTGAACATTCTATTCATTGCTCAATATTTTTCTTATTTTTTTATATTCTTTTTTTTATACATAAATTTGTGTTCTAATATTTTTTTACATATTTTTTAAAATAAATTTGTTGTTTTTGAACATGAAATTAATTGATCCAAACAACAAGAATTTGAGGTGCATGCCATTAAAATTAATTCTATATTGATATTCAAAAGTGACTACTAACAATCAATTATCCCAACCCTTCATTTTAAAAAAGAATCACATCCATTCACTCTTAATCACAATCTTAATAAATATATCTATATTTTTTATTTCATAACAAAAAATATTTGTTTTTATGCAATTAAACTTTGTCCATTTGACAATTATTTTAGATATACTTAAATGTTTATAAATCTCAATATTATTTAATTATATATAATATAATTTACTTTTATATAATATAATTTATAATTAAAATATTTTTTCAATGAGACATAATAATTTAAAAAGACATAACATGTAAACAAATGTAAATAAAATTATCAATTTACTAAATCTTAGATAAATTTACCAAATGGCTCAAAAATCTTATGCGTACTTCAAATAACAAATCACAATTTACAAACTATAAATCATGTGCGTTTAGAGCACATGCTTATTTAATTGTAGTGATAAAATCATATAAAATTATGGAATGATGGGTTCCTACTTTACTTTGTCATATTAATAATAAAATAATATAAATCTTATGGAAGGATGGGTAATAACGGGAGTGAATTTGTGAGAATAGTGTTCATGCAAAACAAACAAATTATTTGAACGTCAATTGAATAAAATGCATTTTCAAAGCTCAATTTCAAAGCTATGACTCATGTGATAAAATTAGCGCAGAGAGATTGGAAGAGGGACATTCCAAGAATGTTTAGTATGATTGAGAGTAGAGAGAATATTAGGTGCGGTGTCCGAATATAATTTCAGATTCGACATAATCATCGCATTTTGACAGAAAAATAGAAATTAAACATTATATTTAATTTATGTTCGCCAAGATGTGACGTGTCCATCATCCAATATCGCACGTAATATTTTTTCCTGAGAGTATTGCTATTTTAGTACGAGCTAAGAGAAAAAAATAAAATAAAAGAGTTGTAGAGATCAAGAGATCTGAACGATCAGTTTGTTTGTGCTTAAAGAAGTCTATATGAATACGAGATTATTTTGTTAAAACCAAAGGTATGCAACATTTCAATGGCAAAATTTTTAAAGTAAACATCATTACTGATTTAATTAGCTAATTAGGCAAGATAAAAAAAAATTAACAAAATAAAGCCTAGTCACCGGCGACGGCCGGACTGGCCGATCGGAATTGGCTAATTAATTTTTTTAAAATAAATAATTGATCTCCATTTTTTGAACATATCGTTCATTGGGGTCGAATTGTCGTTGGAAAGATAATAAAAATATTCTACAACTTTCATGTTGACGTTCGACGACCCAGTCTTGAGCGCTAAATGTGTGAGATATGAAGTTGCAAAAATAATAATATCGCATTTCGCTTTTTTGGCCATATCGCTCATCACTGTTGATTTGGCGTGTTTAGCATCGTTGCAAAGATAATAACAAATTTTACAACTTTTATGTTGATACCTTTTGATCTACCGATTTTGCAAATGTATTTTTTTAAAAAAGGTAGAGTCTATATATTTGGAAATGTAAAAGTTTGACGTCGAAAAATTAAAAATATTACGATAACACTCGTTTGTGTGATCTTAACACGTTGAATACATATGATTTTTTGATAATATTAAACATTGTAAGTGTATTAATTTTTCTGATGAGTCTAAATAGTTGTGAGTTAACCAAATAAAACTAAATCGATAACAAACAAAGATAATCAGACAATCATTTCTGCTTTCGTCCCTAAGGGAAGAGAGCCAAGATCGGGCTAGACTGGCATCGCAGTCACGACTGCACTATATTTTGTTAATTTTTTTTTTATCCTGCCTAATTAGCTAATTAAATCAGTAATGATGTTTAGTTTAAAAATTTTGCCCATTTCAATCTGGTTACCCATTCAAAACATATTTTTCCAAGCCAAACGGGAATTATTTATTCATTGGAGACAGCAGGATTATCCCTACTAGACAAGCTCAGCTAAATAGTGTTACATCCAAACTATAATAAATTATATTTCGAAGATACCTGGTTTTTCCTTGTTAGAAGCAGTGCCAAGAACTCTTTAACGGCTTCCTCAAGCACCATATCGATAAGCTACAAACATTTTGTGCATAAACAAAGTTAGACAGTTCAACTTATTGTCAGCCTGCTAAGCAAACAGCATAAAGAAACCATCAAGGAGAGCATGCTTATGTCAATTCACAACTTCAAGGATAAGTTCCATTCTATAGACATTTACAGCACATAAGCCTAGAATCACATGTTTTAGAAAAAAGATGCGTCAAGAGCTTAATTCTAGTATACATTTGCGCCAGAAGTACAATAACAGTGATCAAAAAGTGAACATTTGATCAGAAATACAAACAACATAATATATCAAAGGACAACAATTGAGTTTGACAGTCATTTCTTAGTACAAAATGATTGTCTTGTAGTTATTATACAAATATATGGGCATTTTGAATCAAATTTTCTTGTTTTTGGTAATTAATCTTGCACTCCAATCACGAATTTGCATTAGAAGCTCCTGACCAAATTTTTTTTCCAAGCAATTTGGAAAGACAAACATGCAGAGCCAGACAATTTTTGGTTAATTATTGTCTCATGAAAAGCAGCTTTGTAAGGTTCTTAGCAACAAAAAAAATGAAGTCAAAGAATCATACCCACCGTGTAATTCAGGAAGAAATCTCCAGCACCAGCACATTCCATGAGAAGTGTCTCAAGAAGCCTTACACAAAACTGATCGAAAGCATTGAGGAAGAAGGTCACTTCAAAATCTTTAAGTAACACCTCAGCAAGAAAATGCAGAACTTCTAATAGCTGATGGTCATGCAGCGTATCGGATTTATCAGAAGTCTCATCAGCACTTGCACCTCTAAATAAACTTGAAGGATATCCTCTATCTGAAGATGAAATCTTCACAATTCCACCATACCTCCAAATCCCAATTCCACCAGCAAGTTTCCCCTCGTGATATGCTTTGAGACAAAGAATACAATCTACTACCTTGAAAGATGATCCTCCCTAAAGAAAATAGTCCACACTACAAATAAGTTTTTCCTTGCAAGATAAAACAACTAATCATTGAACCGTAGTTCTATTTATCCTGAAATGGCTTCAGAAATTCTTTTGTTAATCAATATAGCAAATTTCAAACATGGACTAAAACTTGAAGACCTGTGCTTTAACAGTTTTTGAATACCGTACCCATTATAACCCTTTTACGGGCACAAAACCAGAGACTTGAGTGGATGAAGACAATTACCTTTTCTAGATCGGATACTTCGAATGTAAGAAGTTTCATTTCATTGACAGCAACGAGGAAGTTCCTCATGTTCTCAAAATACTGAATCGCTGATTGAGCCGATCCATCAGCCAACTGAGCGGCGACAGCAGGGTTGTCTACAACCTGTTAAGTGACATCCCATCACAGATTTTATCAACTGTATCATTGGATGATCGTTCAATTTGAAGAAATGATCAAAAGTAAGAATCATGGAATAAGAGAAGTCAACAAGAATTTCGAATTACAAAAAAACAAAATCCCAGAAACATCGATACAAAAATAACAGGGGATAATTAAATTCAAAGAAGTGGCCACAAAGTGAACAAGGATGAAAGATAATTTCGATTATCAAACATAACGTGCTCGAATACCTTTGGAACAGCTCCAGGATTGACCTTATTGAGAACATTGCAGAGGATCAACCCATTACGCAACGCAAGGCAAAATTCTTCCTCCGACGGCTCTTCCGAAGGGATCTCCTTTGCTCCATGGTCCATTTGCCTTAACCACTCCACCGCTTCAAACCTCCTCACAGCTTCACAGATTAAAAACATTTTAAGAGAACAAAACAACCAGCAGTCATTCAGGCTGATCATCGTCTAAAAATACGATCGCTGAGTTCTATTGAATCCGTACCAGCTTCTTCAGCCTTCCTCATGGCCATTTCGTCGCCAATCGCTTCTTCCGCTGTTAGCTTTGTCACCTTTGATGCTCTGATCCCACCATTTCTCGAGTTAATGCTGAAAGGTGACGCCATTGTTGTAGTAGAGGAAGAGTTCTGACTAGCTTCTCAGCTCTTATTCTACACTGCCGCCAGCCATCGAGCTCTTGCCCACTGTGTGACTGTGTCGGAATTAAAGAATATAGCGAGAGAGAGAGAGAGAGAGAGAGAGAGAGAGAGCAGATACGTCGTTAGAGTGAGAAAGACGGTAGATCAGCGGAGTTCTCGTGGAGAGTGCGGGAGAGGATTTGAAAAAGAGACTGGTGGGATACTGTTATTATTAATGCAAAGTAGGAACCGAAGGACAGTTGAATGCTTAAGGACAATCAGCTGCAATGCTCGTCGGTAAAACAGGAAAAAAAATGCCAATGATGTGTTGCCACATCCTCATCTGGTTATCACTTTGTGAAAGAATAATATACCCTCCCAAATGAATCTTACTGATGTTTTATCTATCAAAAGCAAAAAAATTAATTAATTTTATATATCTCATTATGTGTAAAATTAGATGAATATATATATTATTTTATTTCATGAAAAAATGTACTTCAAAATATCCATTGGACAAAAATACTCACATTTTTTACTACAATGTATTTATTTAAATTAAGCTCAACTAATATTAAGTCCAAAAAGAACTAAATAAGCCTCGAATTAGTTTTAAATAAGATGAGAACTACAATTAAAAAGATTTGAACCATGTTCAAACTCTACTCAAATATTATTTGAACCCTTATTAGAAGATGGGTTCAAACATTCATTCAAAAATAGCTTTAAATATAGTTTGAATAATATTCGAACATTGCTCTTACTAAAGGGCTCTTACAACATTAGGACAAGGTTCCACAAAGTTTGGATAGGATTCAAATTATTGCGTGCTAGAATATTCAAGTGTAAATCTTTAAATCTTAGCTTTGCATAAATATTTAATACACAAACATAGATAATTTGAGAAAGTATGAGAAACAATAGAATTTTTATGGGAAAAAATTTCATGAAATAGGAAAAAAATCATGGGATCTTGTTTAGTTTAAATAGTCTATTATGTATTTTGCGTTACAAAATTTCACTATTCTCCTAGGATAGGGAAAAGGAGGTCACAAAGTTGTGACTTTATAAAAGTTAGATAATAACAATCTTTGAATCAAATTACAGTAGTTATATGATGGTGGCTAAGCTATAGTGGTCATTGGTGGTGATCGACAATGGCTATTAGAAGAGGATGATGGTTGTTGATTGTGGATGACTTTAAGCTTGCATGCTTAGCTATTCATCTATTTTTCAAGCCTCCTCCTTCTGCTCTCCCCCATTAAGATGAGAATGTAGTCGTATTTATAATATTTTTGGGAGGATATTCTCGTAACTTTAGTCAAAATCTCAAAATACTTTGTTAGATGGTCCATATTGATTCCATTGATCATAGTTGATTTCTTAATGATTAAGTGTCTTAATGACTTTCAATTAGAGTGATCTTGGACTCATTGAATTCCTCTTATCGAGCGGCTCAATTCAAATATAAGAATGATATATTTAGATATTACTTAATCATTCATTTAATGACTCGAAGCTTTCAACTATGCCTGTTGTTGCGTGCTTGAAAACCAGTTGCGGTAGAGTGAAAGTTTACACCTTAGCTTTGTTGTGAAATCCAGCACACACACAGGTATTTAAAGAGTGAACAAGAAAACTCCAGAATTTTTTCGTGAAAAACCTCAAATGGAGGGAAAAAATCACAAGGCCTGGCCCAGTAAAAAGCTTCCACTATATATTTATTTTGGAGTACAATTTTTCCAGATAACGGGATTACATAATTGTATATGAGAAGGGCTGACAATGAGAATCTCAAAATCAGATAACAACAGCCATATAGTCACGCGGTTTAGGATTCTAGTGGTAGATGATGGTGAAAGCAAGGGAATAGCCCGGCGATGAAGGTCATCATGATGGAACCAGAGATGAGACCAATGGCGATGGTGGTGATGGCCGCGGCGGTGGTAACCAAGCGATTGGCGTCAGTGGTGGCATGATTATGCGAAGGATTTTCAAGCTTTAGAGCTCTCTCTCTCTCTTGGCCTTCATTCATATCATGAGAATGAGGCTATTATATTGAGGAGTAGCGTCTAATAAATATATACCCTCCACTTCATGGACGACTTAAAATGATTCCTTTGATCATTTGATGTATTTTAAGTATTTGAATGCTCAAATGAAGTCGAAATTATGAGATCTTGGGCTTGTTAGATCGCTCATCAAGACGCTCGATTTGACTATAAACACTCCATGTTTAAGAGCTATTTATGGATTTAACTGATATCCCAAAGTTTTAAATGATATTTTAAGTGCTTGATCTCGACCAATTTCAACTGAGGATCAACTTGTTTTTGGCATCAAGATTCGTGCTTCGACTAGTAGAATTTTCAGTCTCATATTAGTTGTCTCCTATTTTTGGATGACATTATTTCAATCACCAAAAATATATATATCGAATACTTGAAAATAATAGATTCTTCAATGAAATTTGCGGGTCCATTAATCATTCATTTTGAGAGAGCAGATTTTCATGTAAGTACAAGATTATGATGCGAAGCGGAGTGGCATGATGTATGTATCTTGACATGAGGTTATGGACCCATCCGGTACTGAGTGCTTGTTCCAGGCGCTTCAGCGGCGAGTGGCGCCGGTGCTCGTGGCCGCGAGCTGCATGAAGCGGCAAGCCATGATATGAGCGTTGCGGGCGGCGCGGCGAGATCGGCCGCGTCGCGTCTTGCGGCAGCCATGATGAGGTTATTTTCGTCCGTTTTTGTCCGTTTTCTGCAATTTTCCATGATTTTGAGCGGTTTTTAAGTCATTTTTCTTAGATTTTTAACCTTTTTATCCCTATAGGGGTATATAAAAACCCCTAGAGCCAAGGGAGAAGGCACCTTCTCTTCTTCTTGAGAGAATGTCGTTTGGAGGCGATTAAGGCCCGTAGTTCATATGGCGAGGCTCCGATTTTCCCTCGAAAGAGGCGTCAACTGCTCTTGTCGGACCGACCGGGTTCGGGGGCGATCAAGGCCCGTAGTTCATACGGCGAGGCTCCGGTTTTCTCTCGAAGAGGCGTGCCCTTGTCGGACCACCGGGTTGAGGTGTCAGGCCGTAGTTCATCTGGCGAGCTCGTTTTCCCTCGAAGAGGTGTCAAGCCGCCTGTTGACCGGAGTTGGGATCATGGCCCATAGTTCATATGGCGAGGCTTTGATTTTCCCTCGAAAGAGGCATCAACTGCCCTTGTTGGACCGACCGGGTTTGGAGGCAATCAAGGCCCGTAGTTCATACGGCGAAGCTCCGGTTTTCCCTTGAAAGAGGTGTCAACTGCCCTTGTCGGACCGACCGGGTTCAGAGGCGATCAATGCCGAGTTCATATGCTCGATTTTCCCAAGAGCGTCAGCCAACCGGTCCGACCGGTTCAAAGCGACCATGGCAGTTCATCGACGAGCTCTTTTTTCTTGAAAGAGGTGTCAACTACCCTTGTCGGATTGACCGGGTTCGGAGGCGATTATCGGCGATGATAACCGCGACGGTGATGACGGGAGGTGGCGGCCGACGTCAGTAGTCGGCGGGGATGACCGGCGATGATGGTGGTGACCGGAGGAGATTGTTGGTGATGGTGATGATTTTTGACCTATCTGAAGTTGTTTGTCAGATTGTGACTCAATGACGTTATCCGAACATTAACACGTGTGAATTAGATCTGGAGATTTTGATCAGGTTGTTTGTCGAGTGTTGCGATGGTGACGAAAAGTGAGAAGTCCACCAAGGACCTTTTGACCTATCCTAGGTTGTTTATCAGAGTCTAACTCGATGGCGTTAACCTGTATAGAAGAGGTTGAATTGAATCTGCTAAGGATTTTGACCCATCCGAGGTTGCTTATCAGAGTGTTACCTGATGACGTTAACCTGTGTGAAAGAGGTTGAATTGAATCCGCTGAGAATTTTGACCCATCCGAGATTGTTTATCATAGTGTTACCCGATGACGTTAACCTGTGTGGAAGAGGTTGAATTGAATCCGCTGAGGATTTTGACCCATCCAAGGTTGTTTGTCAGAGTGTTACCCGATGACGTTAACCTGTATGGAAGAGGTCGAATTGAATCTGCTGAGAATTTTTGACCTATCCGAGGTTGTTTGTCAGGATGTTACCCGATGACGTTAACCTATATGGAAGAGGTCGTGGGAAGTCCACTAAGGACCTTTTGACCTATCCTAGGTTGTTTGTCAGAGTGTTTGCTCAATGATATTAACCTGTATGGAAGAGGTTGAATTGAATCCTCTGAGGATGTTTAACCCATCGAGGTTGTTTGTCAGAGTGTTACCCGATGACATTAACCTGTGTGGAAGAGGTTGAATTAAATCCGCTGAGGATTTTGACCCATTCAAGGTTGTTTGTTAGAGTGTTACCTGATGATGTTAACCTGTATGGAAGAGGTCGAATTGAATCTGCTGAAGAATTTTGACCTATCCGAGATTGTTTGTCAGGGTGTTACCTGATGACGTTAACCTGTATGGAAGATGTCATGGGAAGTCCACCAAGGACCTTTTGACCTATCCTAGGTTGTTTATCAGAGTGTTACCCAATGATGTTAACTTGTATGGAAGAGGTCAAATTAAAACATCCATTTGTGGTTGTAGCCAAAGTTGCTCCTTAACCCTGGTCTTGTTTTTCCATGAGTATGATTGTAAAATCATAATTTGTAAAGCTATATCTCTTCTCAATGTTGAAATATCCTCCAACTTTGACTTATTTTTTGGGATGATAATCGATTAGATGCTTAACATATTAACATGGGCGATCTTTTGAGATTAAGAGTTGCCCCCCAGTTTTCGATAAAATCTGAAGGAACGAAGCTTGATGAATCTTTATTCTTCATTTGCGCTGCTTAAAAGCTTGAAATGCTCTACCTCAATGATGGTTTTGATCTTGTTGGGAAACTTGGTCGTCATAGAAGATGAAATAATGGGAATCAGTTTCCCACAGACGATGCCAAACTGTTGCATATTAGAAAACCAGTTGCGCTAGAGTGAAAGTTTACGCCTTAGCCTTGTTGTGAAATCCAGCACACACACAGGTATTTAAGGAGTGAACAAGAAAACTCTTTTACGTGGCAAACTTGAAGGAGGGAAAATCACGGCCTGGCAAAAAGCTTCCACTATATATTTATTTTGGAGTACAAGTTTTCCCGATAATGGGATTACATAATTGTATATGAGAAGGGTTGACAATGGGAATCCCAAAATCAGACAACAAAAGCCATATAATCACGTTCAAGTTGTGCAGTAATGTAGGATGATGGTGAAGCAATGAACGACCGATGAAAGTCATTATGATGGAGACCAACGGAGATTGACGATGGCGAGGATCAACGGTGGTGGCTGACATTGGCGGCCGGCGGCGGTGGTCGGTAACCAACAGGGGTGGTCGGCGACCTTAGAGTGGTGACATGATTATGCCTGGAGGATTTTCAAGCTTTCTCTCTCTCTCTTGGCCTCCATTCTATGAGGAATGAGGCTATAGATTAGAGAGTGGCGTCTCAGCATGCACAATCCACTCCACTTCATCGACTAATGATTCCTTTGATCATTTGATGTATTTTAAGTATTTGAATGCTCAAATGAAGTCAGAATTATGAGATCTTGGGCTTGTTAACTCCGGCTCATCAAGACGCTCGATTTGACTATAAACACTCCATGTTTATGAGCTATTTATGAATTTAACTGATATCCAAAAGTTTCAAATGATATTTTAAATGTTTGATCTCGGCTAATTTAAACTGAGGATCAACTTGCTTTTGACATCAAAATTCGTGCTTCAACTAGTAGAATTTTCAGTGTCATATCACTTGTAAAGCTTGATTTGAGCTCATTTAAACTCAAATTAACTCATTCTTGATGTAAGTGGATCCATTTCATCGAGATGTTTAATTTGCTTATAAATTTATTAAATTAGAATTTAGATTATTTTTAAATTAATTTTGCAAAATTAAATATACATGTTTCCTCGAGCTTCATGCTTGATTTGATAAATAATATGATATATCATTTGTCTCACTATTTTTGGACGCTAAAACTTTTTTCGTCCAAATATATATTTAATTGTTACGACTTTACACATTCATTTGAAAATTATGTAAAAAATCAAAATTTATTTTTTATCATCCGAAACCTATACAAATTTATGCAAAATCATAATTTTTTATTTTTGTCAAATTTTGATTATCATATATTATAATGTGTATGTTATAGATATAAAGGAAAATTGTGATATGTTTATTATTATTATTATATTTTTTTAAACAAATTGTATTATTAATTTTAATTGTAATTATTAATTTTTAATATATCTCTTTTAATAAAAATATGAATTCAAATAAAAAAGATGAAAAGTTTTTTTAGAAGAGTTTTCTTCTCCTTTTCTATATGAAATATGAAGATGTTCTTTTAAAAGATGAAGAGTGTTGACCTTATTTTTGGATAAGGTTGATATCAAGTCAATCTTAATAATTATGATATCTAATATTAGATTAAGCACTTTCTAATTAAGTACTTAGGACACTACCCTTAGTGACTGAGTGTATAACCAAAATAAAACCAAACAATAAATTAAGTAAAACCAAAATATGAAATCAAAATTAAATTTTAAATCAAATCAAACTCAAATACCTTAAAATGAAAGCTCAAGTCATCCTAGTGAATCCTTCTACGATTTGTCCTAACCAAATTGGATTAGGTAAACTCAAATTAAACTTAAATCTATTAAAAGTCAATAAAAATCTAAATCAAACACATTTGAACTAAAATCTAAATTCAAATAAGCCTAGATTGAGGTAATTAGATTGATTAACTCAATTAACACATTGGGGTTCAACCTTACCTCAATTTAAATGAAATCAAATAAAATTAAAACTAAATTAAATTAAATCAAATCGAAAGCACATAATCAATGCATAAACATAAATGAACTCAAAAGTAAATTCGAGTGAGGTTCAAAGTGGCCAACTATGTCATTTGACTTAGAGTTGACCAATGTAGACTCCACCAAGTCAAAAGTCAACCAATTAAAATTTGACCGTATTGACTCATTCCAAATCAAAATCATTAAATGAACATTTGTAAATATAAATCTAAACAAATATGAGTCTAATAAAATCTCAAATAGGTTAATTGGGTCATTTGATCCACATGAACTTTATTAAACTTAAGTTCAAATTAAATTGAGATTAATTCAAATCAAATATCCATAATTATTTAAAAATCATAATTGAATATAATCTAACTTCTCTTTCGATTTAATTTGATCTATTTGATCACTTAGTCTAATTGAATCCAAAGTAACCCATTAAGCCTAATTTGGGTTAAAGTGGGCCAAAATTCAAATCAATTGAAATTAATTGATCCAAATCATAATAAAGACTTAATTAAATATAATTGGAGCTCAAACACACTTTGATTGAGTCAAATTAGTCATTTGACTCAATCAAACCCAACCTTAACCCATTTGGTTCAAAATGGATCAATTTGAGTTAAAACTAAAATCTAAGTCAAATCAATTGAAGTTGTTCAACCATAGACATAAAAAATAGTCAAATCAATATAACTAAACACAAGTCCAAATCTCAAAAATGTCAAATAAGTTAGGAGACCCAATGTGATCCATTTAGATCAAATAGGTTAAATAAATTAAAACATATTAAAATTTCCATAAGACATAAATCAATTGGCCTCCAAATCATCTATTAAACAATCAACATTAATTGAAATTCAAATATAAAATCAATTAGTCAAAAGAAATACAATCAAACCAGCTCAAATGAATTTAAACTAAATACAAATCCAAGTGGTATGAATTCAATTTTTTAAAATTCAACTTCAAATCAAATGAGTTTAAGTTCAAATTTATAACTCATTTTGGGCTTGAGTTGTGCAGCCAACTAACAAAACAATAATAATAATATTGGAGATGAGATGGCCATAAGAGATAGGGTGTAGCAATCGGGAAGAAGACACCAAAATAATTAATGAAGTCAACCATTCCTTCCTCCTCTCACTCTCATCTTGGATTGGCTCCAATTGAATTGGATTAATTAATTGGCCATTTTATAAACTTAATTAGATGATTAATCATTTTAAAAAAAATAAAATAAAGTGGCTTAGTGACATTGACACCGCATCGCATCAGGTCTCCATTACCACTAGCCCTTTAATTTTTTTTTAAATTAAATCGGCTCATTTTTTTCGATTTCGTCAGTGTTGGATTTCAACGTGCTTGGTATCGTTAGAAAGATAATGAAAAATTCTACAACTTTCGTTAACACTTTTGAATCTCGGTGCCACAGTTTTTTAATGCGACTTATTCTGAAAAATTAAAGATATTGATGCAGCCCTCATTTTTTGGCCATATCAGGCTCATTAGATGTCGGGTTTCGGCGTGGTTGGTATCGTTGGAAAGATAATAAAAAATTCTACAACTTTTATGTTGACAACTTTCGACGAATCTAGCCAGGTGCGGTTTTCTGTGTGTGAAACTAAAGTTACAAAAATTAAATATATTGTGACAGCCCCCTTTTTTTTTGCCATGATACAAAGATATATTATTTTTTGGTAATATCAAACACTCTCATTATATTTTATATATAAATTGAATTTGAATCTTTATGTAATTCCCAGTTGAATCTTTCCTCTTTGCGAGCAAAAAGTCAATTTATATATAAAATATAATGAGAGTGTTTGATATTACCTCTTCAAAGAGGAAAGATTCAACTGGAAATTACATAAAAATTCAAACTCAATTTATATATAAAATATAATGAGGTGTTTAATATTACTAAAAATAATATATCCTTGTATTATAGCAAAAAAAAAAAAAACGGTTATCTCAATATATTTAATTTTTTTGACTGTCATATTTGCAAAAGCTGCTCAGAAGGCGAGATTGTGAATTCTTATCATTTTTAAAATAATCTTTAAATCGATATCTTCATTTTCAGTCGCCCGTTTGCAGCAATGCGGTTCAGGATAATTGAAAGTTGTTAACATAAAAGTTGTAAATTTTCATTATCTTTCCGATAAAGCCGGAAATCACGATGAGTTGATATAAAAAAAATATTCTTCATTTAATTATTTTTTTTTAAAAAATTAAAGGGTCAATCGTCTGACGATTTTTGGCCCGGACGTCGTCTACGACCACTGACAGGACCTATTTTAATTTTTTTTAATGATTAATCACCTAATTAAATTTATAAAATAATCTAATTTAAAAATTAAACCTTAATTGACCTCCACCTCTAGCAAGCATCCAAAGGGAGGCAATCACCCATGGACGCCAATCTGGACCTTAGCACACAAAAAAAAGGGAGAGAAGAAAATGGCTCTCGGCCAAGAAAGAAAAGCGGAAGGGAGTGGCTAGCCTCAATCCAGACATACCAACTCATAATAGAGGTCAAAGGAAGGAAAACTAAGCCTCTCGCAGATTCCCTTGCAGCCGACAAGCCGGAGATCGGCTAAAGTCGGCAGCAAAGGACATGACTCTCGATCATATATGGAAAGGAGAGAAGAGGGCTTCACTCTCAACCTCAAGCACACCAACACACTTGGAAGGTGAAGAGAAGGCGAATCTACCCCCTTCACGAGCTTCTTGTCATCGATAAGCAAAAATTCGGCTACAACCGACGATAACTCTCACGGTGAAATATGAAAATGGAGAAGGAACATTCCTCCTTCCCAATTAGCCTTCCTTATATGCTGTACGCGTGAAGGTGAGCTCAACTGAACCTACACCAATAAAATTCACCACTGACAAGCCAGAATTCAACCAGAGCCGACCTCAGAAGCAAAGATATATGATCTCCACAGAAATCGACGGAGAGGCAACCCAATTCCTCCTCACCAAAGGTTTCTCGTAGCCCGATGAACGTGCTGAAAGTGTCACCACCGCCGAGGATCGACTCCAACGAGTTATGCTTCAAACACCACCACTCCTCCTCCACACTTCTGCCTTTTATGAAAGCAATTTGATAGAAAGTCAATCCCTAGTCGTTTCACATTTAAAATCATAAGAAACTGTGACCTAGATCACCCGAAATCGACATCTAAAGGCGGAAGGTTCTCGGTTTCCAGTGGGATGTCGGGGACAGAATTAGCGACGTCTGTTCCTTTTTATTTGGAACGGACGGTTGTGATTTAGTTAGATGACATGATTTAATCCCTTAGAGAAAATCAGGATCGAATATGAGTCATTCAATCAATGATCGGATGGCTCCCAATGATCCTATGTCCCTGCCGCCTCTTAGCGTTGGATCCACATGAATCCCATAGTAACATGCATGAAGCGGCGTCATGTCAACACCATGTAATGCTGACTAGGTTAAATAGAAAAATAATTCTAGATTTTTAAAAATGCTCTAAAATTTCAAATTTTCATAAAAAATAAAATATTCAACTAAAAAAATACAAATAATGGCTCGTTGACATCATTTTTGGATGAGGTTAATATCATTCATAATCTTAGTAATTAGGTCCCATAATCTTAGATTAGAAGTTCTCTAATTAGGCACTTAGGACACTATGCTTAGTGACTAGGTGAGCAAACTGGAATAAAATAACAAATCGAATCAAACTTTAAAACTTGGAACTAAAATCAAATTTTAAATCGAATCAAACTCAATATGTTAGAGTGAAATGATAGGTCATCCTGATAAATCCTTCTAGGATCTATCCTAACTCAATCGGATTAGATGGACCTAGATTAAACCCAAATTTAACGAAACTTAATAGAAATCTAAATCAAACATATTTGAATTGAAATCTAAATTCAATTGAGTATTGGTTGAGGTAATTAAACTGAATAACTCAATTAACCATTTTAAGCTCAAAATCAACTAAGTTCAAATAAAATCAAATTACATCAAAATTAAATCAAATTAAATCGAACCAAAAGCACATAATCACTGTATAAATATAAATGAATTCAAAAATAAATCCAAATGAAGTTCAAAGTGGCAAATAGGTCATTTGACCTAAAGTTGACCAATATGAGCCCCACCATGTCAAAAGTAAAACTATCAAAATGTAGTCAAATTGAACCACTCCAATAATTCAAAATCATCAAATGAAAATATTTAAATATAGCTCAAAACAAACTTGAATCAAAGAGGTCTTAAGTGGGTTGATTTGACCACTTAACTTAAATAAACCCAAATAGAGCTCATTAAGCCAAATCCAAATCAAATTAAAAATTAATTTAAATCAAAAATCCAAAATTATTTAAAAATTATAAATGAACACAATTCAACCTCTTGGAGTCAATTTGACCAATTTGGTCATTTGACTTAAGTGAACCTATTAAGCCTAATTTGGATTAATACTGGTCAAATTCAAGATTAAACTCAAATTAATCAAAATTAGTCAAACTTAAATCATTCTAAATGCTTCACCAATCATAATTGAAGTTTAAATAAACTTTTATTTGACCAATTAAATCATTTTATTCAAATGCTTAAAATTGGCCCAAAATTTAAAACATCATAGAAATTAAAATACCTATCGAAAAATTACAAATAAGAGCTTGTTGGATTCGTCTTTTTGAAAGGAATCTGATAAACTTAAAACCCCCAATTTTTATTAGGTATTTTGAGTTTAATTTAAGTTTTAGTAAAAAAACTAATTTCTTTAATTAATCCAAAAATATTAATCAAATTGATCTAAAACTTTTAGCGATTGAAATTAATGTTAAAACACACATATCATAAAACTTTTAAGTTAAAATGATGAATGGATTAAAAATTATTTAATTTCAAAGTTCAAATACTTGATTTTAGAAAATAATTAATTTAAAAATCTAAAAAATTATAAAAATCATTAAAATAGTCTAAATCACTTTAATTAACTTAAAACATCTTAAGAAATTAACATAACATTTTAAAGCCTTATGCCTAAAAAAGGGATTTAATAAATTACTAAAAATATCAAAATAAATATTAATTGAATAAATTAAAGTTAAATTCCAATGAATTAAATGTCAAATTAAAATCATGAATAAAATATCGTTTGACTTCATATTAGAACTTTTATTTCTCATTTTGATTAATTCTAAAATTAAATGAGTATTACATAATCCTCAAATCAAAATTAAATCAAATTAAACATAAACCTAAAATTAATTACATGAAAACCCACTTAAGTATTAATTAAACTATAATTGAACTTAACTAAATAAGTGTAAATCATCAATCATTAATTGAATCATTAATTAAAAATTAATCATGCTAGATGAAATCAAATTAGGTTTCAATTAAGGTTAACTAATTGATTTAAATCATTTAAAAATATAATCAATAAAAAAATAAATCATTAGTAAATTTATTTAAGATATGATTATCCTTTTTATTTAGCCTAAACTAAATTAATTATGATTGATCTTTTATTAGGTTAGCCATCTAAGCTAAACATTTAATAAAATCAATTACAATAGATTAAATTTATAGTTAATTAAAATCTTAATTAAAATCAACTATTGAATGAGCTGAAAATTAATCAATCATTAAACCAATCTTAAATGAGTCAACCTTTTAATCAAATCAATCATGATTAACTCAATTAATCAAAAATTATATTTTGTTTATGTTAATCAGTTAGGTAAGATAAACATCTAATTAAGCCAATAAATAACTTTTAATTAGGGTTAATTTAATTGATCATTCAACAAATTAAGCTTCTTAATTGAGTTCTTAATCAAATTAATTGATTAATAAGATAAAGACTTAATTAATCACCAATCTTATGTTAATTAGATTAATCATCCAATCAAATTAAGCTTAATTAATCCTTCAACTAAGATAGATGTTTAATCAAACTGATAATGAAATGTCACATTAAGTTAATTAATTATTTAAACATAACTAAATTAAATTAAATAAGTCAAGAAAAGATTTAAAGAAAATTAAACTCAATTTGGATAAAATAATTCAAAAAAAGTAGACTAAGACAACCATTAATCAAACCCCAATTATTTAGATCAATTAATCAATATAATCATGGACATCAAATTAATCATTCATCATACTTTAATTAAATTCAGATAAATATGGATTAATCAAATCGACCATGCAACATAATCAACTAATCTTCAAATAAATTAAAATTTTAACCAAGAACATTCAATAATCAATTATCAAATCTTAACTAAGATTTAACTAGCTTTATCATTAAATTATTTAGTTTGGAACGAAACTAATCAAACTTTTAATTACATAAGTTCACATTTTTCAACTATAAATAATCAACTTAGTTAACTATATAAATCAAACTAATCTAATTAAACCTATGTCAAGCGTTGCATCTTAATCATGTAAAACCACTTAATAACTTAAACAAAATTGAATATTGATTAAGCATTAAACTTTAAATCAAAATGATCATAAATCAAACTCATATTAGCTAATCATTTAATATTAATCAAATTAAATTAAATGAAGTTAAGGTAAACTTAATCAATTCAATATAAAACCAAATTAGATCTAATTCAATCCATTTGAATAAGATAACTAATTAATAATTAAATATATGAACCTAATAACTGAATTAAACATGAATTTATAATTAAAATATTAAATGAAATTCAATGAACATAATAGATGAATGAAGTCAAATGAAACTCTAATTATAAATAATCAATCTTAATTGAAATCAAAATAAGTCAAACAAAATAAAACTAAAACAAAACAAACAAATCAATTAAATTAAACCAAATAATCATCAAACTACAATGAATACAAATTAATAAAACCCAATAAAGCCATTCATTAACTCATTAATAAAAGGAACAATTTACTCAATCGATCTTTAAATTAAAATTGTAAATTGAGAGCGTTGAGATTAAATCAAATAAATCCTAGTCAAATCATCTAAACTAAATCAAACATAACTAAACTAAATTAAATAATCATTAAACAAAATCAAACATAACTAGACTAAACTAAATACTCAATAAACCAAATCAAACAGTTTAAAACATTTTAACTTAACAAATAATCAAATTAAATTCAATAAAATGAATAAATTATAACTTGAAAATTGATTAAATAAATAAAACTAATCAATCTAAGAAATATATGAAATTGAATAATCACAATAAATCTTTTTAAATTTGAATCAAATTAAATAAACATAAAATTAAATATAACATCTAAGTCATCAAATCACATCCAATTACTCTCAATTTCAAACAATATCGAAATAAAACAATCAACATAAAACTCAAACGAAACAAACAAGCCTATTAAATTATGATGAGGAATTAATTAAATTGATCATCAAACCAAACATGATCAATATATAAACTAAATGACTAAATTTAAGGAATTAAACCCTTAAATGGAGTTCAAATAAAAGAGCATATTAAACATCAATTAAATCATAAGTTAACTGGAATATATTCACCAATCCAAATCAAGTTTAAGTGAAACAATAAGATTAATAAATCTAAATAACATTAAAATTATCTAATCAACATTAATCGTATAAAGTTAAAATCTCAAATTGAAACCCAAAAGAAAGAAATCATATATTAATTCAAAGGATATTGAATTATCAAAAGTTAATCAAATCAAACTAAAATCTATTGAATCCAAAAGTAATCAATCAGAATATATGAAGTTAAATAAACTCAAAATCCAAAACAAATAAAACAAACATTAATCAAATTAAATAAATTCAACAAAATCATTCAAGTAAATAGATTAATTAATATATTTAAGATAAATTTTCACAGGATTAGGATGTTGAATAGATTTGGTTTTGTTCATAACAGAATTTATTTTATTCATCATTCTTTAAAATGTAAATTTAACTTCAACATAAAAGTAAACCTAAAATTAGAATAAAATCCAAAATCAATTAAATTATGTAAATCAAAACCATCTAATGGTATAAATAAATAAATTCTGAATTCAAATCACACTTAAAAAGGAAACAAAGCCTAGAACAGACTTGCCACACAACCTTCTTTTCACACACTAGAATATTATGTCACTGACCCTAGAATTAGGGTAGGCCGATGTGTTGATGTGATGTAATACTTTTTCTTATTTTATGGTGTACTATTTTAGACTGGATGGCTAGGATTGTTTGCTCGCTAGTCTGGATGTTAGGGTGCTCTTTTTATGCTAATATTATTTTCTGCATGGGGTTGTGCTTAAAGGAACCGCTGTAATAAATATAAAATAAATATTATTTACTTTTAGATAATACTTAAGTCCCTAAGCATAGCCCAATAGGATAGGTGGGCTTGTCAATCAGTAATGCTAAGCCCGTATATTTGAAATATAAACTATTGATATGCTGTATGTTTTTTCTAACACCTATTTTGTGGGGTTTACGATTTTAAAATGTAATTTGAGCCTAGAAATAGTTTAGGATTTATAGGGTTTAGGGTTAGCTGGAGCTTAATGTACCCATATGGTGGTTTCAGTGGAGCCTAAGGAGGTCCCTGAAGAAGGAGACAATCTTGAAGTCGATAAAGACCTCATAGATCAAACTTTTAGTTCTAGGTCGTGCCTTATAAGGGAGAGCTTCTACGCCCACATTTCTGTGGTGTATACGCATACGACTATTTTATTTATTTAAATTTGGTTTGATTTATTTTGGGGTGTACAATAGAACTGCATGCTTTTCATGGGTTTATTTCTATGATTGTTGTATTTTGCAATAAATCTTAGATGCATTAGGCTCATAGAAAAATTAAATTTTCTACTCCAATTAATAAATTTAATTAAATTTTAATCAACTCATAACATCACTCTAAAGCTTATGATCTTAATCAAGAAAAAAAAGATTTAGTAACACCTTAGTTGAATGGTTGTATGTTTCAACATCATGCATACATATTATTTCACTCTTGCAAATAGGGGGTCTCCATTCTTGCATGATAAGGGACAGGCTTGACCTATGAGAGTAGTCCCTTGTAGTGGAGAACACATCTTCTCTCTAATTTAGCCCATAATTGATTTTCATCATGCATTTAGGCATAAATCTTCCCAAGCCTGAATTCAAAAATGACGAGTCAAAATGAATAAAAAGTTATAAATTTTATTATATTGGTCTAAGTAATGGAATACATACCACACATGATCTAGTTTCTTAGAAAGTGAGTTTAAACTCTTAACTTTTTTTCCTTTAACATAATAATTCAGTTATCTTGCATTTGCATAAGACTAGCTTACATGATTTCAAATCACTTAAGTAGTGTTAGTTGACAATCCCTTCCAGGCGAGAAGTAAGTCTAGAAGAATCGATATAGGTTTGTTTTCTCAAGTGAGAAAGAGAACCAATAATTTCTTAATTTACAAAATCAGACTAGGTCGAACCTCTGGCTTATGTCAAAAGTACTTTTAGACTCAAGTTATGAAGCATCCAATAGGAATAACTCTTCAAATTTTAGGCATTTTAATAGTCTTGTGCTATCAGAATCTAAGCCTTAGATTTCTAATAAAATGCCCACTCAAAATTCTAAATATTCTCAATTCAAAAATATAAAGCTCAATAATAAGATAGTTGAAATACATATTGGGTTTCTCAATATCCAAAAGTATTTCCTACTCAATCTCATTTGGCTTCTAAAAATAACTCTTTCCTCCTTGGAACATTCCTACTTGAATTTCTGAAGTAACCATCTTTTTAAGATAATCTTTGAAATTCATAAAAATGAAAGTCAATTTTTTTAATCAAGAGTATTCTTAGAAGGAATTATTTTCCGTCTAAATTGTTAACTATAGGGTCTTGCCCTTATAGGGAACTGCGAACCCTTCAATAAAATAAACAACGTCCCTACTTCCATATAGTTGGGAAAGAATCTGCACATTGAAGACATCGCCTCTTGTGATTTTAAGTAATTGAATCCATTATAGAGTAATATGTTTATCTTTCGAGATAATATATTTATCCCTTAATGATATATTTGATTACCTAAATAAGTACCCCCAAGATCTATGAGGTGTTCCAAATAAAATTCTCGCGGGGCTCTATGGATTCTTCTCAATAAGACGAATCAATTAAACTCAAAATCTCTAATTTTTATTAGATAATTTTGAGTTTAATTGAAATTAATTATGCCCAAAGTATTAATCTAATTAATTTGAAACTTTGAAGAAATGAAATAAAGGTTAAAACACATCTTAGATAAAATTTTGGAGATTTATTGATGATTGAATTAAAAGATATAAAATTTTCAATCTTCAAATCTTAATTTTATAAAATATATTAATAATAATACAAGAAAATGAAGAAAAATTATGGATTTAATTTAAAACATCATAACGAACATCAATGAACCTAAGAAAAATATTAAATTTCATTGAAACTCATTAATCCTCAAAATGACCCAATTGTGAATTAAATGAATTTATTTATTTATTTAATTAATTGAAATTTGAAAAACCATGATAAATCAACCAAAAATCTAAAAATTTCTAAATAAATCCTCTCTAGATTTATCATTTAGAGGAAAATTAAAAGTCCTAATTAATCCCCAATAATTTAGGGATAATTTAAGTTTTATTGAAAATATTAAAATCATAATTAGTTTTAAAATACGCATATAATTAAGATTAAATTTTAGGAAAATGAAATTAACGCAAAATCTCACTTGCCATAAAAATTTCAGGGCAAAATGATTTCTAGTTCAAAAGTTATTAAATTTTTAAGTTTTAAGTCAGTTTAAATAAAATAATAAATAAGAAAATTATAGAAATTAAGGCGGCTCACAAAATCAATTAAGAACACTTTCAATGACATCATAGGATTTAAGAAAAATTTCTTAGCCCTTTGAAGTTAAAGAATCACAAAAAATTACATATTTAGGGTTTAAGAACTAACTAAAATCATGAATTTAAATCCTAAGTTCTTAAATTGAGAAATTTACAATAAATGAAATAATCAATTAAAAATTATGATCAATCAGCCTTTAAATTCCACATTTAAATAAGGATCCACTAAATTGAAGTCATCCCAAATTCACTTAATATTAAGTGCATAATTGAAATTATAATTGAAGATAAATAATTAATCAAATTATCTATAAAGCAGGCAATCTAAATAATCTAGAAGACTATGATGGCCTAGATTAGGTTTGAAATCATAAGCATTTGATCTCTTTAGATCTCTTAGGCTAAGATCAATAATCAAATAATAATGAATAAAACCTAATCAAAAGAAGCTCAATTACATAATAAACCCTTGATTACAAAAATATCCTTTAAATCAATTTAAACATATAAATTGGATAAGTAAATCAATTGAACTTAAAAGAGATTTAAAATCATGAAATCTAAATAACATATCAAGACTAAAGAAACCAAAATAAACTATTTGAATAATGAAATCAAAAGATTTTTAAATCAAGTTTAATAAAATAATAAATCTAATCAAATGAACCTTAAATCAAAACTAATTTTAAACTTTAGCTTAATCAAATAAACTAAATCAATCAACTTTAAATATTTAAATTTAACAAATACTCAAATTAAATTCAATAGAAAGAATAAATTGTAAGTTGGACTTTAAATAAATAAATGAAAATAATCAAATTAAAATCTACTAGTCAATCTAAAAATATATAAAATTGAATAATCATAATAAATTCATCTTAAATCTTAATCAAATGAAATAAATATAAAGTTAAAAATATAAATTCCAGACTATGAAATCATATTTAATTATTGCCTACTTTAAATAACATCAAAATAAATCAATCAACATAAAACTCAAACAAATCAAATAAATGTATTAAGCTAAAATAAACGATTAATTAAATTAAATCAAATTAATCATCAAAACTAAAATAATCAACATATAAACTACATGACTAAATTTAATAAATTAAACCCTTAATTGGAGTTCAAATGAAAAGATCACTTTAAACCTTAATCAAACCACAAGTTAATTAAATTAAAACTTCTAAACCAATTCAAACCAAACTTAAATGAAAGGATAAAATCATTAAATTTAAACATCATTGAAATGATCTAATCAACACAAATCATATAAAATTAAATCTTTAAAGTTAAACTTTAAAAAAGGAATTAAATACCAATTCAAAATTGTAAATTAAACATTAATTGTATAATCAAGATTGAATTAAATCAAATTTAAACTCAATAAATCTACAATCGAAATACATAAAGTCAAATAATCTAAATAAATTTAATTTTTGAAATTATAACTAACAATAATAATAACAACAACAACATGCCTTTATCTTATTAAGTGGGGTCGGCTACATGAGTCCTTTGTCTCCATTGTGTCCTATTATGTGTCAAATTCTCATTTAATTCAAGTATACTAAGATCACTTTTTATACATCTTAACCAAGTCTTTTTTAGGTCTACCTCTACCTTTCTTAACATAAGACAAATCTAATGCATCTACTCTCCTAACTAGGTCATCGGATGATCGATGCTTTATGTGGCCAAACCATCTAAGGAGACTCTCTCTAATCTTATCTGCCACTGGAACTACTCCAACTTTTTCCCGAATATACTCATTTCACATTTTATCTCTAAGAGTAAATCCACTCATCCACCTGAGCATCCTCATCTCTGTAACACTTAACTTAATCTTATGCTTCTCATTTATTGGCCAACATTTTGTACCATAAGTCATTGCAGGTCTTACCATCATCTTATAAAATTTTTCCTTAAGTTAAAATCAATTAAATTAAACTCAATCCAATTAAATCATTCAAGTAAATTCAATAGAATTAATTAAGATATATAGGCTTATTAATTTGATCCCTAGAATGGATTTCACCTCAAGGTGGAGATTCCATTCTATTTGAATCTAGATGTTGAATAGAACCAGTTCTGTCCAAAGTAGAATTTATTTTATTCTTCATTCTTTAAAATCTAAATTTATCTTTAACACAAAAATAAATAAAATCTAAAATCAATTAAATCATTTAAATTAAAATCATCTAATGGTAAAATTGAACAAATCTTGAACTCAAATCAAACTTAAACTTAAAGAAACCTAGTACAGACTTGACACACTAGTCTTTTTTTTTCACACACTAGAATACTAGGTCATCGACCTTAGACTTAGGTTAGACGATGATCTTTGATGATGTGTTAGTTGTGATATAATGCTTTTAAATTTTGTGGTGTACCATTTTAGATTGGATGGCTAGGATATTTTACTCGTTAGTTTGGATGTTAGGACATTCTTTTTAGGCTAGCACTATTTTTTGTAATGGGTTATGCTTAAAGAGATCACAATCATAAATCATAATAAATGTTGTTTGCTTACAGGTGCTGCTTAAGTCTAAAAATATAGCCCAATATGAAAGGTGAGCTTGATAATCACTAAAGCTAATCTGGCATATTTAAATTATAACTATTGGTGTGTTGTATATTTTTCTAGACATTTGTTTTGCAAGTTTTAAAATTTTATTTTAGAATTTTAAAATATAATTTGAGCCTAGAATTAGGTTAGGATCTATAGAGTTTAAGATCAGCAAGAACTGATTATATCTGTTTGGTGATCCCCTATGAAATATGAAGAGGTCCCTAAAGAATGTGACGATCCTGGATGAAAACCGCATAAATCAAACTTTTTAGTTCTAGGCTGAGCTGTATAAGGGCACAACTCGGATGCCCACTTTTTTATTTTTTTAGGGTGTGTAACGATAACCGACCACACGAGCTTGTTTAATTTAATTTATTTGGCTTTATTTATTTTGGGGTGTACAATAGAATTTTATATTTTTTTATAAGTTCTTTCTATGATTTGTGTGTTCTGTGATGAATCATGGATACATTAGGCTCTTAAGAATATTAATTTTTCTACTTTATTAAATTAAAATAACTCAAAAATAAATAAATAATTCATACCCTTATTATAAATAAAATCCTTAAGCATAAACAATTAAAAGAAACTAGAAATAACTATACTTTATGAACCATGCAAGAATATTCTTCATACTTCTTGAATTAAGCATTTTACCCATTGCACATAAGGGGACATCTGACCTGTGAGGATGATCACTCTTCTTGGGGAAGTATGCCTTCTCTTATTGATTTGGCCCATAAACGTTTTCTAATTACATCTCATCTTAAGCATGATTTACATACCTAAAGTCTTCAGATAAAATTATGAGTAAAAATACATAAAAATAAAAAAAATTATTGTATTAGTTAGATGCATAACACATCAGTCATTATCTTAGGATTAGAGAGTGAGTTTAGACTCTTACCTTTTTTTTTTCCTAAGTATAACAATCCAACCAACTTGTATAATATAAGACTAGACTCATAATGTTAAATCACTTAGGTGGTGTTAACTGGCAACCCCTTCCACGTAGGAAATAAGTCCAAAAGAGTATGGGTAGGTTTATTTTCTCAAGTGAAAAAAGATTTGATAATTCTCAAATTTATAAAATTAGACTAATTTAAACCTCTAACTTATGTCAGAAGTGTTATAGACTTAGGTTTTGAAACATCTTATTGAAATAAGTTTTTATCTCTTAAGCATCTCTACAGTCTCATATTGTCATACTTTAAGTCTTAGGTTTCTAATAAAATGTCAACTCATAATCTCAAAATTTTATTTTTAAAAATATAAAGCCCAACAACATGATAGTTGAAATGCACATTGAGCTTTCCATTATCTAAAAGTATTCCTTACTTATTTCCAATAAGCTTCTGAAAAAAATTCTTCCTCTTTGGAACGTTCCCTTTTGAGTTTCTAAATGAACTATCCTTTTTAGACAAGCTTTGAAATCCATAGAGATAAATATCAGTTTCTTTAATTGAGAGTATTCATAGAACAAATTCTTTTTCTTCTAAGATGTAATTAACTATATAGACTTGCTTTTATATGGAACTACAAATCTGCAATAAAATAAACCACATTCTACTTCTTCATGTACTTTAGGGGAAAGATCTTTATACATTGAAGGCCCATCGGCCTTTTGAGTCCTTATTAAGTAATCTAATATATTATATGATAATATGTTTATCTTTAGAGATAATATATTTATCTCTTAATGATGTGTTTGATCACCTAAATAAGAACTCCAAGATCTGTGTGGTGTTCCAAATAAAATTCCCCACATAGTGATTTCCTTTTTTTTAAAAAAAGAAGATTAAAGATTTTTTATAGAAGATGAAGGAGTTTTTTTTTATCTCTTTTTTTTTTAAATGGTGAAGTGTTTTTTTTTAGATATGATAAATTTTTTATAGAGAATATAAAGAGTTTCTTAAAAGATTAAGAGTTTTTCTTCTTTTTTTTTTAAAGAAGATTAAAAGTGTATTTAGAAGATAAAGAATTTTATTTTTTTAAAAGAAGACGAATAGTTTCTCTTTTTTTTCTTCTTCTTTTTTCAATATAGAAATTCTTTTATAAGAAATATAAATTTTTTTAAGATGATGAAGAATTAATTCTTTTAAAAAAATATTTAAATAGATGATACTACAATCTTATTAAATAGATCAATTTTTTTATCAAATATAATATAATAGAAGTAACTACAAAAAAAGTGTCAGCTAATATACATAACCCATCAAAATGATGAATTTTACATTATTGCACAATCATTCAATAAAACTACTTCAAGCAGTTACAATGCTTCTACAATAACTAGAAGAGTAAAGTAAAAAATTACAATGAAAGCATTGGACACTTAGATTTACAAATAACTTGGTTATAGCATTATATATATAAGATTGCATCCTTGTCCCCCTTTGAAGGCCTTCCATTTTCGTTTAAAATGGTCACTCTTAGGCTTCATTATTGGTGTAACACAACAACTCTCTTTATTTCATATGATATCTTTCAAATGTCTTCATCAACAACTGAATATATGTTTTCAATGTAAAAAGTTTATTTTGTTTATCAAAGAATCATTTTTTTTATATTGTGTGCTTTAAAAATTCTAATAATTTAATAATTAGATTAGTGTGTGACCATCGATGACATTCTAAAATTCTCTAAAATACTAATCATTATCAAGTCATATCAAATTTTAGGAATGAATGAATGAGCTAAGAACTCAATTCTTTTATAAGCTCTTGAAGTGAATTGTTACTCCTTGTGACAACTATTAGTTTTGAACTTCATTGGAACATTCATTGCCCCATGATTAGTATATGCTCTAGAGTGTGCTTTTGAAAAAAAAAATGGTAGATGAAGCATTATAATTTTATTATGTTTATCAATTCACTGAACTTGGTGATAAAATTTAACCATAACTTATTATTTTTTAAGTCAATAACTTGAAACTCTATTGGACAAATTCGAGTACTCATATTTTGTGCAACATGTGAAAAGTGTATTAAAAATTGTTCTTTGCACACTAAACATTAAGCGCATGTACTTTTAAATTCTTATATACAAACACTAAAAATATTAAAATGTCCTTATTTATATTTTTGAAAGTCAATAATTATTCTTATTTTTTTTTTCTACATAATATAAGCAAATAAGATGATAATTTCTAAAAGGATACTTTGAGGGCCTTCTTATGTAAGTAATAACTTGCTTATGATATTATAAAGTCTTCTCATAACTTAAATAAATATCGTAACCTCTCTTCACATTCAATATGATCGTCTTTGGCTTCATGTTAAAATTGTATGCTACAAATTTATATTTGATTATATGTTCCATGAGCCATAATTAAGCATGTCAATGGTCTTTTGATATTACATACTTGGGATTATCAATTTATTTTTCTTTGTTCCTTATCTCTATGAGTATTTCTCTAAAGAGCAATAGATGTATTATATTTTTTTCTTCATTTTTCATCTTGAATTGAAAGTTTATATATATGATTACATTATATCTACAAACATTGAATTGTAAGTACTTTCAAGTATTAACATTTGTAGAATGGGAGTTATCCACATACCCTTCATAATTTGGAATGTTCTTTTCAGCCTTAAGGTACCTAAAAAATTAAAATATTTTACTCATTTATTAGTTTCAGGCTGATCATAAATTGGGGTAGACATCTATAATGGATGATTTAACATTAAAGAATTCATAGAATTATTTATAACATGTTGATCCATTTCATCATATACAAGCAAAAGAAGCTAAAGTTACTAATATTGGATTAACCACATTTAAAAAATCATAGTTAAAATCTTCTTAAGAATATTAGTCACTTATGTGGGAGAGCTTAATGCTGAATAGATAAGTATATCTTATTCAAAAAGAAATCAAGATCATAATCCATAAGCAACTTAGTTGAAGGAATAGCAGTGCTCTTTTAAAGTAATGCATTACATCTAGTTTTAGATTAAATTATTTAGTATCAATTTCTATCAATTTGTATATAACATTAATGAGATTCTAAAATAAAATCTTTTTCTATAGTATTAGCCATTTGCTCGTTTATTTATTTATTTTGATAAATGCCAAACTAGATTGCATGTTTTATTTTCATTTTCTCTCATACAATATAAGAATATTGTTGCATAGTTCACCTATAGAAAATACTTTATCAACTTATAATTTCATTATTTTTTTAATATACTTCATGGTACGGATATACAAATAATAATATTATTATAAAGTTATAACATTATAAATATTATAACACTATAACATCATAAATATTATAATGTTATAACATATATCATTATTATAATTATAATAGAACGTTAATATTGTAATATAAATAACATAAATTATTTAACTACAAATAAATTAATAATAGGTTTATAACTTAAAATAACAACTTTTAACATCTATAAATCATAAATGATGATTTAATATTTTGCTATCACATTTCACTTATAAATACCTGAGAATATGAGCTTAAATGACATGAGAAAATTTTTGAATACTCTTTCTTTCTTTCTCCACTCACTTCTTTTGTTTATGATTTTGTTCATTTTATTTTTTTGGCAACAAGAGACACATTGTGGTGTTTCAATTTGATTATCGTAGGACACCACACTTATCTTAAGGGGTACTTATTGAAGTGATCGGGTGCGATATTAATGTATGATGTATTATCTTAGAAGGTAGAAACATCACCCTACAATGGGCCTAATCACCTAATAAAGACTCTTAAGGCAGATGGGTGTACGTATGTACCAGAGATATTTTCCATATTTTACATGGAGAAGTAAAGCAAAATTTAATTTATGTTGGGTTCTTTAGTTCCCTATGGAAGCAAGCTTCCATAGTTAATTATATCTTAAGAAATGAGAATTTTTTAAGAATACTCTCAATTAAATTAATCGATAAGCATCTCCAAAGATTTCAAAGATAGACTATCAAAGGAGTGGGTACTTTTGGAAATCAAGTGGGAAGGTTCAAATAGGAAGACTTATTTATCGATTCTAAAGGAGAATTAGGAAGCACTCACGATACTAGGAAGCCCAGTAAGTACTTCAATCTATCATATAATGAGATTTTATATATTTGAAAGAGATTTACTTTTGTTTGGATTGAAATTTATTAGAATGCTAGGGCTTATAGTCCAACAGCACAATATTACGAAAATACCTATGAGGTGAGGACTTATGCTTTTAGCCCGAAAGAAATAAGTAGCCAACACTTAAATTTAGAATACCTTAGCACAAGCTAGAAGCACGACTTAAATCTAATTGGAAAAATGAGATATAATGGTTTACGTCTACAAGAGAGAATATACACATCCCGATTATTCTAGACTTACAACCGCCTAGAGTGGTCGCCAGTCAACACCTCTTACTTTTTATAACCATGTAGGCCATTCTTATAGAGATGCAAGATAGCTATGCTATTATTTAATTATGAAGGAAGCTAGAATCCTAAACTCACTTCCTAAGAGACTAAATCATGATTGGCATGAAAAACTTGACTTACACTAATGCAAAGTTTACTATATTTTATAACTATCTTGACACATATTTTTGGACCAAGGCTTGGGAAAATTATGCCTATATGTTTGACGAAGCAAAGTTGTGGGTTAAATCAATCAGAAGAGGTGTTCTTCACTACAAGGGTTTCCTCTCAAAGGCCAAGCATATCCCTTATCGTGCAAGAGTGGAGACCCTCCCTATTCAAGAGTGGTACAATATGATATGCATGGCGTGATAACATACAATATACAACTTAGGGGTTGCTAAATATTTTATTCATCTTGATTATAGAGCATATCATTAAGATGAGGTTATGAGTTGTATTAAAATTTAGTTATAAATTTTTAATGACGATAAAAAATTTAATTTTATCCTAAAGAGCCTACCGCATCCACGCCATACATCAAATCATCATATTTTAAGAAACTTATAAAAAATATATCATTTCTAATGCATAACTAAGCACAATAATTAAACATATAAATTAATAAGAGGTCGATGCGGCTGTGTACCACCATATACCCTAAAAAAAGAGAAAGGTTAGGTAGCCGAGCTCCACCGTTGTACAACCTGGATTATAATTTAAATTTTATAAATATAGTGAATGTTATAAGAATCTTGAATCTTTGTTCTTTTTTCTTTTTCTTGGATTAGTTTGATCCAAGCTTCACAAAGCCTCTTAGGTCTTTGCCTTCTAGCCACTTGCTCATCCTAAATCCCATAACACTAATCATAATCCTTTTACAAAAAATTACGTATTTATAGAAAAGGAAACATAATTACACCTGCAAAATTGATGTTAGCCAAACAAACATATAAGACAAGCAATTGTATTTCACATATTTGAACTTAGTACCTTACACTTGGATAGCCAAGCCCACCTGTCTTAATTGGATTATACTTAGGGGCATAAGCAGCACCTGTAAGCAAGATCATTTATATTTATTTATTATTACGGTGACCCGTTCAACACAATCCCATACATAAGACATCATTAGGCTATTAATGACCTAACATCTAGTCAACACACAAATAATCCTATCATCTAGCCTAAAATATTACATCATAAAATAATATACAACATTATAATATACACCGACCTAACCTAAGATTAGAATTGGTGACTTAGTATTCTAATGTGTGTGCTAAGGTTTAGAGTGGTGTGTCTTGACTAACCTTTAAGAGTGTGATTATCTAAAGTTTAGAATTATTTAAGTTAAACATTAAAAGAGATTTCACTTTAAATCTTGAAATAAATTAATTAATTTTAATTTACACTTTTTGGTTTCATTTAATGTCTACTCAACATCTAATTATTATGAAGAGAAGAAATGGGTTTGACTCTCTTCATCCCTACTTGAAGTTATTTTCTAAAGGCATATTAGGCATATTATTATGATTTTGGTTTCTTTAGTCAACCATTTATAAACATTTTTATTAAGCCTAAGTTTGGGTTAGTCTTAAGGAGATTTATTCAAATATAAAAGGCATTTTAGGATTAATAAAATTGAATCACTATTATATGATTAACAATCCACTACTTCTTTCCATCATCAATAACATACACACTTCTTCATTTTTATTGTTCATGATATTTAATTATATATATAATATTTTTGCATACTTGATGATAATTAATGCATGAATTTGATAGAAAAAATGATTTGATTCCATAATTAAGCATATGTAGACATGTATTAGAGAATTATGCAAGTACATGCTATTGTTAAACAAGAGAAGTGAGATTATCTAAGACCTCCTTGAGGCTAAGCCTCGTGTTCTCAAGATGTTCAGATTATATACTTATTGGCTGAAATACATGTAAACATAAATACAAGTATAGAAATAAAAATCATGCAAATGATATATAAATGTAAATCTTTTATTCATGTAAAGTAAAGTTTTATCCCAAATTCTAGCATATGCATAGACATGAATAAAATTAAGTAAGTAGTACCATTATTAAACCAGGAAAGTGAGATTATCAAAGACCTCCTTGGGGTTACTTAAAGCCTCATCTTCCCGGGATAACTAGACTATATACTTGCCAATTCCAAACATATGTAAACATACACATATACCATGAAAATAAAATAATCATTAACCATCTTTAAATTGTAACTAAATGTATACTTTATTGAACATTTATAGCCAACATTTGCTTAAATTTTATATCATTAGCCTATAGTTTTGAAAGTAATTTCATATTTATTAGTGTAATAGTCATACCATATAATAATATTTATCTAACACATGCAACTTAAATGCGACCATATTATTTTAATCCTCCTTTTTTTAAAAAATATGAACATATGAATCAAAAGGAGTGCACATTCATAATGATTGAAAAGAAGTAAATAAACATTGCCACATAACACATTCAATTACATTAAGTCTTAAAGACAATCCTGCTAAATAAATACTCCTTAAGACTAACCAAAGTTCTTATAGGGTTCAATTTTGATATTTAAGTCGTTAAAACTTAAAGATGAGAGATGATACTTAGTATTTACCCCATCCCATGTTGGTGATTTGATATATTTAAAGAAAATAATTAAATGGGTTTTATTGATTGATTAGGTTCAAGCCATTAAGCACATCAACTTAATTACCCTTTCCTAAACTTCTTTAATTTAATTAACTACTTGATCATGAGCCTTCAATGATATGCTTTTGGGAAAATAAAATTTACAATGCACCTAAAAGAATCTAATGCAATTAGGCTCATGCTTAAGAGTTAATTTGATTAAAGAAGGAAAGAGTTTAAGCAAAGTACTCTTATGATTTTTCCATACTAATGGGTTATCATAAGTTCTTTAATGACTTTATGCTATTAAACATATAAAGGGAAATTAATGGATTATGTTTAAATTATCTGAACTAATCATTATTTTTATTTGATTTCTATTTTTACATTAATTTTCCTAATTATTTCTTAATTGTTACATATGTTAATTAACCCTCTTAAAGAAATACATTTGGAAAAATAATTAGAAAATGGGTCCTAATTGCTTCTCCTCACTATTCCCACTGTTCATAATAATTAATTATCACTAACTATTTAATTTTTATTATTCACCAATTTTAATAATTATTTATTTAATTAATGAGAGTCATTAGGATTGAAATTCCAAATTCTTTAAATTACATGACAAATAATTCCAAGAAAATTCTAGAAGGCACAGGACATCCCATAGAATCATCCCACAAAATTTGGAATTAATTAGCCAAGTAATTTAGCCTTAATTAAGAAAATTAGCCTAGCTTCAAACTTTAACTAAGCATTATTCATTGGACATAAATTAGAGATTTTAATTTTTTTTTTAAATTCTCCTAAGTATAACCTTTCCAAAATGGGTTTATTTGTATATTTTTAGAATTTTCTATAATTAGTTATAATGTTTTAAAGTTTTGGCAATTTAATTACATTTTTAAAGCCTAATTAGCCTTTTAAACTGTCCGTGCCATGTGAACGCTGATGCGACAGTGCTTTCCACTTGACACCGCGGTATTGGTTACTTAAATTGTCCAACGCGGCAGTTAACTCAGTGGCAGCAGACACTATTTCATCTCAACCGTCCGATCAAGGATTGGATGATCGAGATTAATCCTGTGGTTTCATAGATATTAAATCAAAAATTTTAACATGATTAATCACAACCATTCATTCTAATCACACAGAACAAACGACCGGTGATCCGTCGTCCAACAAGCGCCAGAAGACGGACATCATCAGCCTTCTATCATTCGATTTGAGTTTACCGAAGCATGTTCAATAGTAGAATTGAGTCCAAAATGATTAGGGAATGAATTAGGAAGATCCTATGGTGGAGATCACTCAAAAATATGATTAACTTTAAAAAAGGCCAACACATAGGGGCCAAAGCTATGGTTGCCAGATTTTTATCTTGCCGGAGCTATAAACATCAGTCCACAGATAGAGGTAGCTTCATCTTGAAGAGATGAAACCCTATTGAAAAGATCACGAGTTGCCTCTCCACCAATTTCTCTGTGGACCAAACGTTATCGCAAAGCTCATTAGAGTTGGTCTTGAGACATCTTCCGGTGGTCGAATCGCTCGGGAAATGATTCATTTTGGTTCACCTGAGTGAGGTGAAGGTGTGAGAAGAGTTAATTTGAGTTTGACAAAGGTTTAAGAAAATTGGGCAGATGGATGAAGCTCTTAGGTCCAATTGGGAGATGGTCTCGCCAGAGATGGAGTGCACGAGGAGCTCAGGAGAAGGTATGGGACTGGGCAGAATGCTCTATAAAAGGTGTTTATTGAGTTTGAATCCATGGGGAGGAGTATACTCTCCTCCTAAGCTGAACCAAGGGCATGAATTAGTTCAGCCTTTGGCAGCCATCCAGACAGGGTAAGTGTCCAAAAATGGCAGGGGATAGCTGAGGTGGCTGAGGGTGAGAGGCTGAGAGAGTGTAGTGGGCTGGTATGAAGTGTACACTCTTCCTTAGGTGGACCAATGGGTTGCCATGGGTGAACTCACACTCTTTTGGCCAATGGCTGAGCCCAACAGCTTTGGGTTAGGTTGGGTCAGTGATCCACTTGTGTGAGAAGAGCCAAAGGTGACTGCCATAGGGTAAAGGGGCGAAGAACCCACCCAAATAGAGATTTTATCTCATTTGGCTGGCTTGATTTAATGAGTTTGACCCAAACCAAGTTTACCATAGGCTGGGCCCACTTGGGCAGGCCCATGGTGACCCAAAGATGAGTCATACCAAGTTTGGTTGGATTTGGGCTCAGTTTGATAAGGCTTAGCTCAATTTGACCCATATGGGTCAATGGGTCAAGTTGGGCTAAGTTAACCATTTTTACCAAATTGGGTCAAAGTTATGACTTGGGTGAGTTCAATTGGTCATTTGTGATTAATTGGAATGGTTGATTTGAATTAATTTGGATTATGGAGTGAATTGATACCCTTTAGGTCAACTTGGGCAAAGTGGGCTAATTAGGTTTGGTTGATCAAATTGGATCCAATTGAAGGTTAGATAATGTTTAATATTGAATTAGTGATTAGTTGGAAGCATTGATTTTAATCAATTTTATTTAGGATTTGATTTGGTTCTATTTGACCCTTTAGGCCAAATTAGGTCAACTTGGGTCAAATGGTCGAATTGGCTTAAATTGGTAGTTGAGTCATGTTCAATATTCGATTTTTGGTTGATGAGAATCATTGATTGTAATAAATTTGGCATAGAACATGATTTGACCTCATTTGGCCATTTAGGTCAAATTGAGTTAACTTGGGTTAAAGGGCCAAATTAGCTTTGTTAGGTCCAATTGATTGTAGTAGAGTGTTCAATAGTGACCAACAATCAATAATGAAGAGGTTGGATGGCTTGATTTATTCCAATGAGAGTTTAATTGGTGTTTGGTTCAATTACCTCTTTTAGGTCACTTTGGGTCAAGTGACTTGGTCAAGCAAACTTAGACCAATTGGGGTTATGGATGGTTGGGGTGTGTTGAATGATAAATTTGAAGTTGATTGATAGCTTTGATTGCAATTAACTTGGGCTTAATTAGTTTTGACTCATTCGAACCTTTTAGGTCAAATGGCTAACTTGGGTTGGTCACATTCCTTTGGTTCAATTTGTTTGATTGCAAGTGTTGAAGTGGATTAAAATGATCTAATGAATAATTTGAGTGATTGAGAAAATTAAATTGGATTTAGTTTGCTTGAATGAGTTTGCATTGAGTTATAGGATCATGGTGGAGTTAACTTGGATTAATGTCCAAGTTAGTTTGGCTTAGAGTTTGGATTAGAAAACCAAATTCAATTAAGAATAATTGAATATATTTGAAGTTAGTTTAGCTCCATCCACATGAGCTTACGTTTGGATGAGTGAATATATATGAGTCTTAGTCTAGGCTATAGGATAGGTGGAACCTATTGACCTCACTTTTGGACTGAGGATTCAATCTTCCCATCTTAGGCTTAAGAGTCTTCCAGATACTAGGATCTTCTTAGTCATAATACACTTATAATGACTAAGTGAACACATAACCCAAATCTAGGGACTTAGGAGGACTTGCCATAGGTTTAGGCTACTGTTGACCTCACTTTTGGAGTGAGGATTCAATCTTTCCTTCTTAGACTTAGGAGTCTTCTAGACACTAAGACTTCCCCAAATAAGACACTTCTAAATTAACCATAAACACTTAACCTTTTTCACCGACTTAGGGAAACCATAATTCAAATATCTACTTAAAGACTTACTTTCCTATAAACCCAAAACCCAACCTATAAGCCCAGCCATGGGCCATGACCAAATTCTCAAATTCAATCATATCAAATCAATACCAAATCAAATCAAATTAAAATCAAACTAAATCAAACCAAACCATAATCAACCAAAACCAAGCTTAAGCCATATGATTCAATTCCATGGACTTAGCAAATTCATTATCAAAAATTAAATTGATTTTCTTTATCAAGTCATACCTCTTCAATCAAATTCAAATTCAATAAATCAAATAAATAAAGCAATTATGATTCAATTATGATTCAATCACTTATAAATCAATTAATTCCAATTCAAATTCCAATTATCAATATTCTAAAATATAAAAAAACAATCATATCAATCAACCAAAATTCAAAAAATTAACCATATCAAATATTCAAAATATATAAACTACCAAATCACCCTAAATCGACTCAACCAAACCTAAACTCAACCAAAGTGTGACATAAAGGACCTATTTAAGCCAAATTTCAATCCAACCCAAATTGGATTAAACCAAGCCTATCAAAATCTCCTATGATGATTGCTGATCACCCTAGGTTGATCAATTGTCACCAATTGGATCAAATTAAGTCAACTTGGTCATGTTGACCAACTCAACACTCTTAACCTACATGAACCAAACCAAATCCAAATCTTAAGTCAAATTGAAATGCTTGATTTACACCAACCTATGATCAATGATTGAACCTGACTTGACTATCAATTAAGCCAAACTTAACCCAATTGGCCCTTTGATCCAAGTTGACCCAATTTGACCTAAATAATCAAATTGAGTTAAATCATGATCTAGTCTAAATTGGTTGCAACCAATGGCTCAAGTTCATTCCAAATTGATTGTTGAACTTGACCAAAGCCACAATTGAACCCAATTTTACTAATTGGTCAACCTAACACATTTAGCCCAAATTAACCTAAAGGGTCAAATTGGCCTAAATCCAAACTAAAATCAAATTAATTCAAACCAAAGCCTACAATCTTTTTCAATTAGCCAATTGAACATGAATCAACCCATAACCCAAGCCAATTTGGCCAATTTGATCAAATTGGTCAACTTGACCCATTTGATCGACATGAATCCAATTGAGCCAAAATCAAACTTAAGCTAAATTGATTCAAACCAATTGAACCAAAATACTTCAAATCATCATTTGAACTTGACACAAGCCTTGGTTTGACCTAATTTGATCAATTAGTCAACCTAACCCAACCTTATCCAATTTGACTTATAATGGTCAAATTGAGCCAAACCCACTTGAACCTAGCCCAAACCTAATGAGACCTGATCCAACCCATCCTAAACTGACCTTAGGCCAGCCCCAAACTAGTCCAACCCAAATTAGGTCAAATCCAAAGCCAAACCCATTGGATTTTCCTCCCCACATGCAGTTTTTCCCAAAATGGCAAGGTCAACCCTCTTCTTTTCCCATTGGCAGCCATCAAACACCAAATGGGAACCTAACCTAGCCCAACCCAAGTGGATAGGTTGGCCATGGACCAAGGGGAGGTGAGTAACTCATCTCCCCTCACTAGCCAAACCCAAGGGATCCAAGGAAGAGGGCTACCACCTTGAGCCACAAACGAAGCATCCCACCAACCAAGTCGAGCCATGTGGAGTTGACACCAACCACTTTGGCACACAGACGATGACTGACCGGACAAAATTTAGGCTCCAATATCGTCCATCCAATCCATGGAAGGCCCCCCCCTCATTTTAACTCAAATTGAGCATACAAACTCTTGAAAAGCTTCCGCATGCCATTTCAAAATCCCAAGGGACTTCGCTGAGCACGCCAAGCTTCTCCATTACCGGACTTCACTATTTCGAAGCAGAACAGCCTTCCATCTGATCCAACTCCTCCAATTCTCTACTAAACTCAAACTTCGCCTACACCTTCCCCACACTTTGTCGAGTAAGAATGAATCACCTACCGAGCTCCCCGACCATCAGAGGGACGAGTTCGATCAACGTCGACCTCCAAATTATCGGTTCGTGGCCCTCTGAGTAAACGATAAGGAATCCTCATGCATGCTGATCAGTAGGACTTCATCTCTACTAGATGAAGCTTCCATAATCTATTTCGATGCCAATCTTGAGCTCCAGTGAGGTAATTCCTTCAAACAGAGCTTTTGGTAAAAATTATTTTGAGCTTTTTGAAGGAAAGTTTCATGTCGTACAAATCCAATCGATGGATCCCTTCAGATCTACCTCGTGAAGGTGTGGGTTGATTTTCAAATCGATCCGAGCTCGTGTGAGCTTGAATCGAGCGACAGAAGGCAGATGGTGTCTGTCTCTTATTGCTCGAGAGATGATGGATCACACACCGTCCATTTTGCATGATCGAAATGGATGGTCGTGATTATCCGTTAGATTAATTCAATTTTAATCCCTCATGAACCATGGGCTTGATCTACTCCATCCGATTTTAGATTAGATATCAGAGATGAAAGTGAGTTCGCTGCTAGCCATGTAGACGCAGAGTCAGACATGCTTAAGTGACCAATTCTGCAGTGCCACGTGGAAAGCGGTCTGCATGGTGCCAATGAGATTAGGCTTAATTAGGCTTAATTAATTAGTTTTAATGGTTGAAATTTTTAAAATTCATAATAAATTGTAAAAAAATTAGAAAAATACAAATAAATACTTGTTTTGAAGGTATTTTTGAGAAGATTTATTTAAAATTAATTCCAGTTGATTATGAATATTAATTAAGACTTAATTAAGATTTAATTACAAATCTAATTCATTTAATTACTCCTTAATTACTTGAGTAATTAATCCCAAATTCCATGTGTTAGTTCAATGGGATGACTTCTATCTCCCATAATTTTCTTGTAATTTATTACTTAGTTAATCAGGATAATTGACTATTTAAGTCTTAATTACTCTCTTAATCTATTTAATGGTTAATTAAATCCCTAATCAATAGTTAATTAATTAATTAAGATGGTTAATCAATGTCTAACAGTGCATGGACAAAGGGAATGCAATTAGGTCCTCTTTCCTAATCTTTTTTTTAAGCTTATTTCATTTGGAAGAAAGTTAATTAGTATAAACAATTAATTAAAGGTTAATTAATTAATTGAACAATTTAGTTAGTCAAACTAAAATCATAATTACATCAGATAATTGACAATGGAATTAAGGGTTCCTCTTTATGTGTTTAATAACATAAAGACCCTTAAGAAAATTATGATTAACCCATAAGTGTGGGAAAATCATAAAAGTACTTAATTAGGTTCTTTAATTTAATTATCTCTTAATCATGAGCCATTTGCATTAGGTCCTTATAAGAGCATTGTAATTTTATTTCTTCACATGTTCATATCATTTGTGGCTCATAATTAAGTGGTTAATCAAATTAAAGAAGCATATGTAAGGAGAATTAATTGATTTAATTAAAGATCCAACTTAATTAACTCATAAAATACACCTAATTACCTTTTCTTAAACTAAATCAAACTACTAATATTGGAATGGGATTAAAACATTAAATGAATAATTTTACTTTTTAAAATGAATCAAAATTCCAAATAATAAATTAATAATAAGCTTTGGTCTACTTTAAATGATTTTATTTAGTTTGTTTGTCTTTAAGAATTAATTTGATTGAATGGATCATGTGGTTATATTTGATTCTTTCTTCCCAATCATGTTAAATATTATATGTCATTAGATTTTATGCATTCATGTCTTTCAAAAGTAATTAAATAAAAATGAATTTTCTTTATGTAAGCTTGCATGTGTTGGCTTAACTTAATATATGTGTGGCTATTATCACTATTAAATCCAAATATTTTTTTTTTGAAAGTTTATAAATTGATAATAACATATGTAATTATGGTAGTTATAAACATACAAGAGGTATATGTGCTTATAGTTTAAGTATATGGATGTGAATTTTTTTCTTTCTATATTCATATATTGATTTATATAAGTTTGAATGATAATTGGTATGTAGTCTGGACATCCCAAGAATACGAGGCTTTAAGAAGTCCCAATGAGGTCATTTGATTACCTCACTTCCTTGGTTTAACAATAACACGTATCCATTTGATTTCATTCTTATGTATTTTAACATTGGAATTGGATAGAGCTTTAATCCATGTGCATAAATAATTCAATTAAACAAATTACAACTTTTACATGGTTTTCACCCTCTTAGTTATTTATACATCCATGTGTATCTAAGAAAATAAGTATATAGTCTGGACATCCCTGGAATACGAGAATTTAAGTAGCCTCAAGGAGGTCATTTGATTATCTCACTTCCCTGGTTTAACAACGGCACGTACTTGTTTATGTTTTCATACATGTGTATGTATATGTGAATAAGGAATGGAAATCCCCTTTTCTATTAAAAACTGCATGCATCCATAATTGTTCAAGTGATTGCATTGGTTAATCATATGATTTGGAGCTTTCTTTCCTATGTTCATGTATGAAAGTTTACATACGTTTGGATGTAGATGGGTATATAGTCTGGACATCTCGAAAATACAAGGCTTTAAGTATCCCCAAAGAGGTCGCTTGATTATCTCATTTTCTTGGTTTAACAATGACACATGCCCATTTATTTTCATCCCTATGTATTTTTGTATAAGAATTTGGATAAAGCTTTAAATATATATATATATATATATATATATATATATATATATATATATATATATATATTAAATAGTTCAATCAAATAAAATATAAATTTCAAACATATACATACATATAAAGCTTTAAATGTACATTCATCATTCAAGTGTGCTAAAACATGTTGTATGTATAGATACATTTAGGATTGAATCATATGCATGTTATGTGTGATGGAAAGGAATGATTGTGTCATGTGATAGTAATTCAATTATATTAATCTTAAGATGCCTTTCATATTGGATAGAATTATTTAAAGTTAACCAAAACTTAGGATAAATTAAAAATATGTAATAAACCATTCACTAAAGGAAATTAAATCAAATTAATATGCTTTAAGAAGTGGCTTAAAATAGGGATGGAGCAAAGAAATCCTCTTTCCTCTCTTTATAACATTCAGATGCTAAGTGTAAACCAAACAAAACTAAATAAAATACAAATTAAAATTAACAAATCAATTAAATGACTTTAAATGAAACACACCATCTTGTTAACTTGAACAATCTTCCAAACTTAGAAAATCATAAATCTAATATTTAGTGAAGACATACCACATAAGACCTTAACACACATATTAGAATTAAGTCACCACTTCTAGCTCTATGTTAGGATGGTGTACGATGTATATATTTTGTATTATGATGTAATATTTTTAGACTGGTTGTTAGGGTGTATGCTTCATAGATTGGATGTTAGGCCGCTCTTAGCCTCAAGTTTTCTACAAGGAATTGTGCTTAAGAGGATGCTTAAAAATAAATATAAATGCTCTCTTTGTAGGTTGCATAAACCCCTAAGCATAATCCAAGTTAGGACAGGTGGGCTTGGTTACCCATGTGCAGGGTGCTAAATCTAAATTATATATATAATATCTTAGGATTGTGTGTATGTTTAGCTAACCTCTATTTTGTAGGGGTAGTTAGATTTACTTTTTTTTTCCTATATGAATGTAATTTTTGTAATATGAATTAGGATTAGTTCTATGAGGGATTAGGATGAGCAGTGGCCAGAAGGCTTTATCCTGGGGTGCCCTATGATGCCTCTGAAGCAAGCACATCCAAATCAAAAAAAAGAGTAAACCAAATCAAGAGAAAGAAGGAGGAAGATGGAAGAGTGAAGAATGAAGACCCAATAGAATGTATTCATTATAATTATAATTATTCTTTTATATTCTAGGTTGTATCAGGATAGAGCTCGACTGCGTATCTTTTTTTTTGGCATATCTTTTTTTTGGATTTTTTTCTCATGCCCAACCGCATCGACCTCTTATTCTTTTACAATAGTTTATAAAATTGCTTGATGTTATGTTTAAATTGTGCATTAGGATGACATGATTTTCATAGTTTATTTATGTTTGATGCTTTAATGTCTGGCCGGGATGCGGTAAGCTCTTAGGATAAAATAATTTTTTTTATCCAATTAATCATTCATAACTAAATTTTAAATAACTCATAACCTCATCATAAAGCCTAAGATATAAATAAGATAATTAAAAGATTTAACAACCCCTTAGTTGTATGGTTGTATGTCTTACATAATGGATATCATCTTAAGTCACTTATGCAAAATGAGGGCATCCGTTCTTACACAATAGGGATCGCTTGACCTTTGAGAGTAACCCCTGACGATGGAGCTTCACCTTCTCTCTTTTGATTTAGCTAATAATCCACTTCATCATGCATTTAAGCATACAAAAATACTAAAGCCTTTGTCTAAATGATATGTCCAGAATAAAATAAAAATTGAAAAGGTTTTGCATTTATATATTAAGTAATGTGCTCATACCACTCATGCTCTAGTCTCTTAGGGAGTGAGTTTAGGACTTTAGTCTCTTTCTAATTTAAAAACTATCCTAGCCATCTTACAATTCATAAGACCATACTACATGGTTTTAAAATCATAGGAGGAGTTAGCTGGCGGCCACCTGTTACTTAGATTTAGGTCCAGAAGTTAGATGGTTTATCCTCTCTTATGGAGGTAAACCATTATGTCCACCTGTTACTTAGATTTAGGTCATGCTTTAGCTCGTACTAAAGCTCCCTAGGTTTAGAGTCTGAGGTAGTTGTTTCCTTCAGGCTATAAGTATAAATCCTTACCTCTCAGGCATTTCCATAACCTTGTGTTAATGGATTATAAGCCCTAGCAATCTAATAAAATTCAACTCAAATAAATAAATCTCTTCACTGTCAAATATATAAAGCCCAATCATAGGATATATTGGAATGCTCACTAGGACTCTTAGTATCATGAGAATTTCCTACTTCCTCCCTTTAGATTTCAAAAATGAGTCTTTTCCTTGAACTTTCCCAATTTATTTTCCAAGCATAACCAATCATTTGATAGCCTATCCTTGAAATCGTTGGAGATGATAATTGTCTACTTTAATCGAGAGTATTCTTAGGGAATTTCATTCCCTAGGATGTAATTAACTATGAAAGTTTGACTCCATAAGGAACTTAGGAACCCAGTTTAATATAAACCCTATTTTATTCATCCATATAAAGCAGGGGAAAAATCTCTGGTATATTCAAAGACCCATCATGCCTTAGGAGTCCTTATTTGGTGATTAGGTCCATTGAAGGGTGATGCCTCTATCTTTCAAGATAGTACATCATACCTCAATGTCGTACCCAATCACCTCAATAAGTATCCCATACGATCTGCGTGGTGTCCTCCCCCTGCCCATTTGAACTTTCACAAAAGCACTCCAACCATTCAAACCATCATTTCAAACTCTTCCAAGATCTACAATCAATCTAATGGACCAAAATCAAATAGATTAACCTAAGCTAGCCTATTTGAACCCAAAATGTCCAAGTGATCCAAAATTCAATTACAATCAAAGCCATCAATCAATCCCAAATCAATTATCAAACTCAATTCAACCTAAAAACCAATTCAACTAACTTGTTAGGTTCACTTTACCCAAAGTGACCTAAGGACCCATTTGAACAAACTCTAATCTAACCCAAATTAGATTGAGTCAACCTACTCAAAACCTCCTATACTGATTGTTGATCATCCTTCATTGATCAATTATAATCAATTGGGTCAAATCAAGTCAATTTGGTCATTTAATCAAGTTGACCCAATTAGCCTACATGAACCAAAATGAACCAAACTTCATTCCAATTCAAATCTTGAAACCAATGATCCCTACAAACCCAAAATTGATCCTTAAACATGACTTGACCATCAATTAAGCCAAACCAAGTCCAATTGGCATCTTGACCCAAGTTGACCCAATTTGACCTAAAAGGCCAAATTGGGCCAAATCAAATCATAATCCAAAATGATTGCAACCAATGACTCAAATTCATCTCAAATTGATTATTGAACTTGATCAAACCATTGATTGAACCCAATTTGACCAAGTCAATCGAATTGACTCATTTAACCCAAATTGACCTAAAGAGTCAAATTGGCCTAAATCATTTCTAAATCCATATTGATTGAAATCAAAGCCTATAATCATCTTCAATTCATCAATTGAGCCTAAACCAACACCTAACCTAAGCCAATTTGGTCAATTTGACCAAATTGGTCAACTTAGCTAATTTGACCCATATAAACCCATATGAGTCAAATTCAAATCCAATCCTAATGAAGCCAAACCAATTGAACCAAAATATTCCAAATCATCATTTGAACTTGTCTCAATCCATGGTTTGACCTAATTTGACTAATTAGTCAACCTAACCCAACCTAGCCTAATTTGACATATAGGGTTCTAATTGAGCCAAATCCAACTAAACTAACTCCGAACCCACTCAAACTTGGCATGACCTATCCTTGGGTCACCCCAAAGTAAACCCAACCCAAACCAAACTCAAATTGACCCATTATCTATTGGATAAAGCCCTCCACATAGGATAAAATCTATTTTTGGGTGGTCAAACCCCCTCCTTTGCAATTGCGAGCCACCCTTAGCTTAGTTTGGACCCTTGACCCTATGGCTAACCTGATCCAAGGCTGGTAGGTCAAGGGAGGTGAGCTAATCCACCTCCTCCCATTGGCATACTTAGGAAACCAAGGACACTCCACCTCAACCATGGAAGCCTTCCTCCCTTCACTCACCCACTCAAACTGAGCCACATCAACACTCCTTTGACGTCCCCAATCGCCTGCGCTAGCCGGACGTTTGCCCAAGGCAGAACCAATTCGAGCAGTCAGATTGGAGGGGGAGGAGAGTATACTTTTTCCCATTCCACTCTCACACACATTAGAGAATTCCTAAAGCTTGAGAGAGTCGAAATAAACTCCCCCAAGATTTCTCCAAGTTCCCTGAACCTCCCCATCACCAGAAACACCAAACCCGAAATAGGACAAAGCCTATCTCCGTACAACCTCACCTAATCTCAACCATTTTTAAATTAACTTTACCCACAGCTTCATTAAGCTTCGATGATCAAGCATGAATCAATTCTCGATCGATTTGAGCACCGGAGACCACTCCAAGCCTAACTTCAGTGAAGATTATGGCGACGTTTGGTCCACAAAGCCACCAGCGAGGAGGCAATGCTCGAGCTTCTCAACAGGCTTTGTCTCTTCAAGACAAAGCTACCTCGATCAATAGACCGCCGATCCTGAGCTCTAGCGAGGTAAATTCCAACAGTTATTGGAAATTTTAATTTTTATTTGGCCTTTGAAAAAAAATTATGATTTTGTGTGATTTTCGCCATTAAATCCCTCTAGATTTCTTCCCTGAAGCATTTGTAGTTGATCCCAAGGCCCCATGACCTTCGACGAGCTCAGATCAAGCGAATGATGGTGAATGGTGTCTATCTTCCATTGCTCAGAGGATGAAGGATCATCTGCTGTCCGTTCCATGCGATTAGAATGGACGATCATGATTTAATCTGCTAGATTTATTTGATTTAATCATATAGAAACTGTGGGATTAATTCCCATTGTCCGATCTTAGATCGGATGGCGGGGACAAAAGCGCATCCACCACTGCTAACTCAGCTTCCACATCAGATGATTTAAGTGGCCAATCCCGCGGTGCCACTTGGAAAGTGCTGCCACGTCAGCTCCCGCATGGCGTCGATGGGATTAAAGATTAATTAGACTTAAAATGTGATTAAAGGCTCTGAAACTTCCTAAAATTATAACTAAATGTAATTCCCATTGTCGACGCCACGCGGTGCCACTTGGAAAGCGTTGCCACGTCAGCTCCCGCGTGGCGTCGACGGGATTAAAGATTAATTAGACTTAAAATGTGATTAAAGGTTCTGAAACTTCCTAAAATCATAACTAAATGTAAAAAAAATCCAAAAAAAATACAAATAAACCCATTTTTGGAAAGGCTAAATAGAGGAGAATTTAATAAAAATAATTTCATTTGATTTTGAATAGTGATTAAGGATGAATTAGGGTTTAAATATTTTCTTAATTACTTGAGAAATTAATCTCAAACTATGTTGATTCCTTGGTATGTTATCTACTTCCCATGATTTTATTAGGATTTATTGGCTATGTAATTAGGGGAATTTAAAATTCAAATCTTAATTACCCTCTTGATTAATTTAATGATTATTTAAAATTCTAAACAGTAAGACCTAATTAATTTAACTTCATTAATCACTGATTAATAGTAGGATGATGAGGGAGAGTGAATAAGACCCCTCTCCTAATTACTTTTCCAAATTCATCTCATTAAAAAAAGAATTAATCAATGAGAGGTTTAATTAAGAGATTAATTAATCAATTGATAATGAAATTAAATTAAATTAAATTGATAATAACATCAGATAATCTGATAATCTAATTTGAAATTAGGGTTCTTCTTTATGTGTTCAATAATATAAAGACCCTTAAAGAAATTATGATTATCCCAAAAGTATGGGAAAATCATAAACGAACTTAGTTAGATTCTTTAATCTAATTAATCTTCAACTATGAGCCAATTGCATTAGGTTCTTTAGGAGCATTGCAATTTTATTTTTCTCATGTGCATATTATTTGTGGCTCATGATTAAATGAGCTGAACTCTACCCTTGCCCGTTTATCTTGTTGGTGGCGGCAAAGCTAATAGGTGAAGAGGGGATGCCAACACACATTACTTTCATACTGTGGCAACTGCTAGAAAGAGGTCCAATAGAATTAACACCCTCAAACTTGATGATGGCCAAGTTACGGAGGACCCGGTTTTAATCAACCAAGCTTTTATGAACTTCTTTCAACAGAAGTGGAGGGCACATCCTATTACCACCAACAATTGGCCTTCCTTTGCTGAAATCAGCACCATCTCACCTCAGGTTTGTGATCTGCTGGATGAGGATACTAATGAGGTTGAAATATGGGAGGCGGTCAAATCGATGGGAGCTAATAGTGCACCTGGTATTGATGGCATCACAACATCCTTTTACAAACACTTTTGGAGGATTATTGGCCAAGATGTTGTGTGGCGGCTATCAAGGAGTTTTGTAGTGGCACTATGATTCCTCAATGGAAGGAAACCTTGGTTGTTCTTATACCTAAGTCCTCCAATGCTGATTGTCTGCAAAATATAGACCCATAAGCCTTTGTAGAACTTACAAAGTCATAGCAAAGATCCTTGTACACCGGATGAAAAACATTCTACCAAATCTCATCTCTGAAGAGCATGGTGCATTTGTGCCTTCTAGATCTATCTCCCACCACTGCTTGGCGGCCCAAGAAATCATGAATAAATTCCAACACTCCATCTCAAAGGAAGGTTTTATGGCAATTAAAATTGACATGGAATAATCGACAAAATGAGTTGGGAAACCTTAGCCATCATCCTGAGATTTGGATTACCTATGAAGTTTGAATTGGCTCCTCCGGTGCATTTCCTCGCCTTCCTTCTCCCTCTTGTTAAATGGGCAAGAAGCAGGGTGGATATGAGTGGCTGACTTAGACAAGGGTGCGTTATCTCCCTATCTTTTATCCTTTGCTCAGGCGCTCTCTTAGCCATCAAGCAACATGGTGCTGAATTTGTGCCTATTTGGAACACACGATATCACACCTTCTCTATCTGATGACATTTTCTTTGCCACCAAAGCTTCCATGGCTCACGCAAAAGGTGTCCTCCATATTCTGAAAAATTACTGCAGCTGGACGGGGCAGCGTATCAATGCAACCAAAACCGTCATAGTTTTCAGCAAAGCCACACATAGATGGAAGGCCAACAGAATCACCAGGCTCACTGGCTTCAGAAGAGTGGAGGAGCTTGATTACTTGGGCATCAAGCTTGCCATGAGGAAGTTAAAAACTGCAGATTTTCATCAACTCCTCCAAAAGGCTAGAGACAAAATCGCTCTTGGGGAGTTAGACACCTTTCAATGGCGACTTACACTCATAAGGACATCCTTGGCATCTCTATGTACCAAACCCACCGTAATTCCCAAGGGAATTACAGGGGATTGAAAAGCTTGCTAGGAACTTCCTTTGGTAAGGAAACAATAACCATCATTGCATACACTATGTTGCTTGGAACAAAATGCATGCCAACCAACAAAGGAGGCCTTGGACTACACATGGGCTGAAAATGGAATGGACCCTTAAGGGCTAGAATGGCTTGGGAATTCCTCTCTAAACCCACCAAGCTGCTCCACAAGTGCTTGATCGAGAAGTATGGGTTGGACCCATGGCATAGGGAACCCAAGCGGAGACTCCAATTCTGGAAAATTATTCTAATGGTGCTTCCACCTTGAACCGTAATTTAAAATGGAGAATTTGCAATGGCAAAGAGGTGGACTTTCTAAACTCCATTTGGATATCCGACCTACCACTGTCCAAATGGCCGACATTTCTCAACATGGAGTGCATGGAGGAATGGAAGGTGGAAGAGCGATTCTGAAAAGAACACGGAAAACGAAAATCTGCACATCCTTTTGGATTAGCTTATTTGAACTCATCTCCAACATTTCTATTGAAGAGGAACATCAACATGACATCCCAGGCTCATCAAGGCACCTATGGGGACAACTCTCACATCCATTTTATACAAAATCTGCTTTGCTGAAATTTGGCCCACCATGCGAATTTGAAACTCCCACCCGTGGAAAAGGCTGCTCATCACGACTCCTTGCCAAACAACACACGGCTTGCTGGAGGTTTAACTCACACCACCCTTTGCCCTTGGGGTGTAATCGGATGAGACACGAACACATTGCTTTGTCAGTCACACAATATTATCCAGTTTTGGCAACATGGGGTCATTTAATCCCAATTTTCAGCAATTTGCAAGATTTACTCCAAGCTCTCACTAAGGTACGCAGTGACAACTTATGTTGGGCTAGAATGTATTGTGCAATTATGTACCAGGTGTGGATAAGTCGCCGCCAAGACTCACCGGTCGTAGCCATGGTACCCAAGACTATTCGCCTCGATTCTAAGCTCTATCACATTCTTCCTCTTATCCTATCCGAAGCAATGGGACATCACCCACCTTATGGGCTGATCAAACTAAATTTGTGGTGTCCTCCCCCTCCTGGCTGGATCAAGGCTAACGTGGATGGCTCACTCCTTCCCAATGGGGTGGCCGGTATTGTAGTGGTGCTAAGGGATGCAAATGGCAACTTCCTCAAAGCCATGGGTCATTGTTTTCGACATTGGGACGACATCTGAGAGCTGAGGCTATGCTACACTAGCAAAATTATTGAACCGTGGATGACGAATACAAGGGCATTATCATTGAAGGAGATAATAAAGGTGTGGTGGATCACCTCAAACTTTCTCTTAACAATGAAATATGGCGCGACTTAGGATGCTCGACATCGACTTTTGAAGAACTTCCACCGGGTTATTTTTTATACACAAATAGATCTAACAACACTCTTGCGGACTTTTTGAGATAGCTACTAGCTTTGATTTTGTATGGCATAGTCTAGATAATCACACTATTCCTCCACAGTTTTGCTCTTTTGGAGGAGGATAGGAAATATGCTGTTAGTAGCTAGTTTTTTGCTTTCTTTAGCAGTTTTTTCTACATTGTAATCAGTTTTTTTATTATCAATGCAAATGCATCTTTTCAGCATGATTAAATGATTAGTTAAATTAAAGAAGCATATTAAAGGGTAATTAAATGGATTGTTTAATAGTTCAATTTAATCAAATTATTAAAATCACTTAATTATCTTTTCTTAAACAAATTAAAATTACCAACATGGGAATGAGATGGAAAACAATAAATAATCTCTCCTCTTTAAGTCCAATCAAAATCCAAAATCAAAATTAATAAGAAGCTTTAGTTTTTCTTAAGTGATTTTATTTAATGTGATTGTCCTTAGGAATTTGTGTAGTTGAATGAATTATGAGAAGATGTTTGACTATTCCTTTTTTATCACCATAAATGTTCTAAGTTATGTGATATTATGTATTCATATTTTTCAAATCAAATGAAATCTACTTATGCAAAATTACATGTGTTGGCTTAATCTTATTATATGTGTGACTATTATCATTAATAAATTCAAAATTACTTTCGAAAAGTTATAAATTGATAATAATATTTGGAATGATAATAGATATAAATACATATAGGATTTGCATGTGCTTATAGCTTAAACATGTGAAGGTAGTGCTTTCTTTCCTATGTTCATGTATGGATTTACATATGTTTGAAAGATAATAAATATATAGTCTGGACATCCCGAGAATACAAGGCTTTAAGTAGCCCCAAGAAGGTCATTTGATTATCTCACTTCCCAGGTTAACAAAGGCACGTACTTATTTAAGTTTATTCTGATGTATATTAGTATTAGAATTTGGATAAAGCTTCACTTTACATGTATAAATAATTTAACCAAAAATTTGATCTTTTGCATGATTTTCATTCTTATAGTTGTATATACACTCATATGTATTTAAGATAGCAAGTATATAGTCTATACATTATGAGAATACAAGGCTTTAAGTAGCCCCAAGGAGGTCATTTAGTTATCTCACTTCCCTGGTTTAAACAACGGCACATACTTGCTTACAACTTTTATACATGTGTGTGTGTGTGTGTGTATTTGATTAGAGGATGAAAGTCCCTTCTTCTATTAAAAATATGTGCATCCATAATCATTTAAGTATGCCAATATATGTTATATGTATATGTATACTAAGTGCTAAATCATATGCATGTTATAGGCGATGAAAAGGAATAGTTCAACATATTCTATGTGATAGTAATTCAATCACATTATTCCTAAGAGGCCTTTCATGTTAAATGGAATTCTTTAAGGTTAACTTAAATTTAGGATTAATAAAACATTTGATATATCATTCACTAAAGGAAACTAAATCATAAAAATATGCTTTTAGGAAATAACTTAGGATAGGGATGAAGGAAGTTAAGCCTTTTTCTTCTGTTTACAACACTTAGATGCTAAGTATAAATCAAATGAAACAAAATAAAATTCAAATTAAAACTCACTAAACTCCTAACCAACTTGAAATGAAATCATCCCTCATGTTAACTTAAATAATTTCAAAACTTAGAAAATTATAATTCAAAAACTTTGCTAAGACATACCACATACAGCCTAAGCACACACATTAGAATACTAGGTCACCACTTCTAGCTTTAAGTTAAGATGGTGTATGTAATGATGATGTGTTTTGTTTTATGATATAATATTTTAGACTAGATATTAGGAATATATTAGGAATGTGAATCATAGATTGGATGTTAGGCTGTTGGTAGCCTAATATTATTTTATGTAGGGGATTTTACTTAAGTGCCCGATAAATATAAATGTTTCTTCTTGCAGATTGTTTATGCCCCTAAGCATAATCTATATTAGGACAGGTGGACTTAGTTACCCGTATGTAGGGTGCTAAGTCTAAATTATGAAACATAATTGCTTGGGATTGTTTGTATGTTTAGCAAATATTTATTTTGCAAGTGTAGTTAGATTTACTTTTTTAGAAAATATAATTTTGCAATAGGAATTAAGATTAGTGTTATGGGGATTAGGATGAGTAGTGGCTAGAAGACTTAGTCCTGGGGTGCCCTGTGATGCCTTCGAGCAAATCAAAATCAAATCAAAGGAAGAAAGATGAAATAAGAAAGGCTCGTGATACTAAGAAGCCTAGTGAGCACTCTAATCTATCATGTGGTGATACTTTATATGTTTTAAAGTGAGATGATTTATTTGTTTGGATTGAGATTTTGTTAGATTGCTAGGGCTTATAATCCATCAACATAAGATTGTGAAAATGCATAGAGGTGAGGATTTAGCTTGTAGCCTGAAGGAAATAACTATCTCAGATCCTAAATCTAGAGAGTTTTAGCACAAGCAAAAACATGATCTAAATCTAAGTAAAAGGGGACATAATTGTTTACTTAGAAAAGAGAGTAAATTGTTTGACTTCTGGAATTATAACCACTTGGAGTGGCCGCCAGCTAACACCTCCAATGATTCAAAATTATGTAGTCTGGTCTTAAGAATTTGTAAGATAATTAGGCTTATCATTTAATTAGAAAGAGACTAAAGTACTAAACTCACTCCCTAAGAGACTAGAGCATGAGTGGTACTAATATATGACTTAGTCTAAAATGAAAAATCTTACAATTTTTATTTCATTTTGACTCATTCATTTGGACAAAGGCTTTGGGATTTTTGTATACCTAAATGCATGATGAAATAGGTTATTAGCCAATTCAAAAGAGAGAGGGTGAAGCTCCATCATAAGGGGCTGCTCTCATAGGTCAAGTGGTCCCTAAAGTGCGGAAATGGAGGCCGTCATTTTTAGCAAGAGTGATAGATGATGTATGCATAATGTGAGACATACAACATACAGCTAAGGGGTTGCTAAATCTTTTAATTATCTTGATTAAGTTTTAGGCTTTATGGTGAGGTTATGAGTTATTTTAAAACTTTAATTATGAGTTGTTAGTTGGGTAGAAAATTTATTTTATCCTGAGAGCTTATCCATCAGGGCCACACATTAAAGCATTAAACATGAAGAAATTATGAAGAGAAGGCAATCCTATTGCGCAAGCTAAACATAATATCAAATAATTTTTTATAAACTAACACAAAAGAATAAGATGTCAATGTGGTCGTGTTTCATTGTACACCCCAAAAAAGAGAAAAGATGGGTAGCCGAGCTCTACCCTTATACAACCTGGAATATGAAAAAATAATTTTATAATTAGAATGAATACATGCTATGGGGTTCTTCATTCTTTACCTCTTCATATCCTCCTTTTCTTTTCTTTTGGTTTGATTGTGCTTCAAAGACATCCCAGGACTGAGCCTTCTAGCTACTATTCATCCTAAATCCCATAACACTAATATGGATTCCTATTATAAAATTATGTTTATATGGAAAGTAAATCTAACTACACCTACAAAACAGTGGTTAACCAAATATATATATAATCCCAAGTAGTTATATCATAACTTGGACTTAGCACCCTGCACATAGGTAGCCAAGCCCACCTATCAGAACTTGGATTATACTTAGGGGCTTAAGCAACCTACAAAGAGAATATTTATATTTATTTTTAAACATCTCCTTAAGCACAATCCCCTGTAGGAAGACATAATTGGACTAAGAGTGGCCTAACATCCAGTCTACAAAGCATGTGCCCTAACATCCAATCTAAAACATTACATCACAAAACTAAACATACATCACACATACACCGTCCTAACTTAGGACTAAAAGTGGTGGCTTAATTCTAATATGTGTGTTAGGTTTTGTGTTTTATGTCTCTCTAAGCATTAAAGTTGTGCTTTGTCTAAGTTTTAGAAATTATTTAAGTTAACCATGAAGGTTAATTTCAATTCAAGTTATTTAGTTAATTTGTGAATTTTAATTTGTTATAAAGAGAAGAAAGAGGCTTACCCTATTTCATCCTTACCTTAAGCCACTTTCTAAAGCATGTTAATCAAATTTAGTTTTCTTTAATTAAGGGCTTATTAAACATTTTTTGTAATCCTAAGTTTAGATTGGCTTTACACAATCCTATTCAACATGAAAGACATCTTAAGACTAATGTAGTTGAATTTCTATCACATAAAATATATTAGGTCATTTCTTTCCCTCACATGTAACATGCACATGATTTAATCCTTAACATATTTTGGCACACTTACATGATGAATAGGTGCATATATTTGTGATGACTGTATTTTATTTAATTGAATTCTTAATATAGGTAAATTAAAGCTTTAGCAAAATTTTAATATAAATATACATAAGAATAAAGTCAAATAAGTACGTGCCTTTGTGAACCACGGAAGTGAGGTAATCAAATGATCTCATTGGGGCTACCTGAGGTCTCGTGTTCCCAGGGTGTCTAGACTATATACCCATTATTATTCAAACATATGTAAATAAAGGAAATAGAATAATACATTTACTTGTATTAGACTTTGGTGACTTATATGCTTGCTGATGCATGTATTTTTGGTAGAAAATAAGATTATCACCCTTTCATTAAATACATATATGCATGTATAAAAGATATAAGAAAGCACACAAAGTTTAACAGGGAAGTGATGTAATCAAATGACTTCCTTGGGGTTACTAAAAGCCTCTTATTCCCGGGATGTTTAGACTGTATGCTTACCATATTAAGTACATACACATGTATTCATAATTAGAAGAATGAAAATCATGCAAAAGATCATATTCCATTTAGTTGAATTATATATATATATATATATATATATATATATATATATATATGATTTAAAGCTCAATTCAAATTCTAATACAAATGTACATAATAATAAATTCAAATGAGTACATGCCTTTATTAACCAGGAAAGTGAGGTAATCAAATGACCTCCTTGGGGCTACATAAAGCCTCATATTCCCTGGATGTCCAGACTATATACTCATTATTATTAAAACATATGTAAATTCATATATAAATAAAGGAAAGCGAGCTCCATTTCATACACTTAAGTTATACCTGCAAATCCTATATATATTCATAACCACTATCATTCCAATAATTATTGTTGGTTTATAAACTTTGGAGAATAGTTTTGGATTTAAAAGTGATAATAGACACACATATACAACAACAAGCCTTTATAAGTGGGGTCGGCTACATGAATCCTTCGTCTCCATTGCGTCCTATTATGGGTCAAATTCTCAGTTAATTCAAGTATACTAAGGTCATTTTTTATACATCTTAAACATATCTTTTTAGGTCTACCTCTACCTTTCTTAACATAAGGCAAATCTAATGCATCTACTCTCCTAACTGGGTCATTATATGGCCGACGCTTTATGTGGCCAAACCATTTAAGGCGACTCTCTCTAATCTTATCTGCCACTGGAGCTACTCCAACTTTTTCCCAAACATACTCATTTTACATTTTATCTCTAAGAGGAAAGCCACTCATCCACTTGAGCATCCTCATCTCAGCAACACTTAACTTAATCTCGTGCTTCTTTTTATTTGCTAACATTCTGCACCATAAATCATTACAGATCTTATCACAATCTTATAAAATTTTCCCTTAAGTTTAAGTGGTACTTTTCTATCACACAACAGGCCAGATGCATTCCTCAACTTCAACCATCCAACTTGAATTCTACTAATAACATCTCCATCTATTTCACCATCATTTTGAACAATAGAGCCTAAATATCTGAATCACTCACTTTTTTAATGACTTGTTCACTAATGTTACAACACTACCACTATAACTTCTACAACTAAAATTACACTCCATATATTTGGTTTTAGATCTACTTAAATGAAAACCTTTAGACTCTAAGGTTGACCTTCATAATTCAAGTTTCTCTTGGACTCCCTCTCTAGTCTTATCAATAAGAAGAATGTCATCAGCAAAAAGCATACACCAAGGTACATCTTCCTATAAATGCCTAGTAAGAACATGCATAACTAAAGCAAAAATAATAAGGGCTTACAGTTGATCCTTGATGTAATCCAACTGAAATAGGAAAATATTTTATCAATCCTCCTTGTGTTTAGACACAAGTAACAACTCTAGTATACATATCCTTAATGACTTGAATATAACCAATATTAAAACTTTTCTTTTCTAGAACTCTCCAAAGAACATCTCTTGAAACTTTAGCATATGCTTTCTCTAAATCAATAAATATCATATGTAGATCCTCCTTGCTTTCTCTACACTTTGCCATCAAACCTCTTAACAAATGTATAGCATCAATTGTAGATCTACCAAGCATGAAACCAAACTGATTGTAAGAAACGTTTGTATCACATCGTAACCTATGCTCAATTACTCTCTCCTATAATTTTAATGTATGACACATTAACTTAATTTCTCTATAATTTGCACACTCTTGTGCATCACCTTTATTCTTAAATATAGGAACCAACAAACTCTTTCTCCACTAATCTAGCATCTTCTTAGTCTTTAAAATAACATTAAAAAGATTTGTAAGCCAATAAATTCCTTGATCTCCTAAACATTTCTACACTTCTATTGGAATATCATCATGTCCTATTATTTTTTCACATTTCATTTTCTTTAAAGCATCTCTAATTTCATATTTACTAATACGATGATAAAAATAAAATTCTCTATTTTTTTAGGGTATTAAAGTTGCTAAAATAAATCATATTTTTAGATCCTTCATTGAAAAGTTTATCAAAATACCTCATCCACCTATTTTCAACAACTTTTTCTAAGAAAAAATACTTTATGATTTTCATCCTTAATACAACTCACTTGAGCTAGATCTTTACTTCTCCTATCTCTTTGATTAGTTAACTTATACATACATCTTACATCTTCTTTGGTATCTAATCTATTGTATAAATAACTAAAAGCTAAATTTTTTGCATCATATATTGATTTCGTAGAATCTCTTCATGCCACTTTATATTTTTGTCAATTCTCTGAGTTTTTACAACTAAACTAATTTTATAGCAACAGATCTTATTTTTTATCTTCTCTTACACATTCTGACTCCACCACCAATTATTTTTATTAAAAGAAGCTTTTCCTTTTGATTCTCCAAGCACATTTTTAGCAACTTGCTTAGTTTCATTTGCTATTTTTTCTCACATAACATTAACTTCCTTATGAACATCCAAAATTTTAAGCTCTTGTAACTTGCTCTTAAAAATATTTTTATTAGTATTTTTTAAGTGCCACTATCTAATCTTAGGATAATAATTTGATTTATTTTTTATCTTTCAATATTTCATCTTAAAACCTAAGACTAATAATCGATGTTGGGTATTTAAACTTTCATTTGGAATGACCTTATAATCTTTATAATCTAAATGATTTATTTTTCTAATAAAAGAATAATCAATATGTGTTTTACTAGATCCATTTTTATATGTTATAATATGCTCATCTCTTTTCTTAAATAAGTATTAGCAACTACAAAATCATAGGCTAAAGCAAAATCTAATATAGTCATACCTTCTTTATTAGTCACTCCAAATCCATAACCACCATGAATACTTTTAAAATCTTCTACCACTCTACCAACATGTCCATTTAAATCGTCTCCATCAAATATTTTTTCTTCAAGAGATATCTTTTATATTAATCACTTTACTTCATTCCAAACTTTTTCTTTTGAGCATACATCCAAATCTACTTTAGGAGCATAAACACTTATAACATTGATAATCTTAGTATCAACAATAATCTTTAAAGCTATAATTCTATCTCTGCATCTATTAATATTTATAACATTATCCTTCAAACTTTTATCTATAATCACACCTATGCCATTTCTAATTCGACTTCAACCTAAATACCAAAGTTTAAAAACCTAAACTATCAATCTCCTTGGCTTTCTCCCCAACCCATTTAATTTCTTGAACACATAAAATATTTATCTTCCTATTAACCATAATATCTGTTAATTCCATTAGTTTATCTATAAGAGTACCTATATTCCAAGTTCCTATTCTAATTCTAGTTTCATGGACTAACTTCTTTGCCCGCATCCGTCCATTATGTGGGAACCTTTGCTTATTTAAAACTACACCCGGGCATCGATGCAACGGCCCTTACACACTTTCACTATATTCAAGCCATACAGTGCATCACTTCCAGGGGACGCCCTAGCATTAGCACATTATTTTAAAGGATTCATGTCATGACTATTTCAACAAGTTTTATGCTGGCTGTCGACTACCTATCGTAACCCTCCACTTTTTACATTCAGACTTGGGACCAGCAATGATAGTGTTGATAATAGCCACACATATATTAGAATTAAATCAGCACATACAAGCTTTACAAAAAAAATTTCATTTGATTTAATTACTTTGAAAGACATGAATGCATGAAATCATATAATATACAACATTTAAAGTGATAGGAGAGAAATAGCCAAACATAAACATGTAATTCATTCAACTACACTAATTCTTAAGGACAATCACATCAAATAAAATTATTTAAGGAGAATCAAAGCATCTTATTAGTTTCAATTTTGGATTTTGATTAAGTTTAAAGAGGAGATAAGGAATTACTTGCTATTTTGATCCCATTCCCACGTTAGTAATTTGATTTGGTTTACAAAAAAGTAATTAATTAGATTTTATGAATTAATTCAGTTAAATTTTTAATCAAATCAATTAATTACCCTTACATATATTTCTTTAATTTAATTAAGCATTTAATCATTAGCCACAAATGAAATGAACATGATAGAAAATAAAATTACAATGCTCCTAAAAGCCCTAATGCAATTGGCTCATGATTATAGATTAATTAAGTTAATGAATCTAATTAAGTACTTTTATGATTTTCTCACACTTATGAGTCTTTATGTTAATTACAATTTTCTTAAGGGTCTTTATGATTTTCTTTAATTAAGTTAATGAATCATAATTTTCTTATGGGTATTTATGTTATTGAACACATAAAGAGAAACCCTTAATTTCATTATTAATTATCTAATGTGGTTTATATTTTAATTTGATTTGATTTAGTCATTTATTAATTAATTAACCACTTAATTAATTACCATAATAATTAATCATTTCAAAATGAAATGAACATGGGAAAAGAGACTAAGAAAGGGGTCTCAATCCCTCTCCTTCATCCATTCACTATTAAACATTGATTAATATGCCTTAATTAATTAATTCTTACTATTTTAAATGTTAATTAATCACTTAATTAATTAAATATGGTAATTAATGTTTGAATCATTAATTTCCCCTAATAACTAGGAAATAAATTCCCACAAAATCATGGGAGGCAGAGGCCATCCCATTAAATCAACATACAAAATTTGAAATCATTTCTCTAAGTAATTAGGGTTTAATTAAGCTTATTAAGTTTACATTTAAACTCTAATTAAGCCTTAATTACTATTCAAAACCAAATGAAAATAATTTTAATTCATTCTCCCCCCAAATTACCTTCAAAATGATATTTATTTATATATTTTCTGATTTTTGTACAATTCGTTATGATTTTCTAATGTTTTAATGATTAAATCCAATTATTAGACCCTAATTAAGCATAATCCCCTCCAGGCCAAGCGGAGTGCTAATGTGGCACACTTTCCATGTGGCACCATAGGATTGGTTATTTAAACCTATATGAGTTAGCGCTGACGTGGCTGGCAGCAGACTCATTTTCTTTCCTGTCGTACGATCTAAAATTAGACGGCGGGGATTAATCTTGCAGTTCTTAGGGATTAAAATAGGATCAAATCTAATGGAAGATCATGACCATCCATTCCAATCATGTAGAACAGATGACAGATGATCTAGCACCTCGCGCACGATGAAAGATGGACATCATCCACCTTCCTCCGCCCAATTTGAGCTCACCGGAGCACGGATTGGCTCGAGATTGATCCCACACCTTCACAAAGAAGATTCTAAGAGATCTACTGGCTAGATTCGCATGTCATTCATATTCTCTTCAAAAGGACCTAAAAAAATTGAAAAATCTTAGTTTTCCAAAAAATTACCTCGCTGGAGCTCAAGACCAGCAGGGAACCGACTGAGGTAGCTTCTCCTTGATGAGCTATTGAGAAGATGGTGTCCTAGTTTCTCACTGATGGCTCTGTGGATCAGATGTCACTGAAAAATGTGTCAAAGTTATGCTAGGAGGGGTCTTTGGTGGTCGGATCGCTCAGGGGAAGGTTTGTTTCACTTCACCGGAGCTTGGTGAACGTGTGGGTGAAGTTAATTTGAGAAACTTGTCTCTAACAGAGTCGCCAAAATTTTGTGGTCTCCAAAAATTCATCACCGACCTCTCGATTAATAGAATTTGATTTATGTCAGTGCAATTTTTAGAAGGAAGATGGAATTGTAGATAAGACACTACCTATATATTTTTGCCCTCATTTTGTGAGGACTTTAGATCTATTTCCAGGTTTACTATAGGTGCAAACACCTATAGTTAATTACCCCTCCTAATGCTGAGAGAGAACTTTCGATGAAGGCTAGTTGTTAGATCGCTAAATGCATAGCATATAGTAGTAGCATGTGGAGTTTTAGAATTTAGGTTTATGAAATTTATCATCCTTTAACTTAAAGAAGATGGTTGGGACAATGATGACACGCCCGATCAAGATCCCATGATTTCATCATCCCGGTTTGTCATGGTCCATAGTCTACTTAGTCAGAGGAGGTAGTCAACCCAACTTGACCGAAGGATCTTTGTCAGCAATCATGGGTTGCGTCGTCCAAGTAATCCTTATAGACCTAGGGTGGTGTTTATCTAAGGAGACAAGTTTAGGTCTAGCTTAGCTGTCAAAGGGCATTTTTCCCTATCAAGTGCAACCTATGGTTCAAAACTGAAGATATTGAGCCATTGGGGAGCATATGTGTGTTGACCTCATTTTTTGAATGAGCTCTCAACTTCTCCATCTTATACATAGGATCCTCTTAGACACTAAGAGTTCCTTAGTCTTAAAACACTTCTAGTGATTAGGTGAGCATTTAACCTAACCCTAGAGACTTAGAAGAGTTAGCCATAAGAATAGGTTATGCCTTAGGGGTGGTAGGAAAACTTGCCTACCCTATAGCTTGAACCAAATCCTTACTTCATTCTTTCAAGTCAAACTTCAAATTCAAATCAACTTCAAACTTAAATCAATTCCAAATCAAATATTAAATCAATTCCAACTTAATTGATCTTCTCACATCCTAAATCAAATCCTAAATCTTTCCTAAGCCCCTTTGATTTCATCTTATGGGCTTAGCTCAAATCAAATTCAAATCACTCCAAATTCAAAAGATTTTTCTCATAACCCATTTATAATATCATTTATATTCACAAATATAAATGAAATATAAATTTAAATAACCAAAACCAAATCCAAAAATCAAGCCCAAATCTAACCTAAATCCAACCTAAACCCTTTCAAGTCAAATTCTTGAACTTAATCAAATCATTCTCAAATCAATTCAAACTTTTGGATTTTCTTTCCAAACAATCAATCCTTCAATCATAAACCAAATATAAACATAAACTTCAACAATCAAACCAAAATCAAACTAACCCAAGTCAAACCCATGTTCACCCTTTTGAGTTGAAATTGTCAAATGAATCAAAACCCATTTGACTCCACATCACTTGTAATTGGATTTATATTTCAATCATAAGTCCATATATGAGTTCAACCAAGCTTTTCTAAAGCCTTGATCATGCCAATTGTCCCATTTAGGCTCACTTGACCCAAAGTGACCTAAAGCACCCTTTTCAACCAAATTCTAATCCTACCTAAAATGGATTGAACTAAGCCCATCTAAGCCTCAGATTATGAGCAATAATTATCCTAAGATGATCAATCACTCAAATTAGGTCAAACAAGTCAAACCTAGCCTTTGACCAAGTCAACATTTGACCCAAATGAAACCTAAACTAGCCAAAATTCACCATAGGCCAAATTGATTGAAACCATTGATCTAGACCCATTCTAAATCAATGTTTGAACTTAACAAAGTCATCATTTAATCCAAACCTAACATAATTGGCCACTTGACCTAAGTTGATCCAAATTGACTGAAAAGGTCAAAATGGGTCAAATCTTGATCTAAGCCAAATCAATTACAACCAATGGGTCAAATTCATTCTAAATCACTTGTTGAACTTGACCAAAGCCTCAATTGGCCAACTAGACCCAACCTAGCCTAATTGATCATGAACCCAACTTGTCCTAAAAGGTCAAATCAACTTGAAATCAAACCAAACCAAAATTGATTGAAACCAAAGCTTGCAATACATTACAAATGTTCAACCAAGCCTAAACCAACCCATGACCGCCAAATGGGTCAAATTGGTCAACTTGACCCATTTGACTTAAGTGAACTCAAATAAAAATATAAACCAAATTGAACCAAACCAATGATACCAAAAAATTTTAAATGGTCATATGAACTTGACTTAACCCTTAATTTGATCCAATTTGACCAATTGGTTAACTCGACCTAAGTTAACCCATTTTGACTCAATGGGTCAACTTGAGTCAAATCAAATCAAATCAACACCAAATTCATTAAAAATTGGCGCAACTCATTTTTCAATCATTCCAAATCTGCCCAAATAAAAATCAAAGCTAAATGACCATTTACCTCTAGGTCAAAGGGTAACTAATGATCAAATTCACTTGGAATTTGATCGTATTCCAACTCAAAACCACTTGGCATCCTCCTAGTGGACCATTTGGACACCAAGAAGGGTGGTGCACATGACCCAATGGGCTTGGGTTAGCCAAACCCAACCCAAGGCCAAAATCGACCCCTCCACTCAAAATTCTCCACATGGATCACCTCCCCCACTCATATGTCCACATGCGCACCTCCATACTCTCACTCCTCTACCAAAATTGAACCACATGTCACTCCTAACAACCTAAACAACCCATTCCATCAGAGCAATTTGATCAAAATGACAAAATGTACTTCGACCGTCCAATTCAAGTAGGGGGAGATATACTCCCCCTCGTTCCATTCAAATTCTCATGACTCTTGCATTCGATTGAGCTCAAAGGATCAAAAGCAAGCATCCATAAGCTTCCCTAAGCATTCTTAGGCTCATTCCAATTTCCCCTTCTCGGATTTCTTCATAGTCAAAATAGGGGAGGTGAGGGAGATTTCCACTTTGCTCATTTCTCAATCAAACTCCAATTTCTCTTGCAAGCACCATCAAGGGACTAAGTCGAGCTCACCCAAAGAAAATCCCAAGCAATCAGGCCATAGGAAGCCTCATCTAGATAAAAGCTACAAGCCATTAATTAATTAGGGCTATTTAATTATCCCTTAATCACTGAAACTTTCTAAAATCATAATTAAATATAGAAAAATTAGAAAAATATAAATGTGGGCTCATTTTAAAGATAATTCAAAGGGAAATATAATAAAATTATTTCTAATTGATTTTAAAAAGTGGATTTTCCTTAATTAGGGTTTAATTAAAAACATAATGACCTTAATTACTCCCTAATGACTTTATTAATTAATTCTAAATTTCTTGGGTATGTTCAATGGGATGACTTCTACCTCCCCTAATTTTTTTTGGAATTTATTAATGAGTTAATTAGAGAAATCAATTAATAGATCCCTAATCATCCCTTAATGTAAATAAGAATAATTAAGCATGTGAACAGTGACTTAATCTTTTAATTAAGAAAAACTAAACATTATTTAAGTGAATAGGAGGTTTATGGAATGATATTGGGATATTTTCTTAAACTATTCCCTAAACCGCCTTTCTTTCATACTCCAAACCTAATTAAGGATTAATCTATTAATGATCTACTTAATTAGCTTAATCAAACTTTCAAAATCAATCTGAACTTAATCAATCTTTTGCTGGGTAGATCATTATATGTTCAAGAGCCTAAGATAAATTTAAGGTAATCATTTCCAACTCACATGTGTGGGAAGGAAAGTACTTAATTAAACCCTTTAGCTTAATTAATCATTAATTATGAGCTAATTGCATTAGGCCCCTTTATTTCTTAGGAGCATTGCTGATTTAAATTCCATGTGGTTGCATATCATCTATTAGCTTATAATTATTTGGTTAAATATGTTAAGGCGGTATAGGTAAGGGGTAATTAATGAACTAAATTCACACCTTAACCTAAATAAAACATAAAATCAATCTAATGGTTCTAAAAATTAAACTAAATAAATTCACACATGTGGGAGATGAGTTAGGAACAACAAACCTCTTTATCACATTTCCTAAATCAAATCAAATCAAATTCGAACAAAAATAAAAATCTCTTTAAACAATTTTGATTCACTTTAAATGATCTTATTACATAGGATTGTCTTTACGAATTAATTAGGGTGAATGAAGTTACATGCTTACATCACTTTATATCTTTCCAAGCATGCTAAATGCTATATGCCATATGAAATCATGCATTCATATCTTTAAAAAAAAATTAATTAAAATCCATGTTTTCTTTATATCAAATTTCATGCTTTGGCTAAAGTAAGAATATGAATGACTATTATCACTATTAAATCAAAAAGTATTTTAAAAATCCATAAATCAAAGATTATAAATGAAAGTGTACTATTTATAATTACTTATAAGCTTGCATACGAGTATAACATAAAATGTGTTATGTGATTTTCCTTCTCTTTCTTTTTAACATAGTTTTGAATAGGATTTGCAAAGTGTATAGTTCATTTGAAAAGAACACAACACTTTCTTAAATTTATTCCTATTCATTCCTATGTTATCACTTAAGAAGGACCTTCACATTTATACATGTAAATTGCATAACCAAATTAATCATAAAAATCTTTTGCATGATCATTTTTTCCATTCATTTATTTTTGTGCATGCACATGTATTTAAGAAAAGTGGTATATTAGTCTGGACATCCTGAGATTGCGAGACTTTAGGTAGCCCTAAGAAGGTCTTTACCTTATACCCTTAGTGTAGAAAATAATAGCGTCATACTCACTTATTTCTTTCATATATGTAAATGTGCACTTGATTAATGGATACAAGAGTCCCCATTTTCTACTTAATAAAAACATGTATTCATCTACTTTCTAAATTTTTCTAAACAACATCTCTTAGCATTTATCGTCAAGGTGTGCTAACATTTTCATTTGCATGTATAGATATGTTTAAGAATCATTCATATGCATGTTACATATGTTGGAAAGAAAGAAAGGGTTGTGTGTTATGTGATAATAATTCACCTTAATTAATCCTAAAATGTCTTTCTTATTTGAATAGGTTTATTTAGAGAAAATCTAAACTTAAGACTAATTAAAATACAAAATAAAGCATTCACTAAAGAAAAATCACTAATGAATCTACCTTAGAAATTACTTAAGGTAGGGATGAAAGAGAAGTTCTCTTCTCTTTTCCTCTCTTTACAACATTTAGTAATTAAATATAGGTTCATTCAAACCAAACCAAATCATCAAATAAAGTTAACAAATCAACTAAATCACTTAAATGAAACCACCCTCTAAGTTAAAACCTCTCACACTTAGAAAACTTCAAAGCCTAGCTAAGACATACCACACAAGCCTTAAATGGCACACACATTAGGCTAAGTCACCATCTCTAGTCCTATCTTAGGACGATGCATGGTTTGATGCCTGATTTTGTGTTGTAATATTTTAGTCTGGATGTTAGGGTGTATGTACGTAGACTGGAGGATAGGGCAATCTTAGTCTAATCACTATCTTCTGCAGGGGATTGTGCTTAAAGAGCATTGTAATAAAAATATAAATGCTTTTGCTGTGTAGGTTGCTTATACCCATAAGCATAATCCAAACTAGGACATGTGGACTTGGTTACCGATGTGTGGGGTGCTAAGTCCAACTTATTCATATACATGCTTGGGATTGTGTGGTATGTTTAGCTAATCTCTGTTTTGCAGGTTTTACTTAGATTTACTTTTTCCATTTTCATGTAATTTTGCAATTAAGATTTGGAATGAATGTTATAGGGGATTAGGATGAACATTGGTCATAAGACCATTTCTTATGTACCATGTGAAGCCTTGAAGCAAACTACATCCAAACCAACCAAAAAAAAAGAAAGAAATGAAGAAAAAAAAGAAAGAAAGAAAAGAAGAAATGAAGAAAGAAGAAAGAAGAAAGAAGAATGAAGAACCCCATAACATGAATTTATTTTGATTGTAATTAATTCAGTTGTAATCCAAGTTGTATAAGGGTAGAGCTCGACTAACCACCTTTTTTTTTGGATTTGTGCAGTGGAGCCCGACCACATTGGCCTCTTATTATTTTATGCTAGCTGTATAAATTGTTTGATGTTTGTTTAACTTGTGCATTAAGATGGCATATTTTTCTTAGTTTCTTTATTATTTGATGTATGGCATGGATGTGTTTAGGCTCTTAGGAAAAAATAAATTTTCTATCCAATTAATCAACTCAAAATTAAAAATAAACAACTCATAACCTCACCTAAAGCCTATGACATAAAACAAGATAAAAGATTTAGCAACCCCTTAGCTAGATGTTGTATGTCTCACATCATGCATAAAAAGTATCTTATTTCACTCTTGTTATGGAGGGCTTCCACCTTTGCCAAAGAATATGGCTTGACCTTTGAGTGCTATGGTGGAAACACACCTCTCTCTTGTTGATTTTGGCCCATAATCAATTTCTCATGCATTAGGCATATGAATCTCATATCCTGTGTCAAATGAATTGTCCAAACATTAAAAAAAAATTTTAACAAAATTTGCATTAGATTTAGGTCATTACTCATGTCATATATGATCTAGTCTCTTAGGGAGTGAGTTTAAGGACTTAGTCTCTTTTCTAAATAAGCAATAACTTGGCTATCTTGCAAAAGCATATGACTTGCCTACATGTATTTAAAATTTTAGGAGGAGTTATTGGCGGCCACCCCCAAACAGTTGTAAGTCCAAACAGTCGGGTGGTTTATCCTCTCTTGTGGAGGTAAACCATATACCCATTTTCACCTTAGATTTAGGTCGTGTCTTGGCCCTCGCCAAAGCTCCATAGATTCAGGTTCAGAGGTTGTTGTTTCTCTTTACGGGCTACAAGCATAAATCCTCATCTCTTAGGCATTTCCATGATCTTGTATCATGGGATTGTAAGCCCTAGATTTCTAATAAAAATTCAACTCAAACAATAAATTCTTTTTGAATTTCAAAAATATAAAGCCCAACCATAGGATAGTTTGGGATGCTTACTAGGCTTTCTAGTATCATAAGCATCTCCTACTTATCTCTTTTTAGATTCGATAATAACTCCCTCTTTTTGATCAATCCCACTTGATCTTCTAAAAATAAACCAATTTGGTGATAGTCTTATCTTCAAAATCTTTGGAGACAATGATCATTTACCTTAATCGAGAGTATTCTTAAGGAATCTCATTCCTTAAGATGTAATTAACTATGAGGGCTTCCTCCATAGGGAACTTAATGAACCCAATTTAAAATAAACTCTACTTTATTTTTCCATGTAAAGTAGGAGAAGAATCTTTGGTACATTCGAAGACCCATTGTCCTTAGGAGTCCTTATTAGGTGATTAGGTCTATTATAGAATGGTGACTTCTGTCTCTCGAGATAGTACATCACTCCTCAATATCATAATCGATCACCCTAATAAGAACATCTGCAGATCTATGTGGTGTCCCAACAAGAATGAAAATTATTTTTATTTTCATTTGTTCTTTACAAAATAATAGATGAAGATGAGAATAAGAAAATCTATACTACAACGGGCTACAGTCGTGACCATAATATAATGGTGCCATTTGATGGCAACCACCCAATCTGAGGACTCTAATCATAACTGCATCTTATGTGGAGCCTACTAGCCAAACTACACGATCAAAAGACACGAGCCACGTCCTTAGTAGAATGAGATTGATTGAGAGTGAGCATAGTAGAACACTTAATTTGACTTTGGCTCCTTTGTGAGCTAGAGTTTTCTTAATTTATCACCTCCAATAAATAATTGTAGAAGGTGGATTGAGTTTTTTGCTTTAAGTTTTTTAAGTTGATGACTTTCATTTAGTCATTTATATTAAGCTTCTTTTATAATTTCTTTCTATTTGCATGAAATTTGCATTTAGCTAATTTGATATTGAATCTTGAATATAACTTAATGGTGATATCTCCTCCAATTGAAATCTCCATTCAACACAGCCATCATTGGGGTATATAAGTCTGCTTGATTATTTAATTTATTATTTCAAAATCTCTTGACTCTGTTAATTTAATAATAGATAATCAGATCTAAATTTATACTTTGAGAATTTTGAATTTAAGAATATTGAATATAAATATCTTAGATATTTTTGATAATTATGGCCCATCCAGTTAATATTTTCAATCAACTTAGCCATCATTATGGTAGATAAATCTACTTAAATATTTATTTTATTGTTCGAGATCCCGTCGACTCTATTAATTTAATAATAGAGGATCAGATCTATATTATATTTTGAGGATTTGAATTTGATAATATTGAATATAAATATCTTAGATATTTTTGATAATTATGACCCATCTAGTTGATATCTTCAATCAACTCAGTCATCATTGGGGAATATAAGTTTGTTTGATTATTTAGTTTATTATTCCAGATTCTATCGACTCTATTAATTTATTAATAGAGGATCAAATCTAAACTTATATTTTAAGAATTTTGAATTTGAGATTATTGAATATAAATATCTTAGATATTTTGATAATAATTACCCCTCCAGTTGATTTCTTCAATCAACTCAACTATCATTGGGGAATGAATGATTGAATATTCACATTATTATTCTAGATCTTGTCAACTCTATTAATTTAATAAAAGAGGATCAGACCTTCTGTCATTTGATAGAATTAGTTTCTTAGATATTTTACTAAGTTCAAATTCTTATAATATTATTATTGAATTTTTAGATTTTGTTGTCCCGAACTTGATCTTAAGACCTAACTGGGAATCAAATTCTATCAACTCTATTAAATTAATGATAAAAGATCATATCCATATTTATATTTTGAGAATTTTGAATTTGAGGTTCTCGAATATAGATATCTTAAATATTTTTGATAATAATTACCCCTCTAGTTGATATCTTCAATCAACTCAACTATCATTGAGGAATTAAGAGATTATCGTTATACTATTATATGATATAATTAGATACTTAGAGATTTTCTCAAGTGAAGAAAACTATAACAACATCATTAGGTTTTGTTAACCCAAACCCAATCCGTAGACTCAACCAGGAACCAACCAACGCAGCATCCTCAGACACTAAATTCATGCATTCAGCATAGTGTCGGGGCCCATGTGGGTAACTTAGAATACTTGTATGAATTTAGAAAGATCAAATTGAATTGAAGATTGCTTTATATTTTGTACAAGAATTCATCTCTTTCAAATGATTGCACAAAGTTTGAAGCACTTAAATTAAGTGATAGTTGGCTTTAAAATTTGTACAATGAATTTAGTTCATTCAAGTATTTGCACATCTAAAAGCCTTGCTTATGATCATTGACTAATTACTCGGCTTCACCATAGATCATTGTTGCATAAGATACAATATAATCCAATCATTCATTAATGAGCTTTAGCAATGCTTGCCAACATGTTACATGGCCTCACCATAAATCTCTTATAAATTTCATTTGACTTCATTTTTTCTATACTTTAGTATAAGCATAACGCCCAACAATTTTCCTATTATTTAGTTTTGCATTGAAATGCAAACTCAAGTATACTTTAAAAGTGTAGCATTGATGGCTATTGATAATTCATCAAGTTATGCTTGTGAGCAAGCTATTAAATCTTTTATAGTCATTTATTTTGAGTTTGAATCATTCTAACTCTTTTAATATGCAATATTATCTGAATGCTCACAAAGTCTTATTCATGCTTGCTCAAACTTTCATAATCATCACCAACGACTTCTTACTATGTGTACAATCAAGGTTCTTATTACATTTAACATCAAATAGAGTCGACTCAATGTTTAATTGATTTTTTTGCTCATGCAAGTTCTTGTAAATTCAATATTTGTGTTTATATTTATCTTATGATTTTGCAACTTCACATTTATTTGGTAATAATTATAATCTTGATTTCTCTTTTTTATTTTGCTTTAATTTCACTTAGTTTCAACATTTTTTATTATTCTTTTGAATTCTTGAGCCAATCCAAAATCTGACAAGATTTCGCCAGCCTCCTGACGTCTTCCCCGCATAAGGGATTACATCGAGAGCTATTTGACATTCCCGTGAGCTCTACTGAGCATAACAGTCAGTGTCTTGTGACACTATGGTCGTGGTCATCTACCTATGAGCTCTACTGAGCATAACGGGGTCTTCAGACACCTGAGATTTTAATTTAAATTTTAATTTTGAGCTTAGAGTTCATTTTATGTTAAATTAATTAAGTCCTCTGTTAATCCAAATTTTGGCAGCCTCCCTGCGTCTTCCCCACAAAGGAGGCTATAACGGGGGCCATTCAACATTCTCGTCAGCTCTACTGAGCATAACGGTCAGCTCTTTGTGACACTACGGTAGTGGTCTTTTACCCATTAGCTCTACTGAGCATAACATGGTCTTCAAACACCTACAATTTTAATTCAAATTTTAATTTTGAGCTTAGAGTTCATTTTGTGTTAAATTAATTAAGTCATCTATCAATCTAAATTTTGGCAGCCTCCCAGCGTCTTCCCCACATAGGGGGCTGCATTAGGAGTCTATTCGACCTTCCCGACAGCTCTACTGAGCATAAGGGTTAATGTCTTGCGACACTACGGTCGCAGTCTTCCACCCGTTAGCTCTACTAAGCATAACGGGGTCTTTAAACTCGTTAACTCTACTGAGCATAATGATGTCTTTGAATACCTATAAGAAGATCGCAGAATAGCTCATCTACAGCCAAAGAGAGTTTCTTGTAGCAATCATAAGCAAGTAGATCTATTTTTTCTCCAATGGGAATCCCTTCCATGTTAATTTTCACAAAGAAATTTTTACTCAGAGCCGTCTCTGAGCTTTCAAGTTTTGATTCAATTTATTTGAGTCCAATTATGGGCTATAGCTATGCTCTGAGATGCAGTAGTAGGTTTCAGTAGTGGAAGACATCATTTCTTTCCTTCAAGAGATAGCTGTTGATTTGTTCTTCCATTTGTCCTCTGTGATATTTCTTTTTCTATCTCTTGCTTGGCCTGTAAATGGAAAAAAATCTGTTTGCTCCTGCTGCTGAAAAGCTTCTGTCTTGGGTTCAATACTTTCAAAGAAAGCTCTCTTTGTTGCCGAACAATAGTTAGCAGTCATGGACTTCGAAGCATTAACGAAGGGATTTAAAGAAAGAATAGAGTTTAAAATGTGATCTTTTTCATTTTCCTCTTTGATTTCTAACTAGTTTGTTACAGGAGGTCCAAGCCTCAACTCCTACTTTCTCTCTTCATTGCATCCAAAACAACTCCCTCTTTTAACATTTCTGTCCATCTCTTCACACTTTTTGGAGGAGCAAAAATGGTAGCTTGAACAAACACAAGCTCTTTTGAAACCCAAAGAGAAATTTAAACCAAGCTAAGGATGCCAAAAGAGCTCCTTTTTTTGATACAATAAGTCGTAATAGAAACAACAGTAAAAAAATGGAACAAAGGAACTCTGAGAAGAAATAGAGGAGAGATGTTCCACTTTCTTCCCTTCTTGCAATCCAAAAGCCTTAGCGAGTGATTGAAGTCCTCAAACACCGAACAAAAAAAAATCGTTGGTATCAAGCCTTTGATGCCTTAAAACAAGATTCTTGAAGCAATGAGAGAAAGGAAAAGCTTGCAAAAGCGCATCTTTTTGTCATCTTTTTCATAGAGAGGATGGGGAGAATCTCGCATAGGGAAGAGAAGAGGAGCTCGACTTGTAGGGCAATAGCAAATGGGGGATATAGCTCATTCGGTGCTTGCAGGGGAGAGGCAGATTCTTGGAAAGCCGATTAGGGAAGTTTGACTGCAATCTGCAGTTCTTCAGATGGCCAACGAGTGATATTGTATCAGAGATAAGGTTGGAAATGGGTCAAATGGCTGCGAGAGATGTGAGAGTAAGTAGGAGAAAATTAGGATGGCTGGCATATGTGTCTTGACTTCTTTCTTAGTTTTTTTTGGAGAATTTGAGGGCATATGCCCAATTTCATTCCAAAGGGTAATGTAACTGATTACAAGAATATGTTAGACCATGAATCAAGGAACACCTAATCCAAAAGAATCAGAAGACAAAAGAAGGAAAATTAAAAAGAGCTAAAAACTCAATGGAATCGAGGCACCAACAAGTGCTTAAGACAAATAACCATTAATCCCAAAAAGAGCTTCCGACGGTTGACGACATCTGCCCGCCAATGGAAATGGGAATAATAACTATGGAAACGAGACCCCACCAGGAAAGTGTATTCCAGGTTGCAGATATAGTCCATCCAGAAAGAAGCATCCAAAACTGCAATGGCCAAGGTAAATATACCGAGCAGAATTTATCTCATCATCGTCCATTCAAAACCCACCAGCAACAAAGGGACCCGAAAGCACCAGCCCCAAATCACCATAAAAATAGGAACCCCTATCAAAAGAGTCAAGCAGCATAAAAGCAATAACTTCCCTGCCATAACAATAGAATTCAGCCAATCCGAACCAACCAGAACCCATGAGATCCACCTAGCAAGGCACAAAATAAAAATCTCAGGTACTGGGGAAAGAACCCCATCAAACCGAGCAGCCACCACAAGACAGCCCAAGGCCCCCAAGCCCTCCTAGAAATAAACAACCAACCAACTAGGAGGAGAACGAAGCAACCAGAAGTCCATATGATACTCCCCTGCACAGCCAACAAGGAAAGCCATGGACCAGCCCAGAAAATAGAGCCCTCCCATGATAACGCCCAACAACCACAGGATTCAAGAGGAGACGAATCTACAACCCAAAAAAAAAAAAATAGAACAACCAGCGCAACATGCAGACAAACAAAAACCATCCAGAACAATCCAAGTGCAGGAGGAAAGCAGCACACCCAGGAGCAAAGCTGACGAACCCAAATTAAATACCATAGAAAATAATAACAAAGAAAAAACCTCAGTAAGGGGCAGTATTCAGAACAGCAGAGCTCCCAAAGCAATACCATTCTTCCATCGTTCTTCTAACCTCAAGAGGCCAGGAATCCTTAATAGGCCAATGTTAATATTAGCAACCACTTTAGATTTAATTGTAAGAGCTATGGTATCAAGCGAACAGCTTTGATTTGCAAAAAATCTTTTATTTCGCTCTCACCAAATGGAGTAGACAGAAACCACCACAATAAGCAAGTAAAGTCTCTTCAAGACTTTGTGATTCATAAGAGACCCAGCTGATAGAACATAGTGGAGAGTCGGGTGGAAAAGGAAGAAGTTGCCATTAGGCAAGAGAGTCCTGATAATGCTTAGAGAAAAGGGGCATCCAAAGAAAAGATGAACATGTGATTCTTTTTCAGCATTGCAAAGAGTACAATTTAAGATAGAGCCAAGTCCTCTCCTATTAAGCACATCAGAAGTTCTGAGCCCATTCAAAATTGTCATTCAGCAAAAAATAGCAAAATTTATAGCATGGCCTTTAAACCAAATATCATTCGACCAATCCACCAACGGTTGAGAACCATAAATACTTCTCAAGACAGATTTATTCCCAAACCCAATATCTCCTTTCCAATTAATAGTATCGTGCCCATAGTGTAAGACTATATGCCTGATGAAATGTGCACAGTCCGAAAATCTCCTACAGAATAAGTCAGGAATTACCCAAGCGCCATTCTAATCAGCCCACCGAGAAGAGAATTCTTAGGAAGGCTAATCAGGGGAAGGCATTCCATCCCACATAACTTAAGTAAATATTTACCATTGCACCAAGGGTCAAATAAAAGAAAGAAATGGCTACCATCTTCAAGATATTACAAATATCACTTGCAATTTCAAGGAAAGAGGGGATGCATAGGTGAGATTTGGCATGATCACTTCAAGACCCATTTGAGAAGAAAGACACCCCAAGGCATCATTTAGAGCTTCAGCAGAGGAGGCCTCAGCTTCACCAACAACTAAAATATCATCAGCAAATAGGAGATGGGAGATAAGATAGTTACCTGTTGCAATCGGCTTAAAGGAAGATTCAGCCAAGTTCCTCTCAAGAGACAAGAAAAGATGTCCATGATAATGACAAAGAGGAAAGGGGAAAGAGGGAATCCCTACCTAAGACCACTTGAGGATTTGAAGAACCCCTCCAACTGCCCGTTTAGGATTATAGAGAAAGGAATATCTAAAATACAACCTTCAATCCATTCCACAAAAAGCTTAAGAAAACCCTTGTGAAGCAGCCTCTGGATAACACTTTTCCTATTAACACTGTCAAAGGCCTTATGGAGGTCAATCTTAGCATATAAATGATTCTGAGATCATCTTCTCCCAAATTTAGAGCAAAGTTCATGGGCCACTACAATAATTTCAGCTATATCTCTTCCCTTGATGAAGGCTGACTGAGCAGGATGAATGATAGAGGGAAGAAGAGGCTTAAGCCTATTAGCAATGACTTTGGCAATTACTTTGTAGAATGTGTTACAGAGAGAAATTGGTCTATAGTTGGCCAGATAATTTGAATGTTTAATTTTTTGTATTAAAGTGATAGCACTATGCTTGAAAGCCACAAGAAGTTTTCTCATTCTGAAGAAGTGGTGAGTAGCTAAAAGGAATTGTTTGCCAACAATATCCCAACAGTGAGTAAAAAATTTGGACTTGAAACCATCTGGCCTAGGAGTCTTATCTTCATTAATACTGTGAAGAGCCTTAATAATCTCCAAGTCAGTAATAGGATCACCAGTATCCTTTAACATGAAAGAATGAGCAGTCAAGCCTACCGGGCCATATAAACAAGATAATTCATCAGCATAGTTCCTGTTAAAAAGGCTAGAATAATAATGATTTACGCCATTTCAGGGCGATGTGACGGCATTCCTTTAGAAGAGAGTTTATCTGATTGCTATTCCTTCTTTCCTTTATGGAACAGTAAAGGAACTTAAGGTTATCATCAGCTTGGAAGAGCCAAGATATTTTAGCCCTTTGTTTTACCCAAAGACTTTCCCTTCTAACAGCCTCCTAATATTTAGTGTTAATATTAAACAAGCATTGGGTATAATGAGCATTGAAGGGCTCTCTTTCAAGAAGCCCCAGATATTTCTCCTGATCCACTTTAAGATACAATATCTGCTGCTCAAGAGGGGAGGGATCCATCTTTTGAAATTATAATGCCTCTTTAACTGATTGTAGCTTTTTGAAAAGAACCATAATAGGGTCCCCATAGACATATTTTGACCAAGCCTCCTTGACCAGGGACAGAAAATTAGAGAGATGAACTTAATGATTCCGAAAGATAAACCGATGTATCCTAGGATGCTGATTACTTAGAGATATGATCAATGGGCAATTATCTGAGGATAAGGCAGGAGGCACCTTGTAGGATGACGTAGGGTAACTATCCAACCAATAGGAATTACACAGTACCCTGTCTATCTTTGTCTTGATAGGGTTTTCTACCTGAAGATTTGACCAAGTGAAGAAAATCCCAGAACTAGAAGGATCCATTAACCCATTATCATTAACACAATCTTGGAAATCAGATAATCGGCTAGGAGGAGGGTTGTTTCCAACTTCTCATGAGAATAAAGAATACAGTTGAAATCACCGAGAATCAGCAAGGATCACTCATCGAAGCAGAGATTTGCCGAAGGGTTTTCCAGAGATCAAGTCTTTCATTAGCTGCATTATGAGCATAAATTCATGAAACAAAGACAGTTTGGTTAGAGGGGAGACTTACTTTCCCATGAATAAGTTGAGAGTTGATGATAATGGGGAGGAAAGTGAGAGCATTTGGGTTCCATTTTAGCCAAATACGACCTCCTGCAGAGTGATTAAAGTTGTCACAGCTATCTTCAGAAGAGAACAAGGTTAGTTTCTTCATAACTGCAGGGTTCACAAGGGAATCAGCATTGATCTTAGTTTCAAAGAGACAAAATATATCAAGGTGAAATTCCATGATCATATGAGCACAATCACGAATCTGGTCTTCCGCTAACAACCCCTTCACATTCCAACAACCTAGTTTGGGGAGTATCATGGAAACCTTTAATGATTTTTACATTTCTTCTTTGTCTTTTGGATAAGGAAGGAGGCATTATTTGGGGATTTGGGGACTTCTTTCTCCAAAGGATTCTTTCCTGAGGTTTTAGGTATAGTATCTTGAGCTTTGGTAGAAGAGGTTTTAGGAAGAGAAGCAGCTGCCGAACGGGTAGTAATGGAGTAAGATGAGGGTTAAGGATCCGACAACACCTCATTAATGGCTAGATCTGGCTCATCAGAGTCAAGTAATGGGGGAGATTGAGCCGGGAGTTGGTTAAGGTCATTTAGTGAGGTTAGGGTATGAGGAGGTAGGATCTCAGGGGAAGCTTCCTCCACAACTAAGGAAAAAGGTTCCTCATTAGGAACAACTTGGCCTTGTTTATGAGTGGTAGCTGCATTAGGAATGTTAGAAATAATACCCACAGGTAGCCGAGTTGGTAAGGTTTGAGGCCTCCTACTTCTGCTACACCCCCTTGCAGGAGTGCGGGATGGGGGGTTTAACGGGCAGCTCATATGGTCGTGGGAAAAAGTAGAGCACTTAGGACAAGCACTTGGCTTCCAATCATACACAATAGGCTATTCATACTTCACCCCATTCAAATTATACATTACCGAATCAGGGAGTATTGAAGAAGGTCGAACCTGAACACAGATACGAGCGAATGTAAGTCTAGCTTTGGAGGCCATGAGGTTATCCACCGCTAGAGGGATCCCAACTTTGCTTGCAACTTTGGAGAAACCCTCTTCGTTCCAGCAACACAGTGGGAAGTTAGGAAACTTGATCCATAAGGGGATTTCAAAAAAAATTTCTTTAATTGGTCTAAAGTCCCACGACCATTTCTTGAAAATAAATGGTCTTCCGTTAAGAAAACATGGGTCGCTATCCCACACAAGATCATAGTCCTCCTTACAAGAAAAGAGGAAGAGGAAGAAGTTCCCCTCGAGAGTAAGCAAATCTAGATGCCTTTAAGTGACCACTTTCTTTTAATCATCGCTAAGAGTGAACCGTAGAATGGATGTTTACCAACTGCATGCCCCATGGCGAGCTCCCAATCTTCGGCCCCAAATTCTGAAGGAAATTTCAGGATCCACCGTGGGGATATAAGCTAGAGAGACTTTATTAATATTATCCTGATTTAAACTAAGCAAGGCTTTCCAGTTACACGCAAAAGGAATGGGCTGTTGCGATTGAACCAGCGACCCCGCACTGGAGCTCGACCCCAGAGCAGAAGAAAGAAGAGGAAACGAGGCAGTTGAAGCAATATACATCACCATAAAAATGAAAATGATAATAAAGGAAAACATGGAAATCCCCTAGGGCAACCAAAAAGCTAAGGCCTCCTGCCAAAGTTGGAGATAGAAAATAACCACAAGTACGGTAATCCACCAAAATAAAGCACCGAACGAGTAAGGGGTAGAGAAATCAAACCGGAGAGCCATCAATGACAATGGAAAAGGAAGGAAGAAGAAGAAACCCTAAACACAGAGAATCCCGCAGCCGGCATCAGTGAGCGCTTTTTTTTAGGGTAAACTATGGTGAGGCTGGCTGAAAACGTAGCACTCAAAAGGACTGTCTTTCTTAGTTTTTACTTCAGTTTTTTTTTTGGCTGAATAATAGAAGTTGGGAGCCACCCATTTCATCCAATAGAAGTCGTCCACTTCATCTAATGGAGTGGGGAAGGTATGGTTTTGGACAACAAGTTGTAAGACTTTAAAGGTCATTTGGGCGGCTGTAGCAGAGGAAAATGACAAGACATGAGAAAGGATATATGATAAGGCATGAGGAATAATATGAAAATGAGAAAGGATATATGATAAGGCATGAGGAATAATATAAAAATATCTTAGATGAAATATATAAATTATTATTATAACTGATACCTCATTATAAAGAGTATTTGTTAACTATTATTTATAATTTCTTCATTCTACTGTGTTTTATAAATGAGCAAAGTTGGTAAAGATTGTACCATAAAAATGATGTATTAGCATAGTGGAATCAGGAATGTAAGTTCTGAAACATTGACTGGGTGTAATTAGGAGATAATTTGGTGGATTTATTTTGAAATACGTGTTAATTTTGACTAGATTTTAAGTGTGCTAATTTAATTAAATTGAATATCTATTTTAAATAATTTTGACATTCTAGATGCAATGGTGAAGTCCATTCGTCGATCGGAGGTCATTTCAACTAATTTGGTGATGCTTAGTGCATTTCAACTCCAATGTGTAATATTACGTCTAAATCCCGTCTAATTTTTTTCATAAATTCAATCTTACTCGTGGATCATGTGCGGAGGTCAACAAGTTTGAATTAATTTAGATTTGGTTTTGATTTAGGCCAAATTGACCCTTTAGGTTAATTTGGGCTAAATAGGTTAAGTGGGTTTAATTGGTCAAATTGGGTTCAATCAAGGCTTTGGTCATGTTCATTGGTCAATTTGGAATGAACTTGAGCCATTTGTTGTAATCAATTTGGGTTAGATATTGATTTGGCCAAATTTGGTCTTTTAGGTCAAATTGGGTCAAAATGGGTCAAAGAGCCAATTGGGTTAGGTTTGGCTAAATTGATGGTCAAGTAATGTTCAAGGATTGATCTTAAGTTGATGTGAATCATTGGTTTCAATTAATTTAGCTTAGGATAAACTTTGGCTAATTTGGCTCATGTAGGTTAAGTGGGTTAACTTGGTCAAGTGACCAATTTGACTTGGTTTGACCCAATTGATTGCAATTAATCATTCAAAGATGATCAACAATCATTGTATGAGATTTTGTTTGATTTTGTTTCAATCAAATTTAGGTCGGATTGAAAGTTAGCTCAAATGGGTCCTTTAGCTCACTTTGGGTCAAGTGAACCTAAATGAGTCAATCGGCTTGATTGAGTTGAATTGGTTGTAGTTAGGTCATCTAAGATGATAAAAAAATTATCATTGAGAAGATTTGATAGATTGGTTTAATCCAATTTGGGTTGGATTGGAGTTTGGTTCAATTTGATCAAATTGGTCACTTTGGGTCAAGTGGACCAATTGGGCTAATTGAGTTTAGTTGAGTTTGGATATTGATTTGGGATTGATTCATGGCTTTGATTGCAGTTGATTTGGATTCAATTGGGTTTTGGCTCATTTGAATATTTAAAGTCAAATGGGTTAGGCTAGGTTTGATTTTTAGGCTTGATTTTGGTTTAATTTTTGGTTTGACTATCTTTGATTGTAGGTTTTGGATAGATTTGAAGTGATGATTAAAATTTTGAATTGATTTATGAGAAAATCAATTGAATTTGATTTGTATCGAAGGGAATTTTGGCTACGTCCATAAGTAGGGCTTAAGTTCAATTTGGTTTGGAGTTTTGACTTTGGTTTGAGGATTTGGTTAGGCTATAGGCTAGGTAGGTTCCCCTAAGTTCTAAGGCATAGCCTAATCCTATGACTAATCATTCTAAGTCTCTAGGCTTAGGCTAACTGTTCACTTAGACACTAGAAGTGTCTTATGATTAAGGAGCTCTTAGTGTCTAAAAGACCCCTAGACCTATGATGAGAAGATTGAATCCTCACTCCAAAAGTGAGGTCAACATATGTATTTAATTCTAAATTATAATATTATTTTGTAATTTTGGATTGTATAAGGGTAGAGCTCAGCTATCCAACGTTTCTCTTTTTCGGGGTGTACGGCAGTATCCAGCCGCATCGACCTCTTATTTTTCATAATAGTCTATAAGAAATGATCGTTGTTATGTTTAGTTTGCGCACTAGAGCAGAATGATTTTCATAGTTTCTTAGTGATTGATGTTTTAATATGTGGCCCGGATGCAGCAGGCTCTTAGGATAAAATTAATTTTTTTTTACCCAATTAATAACTCATAACTAAAATTTAAAATAACTCATAATCTCATTCTAAAGCTTAGGTTGTAATTAAGATTACTAGGAGATTTAGCAACCCATTTAGTTGTATGTTGTATGTCTAATATTAGGCATGTTATATTAGGTCACTCTTGTGAAAATGAGGGTTTCCATTTTAATACTTTAGGGACTGCTTAACCTTTGAAAGCAATGCCTTATGATGGAGCTTCACCCTCTTTCTCTCTTGATTTGGCCAATAACCAAATTTCATCATGCATTTAGGCATAAGAAATCCCAAAGTCTTTGTCCAAAATATTGTGTCAAAATAATATAAAACTTGAAAAAAAAAAGATTTTGCATTTAGATTAAGTCATATAATTATACAAAATATGATCTAATCTCTTAGGGAGTAAGTTTAGGATTCTAATCTCTTTCCAATTAAATAACACTTAAGCCATCTTGCAATGACATGAGACTGGCCTACATGGTTTTGAATCATAGGAGGAGTTAGTTGGCGGCCACTCCAAGCAGTTGTGAGTCTAGTAGAGTCCAACGAGTTTGCTCTCTCTTGTAAAGGTAGACCCTTATGTCCCCTTTTCGCTTAGATTTAGGTCTCACTTTTAAGTTGTGTTGAAGCTCCCTAGATTCATGATCCGAGATTGTTTGCTTCCCTTGGGTTACAAGCATAAATCCTCACCTCTTAAGCATTTTCATAATCTTGTGTTAATGGATTATAAGCCCTAACAATCTAATAAAATTTTAACTCGAACAAAATAAATTCTCTCACTTTCAAACATATAAAACCTTACCATATGATAGGTTGGAATGCTCACTAGGCTTCCTAGTATTATGAGTCATTTCCTACTCTTTTTTTTTTTGCTTCTAAAAATAAGTCTTCCAATTGAACGTTCCCACGTAATTTCTAAAATAACCAATTTATTGATATTCTTAACCTTGAAATCTTTAGAGATAATGATTGACTACTTTAATCAAGAGTTTTCTCAGGAAATCTCACTTCATATGATGTAATTAACTATGGAAGCTTGCCTCCATAGGGAACTAAAGAGCCCGGCATAAAATAAACCATACTTTACTTTTCCATGTAAAGTAGGGGAAAGATCTCAGGTACATACGAAGACTCAGCATGCCTTAGGAGTCCTTATTAGGTGATTAGGTCTATTATAAGGTGATGCTTCCATCTTTCGAGATAGTATATCACACCTTAATATCATACTTGGCCACTTCAATAAGTATCCCCTATGATCTGTGTGGTGTCCACCCGATGCATCCAAAATAAAACACCACAAAACCTATTTGTCCTAAGTCTGAGCTTAGGATTATGCCATCTAAGTCTCCAAGTTTCAATTTTAGTGTCCCCATAATCACTAGAAGTGTCCTAGCACTAAGAAAATCCAAGTGTCTAGAAGGTTCCTAGATCTAAAATTTGGAGGATTAATCCGTATTCCAAAAGTATGGCCAACACACGTGATTAGTTCAAAGTTTTGCTTATTAGTCGTAGTGTACGTGTGATCAAGTTGATGGGACGAGTTGTATCTGAAGAGTAGAAGAGAGTGCTACATGTTGGTGCACCCAAAGTTTGATCCACTCTAAGGATAATGCCATCAACATACCTATCATTCAGGCTATTTTAATATCATTACTTTTATTTTTATTTAATTAAATATGTTAAATTTATTTCTTAATATCATATTATCAAGTTATTTTTATAGTTTTAACAATGTTAAATTAAATTCATAATATTTTTTTTGCTTTAATTATTTTCATCAAATAAAAAAATGACTACACAAATATCACTTCACCATGATGACTTTAAGTCAAAAAAATTTATAGGAATATCTTTTAAAAGATGACAAAAGAAAACTCTTATTGGTTGACAAGTTTAGGATTATTTTATGTAATATTTAATCCTCATTCATCCGAACCTAATTTGAAAAGAGAAAATAATTTTTCTTCCAATGAAGGGCTAGGTAAAGTAAAACTCCATAAGAATTTTTTATTTTATTTTTGTCTTGGACACATTCACAGTGTTCTTTTCGATCATTTTTATGACATATTTTATACATCAACATCTTCTTTTGAGCTTTGGAAAACACTTGAATCAAAATATGAAAATGAAGATGTGAGTTTAGAAAAATATTTAGCTGAATCATTCAAAAAATATAAAATGAGTGATTCTCGCACCATATTAGATAGAGTAAATGAAATTCAATATATTATTCATGATTTAAAAGAACATACTATAAGCATAACATAAGCATTTGTAGGTGCATCAATAATATAAAAATTACTACCATCTTAGAGTCAAATTACACAAATACTTAGGCATAATAAAATTTGATGTCTGTTGCGTGCTAGAAAACCAGTCGCGGTAGAGTGAAAGTTTACGCCTTAGCCTTGTCGATTAGTCCAGCACACACACAGGTAATTAAAGAGAGAACAAGAGACACTCCAAAATTTTTAACGTGGAAAACCTCGAAAAGAGGGGAAAAACCACGGGGCCTAGCCCAGTAAAAAGCTTCCACTATGTATCTGTTTCAGAGTACAGAGTCTTCCTAATACAAGATTACAGAATTGCATATAAGGGAGGAAAAACAGCTATGTAACAACGATCAGGTTGTAATGGTTGCTGGTAGTAGGTGGAGATGCAGAGACAATTGGCGATGAAAGTGGCCGGTGATGGTGGTTGATGACCGTCGGAGGGTGTGACCTTGGAGGATCTTCAAGCTTGAGCTTCTTCTTCCTCCTTGCTTAGCTTTTCCTCTTCTTCCTTGTTTGGATTCTTCCTCTTCTTTCCTTGCTGACTCTTCCTCTTCTTCCTTGCTGACTCTTCCGCTTTCTTTTGACTCTTTCTTCTGACTCTTCCTCTTCTTCCTTGCTGACTCTTCCGCTTCTTCCTTCTGACTCTTCCGCTTCTTCCTTCTTTCTCTTCCTCTTCTTTCTTCTGCACCTCCTCTTCTTCACTTGTTTGACTCCTCTTCTTCTTCATTTCCCTTGGCCCTTCATGTGAGGAATGAAGGCCTATTTATAGATGGGAGGAGGGGCATTCTTGAAATTCATGTAAGGCCCATACCACTCCCCTGACGGACGGCTCAGGATGATTCCTTTGATCATTTGATGTATGTTGAGCATTTGGATGCCCAAATGAAGTCAGAATTATGAGATCTTAGGCTCATTAGATTCGGCTCGTCGAGACGCTCGATTTGACTATAAACACCCCATATTTGAGAGCTGTTTTGGGATTTAATTGATGTCCCAAAGATTTCAATGATATTTTAAGTGCTTGATCTCGATCGGTTTTGACTCAAAATCATATAGCTTTCGACATCAAGATTTGTGCTTTGACTAGTGGTATTTTGAGAGCCATATCAGTTGCCCCCCTATTTTTGGATGATTAAGGTCGAAGGTTCAGTCCCTCCCTCTAGCGCCACATTAGTTTAATCATCCAAAAATATATGTGTCAAATGCTCGAAAATAATGAATTGGAAGTTTTCAGCATTTGGGACCATGGCGCCATCGTCTACGCATTGGCCAGGTAGCGCTGCGCATCCTTGGAGGTCTTCCATGGAGATGGTAGATCGTCAAATCTCGGGGCGAATCGCGATTAATGGCGGCGGATGGCGCGGGCCATACTGGTCGCGCGGCAGCGGCTGGGTACGCCGCGGCTGCAGACCGCCACCGTCTGGAGGTGGCGCTGCGAACCGCGTCGCCCATTCAGCTGACGGTTGAGGTCAGCGTTTCGGTCGCGTGGATTCAGTCGCCGACGGTTGTCGTAGCGACGGTTTCTGACGGTTGTGAACAACCCGACGAAAGAGGCGGCAAGGTCTGATCGTCTTGCGCTCGGCCTCTGCAGCAGGCGTCTGTCTTGCCCTGGCGTCTTGCGCCTTCAGCGGTAGTCGCATGGCCGTGGCGTGCGCCGTGACACGCCTGGGAAAGAATTTGAAGGGTTTTGAGCCATTTTTTGAGCCGTTTTTAGCCATTTTTGATCCATTTTTTTAGAGATTTTTACCCTTTTGCCCCTGTAGGGAGCTATAAATACCCCCCTAAGGTAAGAGGGAGAGGCACACATTTCCCCTCTCCCTTTCTTCTTGAGTGAGGGTCCTTTGGAGGCAATCAAGAAGGCGATCAAGAGGCGTTCAGGGAGGCGATCTAGGAGGCGATCAAGGAGGCGATCAAGGCCCACGGTATACGTCGTGGTTCCGGTTTACCGGCCCCGTCGGACCGTCCGGGTTAGGAGGCGATCAAGGCCCACGGTATACGTCGTGGTTCCGGTTTACCGGCCCCGTCGGACCGTCCGGGTTAGGAGGCGATCAAGGCCCACGGTATACGTCGTGGTTTCGGTTTACCGGCCTCGTCGGACCGTCCGGGTTAGGAGGCGATCAAGGCCCACGGTATACATCGTGGTTCCGGTTTACCGGCCTCGTCGGACCGTCTGGGTTAGGAGGCGATCAAGGCCCACGGTATACGTCGTGGTTCCGGTTTACCGCCACGTCTGTCGGGTTAGGCAATCAGGCCGGTATACGTCGTGGTTCGTTCGCCCGTCGACCGTCAGTTAGAAGCGATCAAGGCCACATATCGTCGTGGTTCAGTTTGCCCGTCGGACCGTCCGGGTTAGAGGCGATCAAGGCCCGGTATACGCCATGGTTCCGGTTTACCGGCCTGTGACCGTCGGGTTAGGGCGATCAAGGCCACGGTATAAGTCGTGGTTCCGGTTTACCCCCGTCGGACCGTCCGGGTTAGAGGTGATCAAGGCCGGTATATGTCGTGGTTTTTACCGCCTCGTCGGACCGTCCGGGTTAGAGGCGATCAAGGCGGTATACATCGTGGTTCCGGTTTACCGCCTCGTCGACCGTCGGGTTAGGGCGATCAAGGCGGTATCGTCATGGTTCCAGTTCGCCCGTGACCGTCACGGGTTAGAGGCGATCAAGGCCCACGGTATATGTCGTGGTTCCGATTTTTCGGCCCCGTCGGACCGTCCGGGTTAGGAGGCGATCAAGGCCCGGTATCGTCGTGGTTCCGGTTCCGCCTCGTCGACCGTCCGGGTTAGAGGCGATCAAGGCCCCGGTATCGTCGTGGTTCCGGTTTGACCTCGTCGGATTATCCGGGTTAGAGGCGATCAAGATCGTCGTGGTTTAATTCGGAGGAGGAAGATGCTCGATGATGGTGGCGAGATAACCAGCGATAATTGGTGACCAGCGAGGGAGGGATGTCGGGCGATAGCGCAATGAGTCGAAGCTAACCGATAGGTGGCGGTATGATAGTGGTTAGCGGCCACGGGTGGTCGGCAATAGCGTGGTCAACGATGTGGCGACCGTGTCAGCGAGATGGCGGGTGGTAACCAATGAGATTCGCGCGGTGTGGCAGTGACCAAATATAGTGGTTAGCGGCCACGGGTAATTCAGCGGCAATAGCGGCAAAGGCAGCAGTGGCGATAGCGTCCGGATCGGCGAGGATGACCGATAACGATGGTGAGCCAGAATTCAGCGATAATGGCCAGCAGATACGATAGTCAGCGGCGACCGGCTATAGTGGTTGGCCGAGGTGGTCGGCAATGATAGCGGCAAGTCAGCGGCGATGGCTATAGTGGTTCGGCCCGGCAAGTGGTCAGCGGCAACAGCGGGTAGCGGCGGACCTGATGGTTAGCGGCGGCGTGCATCTTTGACCTATCCGAGGTTGTTTGTCAGAGCGTGACTCGATGATGTTAACCTGTGTGGAAGAGCTTGCATTGAATCCGCTGAGGATTTTGACCCATCCGAGGTTGTTTGTCAGAGTGTGACTCGATGACGTTAACCTGTATGAAAGAGGTTGAATTGAATCCGCTGAGGATTTTGACCTATCCGAGGTTGTTTGTCAGAGTGTGACTCGATGATGTTAACCTGTATGGAAGAGGTCGTGAGAAGTCCACCAAGGACCTTTTGACCTTTCCTGGGTTATTTGTCAGAGTTTTTGCTCGATGACATTAACCCGTATGGAAGAGATCCGATCAAGTCCCCTTGGGATTGATCATGTCCCAATTGAGATGTAACATGAGTTGTATATTTCTCAAGTGGGAGGAAAAGTAAAGAAAAAGCAAATCTTGTTAGAACAAAGCTGTGAATTCACTATTTCAATGATATAATCATAAAACACGGGCATGAGCTTCAAGAGAAAATGACAATAACAACTGCAACAACAACAACGACGACAACAACAATAATAAGAACAACAAGCTTTAATCCCACTAGGTGGGGTCAGTTATATGAGGATGAAATGACAGACGAGATAAAAGTCGCATAATTATGCGGTAAGAGTTACCGATAATATTTTCAAGATTCTTAGTATTCCAAGTTCGAGGTAGAGTTTTTCCTTCGGGTCCTTGAGCTTGAACGTTCTCGCTTGACCATAGCTATAACCATACGGACCATCCCAGAGAGGTGAGAGTTTATTGCGCTGAGGGCCTTTGCCTGCCTCGAGACTTGACCAAGTCACCGACAGATATGGGACGAGGTTTCACTCTTCTGTTGAAGTGGCGAGCTACCCGTTGGTGATAGGAAGCAGTCCGAAGTAGGGCCATATCACGAGTTTCGGGGAGTAGATCTAGGTGCTGCCGGAGTTTTTCTTCATTACTACCATGATCGAAAAACTGGACTCTTGGACTTGGAACCCCGATATCCACCGGTATGATAGCTTCTGTACCAAAACACAAGTTATACAGTGTCTCACCGGTTGGGGTGCGTGGCGGTGCGGTAGAACATTGGGAAGCTCATCAACCCATTGCCCCTAGCCTTCTCAAGACGTGTTTTAGTCCTTTGAGTATGGTCCCATTGGTAACTTCGGTTTGCCCATTGGTTTGAGGATGTGCTACTGTGCATTATCGATGAATGTGAAGATCTTTGCAAAAGGACGTAAAGACTTTTCCAGTAAATTGAGTTCCGTTGTCAGTGATGATCTTTGCAGGAAGACCGAATCGATATATTATATTTTTCCAGACAAATTGTTTGGCATTTGCCTCTGTGATTTTAGCGAGTGGTTCGGCCTCTACCCATTTGGTGAAGTAGTCGGCTAGAATGATGAACTTTAGCCGATGCTATTGGAAAAGGTCCCATGATATCAATCCCCAGCAAAGGGCGCGGGCTTTGAATGGATGAGAGTTCGCATGCGGCATGTGAGGGAGGTTAGAATGCAATTGACAACTCGCACATTTTTTGTGAACTCAAGACGTCTGGTTTCATTGTAGGCCAATAAAACCCTTGCCTCATGATTTTAAAGGCCAATGCTCTTCCCAAGGTGTTCTCCACATATTCTGTTTAGGGCGTCTGCTGGCCAGAGCGCGGAGCGAGGCGCCTCCCCGCCCGTTCGGCGGAGGTGTGTCGTCGCGGCCCGAGCCGTCAGCGACCGAACCGTCGCCGCGACCGACCGTCAGCGTGACCCGACCGTCAGCGACCGAACCGTTGACCGAACCGACCCAGCGACCGAATCGACCATGACAATTGACCCGAAACGGCCAGCGGCACGACCGCACAGCGGCAATGGCTGGGCCATGGCAGCGGGCCAGCCAGCGCTCAGCTGGCATATGAACAGGCCTGGCGCTCATGCTGCAAGCGACGGGTGCCGCCAGCGGTCTCAAAATGCACGAAAACTTTCGTGAGTATCCAAATAGATCCGTAACCTCAAAATCTCGTGCCTATGGCTACACATCTACTTCCATAATCATAATTTTGTATGTATGCTTCATGGGTCCGCATGTTTCGTTGAAGAATTCGTTATTTTCGAGCATTTGGCACATATATTTTTGGATGATTAAGCTAATGTCATCCAAAAATAGGGGGCAACTGATATGGCTCTCAAAATACCACTAGTCAAAGCACAAATCTTGATGTCGAAAGCGATATGATTTTGAGTCAAAACCGATCGAGATCAAGCACTTAAAATATCATTGGAATCTTTGGGACATCAATTAAATCCCAAAACAGCTCTCAAATATGGAGTGTTTATAGTCAAATCAAGCATCTCGATGAGCCGGATCTAACGAGCCTAAGATCTCATAATTCTGACTTCATTTGGGCATCCAAATGCTCAAAATACATCAAATGATCGAAGGAATCATCCTGAGCCGTCCGATCGAGGGGAGTGGTACGAGCTTTACATGAATTTACAAGAATGCCCCTCCTCCCATCTATAAATAGACCTTCATTCCTCACATGAAAGAGGGGGAAAAAAAGGCCAGGCCAAGTGAAGTGAATTGAGGCGAAGAAGAAGAGGAGCTGAAGCAAGTGAAGAAGAAGAGGAGCTGAAGCAAGTAAAGAAAAGGAAGAGTCCGAGCGAGGAAGAAGAGGAAAGCCCAAGTGAGGAGGAAGAGAGAGCTCTGAAGCTTGAAGATCCTCCAAGCAAGATCGCACTCCCGCTCGGTGGCCATCAACCACCGCCACCGGCCACCTTCATCACTAATTGTACCCTGTATTCCCACCGGAAGTTACCCCGCATCTCCACCATCAATAGATAGTGGAAGCTTTTTACTAGGCTAGGCCTAGTGGTTTTTCCCCTCTTTTTGAGGTTTTCCACGTAAAAAATTCTGGAGTGTCTCCCGTTCGCTCTTTAATTACCTGTGTGTGTGCTGGACTAATCGACAAGGCTAAGGCGTAAACTTTCACTCTACCACGACTGGTTTTCTTTGAGCTGAATGTGAAGATCTTTGCAAAAGGACGTAAAGACTTTTCCAGTAAATTGAGTTTCGTTGTCAATGATGATCTTTGCAGGAAGACCGAATCGATATATTATATTTTTCCAGATAAATTGTTTGGCATTTGCCTCTGTGATTTTAGCGAGTGGTTCGGCCTCTACCCATTTGGTGAAGTAGTCGACGGCTAGAATGATGAACTAGCCCGCTATTGGAAAAGGTCCCATGATATCAATCCCCACAGCAAAGGGCCACGGGCTTTGAATGGATGAGGGTTCTGCATGCGGCATATGAGGGAGGTTAGAATGCAATTGACAACTCGCACATTTTTTTGTAAACTCCAAGGCGTCTTGTTTCATTGTAGGCCAATAAAACCCTTGCCTCATGATTTTAAGGGCCAATGTTCTTCCTCTAAGGTGTTCTCCACATATTCCTCAGTGAACCTCTCTTAGCAGCGTGTCGCTTCAAGGTGGAAGGCATTTGAGATACGGACGAGAAAGCTTGTATAGTTCACCTCCAATAATAGCAAAGTTTGAAGCTTGCCTTCAGAGACGAGTTGAGGAAGTTGGATCTTGTGAAGGGTTCCTTCTTGTAGAAAAGATAGGATCTGTCTATCCACGAGCGTTCTTTTTCATCAATAGTTTGAATTACCCATGACCCTGGATCGGAAAATGTATTTCTTCAACATGCTTTCTCTTAAATAGATCTCCGTGGTAGAGTAAGCTTAGCCGTCGGCCAGTATTCTTCTCTCGTAGTATGTGGATGATTTGATGTATCTTGATATGAGTAAGAAGGGATTTTACCAAGTGGAGATATTGCACCCTGAGGATTATGAGTATTAAAATCTCCTCCAACTTGGGAGACGACAAGGAGTCGGTGTGAATTACTAAGTTTTGGGCTTGCTGATGTGAGTCTCAACCCTGATGAGAGCCTCATATTCAGTGTTATTAGTTGTAGGAATTTTAAGCGAAGTCCAAACTCTAGGGTATTTTGCTGCGGGGAAACAAGTAGGATCCCGCAAGGCAATACTTCAGCTCCATCAACATAGAGTCCAGTCCATTGAGGAGATGAAAGGCACGTGAGATAGCTCTTCTAGAGTTGGGTTGGTGCATTCCACTATAAAGTCTGCAAGTATTTGAGACTTTATGGTGGGCCGAGGTAGAAAATTTATATCAAATTCTCCCAGTTCTACAGACCATTTGATTAACCTCCCAGATGCTTTTGGTTTCTGTAAGATGGCACTTAACGGTAAATTAGTGTAAACGCCGATGGTGTGAGCTTGAAAGTATGGACGCAATTTTCGCGCTGAGAAAACTAATGCCAGAGCCACTTTATCTGCAAATGGATAACGACTTTCTACATTAGAGAGAATTTTGCTGACGTAATAAATTGGTTGTTGTGCCCCATCTTCTTCTCGCTCTGAGCTTGTGCATGGGAAGAAACCGCAAGATATAAGTATAACGTTTCTCCTTGAATAGGTTTGGATAGCAGGGGTGGAGATGCTAGATATTCTTTTAGTTGCTCAAAAGCATACTGACATTCATCGGTCCATTGAAAATAATTATTTTTAGCTCCCTTTAATATTTTAAAGAACAGCAAGTATTTGTCTCCAAAACGGGCTAGGAAACAGGATAATGCAACGATTCGACCATTCAAACGTTCGACGTCTTTGATATTTTTTGGAGGAATCATATCTTGGAGAGCTTTGATTTTTTCAGGGTTAGCCTCTATCCCACGGTGAGTAACCATAAATCCAAGAAATTTTCCAGACGTAACCCCAAAAGCACACTTGGTCGGGTTAAGTCGTATGTTATAGCGTCGAAAAAGGTCAAAACATGCTTCTAAGTCTGAAATATGTTGTGACTTTTCTAAGCTTTTCACTAACATGTCATCCACATACACCTCCATTGTGTGGCCTAGTAGGTCTTTAAAAACTTTATTCATAAGGTGTTGATAGGTAGCACCAGCATTTTTTAATCCAAATGGCATGACTTAGTAACAATATAAACCTTTATATGTTTGTAACGTTGTAGCCTCTTCATCTGTTGGGTTCATCTTTATTTGATTGTAACCAGAATAAGCATCCAAAAAACTGAGCATTTGATGTCCGGACATAGCCTCCACCAATTGATCAATTGAGGAAAACTATCCTTTTGGCGCCTTATTAAGGTCGTAATCAACACACATCCTCCATGTTCCATTTGTTTTTTAACCATGATAACATTTGCTAGCCATGTTGGGTAATGCACTTCTCATTATGAATCCCGCTTATGAGCTTGTTAACTTCTTGTTCAATAGCAAGACGATCGTGCACAAAACTCCGCTTCTTTTGGATGATTGGTTTGAACGCGTTGGATTAATTTTGAGGGTGTGTGATTACATTGACGACCGGCATATCTGCCGGACTCCAAGCAAATATGTCTTGATTTTTGTGCAAGAAATCTGTATACTTTTCCCTTTGTTCTTCTGAGAGTAAAGATCCCACTTGTACTGTTCGTAATGGTTGGTCATTTGATAATGCTATTGAGAGTAAATCTTCTACAGGGGAAGCTTTTTGAGGTATTCTTTCATCTCGAAAGTTAAAATCTTCGATCAAGGTGATGGAAGGTGGTTGAGCTTATCCGAGATAACATGATTGAGCTGCCTGTTGATTTCCACAAACCACCCCAACTCCACCAGGGGTAGAAAATTTTATCTTCAGATGAGGCACTGAAGTGATAGCACCAAAAATTGATTAGAGGGGCCTCCCGAAGATTGCATTATACGCAGAATCTGACTTGACCACCATGAATTGTATTAAATGAGTCACTTGTCGAGGGAATTCTCCAGGGTAACGGAAGAGTGATTGTCCCTTCGCGCGTCGGGTGATTATCAAACCCATATAGTGGTCCCAAATGGTTAGAGCTTTTGCCAGCCCATGTTAAGAAAAGTTGAGTAAAATAAGACATCGATGAGCTCCCATTATCGATCAAAATTCTTTTAACGTTATATGAGATCACCGATCCGTCGATGACAAGTGGATCTTGATGAGGGATATGGACTCCTTAAGTCCGAAGTCATTGAAAGTGATAGAATGATCAATACGAGACTTCTTCAACTCTGGTTCTTTAGAGGCGTGCGAACGGATTAGGTAGTATCGGTCCTCCTGCGATTGTTTCAATTTCTCCAATTATTTGATTATTATTTGGTCGTTCCTGTGATGATTGTCTTGGTTGCCCCCCAAACGGAGGTGTGTTTGTTTGAGGTGGTCGATTCTTCACAAACCGACGTAGATATCCTTGTTGAATGAGTCTCTCGATTTCTTCCTTGAGTTGTATGCATGCTTCAGTAGTATGTCCATGGCTTCAATGAAAGTGACAATATTGCTCCTGATTTCCTGAATTCGGTTTCAATGGATGCGGCCACCTGATATTTTCTTCATTCTAATAGCCATCGAGGTTAACACGAGATGTGTTCGGTGTGTATGTCTTTTCCATTGAGGTTCACGTTGTTGATATGGGGTCATGGAGGAGATCACGTACCTTGTCTTCATTTGATGGGGCCTGTCGCATTTCACGGGTGCTTTTACGCTTCCCCGCATATTGTTCAAATTGTTTGCGATGGGCATTAATAGCTTCATCGGCGAAGATTTGTGCTTCTATATGATGAACTAAGTCGGCATATGAGCGGACCGTGTCCCTTTAATGACGAATAGAGAAAGGACGAGTCCTCCAAGGAAAACTCCTCTTAATAGTTCGTTACAGGTATTTGGCGAGCTTCTAAGGAGAACCTCGGAAGTATTCTTTGAGTGATTCACCCTGGATTACGTCAATCGAAAGATGGGAGGAATCTTTAATGATTCTCCGATTTGAAATGAACTGTTCCACAAAGAACCTGGCGAGTTCGTTAAAGGTATGGATGGATCCCCTTGGAAGAGAGTAGAACCAAGTGTGAGCTTACCCTTTGAGGGTAACGGAAAGACCGACAGCGGTGTCGAGCTCGCGTTGGATATGCATGATAGTCTGTAATGGTCGATGTGTTCGTATGATTGGTGCCCCATCATAGAATCAATGCTGAAACTTGAAACTACGGAATTGGATGTCGAAGAATGGCTTCATAAAGATGAGGACTCTCATAACCGCGGTGTGGGTGAAGATGATTTCTCTTGAAGGTGAAATTCATCTTGTATTAAGCATCGTACCGCGAATGTCATGTAACGGATTAACAAGATGAGCATGTGTGAACAACAATCGTGGATTAGTAACCATTGAGCACGTGATGGATGAACTAGCGTGTCGAGGAGATCGCGTTTTGGTCTCCATGCGGAGGAACTCGGTGTCGGGAGGATTAGCGTTTTGACCTCTCGCAACGACCATCTTGGGGAGATATGTTTGCCGTAGTAGCGGCATTTGTAGTCCTCAAAAGCGGATCATCTTATTTTGAGACTCCTCCATTCGACGGACATGATCTTCCAAAGAGATTCCCGTTCCGCCCTCAACAAGGTCATGCCTATCAGGGGGGAGTGAGGCAAAAACTTGGCGTCCTTGGTTCAGGGATGGGTTTTGAGAATGACGGGAGTTGGAGCGGGAGGCTCCGTTGTGACGAGTGTTGGCCATAACGTGGATGTTCACGGAAATTGTGGTTGAATGGTTTTTCTTCCCACGACGGCATGGCGTTGCGTCTTGAAAACCGATCCGTAGAGTGAAAGTTTACTTAGCCTTGTCGATTAGTCCAAGACACACGTAATTAAAGAGCGAACAAGACACCTCTTTAACGTGAAAAACCTCAAAAGAGGGGAAAACCATTAGCCCAAGAAAAGTTTCCACTATGTATTTGTTTAGTACGTGAGTCTTCCGATACAAGATTACAATTGCATATGAGGAGGAAAAAACTATGTAACAACGATCAGTTGTAATGGTTCTTTGGTAGTAGTGGAGATCGGACAATTGGCGATGAAAGTAACCGGTGATGGTGGTTGATGACCGTCGGCGGTGTGACCTTGTGAGGATCTTCAAGCTTGAGCTTCTTCTTCCTTGCTTAGCTTTTCCTCTTCTTCCTTGTTTGGATTCTTCTTCTTTCGACTCTTCCTCTTCTTCCTTCTGACTCTTCCTTCTTCTTTGACTCTTCCCTTCCTTTTCTTTTCTTGCTTCTTCCTTCTCTTCTTCCTTTGACTCTTCCGCTTCTTCCTTTCTGACTCTTCCTTCTCTTCTGACTCTTCCTCTTCTTTCTTGCTGCACCTCCTCTTCTTCACTTGTTTTTCTCCTCTTCTTCTTCACTTCCGCCCCTTCATGTGAGGAATGAAGGCTATTTATAGATGGGAGGAGGGCATTCTTGAAATTCATGTACCCATACCACTCCCTCGACGGGCTCGTGATGATTCCTTTGATCATTTGATGTATTTTGAGCATTTGGATGTCCAAATGAAGTCGGAATTATGAGATCTTAGGCTCATTAGATCCGGCTCGTCGAGACGCTCGATTTGACTATAAACATCCCATATTTGAGAGCTGTTTTGGGATTTAATTGATGTCCCAAAGATTCCAATGATATTTTAAGTGCTTGATCTCGATCGATTTTGACTCAAAATCATATAGCTTTCAACATCAAGATTTGTGCTTTGACTAGTGGTATTTTGAGAGCCATATCAATGTTCATTGACGATCTTATTATTGAACTTAAAATAGAAGAAAAAGAAAAAAAGATGATAAAACTCTCACTAAAATTGAATCTCAAACGCATGTCAATCTAACAGAAAAGAATAATTAAAAAATATTATATCATTTAATAAAAAGTTTAAAAAATTCATTTAGCACAAGTCTAGCAATAAAAATAAAAATTATATTGAGATTCAAAGTTAGTTATGCAGGAAAAATAACCATCTTGCAAATTCTTATTATTATCAGAAATATAAGACATCCAAACAAAATAACAAAGCCTTTGAGCAAAATCAATCTCAACGACAAATTAATTTTATCATTTCCAATGCCAATGATTCTCTTCTTTAAGGTATGTTAGCTCGACATTTGAAATTAATTTTTTATATTATTCTATCGATTGTTAATAGATATCGGGGCAATTATATGAATTTTGATAAATCTTAAATTTTATCCTATCAGGATACACTAAGAGGAAGTGTAAGTATGGGTAATGGAGTATTAACTAGTATGGTTGGAGAAAAAGAGAGTGATCTAAAATTAACATAAAAATATATAAAAATTATATTCAATTTTGCACGATTATCATCTTATTTTTGAGATGAATAAAATTATTATAATTAAAAATGGATCATTTGTTGGTATTAGATATTTATGTGATGATTTATTTAAATTAAATTTATTATTATCTAGCAATAAAATTTCTTGTTATTTATTATTTTTTTTAATATTTGACATGTAAGATTATGACTTGTAAACTATAAAATAATTTAAAAATTGATGCATATGGATTTAATATGTAAAAAATGTTATGAATAAATATATGAAGTGTGAAATTTACTTTCAAGCAAAAATAAGTTTTAAAACTATTTAAATATATTTCAATTAAGCAAACTAATTTATTAAATCTTATCATAATCACATTTATGATTTAAATGATAATTTGACTAGATGAGGAAAAAGAGATTTTATTAGTGTCATTAATGAATTTTTAAAATTTTGTTATGTTTATTTAATCAAACTTAAAGATAAAGTTTTTGATGTATTTAAGAAATATAAATTAGATGTAGAAAATCAATTAAATAAGAAAATTATGATTATAAGATCAAATAGTGGTAAATAATATATTTCACTTTTATTTAACTATTTTTGTGAGAAAATAATATTATGCATCAAGTTACTCCTCCATATTCACCTCAATTTAATAGAGTAACATAACAAAAAATAGAATATTATTAATATGATAAATGCAATATTAATCTTCTCAAATTTACTAATAAATTATGAGGTAAAGCTTTATTAATAGCTTCTTTTATCTTAAATTGGATTCCCTATAAAGATTCAAATAAAACGTCTTATGAGTTTTGGAAAAAGAAAAAAAAATCTAATTTAAAGTATTTAAAATTTTGAGATTATTTAGTTAAAATATCTATTCCATAATGTAAAAAGAGAAAATTATAATCTAAAATTATAGTTGGTGTATTCATTAGATATTTTCTTAATAGTCATACTTATAGATTTTTTATTATTAACTTTGATATTAGTGATATTTTTATTACTATAATTATGGAATATATAGATGCTACATTTTTTAAAGTTATATTTTCCATAAAAAAATAAAATTACAAATTCTATTGATAAAAAAAGAATCTTTAATAGAAAAATCTATAATAAAAAATAATGATGCTATCTTGACTAGTAAAAATGAGAAAAATATTAGAAAAAGTAAAAGAATTTAAAAAGATAAAATTTAGTTGATGATTTTTATTCTCTTTTAATTGAAATATTTATTTTAAAAATAATCTTACCACTTTTGATGAAATTATGAATTTTATAGATGCGCCTTTTTAAAAAGAAGCTATTAATAATAAAATATATTTTATCATATCAAATAATATTTGGATACTTTGTGATTTACCCCGTGGTTGTAAAACTATTGGTTATAAATGGATATTCAAAAAAGAAATTAAAATGACATGAATCTATAGATAAATATAAAACAAGATTAGTAACTAAAAATTATACACAAAAATTGTTGTTAAATATTTTGATGTTTATTCTCTTATTGCAAGAATTTCTATAATTCATTTATTTTTAGCTTTATCTTCGGCATATAATCTAGTTATACATCAAATGTATATAACAATTGCATTTTTAAATGATAATTTAGATGAAGAATTTATATAGATCAACCTGAAAGTTTTATAGTAAAAGGTCAAGAAAATAAAATTTGTAAATTAAAAAGTCTTTATATAGATTAAAGCAAGCTCTTAAATAATAGCATGAAAAGTTTGATAAAGTAGTATTATCATATGGCTTTTTATTAGTAAATCTGATAAATGTGTTTATATTAAAGTTATTGATCATAGTTATATTATTTTATATCTTTATGTTGATGTTATTTTAATTTTTGGTACAAATCTAATATTGTAAATAATTTAGAGTTTATTGTGAAGCTAATGTAATACTATGTATAAAAATTTGTAGAAATACAAATAATATTTCTATCACTCAATCACTTTATATTCAAAAGCTTCTTAAGAAATTTAATTATCAAGCTGTGAGTCACATAGACACTCCATATAACTCTAACTTACATCTTATGAATAATTTAGGTAATTGCATATCATAATTAAAATATTCTCAAATAATTGATTATCTTATGTATTTAACAAATTATTCGCGACCTGATATTGCTTATGCTATATGAAAATTAAGTAGATGTACTATTAACCCAAGTGAAACTCATTGAAAAGCATTAGAATTTTTTTAAAAAATATTTAAAAGCACAATAAATTATTGCATTCACTATAGTGGTTTTCCTATAATATTAGAAGGATATTATGATGCTAGTTAGATCGCCAACGCTATTGAAATAAAAAGCCATTAGTGGCTATATCTTCACAATTTATGTTTGTGCAATATCATTGAAATATAATAAACAAATATTAATCTCTATATCTACCATGAAAGAATAATTTATAGCACTAGATCTCATTATTTTTGAAGCCGGGTGGTTTAAATGTTTATTAATTTATTCACCTTATATTGAAAAATATGTACCTATTATTTTAATAACTTTTGATAATCAAGTAGCTATAGCTCAAGTAAAAAGTGCAAAATACAACGATAAAAAATATCATATGAGAATAGGGCATGATTATTTATATGAATTACATAATAGAGGTGTTGTTACTTTTTATTTTATTAACTCAGAGAAGAATATTGCAGATCCGTTTACGAAAGGGTTAGCAAAAGCCTCTATATTGAGATCATTAGAGGGGATGAGGTTAAAATAGTCATCATAGTCGAAACCCAACCTCCAAATTGTAAACCCCATGATATATGGTTTAATGTGATAAAAATGAAACTAATTGAATGACTGATAAAAACTCAATTCTAAATATTTTAAATGTCATCCCAATATATACATGAGAATGTGTTGAACTAAAATGAAAAGGATGTTGAGCTATAGCTATTAATGAGATCACGGATAATATTTTGTGAGATATTATAATTGCAGTGTATCTTGGAGATCTCACCTATATAAGTGTTGTAGTAATAGGTTATTATAATGAGATATTATTAAGATCCTAAAACACTAATGAATTAAGATGAAAACTCCCCGCATTTAAAGCACATCCTTGAGTAGAACTTACAACTTGTCTCATATCATGTGTGTATCAAATAATACAAGAACTTAGAGATGCTATCCCTCTTATGTAACTTGATATAAATAAATCAAGGGATATTTTAATCTAAAGTGAATTTTAAGTATATTTTTGTTAAAAAAATGAAGTTATAGATATATTTCTTCAATTTAGGACATTATGAGACATATAAAATTAATATTTTCTTTAAAAATATTAGAAAACTAATATATAAGAAAATAATCTTATTTTGACATTAAAATAAATATAGTATTTATTAATATTTATTATTAATTTTTTTTAAAATTTTGGTGTAGTTTTTAATAGAATTGCACAGATTTAATTTTGAATTAAATTTTAATAAATTGTTAGCTTATGATGAATTAAAAGTTGATCCAGGTATGATTATAGGCTTCCTCGATTCAAATTTAAAGCAAATTTAGAAATTAAATCTAATTTTGTATGGCAAACTAATAAAATATTATGTGAGTTTGTTAATCTAAAAAAATTAAAAATAAGTAAATGATATAAATTATTTAAAATTAAAACTAGTTTAAATGTTTTAATATTTGAAATTTAATCATTAACTAAAATAACATTTATATAAATTTATTTTTAAATTTTTAATAAATAGAATAAATTTAAAATTGCATTTTAGTATATCCGAGAAAATGATAAATAAAAACATAATATAACATATAGATTACATTAGACATATTAAATAATTTAAAAGTTAGAGAATTTTATTTTGAAATTAATCTTTTAGTTTATGTTTTGAAGCCGATTGACGTTCTTTCTTAGCCTTTTAAATAGTTAAATTTAAATTTAAAATTTATTCAAATCTTATAGTAAAGAGAATTTATCATATTAATTACTTATAATTAAGGATAGAATGTTATATTTAGAAAAGTATACGATATGCATTAGATTATAAATTAAGTTGATTGGATGGATATGCCTATTTCAATTAAGAAGGTTCAAATTTTGAGAGTCCTATTTCAAATTAAAACTCCCATATTATTTTAGAATTCTGGAGATTTCTTTTAATCTTTCAAATCAACAATTTGAAATTCTAAGAGATCATTTGGGATCTTTTTTGTTTTTTGTTTTTTTTCTATTTTATTTTATTTATGTTTTTATTAAAATTAAATAAATTTAATATTAATGGTTGTTTTTTTAAACACTAGAACATCCTAATATTGTTTTGAGTATTCAAAAAAATATTGAGATTTATTTTTTAAAATAAAATACATATTAAATAAATATATTCTTTTAAAAACTATTAAATAAAAAATAATAATATATAAAATAAAATTGCTTTCAAATAGATTATGAAAGAACAACAACAAGCTTCTATCTCACTACGTGGGGTCTGGTACATAAATATTTTTTCTTTATTATGTCCTACTAAGTGTTAAATTATTATTTAATTCTAATAAAATAAGGTTATCTTTTATACTTCATAATCGAGCCTTTTTTAAGTTATTTTTTACCTTTTTTTAATATTGATCAAATCTAATGCATCTACTCTCTTAATTAGGTCATCAAACAGTTGACATTTTATGTGACCAAATCGTATAAGGTGACTCTCTATAATCTTATATGCCACTGGAGCTACTCTAACCTTTTCGTGTATATATTTATTTCTTATTTTATCTCTAAGAGTAAAATCATTCAGCCACCTAAGCATCCTCGTCTCTGCAACACTTAAATGTTTTATTTAAATGTAAGAGAAGAATTCTAAGATATTTTATACATTTGTCATACCTGTAATTTAATTTCATTTAAGTATTTATGAACTTTAAAATATGATGATTAATATTGAGGATAAATCATTAAATATACAACTCAAATTTGTGAACTAAAAAATAATCTTTTTTAATCATCAGGCTATGAAATTTCATAGAAACATGCTCTCTCCATATTAGAACAATATGCATATGAAGATAGTCATAAATGCAAAATATATTAAAATATAAGATTTTATTTAGAGTTTTTGTGATAATGTCCCTGATACATCCTCAGAAAATTAATCGATCACGAATCTCAGGCATTTTCTAAATGCTCGATCTAATCACCGATTTCAAAGAACTTACTAAACTCGATGAGACTAACATAAGATCATATAGTCCGATCCGAATCGACTGATCGATCTGAGACGTGAAAATGGATCCCGACGAATAAATGGTCACCAAAATCGACATACAATCGAAGCCATCAAGACGAATCAAGATCACCCAAGACATCATTAAGGCACGGATCATCAAAATACACCGTCCGATCGAGGATCACACGGCCATCCGATGGGAGTGGTTGGAGTTTTCCACAATTTACAAGGCCCGCCACTCCCAAAAAAATCTATAAATAGAGCTTCATTCTCACCAGGGGACCAAATCGATTTGAAGATCGAGAGAACCACCAGACCTCGACACCGACGATCTATCACCACCGCTACCACCTGCAAGAAGATCGAGCTCGCCTGGAGATCGCCCGAGGAAGACTTCCGCCTTTCCGAAGATCAAGAGGTTGCTCCTAAAATCGAGTTCATGCCGCTTTTGGGAAACTTCTCCTGGTTGGAGTTGACCGATATTGTCTCACGGAATATTGTTTCCACCGTAAACACCTTTTCTCCTAACTAACGAGAAGAATGACCGTATCTAATATGAAAGTTCAGACGCAAGGCTGGTTTTTTTCAACGGGTTTTCCACGATAACGTTCATATCCTGCTGTTGGATTTTTTGCTACAAGATCTCTAGGAATAAAATTTCTAACAAAATGTCGCATTTATTTATTTTATGAGTAAACTATTACCAAATTAATTTTCTCCACTGCCACTTAAAAATGACTATAGTCGATTCACTCTTTTTAGATGTAAAATAATATTGTGGTTCTATTTTTTTAAAAAATAGTTAAGAGATTTTTTAAATATAATATAAGGTTACAGTAAATTTCAGTCAACTATCATACTATTACTCAACTTAAGATTAATAATTAAGGTTCTAAATATATGATAAATTAATAAAATTTACTAAATTTTAGAGTGAAAATTTATTTGTAATAGGATATATTATGTGAGCCAAAAAGGTTTTGATATTGATAACTAATATATACTTTAGAACATCGGATCACGTGATAGCCAATTGGCATAGAAAGGTTTCAAAAGTAGCCAATTGCTGAAGCCACGTGATCCGATGTCAGGTATCCGCCGATGATGTAGCCGTAGCCGTCTGATCGAAAGCTTGATGATGAAGCATTCAGTGGAACTAAGGTACATTTTAAATGGCTAGAAAAGTAAACGCAGGTTACGTGGTTTGAAATTACTGACATAGGGCTACGGCTACGGCTAATTTCCAATTCGACCGTTACGAATTGAGATTCAGGGAGCAAAAGGAGCACGCCGAGCTTCCTTTTTGCTTCATTTGAACTCGAGAATTGGTTGAGGATGTCAGCCATTAAGAGAGACAAAAAGGGGGAATTTGCTTTCAATTTTGCTTTCATTGAGTGGGTTTGCCAAGTGCTAATAATTCACGCCTTCTAAAATCATGGTTCTTTTAATCACCTAAAATCACGTCCCCCCTAATTACTTTGTTATAGGTGCTTTTTTTGTTTAACTTGCTAACTTCATCCACTCAATACAAGTTTTTGTATGTCTTAAAACTATAGCAAAAGATTAATGATATTTTTAATTTAAATAATTTTTTAAAAAAAGTCTGTTGCATGCTAGAAAATTAGTAAGCTCACGCTTAAACGTTGAAAAATCCAAAGACGACGCAGATAGTTGAAAAGAGAATAGGAAACCCCATAATTTTTACGTGAAAAAATCCTAGAAATAAGGGGAAAAATATCGAGGCTTAGCCCAGTAAAAATGATTCACTATATATCTGTTTTGGAGTACAGGGTTTAAGCCTTCCCGACAGCGGGATTACAAGATTGGACCAGAGAAATCCTGATAATGAGAATTCTATAATGTTACAAATGCTACGCTTGGGTTGTAATAGTTGTTTATGACGATTGATCAACATACATGGTTTAATAACTTCAAACTTCTAACTCTATCTCTCAACTTTCTCTTAAGTTCGCTTCTAGCTCCTCTCTCCTTTCAGGAAAAGAATGATGTCCTATTTATAGGATTCTGATAGGGGCATTTTGGTCATTGTAGCCAAAATCTCAAAACACTCCATCGGACGGTGTATATTGATTCATTTGATAATAGATAGTTTTTTGGTGATTTGGTCATTCAAACGATTTTCAATTTGAGTGATCTTAGGCTCGTTGGATTCGTCTCGTCGAGCCGCTCGATTTGAATATAAGCACGCCAAATCTGAAAGTAATTTGATCATCCAGTCAGTATTTTGAAGTTTTTATATGTAGCTTTTTAGCTAATTTGGACTCGATTTTACCTGATTCTAGCGTTATTGGACTCATCTCACAGAGTCGTTTAATTTAATTGAATATATGTTTTAACTTGAAATCTATACTTGATTTATAAATTTTAGAGGGATATATTAAGGTCAAATCCTACTCAAGATAACTAAAAAAAATTAATTTTGATCAAATCTCATCATCTCCCAATTGGATTGTTACAGAGAAATCTATCCAACCCTTTAGAATGTTGGACAAATTGAATTGAACCAAAATATAAAAAATTAGAGTTGATTAAGTTTAAGCTTGATCGGGTTGATCTACATCCTAAAGGTCATTTGATTCATTAGTTTAGTTTTGTTAAGTTAGGATCTCACCTATTATTAATTAAGCTTAAGTTCCATGTATATTTGGACACTATGCTTTGAATTGACTAGCAAGCGCAATGGGTACAATGGGTTAACTTTGAATAAGTTAGCCTAGAGTTCAATAAGGTTATTAATTGGATCTAAATTTGAGCCTAAATTCACTATATGTTAGGTTGACTTAATTTGATTTATGTTTTTATTAATTTGATTATGTTTGATTGTGTTCAACTTAGTTTTGTTTAAGTCGGCCATATGGGCTTACGGTGGTGGCTAGGTTGACTAAGTTGATCTATAATGGCCCAAGTTAACTTGGTTTGATTTGTGTTGGGATTAAGTCTTGAGTTAACCACAATCAATATTATTTTAATTTTGGTAAATCAATTAAGCTTGGTTCATCTTATGTTGCTTAGGGTTCTATATGAGTTTAGTCAAGGTTGGTTTGTTCTTTTATCATTGAATGAAGAACCAATGTTTGGGTCTATTTATAGATTTCAGAAATGATTGGATTCTCATTATATATAGTTTTAGCATTGTTGCGTGCTAGAAAACCAGTCGCGGTAGAGTGAAAGTTTACGCCTTAGCCTTGTCGATTAGTCAGACACATGAGTAATTAATGAGCAACAAGAGACACTTAATTTTTAACGTGAAAACCTCAAAAGAGGGAAAACCACTAGCCGAAAAAAAAGCTTCCACTATGTTCTGTTGACAAAGTCTTCGACACAGATTACAATTGATATGAGAGGACCAACAACCGTAACAATGATCGTTGTAATAGTTCGTAATGGGTGGAGATGCGGGACAATTAATGATGATGGTGGTTGATGCCGAGTGTGTGACTTGGAGGATCTTCTTCTTCTTCCTCCTTGCTCAGGCTTTTCCTCTTCTTCCTTGTTTGGATTCTTCCTTTTCTTCCTTGCTTGGGCGATTGATCTGAGGATCCGGTGGCCGGGTTGGTTTGAACCTGAGCGCTCCTCTTCTTCACTTGTTCCTCTTCCCGGCTCCCTCCCTCATGTGAGGGATAGAGTTCTATTTATAGATGGGAGGAGGCGTTTAATTATGCAAAGTCCTGCTCCTCTTGATCGGACGGCTTAGAATGGTTCCTTGATCATTTGATGTATTTTGAGCATTTGGATGCCCAAATGAAGTCGAATTATGAGATCTTAGGCTCGTTAGATCCGCCGTCGACGCTTCGATTTGACTATAAACACTCTATATTTAAGAGCTATTTTGGGATGTAATTGATATCCCAAAGATTCCAAGGATATTTAGTGAATCTCGATTCTCGAAAATCGTCGCTTTTGATATTAAGATTCGGACTTTGATTAGCGGTATTTTGAGCACCATATCAAGCATATTCTATAGCTTTTGAGGCTAGCTAGGGTGTAGGGTGGTTTGGGTCTAGTTTGACTTATATATGAGTCTCAAAATAAGCTAATGCTGACCCTAGTGTAACTTACTAGTTTTAAGGTAAGCTATGTCATCTAAAATAAGGTATAATAAATCACCTTAAAAAGATAGTCCTCGAGCCTTTATAGTTTAGGGATCTAAAAAATTAAGGCACCTTAAGAAAATATTTTGAACTTAACAGTGATAATATTAAGATTTTATCAAAAATTAATTTTAAATATTTAAAATAATTATATACTTATTATTAAAAATAATCATTTAATTTGATTTTGATAAAATAATTGAAAAAATGATCAAAATGGGTTGAGATTTTTTTTTTCAAAAGTTATGTTAGAAAAATTTAAATGTGTTTAAGATGATAAAAATATAATTTTTTAATTAAATTTAGGTCTTTGGAGCTTGAACCAAAAAGGTGTAACTTACAATCTCACAAATTTAAGGCATATAATAACTTTAATATCTCAATTAGCCTTAAAATTTCATTTTGAGCTCTAAAAGATGCACTCTAAATGTTCATGAGCATATTTTTAGCATTATGCTTCAAGTTTGTACTACTCTTCAATCATGCAATCCCTAAATATAAATATTAGCAATTTTAAACATATATTTATTATCATAAAAAATTAGCTTTTGAATATTAAAGGCCCATGGGGATAGACAACTCCTGCAAGGTATTTTGAAGTTCACCATTTAGTGAATACACCACTCACAATAATCATGGTGGATATTTAGAGTAAATAGATTGTTGGATTTAATAAAAAAAAAATCAGAAGAGGGTTTAAGCAAAAAAAATTTTTACCATTATGGTCATGATATATAAAACTCAATGTTCTTAAGATTCTATTTAAACAATGAACAAAGAAAGTCGTCTAATGGAGAATACCTTATTAAATATTGCATCAATAAAGCAACCTATAGAATAACTACTTACTAAATCCTATGGAGGATTCAAAATAATTACCATGATATATGTCATTCATGGGAGAGCAAGAGATGAAGTAGCACATCTCAAAAGCCTCAAGAAACTAACCCAATATGAGATATATTCTTTTCCCCCATCTATTCCATCACCTTCTTAAATAATGATATACCAATGTATAAAAACATATTTAATAAAGTAATCATTGCATCTACCATTATCACCACCCAATTTGAGAGCTTTTAAATCTTTATAGACACTATTAATGTCCTTTTTGTAGACTTTGTTGAGAGAATGACACTCAATACGAAGAATTTTGGTATCTTGATGAGCATTGTTCAAATATTATCTTACGAGAATTCCCTTAGGAAACTATAACTCTAGAATGATTCAGAAAAATAATGAAGTCAAAAATGTATACTTTATAGTTGTCTGAGCATCTTAAACCTACAGCTATTTAGGGGTTGTTTGATTCTGGAATGCAAAAAGGAATGTGTAAAAAAGAATTAAAGGATTACTTTATAGTTGTTTGGTTGAGAGCTTTACAAACATGATTTTATTTTTTTGTTGTTAATAAAAACGTAAAAAAGTAGAACCAAGGTTTTGACATCGATGGCGGCTCGCGACGGCAGGAAGCGGTGTGAAGCGAAGGAAGAGGGGCGGGCGGTATGGCCGCCACCTCATCATTTACGGTGTATTTAAAATGGCGAATTCCAAATACACGCAAATTAGCTTTTCTAGTGTATTTGAAATGCATTATATTACACTGAAATTTTACTTCACTTGCAATCAAATGCTTGAAATGTTCAAAAGCGTGTATTTGAAATGCACTGCATTCTAAATACAGGCAACCAAACAACCCTTTATTCAAATTCAGCTTATTCATGACCCTTATGTCAATCCAACACCTAGTTGCAAAATTTTCCTTTTCCAATGACATGATTAATGTTCAAGAAGGAAGATCTCATCTAATGATTAAATGTTTTTAAATTTTGTGAAAGAGGAAAACATTACTAGTAGGAGATGGAAGAGAAAACTATAAGTACATGCCAACAGGGAAGAACATCTAAGACAAAAATCCATCTAGCTTCCCTCTACCAAAGAAATTTTCAATCCAAACCTATATCTTTATTACATCAAAATTTAGATATCATTCCCTAGGAACCATCAAAGATGCTTAGAGTAGACATTAATGCCATAAATTATAGACTGACTATAAACTTCAACAATTTGTTAAATTAAAAATAAAAGAATGTTCTTCTAAGAGATAAAGGTTGCAATTAAGGACGAGGTTAACAAATTCCTTAAAGTTGGCATAAATGATAAGAAAATTTGCTCCCTCCTTAAATGAGATGGAAGATTGATGATCCTTAGACATGAAAAAATGAATTGAAAATAATTATTTTAATTAAGAGTCAAACTCCGTATAGTTTATCATATGTGATTTATATTTGCTTTTATGCTAAGGGTTGAATTGGAGTATGTACCATGCATGGTGTAGATATGTTACCCGATAATTTTGAATTGGTCGAATGCATAATTAAATGTTAAATTATAACTCGCAGTAGAAGTCATTGTGCTGAGTTGGCCGTCAAAATGAGAGACCTGCGAATGAACCTGTTAAATAATGAATTTAAATAGATGATTAACCTGTAGTCTCATCTTCTTATGTATTTTCATGGTCGTGTAAATATATAATTACTCATGGATGGATCATTGAGAATATGAGAGAGTGCCGAGAAGGGAATAATATATATGCCTTGCGATAAAGAAGTAATAACGAGTATGAGAACAGATCAAGATCAGGTTATGTGATATCCAGTATAACCTGCATATATTTGTATATATAAAGTTAAAAGTGAGTAGAGTCTACTAATGAGCCGGCACGAGCTAAGCTCTATAAATTACTCATCAATTGAGCTTGATGACCTAACTAACGAAGTTTGAGCTATCTTGACTCAACTTGTGAGCTTACGAGCGGGCTCAGTCGAAAATATTAATATAAAATATATTTAAAATTTAGATATAGATCAATTAAAATTATTTAAAAATTATGTCATTTTTTATGTCAAACAAAATTTTATTATTTTTTTTCTAATTTTTTATTCTTTTTATTTTATTATAATTATTGCATTAAATGGAATTATTTTATCTCTTTTATATTAGATGAGCCTGTGTGTGCAAACCTGTAGAATAAAGCTTAAGCTCAAAGTTGATTAATTAATTAAGCTCAAGTTCAAGTCTGAGGTAATTCGAGCATAACTTGACACAACTCATTTACACTTCTAGCGATTATGTCTATCAAAAAGCTCGTCGTTCGCGAACAGCTAATTTTCGGCTGTGGAAATAGCTCAACTTGAACTCTATAAGTAGCTCGTGTTGGATTCTTTTGTTAAGTGAATGAGTTGGTTGAACTTGAACAAATTTTTTGAGCTTGATTTGAAAGCAAGCCGAATATGAATAACTCTTTGTTCGATTGCATTTGGCCTCTTTTTAGCTTGAAATAATTCAATTTTTTAAATAATTATATAAATATTATTTAAAACATATTTATATCTTCATATAAAATATATTATTTAATTTAATTAGTCAATAATTTTTTTATTTAAATAGGATCAAAATTGCATAATAAGAAATTATAATTAATTTATAACTATACTAAAATCATAGTAATTCAATCTTAAATTAAAAGTTAAAATTTAACATAAAACCCTACCTATATAATTTAGCATTACACCCTTTTCTGATGTTCGGCCCACTCCTTAACCTAGTTCTTTTCATTTTCTACTCGCACAACCACACTCTCATGAAGGGACAATTAGGGAGATAGGATAATTTACTTTGAGAATGGTATCGTATCACTAAGGTCTTCGACAAAACTCTCGCTCCAGTCTGTTTCTTGAAATGGTATGCTTGAAAGTAGAATAGGAAGACAGATCTGCCTTTCATCGATATGTAGCTTCAACACTATACCCCTCTCTGACTGATATTGATGTTGTGTCACTTCCCCGCAAGACTTCCAATGTGTCGATTCTCAGAGATGCATGACGATGTGTTGATTCAAGGAGAGAGACCAAGTTTATCGTCTTGCTTAGTTAGGTTGGTCAAGAAAGACGATATTGAGAAACAAATGCCAAGTTGCGAGAAAAGAGGCAAAACATGAATGTTGATTACTAGGGTTTGATTCTGGTCGTCCCTCCCTCCCCCTTGCCTCGCATTTCTCAAGTCTTCTCGATCACTTTTAATTGTACATCTTTATCTTCACTCCTCTCTATCCCTTTCTCTAAGTTTTTATTTCATTTGAAGATTTTACTTATTTTAGTTTGTGAAGAAAAATTAAATACTCTTCAAGCCCATCTTTCTTAGTTTATATAATGATAATTATGTGGATTTTGATAAAGTAAAACTTCGTGGATTCTAGGGTTTGTAGGTTTGGCTCTTTTGGGAGTGTCTTCTCTATTTTCATCTTACAATGTTGCATCTTCGAAATTTATTTTTACTGATATTTATGCTATTTTAGAAATGAGTTTGCAGGTTTGGTGAATTCTAATTTTTTTTATATCTTCTAGGGTTTACCTCATATTTATGTTGCTTCAAATATTTATGCTTCTTATTGAAAAACTCCATTCCAAATATTGTTTGCTTAACAAGTTTCTTAATTTCTTTCCCCACTATTTGCCACCAAGCGAGGTAGTTTAGACCTACTGTTATAAAATACTAAGTTGATTTTCAAGTGAGACATTTTTTTAATAAGGTTGTTCGGGCCTTCTGTTAATTTGTGCCTCTTATTTAGTTGATTTTCAGGTAATAACACTAAATTGTAGTGATGATATTAAGTTATATAAAAATGTCATGGATTCTATGGTTTATTGATTTATCTCTTTTGGGAGTTTCTTCTATGTTTCTAACTTGCAATGTTGCATCCAACACTATTGTTGAAAATGTTTTTGGCAATATTTATGTTGTTTTGGATATGTAAGCAAAAGTAGGTTAAATGATCAGTGGTTTGCTATGTTGTTATGATTTTATTATGTTGCTACCACAATAAGATATGGGGGAAAATGTTACTTAAGCAGTGGCAATTTCTAGTTTAGTAGTTTATGTATCTATTTTTTTCTACCTCAAATGTCCTCATGATTGTGAGGTTAGTGATAATTTCTATGTATTGTGTTTAAGTGACAATGCGCTATTTATTTTTGTCATTATATTATTGTTTAATGTACTATTGATGTCATGATAAACACCATTTGTAATGATATAAATGACATATTTATGCATTTCAATTTGATACTTTCCATGGCTAAACTTTAAAACTTACACAAGTGTTTATTGTGCATGCTTATAATAATGTTAAGTGGCAGTTAAGGAAAGACGTAGTTACGTTCATAACTGAATGAATGGAACCACCACTTGTCCTCCAGATTGATTTCCATCTCCTCGCTAAAAAGAACCTGGCATCCGCAGGGATGCGGCCCCGGTGAATTGGTTCCGGCGGTCTTACCATTTTCAATCCTAAAACGACGAAATTTTGGGATAATACGAGGAACACTTGATTTTGTCTGCTTGCACCGTCTGAACCGAACGTTAGCTGCTCCTATCACGAGCAGCGACTAACTTGGGGACTTCTTACTCCAGCTAGTTTGAGGTTGTGAATCTAAATGGATGGACGACCTGATGCCCCGTGTCCTAGTTAGTTGGCAGAGGAAGATTCGAACTCCAGAGTAGGCTTCCGTAAAAGACTGCCCAATTGATGACTAATGCCTTTGGTAACAGTCGTGACGCTTTTTATAGATTATGTAGAGTGTCTTTAATTTTATCTCATATTCTTTTCTTTATATTTAGTTTGCTATCATGTCAATTATAGATCTTTCTTAAACTGTATCATCTGATAATGAGATAGCAGTAGAAGTTGAAAATAATAATAATAATTTAAATCTTTTTCATAATCACTAAGATCAGAAGCATAGGTAGTTGAGGCTACTAATAAAGAAATCCCTCCTAAGAAGGGCATGAAGAAAAAATTTACAGTCTGAGAGAATTTTTATTGAAACTACTTCTACATTCATTCATGACTATCAAGAGATACACCTTTTCATTTGATTTTGACTGCAGGCTTGGGTATGGTGATTTTGTTGTAACTTAAAAATTATGTTCAACTTTCAAATTTTGATTTGCAAACTTAATTGGAAGAGGGTTTATATATGTATGATAATGATCGATTTATTATTCTTAATTGGTGGAATATGAGTACTCTAAAGTATTCATGTCTATTCAAAATGGCTAAGGATGTCTTGACAATTCTCATAATAATAGTTGCATCCAAATTTGCATTTAGTAGTGGTAGAGTTCTTGATGATTATATAAGCTCTTTATCCACAAAAATAATTATTATACTTTGATATGACCCTAAAAATTCCTCTAGCAACGAATCTTGATGCAAAGCAGTGAAAAATGGGTGATCAAGCACTTAAAATATTATTGGAAACTTTGGGACATCAGTTAAACTCCTAAAAAGCTCTCAAATATAGAGTGTTTATAGTCAAATCGAGCGTCTCGACGAGTCGGTTCCAACAAGCCAAAGATCTTACAATTCTGACTTCATTTGAGCATTCAAATGCACAAAATACATCATATGATCAAGGGGATCATTTTGAGCCGTCCGATGAAGTGGAGTGGTATGGGTTTTGCATGTATTTATAGAAACGCCGCTCCTCCAATCTATAAATAGCTCCTCATTTCTTATATGAGGGGAGGCCAAGTGAAGGAGAAGGAGGGCAAGCAAGAGAGAGGAGAGAGCTCTAAAGATCCTCCAAGCACAATCGTGCCGCCACTCGACGGTCGTCAACCACCACCGTAGGCCGCCGCCATCAGCCGCCATCGCTGATCCTCGCCGTCGTCAACTTCATCATCAACTTCGGCAACTTTTGCCGACTGAACGTCGCAAATTGCCGTTAACTTCGCCGCCAACATCGAACTGTTGCCAACTTGCCGCCAACATCGCCGCAACATCGAACTTTGTCGCCAACGCGTTATCTATTACTAGCGTTGTCCACTTCACATACTTCAATCCGATCGGAAGATCTTGTACTCAAATAGACATAGTGGAAGCTTTTATTACAGTGGTTTTTCCCTCTTTTGAGGTTTTCCACATAAAAATTTTATTTTATTATTCGCTTTTAAATACTGTATGTGTGGACTCCTAAAAAAAGCTAAGGCGAACTTTTACTCTGGTTTTCTAGACGCATAGCTTTGGCTCGGGATAACTACCCTTCAATCACAATTCCTTTGAACACCCTCAATAGCGCAACACTTCAGAATAACGAGCCTCCTCGCCAACTCTGCCACTCTCAAAACCAATCCTTGAACCAAGGACGCCAACCTTCTGCCTCACTTCCCCCTGATAGGCGTGACCCTGTCGGTGAAGGCGTGGCAGAAATCTCTTTAGAAGATCGCATGCGCCGAATGGAAGAATCTCAAAATGAGATGATCCAACTTTTGCGAGGAACACAACAGCCACTATCGCGGAAAACACATCTCCCCCAAGATCGATCGTTAGCCGGGAGAGGTCAAAATGCTATTCTCTATGATGCTGAAGTTCCTCCGCATAGAGACCGTGATGCTGAATTTCTTGACACTGCTAGTTCTACTCATCCATCACGCGCAGCTCAACCGACTGCTAATCCACCAATTATTGTTGGTAGCTTGACACATTCGCCCCGTTGACCCCTCGCGTCGTGTAATTATGATGCTTAATGCAAGACGAATTTCACCTCCAAGATAGAAATCATCTTCCCCCTCACCGCGGCTATGAGGAATCCTCACCTTTAGCTGAAGCTATTCTCCAACATCCTATTTCCGTTGGTTTCAAGCTTTCGAACATTGATTCATACGATGGGGCGACTGACCCACATGAACACATTGACCATTACAGGACTATCATGCATATCCAACGAGCTCCTGACACACTGCTTTGTCAAGTCTTTCCGCTACCCTCGGGATAAGTTCATTTGGTTCTACTCCCTTCCAAGGGAATCCATCCATACCTTTGACGAACTAGCCAAGATTTTTGTAGAACAGTTCATTGCAAACTGGAGGATCATTAAAGATTCCTCCCATCTCTCCGGCATTCGTCAAAACGAGGGCGAATCACTTAAGGAATACTTCCAGAGGTTCTCCTTAGAAGCCCGCCAAATACCTAGAGTAGACCCTAACTATTAAGAGGAGTTTTCTTTGGAGGACTCCGTCCAGGGCCTTTTTACTCGTCACTAATGCGAGACACGGTCCGCTCATATGCCGACTTGGTTCATCATGTGGAAGCACAAATCTCTGCTGATGAGGCTATTACGCCATCATGCATAGAGCAATTTACAAGAAAACGTAAAAGCACCCAGGAACGCGACCGACAATCCTATCAAAAGAAGCACAAAAGGCGTGATCTCCCTCCACGACCCCCATATCAATGACGTGAACCACGACCCAAAAAGGAATACATGCCGCTGAACACATCTTGTGTTAACCTCCTAATGGCTATTCGAGATAAAGAAAATATCAAGTGGCTGCATCCACTAAAACCAAATTCAGGAAATCAAGAGCAATATTTTCACTTCCATCGAAGTCGTGGACATACTCATGCTGCAAACAACTCAAAGAAGAAATTGAGAGGCTCATTCAGCAAGGATATCTACGTCAATTTGTGAAGAATCAATCGACTCAAACAAACATACCTCCAACTACGGGGCAACCAGGACAATCATCACAGAAACAACAAAACAATCATCAAATAGTTGGAGAAATTGAAATAATTGCAGGAGGACCAATACTATCTAATCAAGTTCTCATTACCATCTCTCGAAGAGCGAGGTTAAAGAAGTCTGCATCATCATTCCATCACTTTTAATGACTCAGACTTAGAAGAGTACATGTTCCTCATCAAGATCCACTTGTCATCAACGCAGGGATCGGTGACCCATGCTATAATGTTAAGAGAATTTTGATTGACAATGGTAGTTCTGTTAATGTCTTATTTTACTCCACATTTCTTAGCATGGGCCTGGTTAGGGAAAAGCTCCAACCCGCTGCAGGACCATTATATGGGTTTGATAATCTCCCTGTGCGAGTAGAGGGGACAATCACTCTTCCCGTTGTCCTTGGTGAATTTCCTCGACAAGTGACTCATTTAATCTAATTCATGGTGGTCAAGTCAGATTTGGCATATAATGCCATCTTTGGAAGGCCCCTCCAATCAATTTTCGGTGCAGTCACTTCAGTATCTCATCTTAAGATGAAGTTTCCAACTCCCGTCGGAGTTGGGGTGGTCTGTGGAAATCAACAGATAGCGCAATCATGTTACCTCAGACAAGCCCAACCACGCCCTTCTATGACCTTCAGCATCGAAAATTTTAATTTTTGAGATGAAGAAGTACCCCAGAAAGCTTTGCCTATAGAAGACTTGCTCTCTGTTATATTATCAGATGACCAACCACTACGAATAGTGTAAGTGGGATCCATGCTCTCAGAAGAACAAAGGGAAAAATACATAGACTTCTTACGTAGAAATCAAAACATCTTCGCTTGGAGTCCGACGGATATACCAGGGGTCGACCCCAATGTAATCATGCACTCCCTCAAGATCGATCCGATATTCAAACCGATCATCCAGAAGAAGCGAAGTTTTGCACGACGCTTCTGTGCTATTTGAAGAAGAAGTTAATAAGCTTCAGAAGCGGATTCATAGAGGTACATTACCCTGGCTACTAGCGAAAATGTTGTCATGGTTAAGAAAATAAACGGAACATGGAGAATGTGTATTGATTACACTGACCTCAACAAGGCTTGCCCGAAAGATAGTTTTTCTCTTCCTCGAATCGATCAGTTGGTTGATGCTACGTCTGGACATCAAATGCTCAGTTTTTTAGATGCTTACTTTGGTTACAACCAAATAAAAATGAACCCAATGGATGAAGAAGCTACATCATTTCAAACATATAAAGGTTTATCTTACAAAGTTATGCCATTTGATTAAAAATGTCTACATATCAACACCTTATGAATAAGGTCTTTAAAGACTGCTAGGCACGATGGAGGTATATGTGGATGACATGTTAGTAAAAGCTTGAAAAATCACAACATATTTCGACTTAAAATATGCTTTAACCTTCTTCGACGTTATAACATGCGACTCAACCCGACCAAATGTGTTTTTGGGGTTACGTCGGAAAAATTTCTTGGATTTATGGTAACCCATCGTGGGATAGAGGCCAACACCGAGAAAATCAAAGCTCTTAAAAATATGACTCCCCCAAAGAATATTAAGGAAGCCCAATGTTTGAATGGACGAATTGCTGCGTTATCCCTCTTCCTAGCACGTTCTGGGGATAGATACTTGCCATTCTTTAAAATATTAAAGGAGCTAAAATAATAATTTTCAATGGACCGATGAATGTCACTTTTGAGCAAAAGGAGTATTTAGCATCTCCACCCCTACTATCCAAGCCTATTCAAGGAGAGATGTTATACTTATATCTCACAGTTTCTTCTCACGCGATAAGCTCAGTTTTAGTGCGAGAAGAAAGTGGGATATAACGACCAATTTATTATGTCAGCAAAATTCTATCTGATATAAAAAGTCGTTATCCACTCACCGATAAGGTGGCTCTAGCTTTAGTTTTCTCAGCGCGAAAATTGCGCCCATACTTTCAAGCCCACACTATCGGCGTTTACACTCATTTACCATTAAGGGCCATCCTACAGAAACCAGAGGCATCTGGGAGGTTAATCAAGTGGTCTGTAGAATTGGGAGAATTTGATATAAATTTTCTACCTCGCCCTGCTATAAAGTCTCAAGTACTCGCAGACTTTATAGTGGAATGTACTGCCCTAACTCTAGAGGAGCTATCTGCTACATGCCTTTTGTCTCCTCAATGGACCCTCTATATTGATGGAGCTTAGAGCGGTGGTGAGGGAATCTTACTTATTTCCCCAGAGAATACCTTAAAGTATGGACTGCCTAAAACCCCCAACTAATAATATGGCGAATATGAGACTCTCATAGGGTTGAGACTCGCCATTGAGTGAAGCTCAAGACTTAGTGATACACCGACTCTCAACTTGTCCTCTCAAGTTGAGGGAAACTTTAATGCTCATAATCCCCAGCTAGCACAATACCTCAACTTGGTGAAATCTCTTCTTGCCCATTTCAAGATACATCAAATCATTCATATACTACGAGAGAGGAATACTCGAGCTGACACTCTTGCTAAGCTTGCTTCATCTCGCTATCGGAGATGCTTAAGAGAAGGCATGTTGAAGAAATACATTTTCAGTATCCAAGGGTCATGGGTGATTCGTGCAATTGATGAGATAAAGGAATATTCGTGGATGGACCCCATCCTGTCTTTTACAAGAAGGAACTCTCTCAAGACCCAACTTGTCTCTCAAGACAAGCTTCAAACTTTACTATTATCTGGAGGAGAACTATACAAACGAGCTTTCTGACCGTACTTCTCACCTTCAGAGGCCGATTACGCATTAAGAGAGGTTCACTCAGGGATATGTGGAGAACACCTAGGAGGAAGGGCGCTAGCCCTTAAAATTATAAGACAAGGGTTCTATTGGCCTACGATGAAACAAGACACCTTGGAGTTCACAAAAAAGTGTGCAAGTTGTTAGCTGCACTCTAATCTCCCTCACATGCCGCATATAGAGCTCTCATCCATTCAAATCCCATGGCCTTTTGCTCAGTGGGGGATTGATATCATGAGACCTTTTCCGATAGCATCAGGGCAACGAAAGTTCATCATTTTAGCGATTGACTACTTCACTAAATGGGTGAAAGCCGAACCACTCGCTAAAATTACAGGGGCAAATGCTAAACAATTTGTTTAGAAAAATATAGTATGTCGATTCGATCTTCCAGCAAAGATCATCACTGACAACGGAACCCAATTCATTGGAAAAGTTTTTACATCCTTTTGCAAAGATCTTCACATTCACCGCCGCATACCTATAACATCCTCAAACTAACGCATAAGTTACCAATGTGACTATACTCAAAAGACTAAAAACACATCTCGAGAAGGTCGGGGCAATGATGAGCTTTAATGTTCGCTTACCGACTACATCGCGGCACCCGACCGGTGAGACACCATAACTTGTGTTTAGTAAGCTATTATACCGAGACATCGGGTTCCAAGTCCAAGAGTTCAATTATTCGATCATGACGTTAATGAAGAAAAACTCCGACAGCACCTGGACCTACTCCCCGAAACTCATGACATGGCCCTACTTCGGACTGCTTCTTATCACCAAAGGGTAGCTCGTCACTTTAACAAAAGAGTAAAACCTCATCCCATATCTGTCGGTGACTTGGTCCTACGAAGTCTAGAAGCTACAGGCAAATGCCCTCAACGTAATAAACTCTCACCTCTTTGGGATGGCCCATATGTGGTTATAGCTATGGTGAAGCCAGGAACTTTCAAGCTCAAGGATTCAGGGAAAACTTTACCTCAGAACTTGGAACGAGAATCTCAGAAAATATTATCGATAATTCTGTATCTTATTTGCAATTTTTATTTTGTCTCGTTTGTCATTTCCTCTTCCACTTAATAGGATAAAGACTTGTTGTTATTGTCATCATTTCCTCTTGAAACTCATATCTGTGTTAAAATCTTCTTATGATTGTATCACCGAACTTATCAGAGTAATGAATTCATAGCTTTTTTTCTTATAAGCTTGTTTCTTCTTCATTTAATCCTCCCACTTGAGAAATATGCAACTCATGTTGTATCTCAATCAGGGCATAATCAATCCCAAGGGACTTGATCAAACCTCTTCCATACAGGTAAGAAGTCAAGTAATACTTTGGCTAATACCTAGGATAGGTCAAAAGGTCCTTAGTGGACATCCCGTGATCTCTTCCATACAGTTAACGTCATCGCGCTTTGACAAACAACCTGGATATAATCCTCAATGGATTCAATTTGACCTCTTCCATACAAGTTAACGTCAGTAACGCTTTGATAACACAATAAATCAATAATCTCGGTGGATTCAATTTAACCCCATCCATACAGGTTAGCGTCGTCGAATAATATTTCGACCAATTACCCCGAATATGTAAAAATAAAACAAAAGCATATATAAAAAAATACACATATATATTCCATTGACAGCATTAACATGATGATATAAGAAAGAATCATGATTCTGATACACACTAATAGCAATGCATAAAAAGAAGCGTCATCAAGTGATGCTACATCATATCAGTTAGTGATATCAATGTCCTCCTTACCACTAGGAGATGCTCTCTTGGACTCACTCTCAACTCCATCATCCCAATCGAAGAGTCTCAACACTTGGGCGGGTGATAGATCCTCAGCTCCCGCGCTGCTTATTCCTTTTTTGGAACCCTCGGATGCAGCCCTCCTCTAAACATTGGCGCTCCAAGTCCTTCACTTCAACATCAAGAATATGATTATGAGCTTCCTGAACACGGTCCTCAATTATACCGCGATAAGCCAGAGAGCTCTTAAAGTCTTCCCACTTCAAGGAGATTTCATTTGCTTTCGCCGACATCATATGTTCCTTCTCAAAAGACGATCTGTAATGCTTTCTTCCGGTTAGAGCTCCTTCTCTGCAGTGCCTTGAGTCTCTTCCCATTCTAGCGAGTCTCGGTCCTCACCTCAATCATCATCACGAGTCACCTCCACCTCGGGAGAGAAAGAGAAGTCGACATGTTCGCTTCTCAGTTCTCGGTGTGATCCTCCAAAGTCGCCACTTCTTTGGCTTTGATACTCATCTTTCGTTCATACTCGTCTTGCAGATATTTTATCTTCACAAATTCAGTATTCCACTCATCCAAAGCGACACTCAAATGAGCCATCTGCCCTAATGTTTGAGTTACCTATAAAAAAAACCATCACAAATATTACACAGAAGAAAAGAAAAAAGAAGGGGAAGACAACGTACCAATTCATCTGCTCGTTGACGCCCAATGCATATGTGATTTAACACCTCTTCGGGAATATGCGGCTTCGAAAAATGTACTCCCCCATCATGAGTTGAAAGCGTTAAACTCTCGGATGGGGAACATCTTCTTAGAGATATCGATGTAGTCACTTGTAGCATGTCTTCTTTTTCTTTAAGGAAGAAACTTGCCACCACGATTTATGGCTTCTTGAAAGAACCCTATGAATATGAGGAGACCTTTCATCACCTTTACTTGATCTCTTTAGTGGAAAAGAATGAGATCTCCCTGCCTAGATAGAAAGGCCAATCTTGAACATTCTATCTTCAAATATATATTTGCCAATGTGACGTAACTCATGTTGCAAGCTTCCTACATCAGGGATATTAAGAGTTGCCAGAATCTCATTTTCCGATATTTGTAATGGATCTGGAAGGTCATTCAATCTTCCCCATCTCTTAGGAAGGCCCCACTCATTTTTCACAAAAAAAGAATCCAATAATTTTAGAGGAATCCCGTGCTGAAAATTCTATCCAATTCTTTATAGCACGATAAGAAACACGTCCCTGAGTATCACATGTGAATCTACACATTCGGCACAAGTATTTGATGTTCAAAGTAACGCCACGCTCTCTAAAGAAGACAGTCAAACCAACGATGACCACTAAAGCTCGAAATAAAAATTGTGACAAAGCTACACCACATATTTTGAAGATCTCAATCAACTCGGGAGCCAAAGGGAATCGCAGTCCCACACGTAAAATCATCTCAGAAATAGTAAAGTACCCTGGTGGAGGTGAACGGGCTCGATCAGACTTTTTAGCAACAATGGCCACCAACTCATTAGGGAAGTGAAATTTTCTGCGGAACACCATTAAACTATCTGATGTGATAGTGGATGATATATCATGTAGCCGTCACATTATGGGTTTTCTTCGACCATCACACCTGAAAATACATGATAAATAAAGAGAAAGAAATTACAAAATAGGAAATTTTGTAAAGCGACTTGCTTACCCCAATACTTGGGTATCCTTTTTTGACTCTCTCACGGATAGCTTGGGATAAAATTTTTTGCTGCTGTCACGAAAGATACACATACATATTAAAAAAAAGAGAGAAGGAGAGAGAAGATACTCCCCTCAATGATGCTGAATTACAAATTTTACGAGTCGTTCAAGCGATGGTTCCTAGCTACGCTTCTCCACCTTGGCGATTATCAAATGAACCATTGAAGTTTCAAGAAATCCAATTTCCTAGGAGAAGTAGAAATTACGGGTCTTGATCGCATCCAAACTGGTCGACAAGACAGTCTCGAGGAAAATGAGCCTCAGGTATGAACCGGGTCTTAATGCCCAAATCTAGTCGGTAGACAGTCAATGCCTCTTTCGAGAAAACCCGAGCCTGGGTATGAACTACGGTCTTGATTGCCTCGAGCGGTCGGTCACAAGGACGCCTCTTTCGAGGGAAACCTGGTATGAACTACGGGTCTTGATCGCCTCCAAACCGGTCGGTCGACAAGGGCAGTCAATGCCTCTTTCGAGGAAAACCGAGCCTGGTATGAACTACGGGTCTTGATCACCTCCGTGTCGGTGATACGCCTCTTTCGAGGGAAAATTGAGCCTCGCCAGTATGAGCTACGTTGAACCGGCGGTGTCCGACAAGCCTCTTCGAGGGAAAACCGAGCCTTCTTGAACTACGGTCTTGATCGCCTCAGAACTAACCTCACTCAAGAAGAGAAGACTAGAGTGTTGAAGAAGTGTGCCTTCTCCTTAGGGGTTTTATAGACCCTTCAAAAGGATAAAAAACGCCTAAATCGCAACCTAAAATCGTCATTCGGCTTAGGTATGCCCGTTGCCATGTATGGATCCGGTCGCGCTCGGTCCATGGTATGCTCGCGAATGCCGCCCGCCTGGCGATGGTATTACCGCCGCTATGCCATCGCCAGCATGGGTTCTTCAGACCGTGCATATACCGCCAGCCAGATGGGCCATAACCGCTCCGTGGCATGACCGGCCCGCGCGCTTCATGGCGTGGCCGTGGGACATGCCATGCCGGTTAGACTCGCCTTCGCGAGCGTGGCAATATGCCGCCCACCGCTTCGATGGCCGTGAACATGCCGACAGCGGTCATGCCATCCGACCCTCGCGGCTCGCCAGATGGCAGGTCGTCATCCGCTCCGCTCGCCCGTGCGTGGGTACAAGACCCTGTTAAGACCAGGTGGCGACCCTGACGTGGCCATCGCGCACCGCCATGTGTTCAGCAGCCTTGCCTGACCAGCTCCGTAGTTCCAGCGACCCAGATCTTCGCCTGATCCAGCCTGACCGCATCCGACCCGTTCGGCCCGTCAGTTCTGCGGGCCGTACCTGCTGAACCATGGCCCAACCATGACGCCACACCGTGTAGCCAGTCCGCATGTAGGCAGACGCCATGATGCGCCATGAGCCTGATCTCGCGCCGAATGGACCCGTAACCTTGAAATCTCGCGTCCAGCGCACGCACATTCTCCTGCAAACACTTAGTGGTTGTAATCTTGTGCTCTATGAAGATTTGTTCTCTCGAAAATATGTAGTTAATGGATCAAATTTTATTGAAGAATTTGCTATTTTCAAGTATTTGACATATATTTTGGATGATTGAGATAATGTCATCCAAAAAGGGGCATATGACCTAAAATTCCTCAATTGAAGCGAATCTTGATCAGAAAGCGTCAGAAATTGAAGCGTCGAGATGCTTAAAATATTGGAAACTTTGGGACATGTTAAATTTCTAAAAGCTCTCAAATATAAAGTGTTTATATAGTCAAATCGGCGTCGAGGTTCCAACAAACCAAAGATCTTACAATTCGACTTCATTTAAGCATTCAAATGCACAATACATCATATGATCAAGGGGATCATTTTGAGCCATCCGATGAAGTGGAGTGTACGGGTTTTGCATGTATTCTGAAGCGCCGCTCTCCTATAAATAGCCTCCATTTATCCGTATGAGGGAGGCCAAGTGAAGGAGAAGGAGGGCAAGCAAGAGAGAGAGAGCTCTAAAGATCCTCCAGGACAATCGTCGCCACTCAGGTCTTCAACCGTAGCCGCCGCCATCGGCGCCACCGTCCCGTCGTCAACTTGTTCAACCGTCGTCGACTTCATCATCGACTTTGTCAGCAACCGTCATTTCGCTTAAACGTCGACCGTCGCCAAACCGTCAACCGCCATTCGGCAACTTCGTCACCGTCGGTAACTTTGCGTCGGCCGTCGTCAACTTCGTCGTCAACATCGTCGTTAACTTTGTCGTCAACGTTGTCTATTACTAGCAACTGTTGTCCACTTCTCACATACAATTCGTAATCCGTCGGAAGATCTTGTACTCAAAGCAGACACATAGTGGAAGCTTTTTTATTTAGGCAGTGGTTTTCCCTCTTTTGAGGTTTTCCACGTAAAATTCAGTTTTATTATTTGCTCTTTAAATACGTATGTGTCTTTGGACTCCTAAAGAAGCTAAGGCGTAAAATTTTACTCTACCGCAACTGATTTTCTAGCACGCAACATACTTATTTGCATAACTAACTGGATCAGAGTGTTGACCTCCTCATATATGTCATAAATCAAGACAAGTTGAATTGAATTCGGAGGTGATAGGTGTCGTGGCTCAAAATGTCAGCGTCCGAAAATGGTCAAAATGACCTCCGATTGACGAACGGAGTTCGCCGTTGTATTCAGAACATCGAAATTAATCAGAATATAAATATTGCAAAATCTAATGAGCAATTGATTAAGCACTCGAGCTATCAAAGTGTTGACGCGCATATCAGAGTCGAGAAGCTGCGACGATATCCGAACGACCTCCGTTTGCAAAATTGACTGCGTCGTTAGCTTTGAAACATCGAAAATTATCAAATGAGACTATCCACCCTCAATTCGGATGAGTTTGTACAAATATCGAATGATTTGAAGTGACAGTGCACAAATCGAGACTGAAATGCACTGGACGTCTCCAAAATCAATCCAAATGGTCTCCGATCGACGAACGGACTTTGTCATCGCGTTCAGAACGTTAAAATTGGTAAGGATATAAATATTGCACAACTTGATGATCAACCGATCAAGCAATCGAGTCATCAACGTGCATGCACGCATATCGAGGTTAGGAGGCGACAACGCAAACCAAACGACCTCCGTTCATAAAATTGATCCCATTGGTTTCAAAACGTCAAAATATATCAAGTAAGACTGTTCGTACTCAATTGACGAATCGAGCATCGGCGGTCAGCGGCGCATTTTGAAATTGACTTAATTTGGCGCTGACTCGAACCAAACGGCCTCCGATCGTGAAACGGCTGCCGTTAGAAACATTGGCTCAATCAATATATATATTGACCATATAATGATGTTAGCATAAATTCATTTTAAAATTGATTAATATTTGAAAAATTAATTAAAAAAGTATATTAATTCCCACTAACTCAAGCCGGCACAGCCACTCGACCGAATGCCCCTCCACACATTCGAATGTGCGAACCCGCAACTAATCCCGTGCAAGCCCTCTCCAACCGTTCCCACGCAAGATACCTCCTTCTCTTCTTCAACCGCACGCAAAGAGGCGGATCCAATTTTTGGCTTCCCTCTCTCATCCAAACCGCAAGCCCGTCTCTCCTGTTCTCTCGTCCGAACAGCGACCGACTCCCTGCTCGCATCTCCTCTGCACGGTCGCGAGCCCGTTGCATCTTAGAAAGTCCAAGGGCAGCATCACCGTCGACCGAAGAACAATGGCTGATGTGGAAGCATCTGCCAGCGAGCATACAATGCTCCATTCCATCTACGAGGAATCTTCGTGGCCAGATCTTGGCTTTGGATCTACCCTTAGTGGCTAATCTCCGTTGTGGACTCTGGCTACTTGCTACTTTTAAGTCCACCGACGGCCACGCCAACAACGGGTCTTTCAGCACCTGGCGCCTTAACCTCCACCTCGCCCTTCTGGCTGAGAGGAGGATACATTAAAGTCGATTCCACACGCAAGGGGACGCGCTTCCCCGATAGCATGTCGAAGACGATACCTATATGGACTTGTGTGTTGAATCGAGCAATAGAGCGGTGGTTGAGGAGGATGCCAAGACAGATTCAGGGAAATGGTCAACCGGACTTGAGTATCTTATCTGGTGAGACTGTGGAAAGAGGATCATGTTGAGGAATGGACCAGGCAGTTTGAAGCTTGTGGTGTCAATACAGGTTCACTTGCATCAGTAATTGAAAAGCCACAGTGTCCGTTGTGGATTCCTCAGAAGACTGTGATCTGGTTGAATGAAGTGCTTGAATATAATTCATGGGATTTCACACTTATCATTCTGGTTTCAGCTTCAGCATCTCATGGAACAATTCAACAAAGCAGCACCTCAGAATTCAGTTGGCATCACATTCCTGGAGTTGGAGATGATGAAGAGAGTTGGGCACAAGGTTTATATCATGCTTCATTTTGGAAACATGTATATAATCTTATTGATTCAAGTTCTAGCATGCAACCAAAATGTTTATGAGCTCGTTGAAAAAGACAGTGTGCACCGTACACAAAGGGGTGATTTTTCTCCTCAAGTTAAAATCAAAGCTCAGAAGAAACTGATGAACAATCCTGAGCAGTCTTTAGGAACTACAACAGATGTGAACACCTTTGCTTATGCTGATTGTATATTGAATTGTAACCCCAAATCAGTTTCATCTTGCTCTGCATCAGAAGATGGCTATTTATATTTACCCATTCTGTCCTCAAAGTTGGACATATATTCCTTGATGAGTGCCCTTCATTTGGCAGTAAGGTTTGCAGGGTTGCACTTAAAAAGAGGGAAGAAATTACTCATTTGTTATTACAATGGAGAAGATATAAGCGTATGTCTATGCCTTGCTATATTAGCAGCCTTATTTGACGATACAGGTTAGAAGGCCTCATCATGCTCATCGTGTGAGATGAAATTCGTTGTATTAGTATAGACGCTCATGCTTCATCGAGGTAAGTAGTAACATTAGGAACTACAGATGTGAACAATCGGCGATCTTTAGGAACTACAACAGATGTGAACACCTTTGCTTATCGATTGTATATTGAATTGTAACCCCAAATCAGTTTCATCGTGCTCTGCATCAAAAGATGGCTATTTATATTTACCCATTATGTCCTCAAAGTTGGACATATTTTCCTTGATGAATGGCCTTCATTTGGCAGTAAGGTTTGCAGGGTTGCACTTAAAAAGAAGGAAGAAATTACTCATTTGTTATTACAATGGAGAAGATATAAGCGTAAGTCTATGCCTTGCTATATTGGCAACCTTATTTGATGATATAGGTTAGAAGGCCTCGTCATGCTCATCAGGGCATGATAAGATGAAATTCGGCTGTGGTATCGCAAGACACCACTCGCTACGCTCATCAGAACGTACCGAGTAAGTGTGCCTTTTGATAAAGATGTATACTGAAAAAGGTGCGACAAAAGAGGCAAGGAAGGTGTTTGACGAAATGTCTGAAAGAAAAAAATTGTATATGCATGTGGTTGTCTTCATACCAAGTTTGAAAGCCTCGTCATGCTCATCATGGCATGACGAGATGAAATTTGGCTGTTGTATCTCAAGACACCGCTCGGTATGCTCATCATGACATACTGAGTAAGCCTAAGCTGTTAGATGTGGCACCCCCTATGATGAAATGCTATCGAAATTTGAATTATTTGCATATAAACACCAACCTTCGCATGTGGGTATCCCAAAAGCTCCCGTCTTACACGGGAATGATCTTAGGAAATTTCAATATTTGGGACTTAAAATATATATATATATATATATATATATATATATATATATATATATATATATATATATATATATATATATATATAATATAAAGTCCTAAAGAAATGGAGTGGAAATTAAATATAAATGAATTGTAAATGAATTTGAAAGAGACTTGAGTATAAATAAAATTAAAAATCATATTTCAAATAAGAAAATATGGATCAAACTCAAGTGAACCTATAAAATTTGAAATAAATTTGAATTCTTTTAATATACATCACAAATGACTTAAAGTTAATTTGAAGTTTAATTTTCAAATAAATAGGGAATTTGATATGAAGTTAAGAATGAATCTAAATTTGGTCTACTCTTATTGTAGAAAATATGAAAAGCCCTTAAATGATAAAATTAGAGAGATTTGAAATTTTCTTTCTGGCATATATAAACTTTTATGAATATAAGCGTATAAAGTATATTCTCATATCTTTATAATTCAATAAACATTCCAAAATACACGCAAATGCTTGAATGAAAATAAATTAATTACCCATATCTAAAATGAATATATTTTATTCAAAGTTTGTGCAAACTTTCAAATTTCACACCGACCGCAACTCTTGACAAGCGTAAAAGTCGATACTAAATCAAAATCTATAAAAATCATAGGGCTTCTTTCAACCAAAAATCAAGGAATTTCATCATAATTATGATTTTTAAAATCAATGATTTTATTAATTAGATGAAATTATCTAAGTTATAAATACCGACGTGATTAATGAGAGATTTAAAGCAAATTTTAATCAAAAGGCCGCCAGCTAAATTAGAATATATTAAATATTAATCTAAAAAATCTAATAAGATATTAGATCAATTTACAATGTCTTCTTCGTCACCGGATCTGCAACTCGTCGTACAAGCAGACAGAAGTGATACTAAATCCAATTCTACAAAAATCATAAGGTTTCCTTCAATCAAAAATCAAGGAACTTCATTCTAAATTATGATGTTCAAAATCAACGAAATCACTAATTGGTGAAATTTTCTAAGCTATAAACATCTGTATGTGCTCGAAAATAGATATTTCGAGTACAAATTTTAATGTCTAAAAAGGCTGCGTAGGCTAAATTGAAATAAAAAAAATGAAAATCTGAAATCAATTTCATAATTCAAACACAAAATTACCTAAAATTACTATACACCTGCATGGGCCCCGGCATTACACTGAATACTTAAATTCAAGTGTGGATGGTGAGTTGTTTCCTCAGCTTAGATTGGGTCCCGTTAACAAAACCTAAAAACCTATAATAAGAGTTTCAAATCAGTGAAATGTCAAAAAAATTGATTATGTTAGGTGACAGTAGATCTAATCCTCTGTTAGTAGCTAAACAGTATTGATATGATCTAAAGCTCTTAAACATATTCAAATTAATCAATTTTTTCAAATCAAATTAGTAGCAATCTGAAATCAATCTCATAACTTAGAAATAAAACTCTAAATTCTTACACACCCGCATGTTTCGACACTATCAATGCCTAAATTCAAGTGTTTGAGGATGCTTGAGTTGTTTCGGTTTAGTCAGGACTGAGTTCGTTAACAAAATCTAAAACCTATAATAAGAGTTTCAAATTAATGAAACCGGAAACTGATCAGTGACAATGATCTAATCCTCTTAGCCTAAACGTAATTGAGAATCTAAAACTCTTAAACATATTCAAATTAATCAATTTTTCAAATCAAATTAAGTAGCAACCTAAAGCTACTTAAATGGAATCCAATCATTAATAACTTAAATCAAACTCAATCTATCCATCTTCCGCAACTGTTTATCGAGGGTGACAAATTAAGAAAACTTTATCTCACAAAGGAGTCAATGTCAAATCAAGTGTTCTACTATGTTCACTCTCAATCAATCTTCCAAGATGACGTGTGTCCTCCTGACTGTGGCCAGGCTCCACAGATGATGGCACGATCACTCCGACGGGTGGTTTTGCCAACTCCCATTATATTACGATCACGGGATGCTCCCCAAATGGCTCTGTCCCTTGAGTTTTGAATCATGGGTATATTTGAAGGCAAATTCTCCGCCTAAGGTAGACTTAAGATTATCTCCTTAAACAAACACCACCTCAGGGTTACAAGGATTTCTTAGACGATGTAACACATGTCGATAAGGATCCTTCGTTAGTTAGTCGACCACTGCCCGACCAAGCATTAGACCACGACCCGGATGATGGAACCATGGGATCTAGATCGCACGCCATTGTTCCCCAACCATCCAGTTTAATGAAATGATAAATTTCTAAATTAAACTTCATATATCGCTACTATATGCTATGCATTTAGCTAATAACCTTAATCGAAAGTTCTCTCTCACTTATTGAGAGGAATACTATAGGGGCTTGCTATAGAAATCAGAACTGCATCTAAAGTCCTCGTAAAATGAGGGTGAAATCTCTGGGTAGTGTCTTATCTACTATTCCATCTGTCTTCTGAAAATTACACCGACACTTCAAATCATCACTCTCTTCAATCAATATCAAAAAATTGTCGAGAGTTCGGTGACGAATTTTCGGAGCCCACACAGAGGTAGTCAAAACAAAATTAAGAATCCCCTAATAATTCTTTTATTAACAACACTTTATTCTTTTATTTTTGTAAATTTAATTTTCTCATTAAATCTGTCTTTCTAATCAACAAATTTTTATTTCAACAAAAGCTAATGAAAGAAGAAAATCTATATGTGAACCTTCTAGAGTAATAAAGATTGTATAATGATGCACTATCTTCTTAGAATGATTTTATTCTCTTCCATAGGTTATTCTATTGTTGCTTTTTGGTACATCAAAACTCAAGTTATTATACTTTTGTATTTGTATGCTGTGGTGTTGGGTTTAGTAATGTTGAGCTTAAGAATTATTTCTATCATATTTTCACTGGATGGTAGCTTTTTCCCCGCAATATGTAGGTTGAAGTTATGTATTGTAGCAATATTAAGGTTTATTGCTTTGGGTTTTCTTTTCAAATTCAACTGATGACATATACAGCCTTATGACTATAACTCTACTTCTTTTCAACTTGTTAAATTTCAATCTTCTGTTCTTGAAGGGATAACTTAGTTTTTTTATTGATGAGATAACTTTAGCTTAAAATGCTACCTATTTTTTCTTGTTCTATATAGACTGCACTTGATATTGTGAAATCTGCTATATACTTAAAATTCTAGTTGTTTGCTTGCTGTTGATTGTTGTATTTTGGTCCTCTGTTCTTTCTTGATGGGATAACTCGATTCCTTATGTCTAATAGTTTACTGTTGTATTGCTCAGTTTTTTCTTGCTATTGTGCTATACTAAGCAGGCAAGGTAGCAATCTTAAAATTTGCAGATACTGTACTTGGTGTTGTGCTAGATTCAAGGGTTTTTACTTATAGACAGTTTTTGATGAGCTATGAAAGTAAATTAGTAATATTAATTATTACAGGAGATGTAACGTAACTTGCCTGTTTGGCTGCTTGTATTTTTTGCTGCTCTAAATTTTTCAAACTTTTTTTTGTTTACTGTTCTGATTTTTTTTCTTCAGCATATTTACCCTATTTTCTGATTGTCTACTTTCTGTTATATTTTGATCCTTTATTTATATATACTGCACTTATCTTTGTGCTAAATTCACCTGTTATCTCTCTGACTCTTCCTACAATTGTTGTTACTGTTTTGGGTTTTTCACTAGGCTTTTCATTTTCCACTACTTTTACTATTGTTAATCTTTTCTTTTTGCATGGTTTTAGTAGTTTTTATTTTAAGCGGCTAATAAGCTCTGAAGACATCAATGATTTTTTAATTTAATCTTCTGAGTCTATTTGTTATCTTTCTTATATAATTTTTTGTTAGTTTTATTTATATGGAGTGCAGATCTATCATCTATGCAATAATTTGCTCTATTTAATATTGGAGAGTGAAAATTGAAGATAAGATGACTAATCTGGAGATTGAAGGATGTTGAAGGATCATTTTTAAATTGTGCAAATGTATAGATTGTAGTACACTTGTTAATTGGTTTGTAGATTGTGACTAAGTATTAGTTGTAATTTGGGCCTTTGGTGAATCAAATTGTTGGCTGTAATCATGTAAAATTTTATGCTAAATTTATTAATGTCAATTGTAATTATTTGAGTTAGCATGTAATAAAAATTTTAGTTATTAAAAGATCTTTTTTTTTATTGTATAAATGTGTAAATTGTAAGGCATTTGTTATTTAATTTGTAATTAAGTCTTACTTGTTTTTTGGTTATTAGAAATTATAGTTATATGAATCAACTAAGCAATAAATTTTTTACTTATTAAAGAATATTTTTATTTTTTTATTTAAAATTATTAAAGTTTATTATTTAAAAATAGTTAAATGAACCAATTTGAGCTGAAGATGAGTTGAAAACGAACAAGATCACCTTTTTTTTATGCCAAACATAAATAATTTTAAACAAAAAATATATAAATAAGTTAATATATATTAAACTCACTCAAGTTTTACTTATTTACACATATTAGTGATGGATGCTGGACAACATTACGTACAAAGGTTGTCACGCGCATGACTAAGAGGATTTAATTACTTAGTTGTTGAGAGGTTTTTATTTTTTATTTTTGGAATGGGTATCCACCTTACACCTATCTTACGCTTTAGACATTATGGACTAATCCCACGTGGCGTCACATTCATCACTCGCGTGTCGTCACTAACTTTTCATCGCGCCTATCGCGGAGAATGAATGCGACTGAATTCAACCGCCGCCCACCAACCGAAGAGAGGTTTAAGTTACTATTTGATCAAAAGTTTTGAATGGTCACTCAGATATGACTATGAGTGATGCAACATCCTACTAGGCGAGGTTGTTGGCCTTCAGTTGAGCGCAAGAAATAAGGAAAGCTGACAGCTAGTGTTCTCAAAGAAAGGAAACCCTCTTATAGTGACGATTGCTTATATGGTGCCCAAACTTTCTACCTGCCTAAATTTGGAGGAGGCGGTGATACTACGGGAGAAATCGTGTGATTGCGCCATTAAAAAAGAAGAGGTGGCTGCGATGAGTGGAAGCTGGGGTTGTGTTCAATTTGGAAGGAGATCGAGTAAGGTGGCAAGTTATCGAATGTAAATTTTAGCCTGTGAATGCTAGTACGAATCACTACGATGATAAACTATCTTTCTAAGATAAGCCAAGATGATGAAATGTATAGCAAAAAAGATAAAAATAGCTTGCTTTGGTGATAAAATGTTTTACGTATCAAGTACTTTGGAATGCTTGTCATGCATCTTAAGATGGTTTTTGAGCACATTATATGCATATCGGAGAAGCTATATGTCAAAAATGTTATATGCCCTGACCAAGATGATTATATATTTTGTTAAGGAGATTACGTTTGATCGGTCCGTCGAATAATTATTAGGGCAATTTTTTTAAAATAGGTACGGTTAAAACCGAAATTAGCTAATTGAGTATTGATAAAAAAAAATTTAAGAATGATACGCCAATCATGGCGATCGGCACAGCCGAGACACGGCGCGGGACGGCGCATGGGCGCCACGCGAAGAGTGTCGCCCGCGAATGGCATCGCCGCCGCCAATTACTAGGCGAGCTTGATGGAACCGCCACTAAGCCATGGGCGCCGACATTTTAGGGCCGATCGGAGGCCTTTTCCTCGATTTCTTCCTCGAACTCCGCTCCGCCAGGAACGACCAAGTCCGACCCACCGAGCACCGCTCCGCCTCTCGAACTTCGCCACGGCGTAGGTCTCACCGCCTGCATTGCGTTTTTTTCCACCGTTTCACGACTTCTTCTAGGTATTTTACTATTGCTATCACTGATCTCGCACTAAGTCGAGAGAGAACATGTTAAAGATTTCAACATATAGCATAAGTTTAAGTTCCACATTCATGCCATTGTTTGGGGAGTTGATATTATTCTTATTTTATAATGCTTACGAACACAAATATCAAATATGCTTCTTTGTCTCTACCATTTTGAAATGTCATTTTCTACATTTGGATTTCTTATTTCTTTTGCATTTCAGTTTTGTTAGGTGATGTTGCATAGGTATAACCTTGAAACTTTTATGATACAAGAAACTTATTCTACTAAAATTATCCTACTAAAGTTTCTTGTATAATATAAAACTATGATAAAAGAAAAACTGCTTTAAAAGAAAATAGTAATGGTGTTATGAATGATATTATTGGTGTTTTAATGTTGTTCCTAATTTTTGAATGGTGTCCTCAATGTAATGTAAGTTGTAGTGATAAGCTTGTAGTGAAATTATTGTTGAAGTATTTTGGAGAGTAATCAAGTTTCAGCTACTATTATTTGTATTATTCCTGAAAATTTGCAAGTGGATGATTTTTTTGTTTTAGTTTCAGATTATAAAGAGATTCGTGTTGCTGAAAATCTAGATAATGGTTCTGTTATTTTTCCTAATAAAATATTTAAAAGAAAATCTTGTTATATCTTCTTTGAATTTGGGCAAGCATGATTGTATGGAGCTTCTTGATAATGTGCAGCAAAGTATTTTTTTGCTTAATAAATTAGTTTCTACCCTTCTTTAACTATTATTTTTATTTTGCTTAGTGATAATTCGTTTAATAGACAAAGAGGATTTGTCTTCTTATCAAATGGGATCTTCTCCTAAATCTACGTTAATAATGATGAGAAAACTTTTGATGATGAATCAATGGATAATGAAACCAGTTTTCAAACTATTTTTGTGAAAATGAAAATTATAGTTTTAAAATTATCCTACCAAATCTACGTAGTAATCCTTTTTTTAACTAAGTAGTTCATTTTTATTAATAATTTATTTGTAATTTATAAGATTGTTGATACTTCTCATGTAGTCGAATTATTCTTCAAAAAAAGCACTTGTCTATGTGGATTTCCCACTCATTATCTTAAGATTAATTTCCCGCTTTTATTTAGCTGTTGATCCATTATTTATCATAATTTGCAGTATGTAGCGGTAATTGTAAACAATAATCTTCTACTTTTTTGACAGATACGATGGCAGAGGAGCACCGCATGACTATCGCCGGGCGACGTGAGGCGCTAGGGAGGCCGACCATTGGAGCAGCACGAGGTTCATCCTAGTATTGCCTCCCTACGTATGATCGAGCCGCCACCCCGACATCGTAAGTGAATTTGTTATTTGCAGAATGTGTTACGCCTGCTTACCTTTTATTTGGGACACTAACTTACATTTTTCTTTTGAGCAGAGGCCGCATCACATTTGCTTATCAAGGAGTGGCCCATTACATGCACGATTCATCCGGGCGCTAGATCGAGGATCGCGTGAGTCAACGCTTCATCCTGGATCATCGGTTACGCTTTGGTTGAGAGATGGTCTCCTGACAATACCTTCCACCTCGGGGTGAGATGACCGTGACGCCCGTGACGATGAGATTCTAGGTCACGGATTGATGGACCACCTATCATAGTCTGATTGGCGGAAAGAGATGGGACACTGGCACATGCATGTACATGCATGCCACCGGATGGGCTGTGCACATGCATGTACATGCATGCCAGGTGAGTTTAGGTGGACTTTCTGAGAGTCATATGATAGGCGAAACCGATGACTTCTTCCGACACGTCCGCTTATATTTTAGATTGGTCGCTTTCTTTCGACACGTCGTCGTGAGGTCCACCTACAGTACTTACCACTCTTGGAGGATCTGGATGATTTTAGCATGATGTCTATAGGTGGAGCAGTCTTGGCTCATCTATATAGAGAGTTGCACGAGTCGATTAGACCCACCAGGGCCAACATGGCTGGTTGCCTACACCTACTTCAGATTTGGGCTTGGGAGCATATTCATGTAGGTAGGCCGACTTTACATGTCCCATATCCTGCAGAGCTTGCTGGTCTGAGCGTTGGTTTGAGGTACGTGTTGTTAACTACAATTTCAAATTATGCAGCTTATACGTATGTTTAAACTTTTCGTGTGTGGAATAAGTATGCGGCAACTTTAATAATGCTGCAGGTGAACGAGATGGCTTGGGAACTTGAATCGCATTTAACATTGTAGCCTTAATACTATTATTTACATTATGTTTTAACATACTTTTATCATACATGTAGGTGATCGGGAGCCGTACAATGAGCAGATCAGAGCAAATCTATCTGTTGTATGCTCTGTGGGCTCTGACATATGGTTAGCACGAGTCCCTCTTATCAGCTGGAAGAGGGTTGAGTGGTATTTATGCAGTGAGTGTCGCGCCGGCCTTACTCCCGAGTAGATGTAGCCTTGACCCTAGTTTCAAAAGGGTCGATGGTAGAGCGTCGACCGGGTTGAGTACCACCACCATACATAGCTTTTGGGAGAGTCGGGATTGCCTCGTCGATGGGGATGAGGTGTGGGACAAATATCGCTATCGGCCAATACATGCGTTGGTTCGATCATGGGCTTCTTTGTACTTATTTGCCTGATAGATCCACCACATACTACTAGAGCACCGGAGCGTCTTTATGTAAGTTATGATATATGGAAATATTCAATATTTTAAAAGTGATAATTTAACATTCCTTTTTTTTTTGCATGGACCATATCGCAACGCGGGACATATTTCAGCCATATTTCGGTGCTGTCGATGATCACCACTTACAGCGATGTGTCGATAGATACGAGGTGATATGCAGAGACCTTGATCAGCGTGTACATATAGACACATATTACGGATCGGCATACGAGGGTGTCACGATGATGAGCGCCGGTCCATCTACATCCGCTGATCCAGGTCCTTCTTCATACGCCGAGCTAGTTCCTTCTCATTAATCGATCCGCCATTCTACGACGCCGATCCGGGACCGTCACATATCGCCCCACGACCACACCTATATTCACATCACAGGATGATATGTCGCATATAGGGATGTTGTTCTAGAGGGCCGCATCACCATGTGATCGCCCATCTCGTGCACCGACACACTGAGTGAATCCACGCACGCGCATAACGGAGGAAGGCTTTGTCCGGGTAGGGCTTAGGAAAGTGTCGTACTACATTTGCCTTCGATTCATTACAAACGACATAGTCATGTACATGTTAACCTTGATTATGACATAATAAATGTTTATAAGTTTTGTTTCTAAATTTTTTTTATGTACATATTAATGTATTTAGTTAAAAATCATCATTGGCCGATTATGATATGCGCTTATTGATTTATTAGCCTATTTAAGTCAACAATCCAAATAAGTCAATTATAAATATTTCTTTAATATCTTACATGTAGGAATAGCCCAAAGATTAAAGTATTGCGACCTATTAAAGTCCTTTGTTGATATTCTTCCAAAAGATTGTTTCACTAGGAATAGTACCTCATGTGAAGAAGAAAGATGGCAAAAATAGAAAATGTTTAATTACGCCAAGAAATTCTGGAGATAATCTGCTCAAAGAAAGTTTTTTTGTGAGATTACCTGCTCAAAGATATCAATAAAATGAAACAGCTTTTTTACCCTCCTTATAGTTAACTGGATCTACATACGCCAAATGAAGTCGAGCGCCGCCAAGATAGCGACGCTTCAAAGCTAATCTTAAGCGGTCGCTTCTTAAGCTCTTGCCGTATTATCGGGCGCTGGCTGAACCCAATAAATGCTTCGCTTATCAAAATCGGTCTTTTGACCAGACATCATCTCTTTGAGTATTCATCAATGAACCCAGGTGCATTTGTGCTTAAGAGTTGAATGTTTGGATAATGATTTAAGTATATAAGAACAAAAATAGTTAGTATTTTGTATCATATCAAATTCTTTTCATACAACATTTTAGAAGCCTTGCAAGCATATTCCATCCTATCGAAGTTGGCACATTTAATTCTCAATTTGAGCACATAAACATACACTAATAACCAATTCATTTCACAAATGGACAATAAACAAATGTTCATTATGTGAAGTTGGTTAACTTGTACATATGAAGTTGGTTATCAAACCAAAAAATAAAATGTAGTACATACATTGTCCTAAAACCAACACCATATTACTACTTCCCTCTGTCTCATGCCTCAAAGATATGTCGCCGACGTCTAGCATGCGGGCGGTGGCCCTCTACCATCGTACCTGACAGCAAAGAATCTCAAATAAATTAGTGTCAATATTGTAAAATCTTGAGAGGGAAAACAAGCATTGTCCTATTGGAAAATATACCGCCGACCGCCAATGTTATGGGGCACGATGACCAGAAGACTGATATTTTGCATATGCTACGCTACTTGAACTGCGTTTTCATCCATTGTGTCAATCTATTCGTTTCGGTGGCACCGACCTTCTACGAAAGTTAGCAACGCGGACTAATCCAAGCTCTTCAAGGGATGGCCAATCAGAGCAATGGTAGAGTATGAAATTCATTTATGTATGTCAGCTTATACAGCTGCAGAGTGTAGTACTGTGACACGCACGTGAGGTGGTTTAACCGTCAAAATCCCAATGCGACAATGACATGTGGGCATGGACAATGATATATGATTGTTCTACCACAATTACAAACACACGCCATTATCTAATAAATCAACTCAATGAGCCGACCTATCAAAACTCGCATCTCATGTGGGTTTATATTAACGTTCGTGGAAATGCCTAGCCTCCCTTTCGATGAAGTGTGGAGAACCTCGGGTATAAATAGACAAGTTTACTTCCTCTTGAGTAGCGGGATAATCGTTTCATGAACAAAGCTACTAAGTTATAGTAGATAGCAGTGATTAAACCCTGAATTGGTAAACCACGTGCCCGCTTCAGTACACCGTTAAAGCACTCAGATGCATTCATTGTCATTGTCCCATAACGCATACCACCATCGTGCACAAGTGACCATTTTACAGGGTCACGCTCTACAAGCCAATTGTATGCTTCTTCGTTCACATTTTTAATGTCCTGCATCAAATGGTTGAATTGACGAACATCATCGCACACGCCATGTACATCTTTTGGCATACAAACTCAACATCGAATTCCGCGTAGGGACTTTTTTAAAATTTCACGCAAATGACGCAAACAATGCCTATCGCCAAGGAAAAATCTCTTTGCATCCACGCAAGAGACCATGTTTTATATTATGCATAAATCACGTCTACTAGACACCACGGGTAACATATCATGTGCACAACAAAACCACAACCACGAATCAACATTTTCTCGATTCCACAACAAAGGAAAACAACCCATTATTGCCGATGCCTACGGCTTAATAACGATACTTGCCCAACAAAAATGTACCATCTAAGCTTAAAACAGGTCTGCAGCAACTCCATCCCAGTATTGAAGGTCCGAAAGCCCAAAAAAGTCTCTGAAAATGTTGCGTACTGGTAGACTGAATTCTGTAGACTGTAGCAGGTAAAGTAGTAGAAACTGATTGCATATAAAGACTGAGAGTCCTGTAGGACTCTTCCCAGCTACCGAATATTGCTTTTATTGCCTTTCGCCTTGCATCCCATGCTTTCATATATGAAACTTTAACATTAAATTTTGACTCCATCCTACCTATAATCTCTCTAGGTTTCAAATCAATCTGGTGCGATCACAGTTTGATGTAGTATGCTATGAAACTGAACTACACTTTGTCGACCGGATGAACTTACGCATTGACACATCTATGATTTTCACCAACTTTTGATATTCTCCAAGCACCCCTAATCGTCTGATGCTACAATGTAAACGCCAATGTATGGCTCAGTGACTATCGTCCGCATACATACAACCGCGTGTAGTTCTTACGGTTGGGTAAGCTCGGAATTGTACATTATTTACTATGGACCACCCGACAGAGCAAATTGCAAACTACGTTTACAAAAAACACATACCTTCGGAATGTCATTTGGAATTTCAATTTCATCATTTAGAGACGGGGGCCAAAGTAAACATCGTTGTCCCACTGCCGCGTAGTTTTACACATCCGGACATACTCGTTTGTGGACAACATTTGACTCTCACTGTCAACATTGCGAAATGAGTGATTTCTCGCCAGGTATGATGTCATATTCTCGTGCACTGGCTTCTAACCCAAGCGGTCATCATCACTAATACCGCCGGACTCACTTTGACTACTCATACCGATACTCATCTCCAACGCAAAGACTCTCGTACACATACGGTTCATTAGACAAAGATCATCACGCCACATAACTTAAAAGTTCAAGAACTAATTATCATATTAATTGTTACAAGTTTAATCGATAAATTATGACAATAAACTACCGGGAATAAACTCATCGAGGTTGTATCCGGATGTTCTTGTGCGATGAAATCCTGCGCTATAGGTATAGCGGTATATGACCTTACACCGATGTGGATGCAATAACATCTTCCACTTCACATACACCAACATCCACGGAAGCTTAAGTGTAACTTCACAACGCCATCGTGATATGAGACGCTATAAATCCGCTACTCCGGATAACGACTGTTGAAGTGTGGCACTCGGATCGATGTGCAAGCTTCTCATAATTGCTTCAATGCCGCAAGGTGCCGTGGAGAACCTTAATTGACGATTTGACCTCCCACATAACTTGACGAATTGCTCATCGATGTTCTCCATAGAAAAGTATTAGAAACAAATTCTATTCATCTTGCACTAAAGTTGACTTCCAACTTGTTAAATGAGAGAGGAAGTAGTTAACGTCGTCAAAGCGAATCCGGAAAAAATAAAAGTTTCTATTTAAGCGGTGGAAAAAAAGCTAATGCGGGTGAGACCCACGGCCGAGAAGTTCGAGAGGGCGAGGAGCTCGGCTTAACTTCGGCGTTCTGGAGGAGTTCGGAGGAAGAAATAGAGGAAAACCGAGGCATAGGGCCCTAAATGCCGTCCTGAAAATTCCTGGTTCGCCGTCGCGATCTTGAAAGCGCCCAATTCTGACCCTACTCTTCACGCGTACACGCCATCGCCGACGATGAGAAGCCCCAATAATTAGCGACCGCATTCTTAAATTTTTTTTTATCAATACTCAATTAGCTAATTTCAGTTTTAACCGTACCTATTTTAAAAAAATTGCCTAATTATTAGAGGGTAAAAGGAACCTAAATGAGCAATATCGAGATGGGTAGAGGGGATGGTAAGAAGAGTTTTGGGATTGTCGAGCTATTAGTAGATAAAAGCTATCAAAATCCAAATGTAATAGAGAATTATCAAAATCGCGTTCCAAAATCATTTGGTGAAATTGAAATGATAATGATAGCACACATGCATTCGAAAGAAGGAAGATAAATTAGAATTCAAAATATTTACTTTAAATAAATACTTTTTAACTATGTAAATAATGTTAGTAGAACTAACTTTAAGAACATGATTTCGCATTCATACAAGAATAATAAATAAAAATTAAATGCAAGAAAATAAATTCATAAGATATTAAGATTTTCATGTGGTTTGACTCAATAAGGTTTGTCTAAATGTGTTGCCTGCTACGTTATATCAATTATAATTGCAGTCATCTCATAATTATTTTGTATTAATGTAATGATTATCACTATGATTTTATACAATGATGTGATATTTCTAATTATGATATATTATAGCCATTGGATTTGTAGAGTGTTGGCAGCAGAGAGATTGTGTTTAACGTCTTATCTTTGTATGAAGATCCATCATACATATAAAAGAAGAGTTTTAGGAGACACACGAGTTTTTACATGGAAAACCATAAAGGGGGAAAATTATGGAGCTTGGCCCAATTGAAATAAGGCTAAAATTTTAAATTAGGCTTAATTAAAACTTTAAATAGGTAATTAAGCACGAAAAAAATAAAATTTAAAAATAGACTTAGTCGCCCGTTAAACAGGGGACTTGTACTAACGTGGATTCCACATCAGCGCCAGTCGTATGTTCAACGGACGATTAGATTAAAGCTAAATTAAAAAAAAATAAAAAAATTCGGTACAACCCAGTATTTTGCTCATATCGGACTCATCCGATGTCAAAACCAAGCAAGCTTAGTATCGTTTGAAACGTAACAAAATTCCCCACAACTTTTTTGTTGACAAAGTCTAGGATTCTAGCTAGGTAAACCGCAGTTTTTGTATACGCTGACAAAAACTACAGTGCGAAGTTGAAAATTTTGGCACAACCGCAAAAGTTTAACCGTATCGGACTCATCCGGTGTCGGAATCGAGCGAGCTTGGTATCATTGAAAACATAACAAAATTTCTCACGGCTTCAATGTTGACAAAATTTTGCGATTCTAGCCCAATATACCGTGATTTTTTCAAACGCTAGTAAAAATTGCAGTGCAGAAGAAGCAGATCTCACTCGATTATTATGTTGTGTGTTCTTTTTAATAATCTCTCTAATGAAACTCACTCCTTTAGCTTCTGCTACTTGACGTAATTTCTTATGGAGAATAGAGAAGCGATGATGATTATGGCTAACAATGGACAACTTGTCCTTGATTGATTCTTCCGGTCTCATAATTATGAGTCATCAAAGGTGGGCCGAAGCTCCTCTAGTAATCAATGACACTACATTTGATCTTAAAGTTTGGGTATTAAAAGTTTGTTGATAACTATGTCATGTTACTTTTCCTGTTCAAAGAGAGATTGATGAGAAGGCTTCTTTCTATTCTCCCTTGATGGATTTCAACATGTGGTAATAATTGTGTTTTGTGTAACTTCTGTTCAAGGAAGTGAGAACATGTCTGCATGGCTCAATTGTGTCACCCTGCACTGATTTTTCTGTTCAAAGAGTTTGTCTTATGCTACATTTATGCCTATACATGTATGTAGTTACATATGAGTCTCAAAGAGGCTGCCAATTATTTGATTTCTTGTGTCTATTTTAACTCTTTTATGTGGTGGTGGGCAGTATGGACTTATGAGCTGACTAATACTCTTTTTCTCCTCATGTGATTTTGTGGCTTTAGATGAAAGCTTATTTATTAACAGTTAACTTTTGTGTTAGAGTTTTCAATGATACCATGCTTGCTTGATTCAGACACCGGATGAGTCTCATACGGGTAAAATTCTGCGGATATGTCAAAACTTTCAATTCCGCACCATAATTTTTACTAAAATTTGCAAAAACTTTGGCGTACTGAGATAGAATCACAGATTTTTGTTAACATGAAAGTCGTGAAAAATTTCGTTATATTTTCAACGATACCAAGCTTGCTCAATTCCGACACCGGATGAGTCCGATATGGGAAAAATTCTAGGGCTTGGCCAAAATTTCCAACTTCGCACTGCAGTTTTTGCGAGCGTTTGCAAAAATTGTGGCTTACTGAGTTGGAATCACAGATTTTTTCCAACATTAAAGTCATGGGGAATTTTGTTATGTTTCCAATGATACTAAGCTCGCTCGATTCTAACATCGAATAAGTCCAATAAGGGTAAAATATTACAACTGTGCCAATTTTTTTTTTTAAAATTTAGCTCACCGCTAACGATTTAAGGCACTGATGTGGAATCCATGTCAGTGCAAGTGGCCCATTCAACGAGCGACTAGGCCTATTTTTAAAATTTTATTTTTTCGTGCTTAATTACCTAATTAAAGTTTTAATTAAGTATAATATAAAAATTTATCCTTGAAATAATTCCACCAATATTTATTTTTGGTTATAAATGATATTCTTCCTCATAATTAGTGAAGGTGTTGATACAATATAATAGATATGAATCATAAACAATAGACTACATAATGCGAGTCAGCTATGTGTATTAGACTTATAAGCAATGACGTGTGTCAACAATATACATCAACCTTATAACGACATCATCTGTCAACAACGTGCAACAACCATATAAGCGATGACATGCATTAACATTGTTAGGAATGGTGAAGGTAATAGAACTAGAAGTTAATGGTTATGATAATGGCAGTTCGATAAAGGATATTACACGACAATCAGATAACATATGGTGGTGATGGTTTGTCAATAACAATTGAGAGGTAGTCTAATGTTGGTAATTTGGTGATAATGGACTAAATGTGGATTGGTGAAGGTAGCCAACAGTGATCAAACAATAATGGGTAGGTGATGAATTGATGACAACAGTTGAGTGGAAGACATATGATGGTGGTCGAATAGTTGTCCAACGATGGCGGTCAAACAACAATTTGATGGCGATGGACAAGTGATGATCTGATGGTGATGGGTGGATGATGGTCCAATGATGTTGGTTGGATGACAATTTAATGGCATTGGTTTGACAATGATCTAACGATGGTGGTCAAATAATAGTTTGATAATAGTGGCCAGATGGTGGTCTGGTGATGATGACCAAGGGTGGATCAATGATGGTTGTCAAGCGGTGGTGTGGCGATGATGGTTGGGTGGAAATTTGATAATGGTGGCCAAGTGGTGGACCCATGATGGTAGTTGAGTAATGCTCTATCAAAGGTGGCTAGGTGGGGATTCAACAATGATGATTGAATGACGATTTGATGATTGTAATCAAGCGGTGGGCTACGACGATGTTCTAGCAATGGTTTGGCGAAGGTGGTTGGGATATAGTCTGATGATGGTGCCAGGTGACGATTTGGTTGTGGGCTCCGAAAATTCACCATCCATCTCTCACATTGAAAACAGTATGATTTAATGTCGATGAAATTTTCAGAAGGCATATAGAATAGTAAATAAGACACTACCCAAAGATTTTGCCCTCATTTGGTAAGGACTTTAAATCTGGTTTCAGGTTTCCTATAAGCGCAAGCTCCTATAGTTAATTACCCCTCCCAATATTGAGTGAGAACTTTCGATTAAGGCTAGTCATTAGATCGCTAAATGTGTAGCGTATAGTAGTAGTTTGTGGAGTATTAGAATTTAAGTTTATGAAATTCATCATCTTTTAACTTGAAGAGGATGGTTGGGGAAATGATGATGTGCCCGATCTAGATCTCATGATTCCATCATCCTGGGCTATCGCGGTCCCTAGTCTACTTAGTCAGAGGAGGTAGTCGACCCAACATGATCAAAGAATTTTTATCAGCAATACATGGGTTATGTCATCCAAGAAATCTTTGTAGACCTGGAGTGGTGTTTGTCTAAGCAGACATGCTTAAGTTTACCTTAGCTGACAGAGGACTTTTTTCCCTATCGAGTATACCCTATGATTCACAACTCAAAGGCCAGAGTCATTGGGGAGCATATGAGCTACAGTCATGGTCGTAATATAATGGTGTCATTTGGTGGTAGCCACCTTATTAGAGTACTCTGGTCGTAACTACATCATATGTAGAGCTCACTGGCCAAGTTACGCAGTGAGAGGATGCAAGCCATGTCCTTAGTAGCATGAGATTGATTGAAAATGAACATAGTAGAACACTTGATTTGACATTGGCTCCTTTGTAGAGTTTTCTTAATTTATCACCTTCGACAAATAATTGAGGAAGGTGGATTGGATTTTGCTTTAAGTTTTTAAAGATTACATTTCATTTAAACATTTAACACTTAGTAATTTATTTAATTTTATATTTATATTGACACTTGATTTTAATTAATTCAATTTGAGCTTGCAAGAACATTTTGATGGTAGGTATCCCCTCTGGATGAAATCTCCATTCAACACAGCCATCATTGGGGTTTATGAGTTTGCATGATCATTTAATTTATTATTTCAGATTTTCTCGACTCTATTAGTTTAATAATAGAGGATCAGATCTATTGTCATGTGATAGAATTAGTTTCTCAGATATTTTAATAAGTTGAAATTCTTATAGTACTATTATTAGATTTTTAAGTTTTGTTAATCTGGACCCAGTCCTAAGACCAAACTGAGAATCAACTCGTGCAGCATCCTCAGACACTTGAATCTAAACATTCAGCATAATATCGGGGCCCATGCAGGTGTTTAATAATTCAGATAATTTTATTTCTAAATCATGAGATTGATTTTATATTTTTATTTAATTCCATCTAGCCTGCATAGCCTTTTTAGACATTAAAATTTGTACTCTAAATTTCTATATCTGAGCACATACAAGTATTTATGACTTAGACAATTTCAACAAATTAATAAAATCATTGACTTCAAAAATCATATTTGAATGAAATTTCTTAATTTTTGGATTGAAAGAAGTTCTATAATTCATGGAGAATTTAATTTAGCATCGCCTTATGTCTACTTGTACGAAGAATTGCAGATCCGGTGGCATTGATTTCAGCTTCATATTTTTGATTCAAAATATTACAACTTTACTTGTATTTAATTTATTCATTGTATTCTTCAAGTATCAATGATTATTTAGCTTGTGATTGTTAACAAGATTTTAAATATTTATCAATTCGTCATATTCAACTTTTGCTCTTGCACAGATAGCTTATTATGTATCCTTTAAGCAAGCTTCAATGAATTCTAGCTGGCTAACTATTTATTGAAACATCACATCATGCTTAATGATGGGCTATTGAATTCACTGTGAATTTTCTTGAATATAGTTTGAGTACTCATTGAGAAGCTTTAGTTATATCTTCCAATTAGTTACTTAATTTTACCAAAATCTCTTGTGAAAATTTTTTTTATTTGAATTTCATTCTTAAGCCAAGTGCTCAATAAATTCCATATGCTTTGGTTTCGTGTTCATTTATAGCCTTCTTTAACTCATTTTAAAATAGATATTTCCATGTAAGAAGGCACGTTCTTTGTGAACCTCACTATAGAGTTTGATTTGGGCTCTACCCCATTTGCAAATTAGCTTTCTAGCATCATGTAACCTCCCCATAAGTATAACCTGAATTCACATTGCATTTGGCTTATTCTCCTTCCATCATTTTAATATATGATATAACATAAGCCAAAATTTTCAATTAACTCTTCTTAGCCAACTAACCATTATAGTTTGCTATACCATGTAAGTGAGTTATCAAGCTTCACCTTCATTCTCCAAGCTTGATAGTGTTCAGTTGAAATTGTTTATTTATTTTATTCACTTAGAATAAAATGTTGTAATTCCAACATTTATTGAATAAACCATAATCATGCTCAATGGTAAGCATTCAACTTATGTTCTTGCTCATTTTTGAATTATCAAACCCAATCTTATCCTATCTTTTACTCCACTTCAAGTTCTATTTTTATTCAAAATTGGGTTTAAATTTATTACCAATCCACTATGAGTCAAGCATTGATCTCAAACTTCACTTATATTTGACTTGAGCATTTTGTTTTAACATATAAAACAATAGACTCATGCACTCATTTGGCAATAAACCACGTAAATGAACTCATTTTTTTTACTTAGTGTATTCTCATATGATATTAATATTTATTTAGCTCATTCTAATTCAATTATGAACTCATTTTCTTAGGACTTTATATTTTATATTTAACTTAATGTTAATTTTTTTTTAGTCCCGAAAATTTGTCAAAATTTTGACAGCATTTCGACAGTATTCCAACGTCATCCCTGCGTAGGGGGCTACATTGAAACTATTTTGGCCTATCCGTCATGCCCTGATGAGCATAACGAGGCCTTCAATCACCTGCATAAAAAAATATATATGCAATTTCTACACATTCAAATCTCCTCCCTCTTTTTTTCTAAGTTCAAAATTAAGTTCAAAATTAAGTCAAAATTTCGGTAGCATTTATCAAAATTAAGTCTTATGACACCACAGCCGATTTTCATCTCGTCATGCCTTAATGAGTGTGTGAAGCCTTCAAATCATATAAGAATTTATCAAGGCTGCCATTTGCCATATACTCATAAGTAAGAAAAAGCTCATCACTTTTGGTAGAACAGCCAAGCAATCTAAGCAAATTCTAATGATGAACGTTACTTATAAGCTTCACTTCACTCAGAAAGCTTGCTTTCACATTCTTTGATTGATTCATTGCCAACTTCTTCATGATAATTATTTTGCCATTTTTTAAGTGTGCCCTTGTACAGTTGACCAAATCCTCCTTCTCACAGTTTATTTTCTTCGCTATAATTATTTGTTGTAGATTTCAAGTCACGGTAATGAAAACTCATAGGACCTTGAAGCTCTGTTGCCCCCGATATATTTGTCCAACGTTCTTGGTGCCCTCCGTGTCTTCTTATCAAGAGCAATAGCAGAAGACTTAGAACCACAAGTGTGCAAATTCTGGCCACTGCGATGATAACAACTACCATTTTATCCCTCTTATGCCTCGAAGTGTACTGTTTATGGAAAAAAAGCATCATCTGAATACCTTATGAAGCAACCGACATTTATGGCCTACCCTTCACTCGATGGTAAGCACCCCTTCAATATCATCGATGAAGTACCTCATGAAATTTGGAGTGGCCAAGCTCAGATCCTCAGAGTAACCTATCCATGATGAACCCGTCAAGGCTGGTGCCATTGAGGAAAATTAAAGAGAACAACTATCACCATTTGTGGTATTTATTTTTGAGTGTTAGGTGTGTGTTTATGTGAGGGGACACCATGCAGATCCGCAGATGTACTCATTAGGGTGATCGGGTATGACATTAAAGAATAGTGTACTTTCTCGAGAGATTGAAATCACTACCCTATAATGGACCTAATCACCTAATGAGGACTCCTAAGGCATGATGGTTCTTCGAATGTACCAGAAATTTTTCCCCTACTTTACATGAAAAATTTAAGTAGGGCTTATTTTAAGCCGGGTTTGCTAAGTTCCCTATGGAGGCAAACCCCCATAGTTAATTGCATCCTAAGGAATGAAATTTCTTAAGAATACTCTCAATCAAGGTAAATGATCGTTGCCTCCAAAGATTTCAAAAATAGGACTATCAATCAATTGGTTATTTTTAGAAAATCAAGTGGGATTGATCAAAAGAAGAGAGTTATTATTGAAACCAAAGAGAGATGAGTAAGAGATGCTCATGATACTAGGAACCTAGTGAACATTTCAAACTATCCTATGGTTGGGCTTTATATTTTTGAAATTAAAGATAATTATATATTTGAGTAGAATTTTTATTAGAAATCTAGGGCTTACAATACCACAATACAAGATTGCAGAAATGCCTAAGAGGTGAGGATTTATGCTTGTAGCCCTAAAGGGAAACAACAACCTCAGATCCTAAATCTAAGGAGCTTCAACATAAGCCAAAGTGCGACCTAAATGTAAAAATGGGTATATGGTTTACCTCCATAAGAGAGGATAAATCACCTGATTGTTGGACTTACAACTGCCTAAGGTGGCCGCCAACTAACTCCTCCTATAATTTTAAATACATGTAGGCAAGTCATATACTTTACAAGATGGTTAGACTATTATTTACTTAGAAGAGAAATAAAGTCCTTAAACTCACACCCTAAGAAACTAGATCATGAAAAGCATGAATAATGACTTAAATCTAATGCAAATTTTGTCAAGTTTTATTTTTATTTTTGGACATTTTATTTAACAAAGTCTATGGAATTTTATATACCTAATGCATGAGAAAATCAGTTATAGGCCAAAATCAAAAAGAAGGAAGTGTATTTCCACCATGGCTCTCAAAGGTTAAGCCATTTTCTCTTGCAAAGGTGGAAGCCCTCCATTGGCAAGAATGAGACAGTATGATTTATGCATGATATGAGACATACAACATCCAACTAAGGGGATGCTAAATCTTTTATTATCTTGATTTATGTCATAGGCTTTAGGCGAGATTATGAATTGTTTAGTTTAATTTTGAATTGATTAATTGAATAGAAATTTTTTTTCTAAGAGCCTAAAATATTACACCACAAAATAAAATCATGTATCAGACCATGCACCGCACTAACATAGAACTAGAAGTGGTTACTTAGCCTAATGTGTGTGCTATTTAAGACTTGTGTGGCATATCTTAGCTAGGCTTTAATGTTGAAAATTTTTAAGTGTGAAAGATTCAATTTAGATGGTGGTTTCATTTTAAATGATTTAGTTGACTTGTCAATCTTAGTTGGTGGTTTGATTTGATTTGAATGAACATACACTTAGTGACTAAATGTTATGAAGAGAAGAAAAGAGAAGAAAGTTTTCTTTCATTCCTACCTTAAAGCATTTCTAAAGTAGATTGATTAATGAATTTCTTTTAGTAAATGGTCTATTATGTGTTTTAATTAACCCTAAGTTTAGATTCACTCTAAATAGCCCTATTCAATTAGAAAGACATCTTAGGATTAGTTAGGGTGGATCACTATCACATAACACATATCTATTCATTTCTTTCTACCATGTATACCATCCATATGAATAATCCTAAGCATACCTATACATGCAATGCAAATCTTAGCACACTTTGATTATGAATGCAAAGAGATATGATTTGAATATTTGGATATTCCATTTGTTAATTGGATTATTAATGCATGTCTTTGTTATATAAAAAAGAGTGAGTTTTCATCCATTAGCTAAATGCACATCTACAGGTATACAAGTCATAAGTGAGTACGACGCCATTATTTTCTACACCAGGGGTGTAAGGTACAAGACCTACTTAGGGCTACTTAAAGCTCGTAGCCCCGGAATGTCCAGACTGATATACCATTTTTCTTAGATACATGTAGATGTACAAAAAGAAACAAATGGATGAGGAATCATGTAAGAGATTATGTTTGATTTAGTTGTATGATTTACATATGTAATATGAAGATCCTTCTTAAGTCTTAATATATAGATGTATAGGAATAGAATTAGGCAAATGTTGTGTCCTTTTCAAATGAACTATACATGTAAATCTCATGTGAATCTATATTAAGAGAAGGAAAGAGAATCTCATAATACACATCTTATGCTATCATCACATGCAAGCTTATAAATATTTATAACTAGAATCACTTCATTTATAATCTTTAATTTATAAGTTTTAAAAACTAATTTTTGATTTAATAGTGATAATAACCACTCATATTCTTAATTTTAGCTAACACATGCAATTTGACATAGAAGGAAATATTTTATTTAATTAATTTTTAGAAGAAACGAATGCATGATTTCATATGGCAAAAATATTTAACATGATTGAAAAGAAATAAAAGAATGTAAGCACATGACTTCATTCACCCTAATTAATTCCTAAGGACAATAATATAAAACAAGATCATTTAAAATGAATCAAAACTCTTTAACGAGATTTTTATCTTTGAATTTGATTTGACTTAGGAAATATGAGAAGGGTTTGCTAGTCTTAACCCATTTCCCCCATGTGTGACTTGGTTTGGTTTAATTTAAAACAATTAGGTTGATTTTATATTTTGATTAGGTTAAGGTATGAATTAAATCCATTAATTACCCTTTTATTATACCACTTTAACATAATTATCCAAGTAATTATGAGCTAACATATGATATGCATCCATATAAAAATTAAATCAGGAATGCACCTAAGAATTGGAGGGGCCTAATGCAGTTGGCTCACAATTATTAGTTAATTAAGTTAAAGGGATTGATTACGTACTTTCATAACCCTCCTACACATGTAGTTTGATTATAATTTTCTTCATAATTCTCTTAGGTTATTGAACACCTAAGAGTCTACCCAAGAATTGAATGATTGAGTTTTGGAATGATTTGATTTTGAGTTTGGTTAATTAAATTATTTAATGAAGTGATTAAACCATTAATTAGTTGCAAATTGATTAAGTGTTATCCAAATGAAATAAACTTAGGAGAAAATACTGGAGAAGAGGTCCTAATCTCATTCCCTATGTCCATTCACTATTTCATAATGATTAGCCAACTTAATTAATAGATTCATTATTATTTAACATGCTAATTAATCATTTAATTAATTAAGAGAGGGGTTAAAAAATGAAATAAGAAATTCCCCTAATGAGTCAAACAATAAATTCCAAACAAATTATGGATGGCAGAAGTCATTCAAATAACTAATCTCAGAAAGTTTGGAATTAATTGCTGGAGTAATTAAAGAGTAATTAGCTTAATTGTATTTTTAATAAAATCCAAATTGAGTCAAAATCACTATTTAAAATAGATTGATTTTAATTTTTTTATTTTTCTCCTCTGAATTACCTTTAAAATGAGTATTTATTTATATTTTTTTTTTGGATTTTTCTACAATTAGTTATCAATTTTGGAAGTTTTACCATTAAAATTGAATTAATTAAGCCTAATTAAACTTCTAATCCTGTCAGGCCACATGTCGGCTGACGCGGCACGCTTTTCATGTGGCACGATGAGATTTGTTATTTAAGTTGTCACATCTATCGTCTGAGTTAGCTGGCTGCGGACACGCTTTTTTTGCGGGCCGTCCATTCTAAGATCGGACGGCTGAGATTAATCACACGGTTTAGGCTAAGAATTAAAGTGGATCTAGCGTGATTTGATCAGGATCGTCTAATCCGATCACACAGAGCGGATGATCCATGATCTATCTCCTCCCAAGTGGTGCGAGATGGATGCCTTCTGTCGATCGTCGCTCGATTTGAGCTCACCCGAGCTCAAATTCATCCCACACCATCTGGGAAGCACAAGTAACATATATAATGGTGGAGATCATGTGGCATAATGATTTCCTTCAATAAGGACCAAACAAATTTTACTCTAAGGTTGGTTTCAATGGCATACCTCACCAGAGGCTATCACCAGCGCTTCTAATGAAGAAGGTAGCTTCGTATAGTAGTGACGAATCCTTGTTGAAGAAATCTAGTCTTGATTTGAAGTTCAGTCAAATTGGGTTAAGTTGACTAATTGGTCAAATTGGGTCAAACCATGAGTTAGGTCAAGTTCAAATGATCATTTGGAGCTTAAGGGTATTATTAGTTTGGTTTAATTTGATTTAGATTTGGTTTTGGTTCATTTAGATTCATTTAGGTTCATTTGGGTCAAATGTGTCAAGTTGACCAATTTGACCCATTTGACCCAATTAGGTTAGGTCATGGGTTGGTTTAGGCTTGGTTGATCATTTGAAATGTATTGCAAGCTTTAGTTTCAATCAATTTTGATTTGGATTGATTTCAAGTTGATTTGACCTTTTGGGTCAAGTTGGGTTAATAGTCAATTGGGCTAGGTTGGGTCTAATTGGTCAATTGAAGCTTTGGTCAAGTTCAACAAGTGATTTGGAATAATCTTGAGCCATTGGTTAGAATTAGTTTGAATTAAATCATGATTTGACCCATTTAGCTTTTTAGACCAATTTGGATAAACTTAGGTCAAGTGGCTAATTAGGCTTGGTTTATCTCAATTGATGACTTCATCATGTTCAATCATTGATTATGGATTGGTTTAGATCAGTAGTTTCAATTAATTTGGCATATGGTGGATTTTAGCTAATTTAAGTCTCATTTGGGCTAAGTGTTGACTTGGTCAAAAGCTAGGTTTGACTTGGTTTGACCCAATTTAATTGATTAATCATTCTAAGATGATTGTTGATCATAATGTGCAGCTTGGATGGGCTTAGTTCAATCCAATTTGGGGTGGGTTAGAACTTAGCTCAAAAAGGTCTTTTAGGTCACTTTAGGTCAAGTGAGCCTAAATGGGTCAATTGACTTGATCAAGCTTGATTCAAGTTTGGTTGAACTCACATATGAACTTATGATGGAAATATAAATCCAATTGTAAGTGGTTTGGAGTCAAATAGGTTTTGGTTCATTTGACAATTTCAAGTCAAAAAGATGAACATGGGTTAGTTTGATTTTGACTTGGTGATTGTAGTTTATATTTATATTTGGGCATGTAATTGAAGGAGTAATTGTTTGAAGAGAAAATCTAAGGTTTGGATTGATTTGAGAATGATTTGGCTAAATCTAAGAAATTGGCTTAAAGGATGTAAATTGGGTTTAAATTTGAGTTTTGAATTTATAATGATTTGATTTTGGCCATTTGAATTTATATTTCATTTATATTTGTGAAGATAAATGAGAATATAAATGATCCATGAGAGAATCATGTGAATTAGGAGTGGTTTCATTATGAATTTGGCTAAGGTAGGTCAAAAAGTTTTGAAAAGGGGGTTTTGATTTGGTTTGATTTATATTCACTTGATTTGGATGATTTGGATGCCAATTTTATTTATAGTTGTGAATACAAATGATGGAATGAGTGATTTATAAAAAAAATCACCTGGCTTTGGGTTGATTTGAAGGGTTTGGCTAAGCTTATGGATGTGATTCATAAGGCTCATAAAGTTTTTTTTTTCATTTGTAATTGATTTTGGATTTGAGAAACTCAATTGAGTTAGAATTGATTTGAGATTTGATTTGGATTAGTTTGAAGGAGTCTACATGGGTTGGCTTTGAGCCATAGGATAAGTGGTTGCCTTAAATCCCTAATGCATAGCCTAATCCTATGATAAACTCTTCTAAGTCTCTAGGGTTAGGTTAAGTGCTCACTTAATAACTAGAAGTGTCTCAAGACTAAGGAACTCTTAGTGTCTAGAGGAGTCCTATGTCTAAGATGGAGAAGTTGAGAACTCACTCCAAAAGTGAGGTTCACAAAGGGCACCCAATAGGCGTGATGTGAGTGACAAGGCATATCGCACGTATTGGTGTTGTCTGAGACGATCAACAATACTTGAACGATTGCAAGCACTAACAGAAATGGTCTTCTCTTAAACCTGAGGTGTAGAAGGAATCAAGATCTTAGTACAATTCAACTCCACTTATGTCAAATACATAAGAGAGCGAAGGAGGAATCCGCTAGGGATTGAGTATGTGAGCCTTCCACTAGGGAAAAAGGTTCAAGTTATCCACTAGGGATAAGAGGCTATTAAATTCACTGGGGATTAGAATTTAGAATCCACTGGGGATAAAGGTGTGAACCTTCCACTAGGGGAGCTAGTTTGGGTTGAATTGAATTGACTCCACTAGGGAAACTGGAGAGATTTGCATCTCACTGAGGGGAAGCTGATCGATTTGATTATTTAATTTGACTCCACTAGAGAGGTTGGTTGGTTTTGTTTTAGATTTTAAATTTTGAATTTTGAGATGGACCCTATCGATTTGCGATGGACCGTACTGAGTACAGGCCACATTGTCCTTGGCCTACTTCAGATTTACTAATCCAAAGGGGTAGTTTACCAACCACATAGTAAGACTATCCAACCAAAGGGGTTGTCTTTCGGTGTGCAGCGGCTATACTAGGAAGAAAGCGTAGTAGACTTACATTCTCCAATGTAAGAATCAGTCGCTGGGGTGATCTATTGGAGACACAGCAAATTAAACCCAACCTTAGGCTAACTACTGAGTGAATGCTACTAAGGAACTTAAATCAGCTCAAAGATAGTCAAAATTAATTTCATTTTAATTAGATTTGATGGATCTCATCAATTTATAATGGACTGCACTAAGTAGGGGCCATGTCGGCCTTGGCCTACTTCAGATTTACTGATTCAAAGGGGGTAGTTTCCAGGTCGAAGGGGAGGACTATCCAACCAAAGGGGTGCCTTTCGGTTTGCAATGGCAATTCAGGGAAGAAAGTATGGGGACTCATATCTTCCTAAACAAAAGACCACTGGGGAGACGCATTAACAAGGAAACATGTCAACCTGACCTAGGGCTACCCGTTAGTTTGTGACAGTCATGCTAGAAAGAATGGGTAGTAGACTTACATCTTCCAGAGTAAAATGATCGCCAGGGCAATCTATTTATGGCAAAACAAATTGAACCTAACCAAAGGGAAACTACTGAGAGAGTGCCAACCTAGGAACTTATCCCAACTCAAGTGTAGTTAGGCGGTTCTTATAGAGAGTTTTGTTGACACTACCATAAAGATAGGATGCCTACTTGGGAAAGGGGCTGTTGGGGGCTTGAATTCCTAATCCATAAGCGAATAAATTTATTTATTTATTTGTTTATTATGGACCCTATTGGTTTGCGAGGGATTACACTGAGAAGGAGCTTATATCATCCTAGACCTATCTCAGATTTACTATTCCAAGGGAGAATCTATGCATCCGCTAAATAAATTCTCCAACCACATGGGTGGCTACTAGGAAAGGGGAACAATCTAATCCAAGAGTAGCCCGGGTAGTGTTTAAATGGGGTCGCAAAGGATGTAACCCAAGTGGAATGCCTATAGGAAAGGGGCCACTAAGGGCTTTATCTTGATCCCTAAAGAAGATAATGTCTATAGGTATTCAGTTTTTAACTCAAGGAGAAGCGAGGGGACTCATATCTGCCTAGAGTGGTGTATCCACTGGGTGAGTCACTATCAGCATAGTAAACATCAACCAACCTAAGGTGCTAATCGGTTTACAACAATCAGCCTACGAAGAAAGCATCGGGGACTCACATCCTTCTACAAGGAATGATTGCGGATAGTCTATCGACGGATATCCGACTTACACTATTGAGTGAATGCCACTAGGGGACTTATATCAACTCAAAAGTAGTCAAGATGAAAGGAACCACTGGGAGACTTATCCTAAGCCTCAAATATATTAGGCCTAGTGAGTGCATGATGGCTAGTTCAAGAAAAAGATGTGTAGACTTACATTGTCTTAAACAAAGTCAACATGAGGTAGCTTACTGGCTGCGCAGTGAGGCCTGCCAAACTAACAAGGTGCTCATCATTTTGCAATGATCAAGTCAAGAAGAAAGCATGGGGACTCACATCCACCTGACAAGTGACCACTGGGTGGCACTCTAGCAAGGTAGCAGGTGAGCCTGACTTAGAGCATCTAATGAGTGAGTGCCACAGGGGGCTTGCTCCCACATCAAAATAGCCCGAGATAAAAGATATGTGTTTATATTTATGTTTGTTTTTGTGTTAAAGGAGGACAGGATGCCTCTTGGGTTCTCTTACACCTATCTTAAAACACGCTTAAGAGTTCATGAAATGGTGCCACAAATGATAGTTGTGGTCCCACCAAGAAAGGATGTCGCTTGCGTTCTCTTAAAGATAACTTAATTGTGCTAATATAAATAGGATATGCCTCTTGGATTCTCTTAAACATACTCTAGTAACGCTGGAGAATCATGTTTAATTTGGGTTCGTGTTGTGAAAGAAGGATATGATGCCTCTTGGGTTCTCTTACGCCTACCCTAAACACGTGCCAGATTTGCAAACAAGCAAATAATGCTTCGAATAAAAAGATTGTCTTGATAAATTGGAATGAAATTTTTGAAGATAATTATTTTCAAACATAATTTTATGGATAATATTTTTTCTAATAGCGCCCATTGATTAGAAGCATCGGGTGTTCCCCTTTACAATTAATAAGTTGATAAGATCCTCCTTGGTAGGCCTTCTTTATGACAAAAGGGCCTTCCCAAGTGGGTTCAAACTTACCTCCCATCTTTTGACGGACAACAATCGGTCTCCTTAGAAACTAAATAAGCTCTCCTACTTGAAAAGCTCTAGGGTGGAGCAGCTTATTGTGAGCTTGAATCATCTTGGTTTTATACAACTTGAGGTTCTGGTATGCCCGTAGGCATCTCTCCTGCAAACCTTCGACCTCTTCTAAACGTAACCTGACATTTTGCTCTGTAGTGATTTTACTACCCATTGCTATCCTTAGTGATGGGAGTTGAACTTCTAATGGTAGAATGGCTTCAAACCTATACACTAAGGAGAATGGGGTAGATTTGGTTGGAGTTATGTATATGGTGCGGTATGCCCACAAAGTTTCAACTAGCTTCTCATGCCACTGTCACTTGTTGTCATCAAGTGTCTTTTTTAGTATCTGGATGAGAGTTTTCTTGAATGCTTCTGCTAGGCCATTCACCTTGGGATAGTAGATAGTGGAGTATCTCCAATCTATACCGTGTCACCTGGCAAAATTATTGATCTTGGTGCTTTTGAATGCAGTACCATTATTGGATATAATTCATCGAGGCACCCCAAACCTATATACGATATGGTTCTTAAAAATTGGAGCACCTACTGAGTTGTGGCCTCTCTGAGTGAGATCGTCTCTGCCAACTTGGAAAAGTAGTCGGTGGCAGCTAGGATGAATCGATGACCCTTAGAAGAAGGAGGATCAATCAGACTCACTATATTGGTACCCCAACACTCGAATGGCCATGAGGTCAATGTAGGGTGTAGAATGTTGGCTGGTTGGTGCAAGACTATAGCGTGTGTCTGATATTGATGGTATTTCCTAGCTATATCTATGTAGTCTGTAATCATTAAAGGCCAGTATTATCTTAGTCTCTTGATCTTTGCCTTCATCTTCGGACTGGATTAATGTGCTCCGCATAGACCTGAATGTACCTCGGTCACGATCTTATGAGTTTCGTGTTTGTCTAAACAGCGTAACCACATTTGATCAAAAGACCGTCGGTATAAGGTGCCATCCATGAGAGCAGAGGAGAGAGCTCTTTACTTCATTTGATGGGCTTGTGGCTTCTATTGAGGTAGTTTGCCTCTAATCAAGTAATTTATGAATGGTTGCCTCTAATCTAGCTCTTCGTCTTTCTTGGCAATGACAACCTCCCCTTCAAGAGAATAGCTCTTGACGAGTTTATCATCAATAAGGGATAAGACTTGTCTATGTTGGACTTTTATTAGAATGGAATCATCCTCTAGACATGCCAACTCCTTGGTGAGTTTGGCCAAAGCATCTACTAATGCATTCTCTCCTCGAGGAATCTTGTAGTTGGTGACCTGGGCCAACTTGGTACTCAGATGGTTTTAAGAACCTTATAGCAATGGTTGATGACAAACAGAGAATCCCCATAGATGTTGATGCTTTCAACATGCACTATAATAGCTAACTCTAGACCAGCAATCAAAGCATCATACTCGGCTTCATTATTGGTGCATGGATTGGAGAGATGGTATGAGAATCTCATCACATCGTGGTTTGGAGTTAAAAGGATGATTCCTATCCCTGCCTTTTCTGGAATTGTAAATTATGGTTCTTCTCCTCTTTAAGAAGAAGCTGCACCATCAAAATAGATTTCCCAATGGTGATTGTCAACCTTTCCTAAGTTCAAGATTTGTTCATCAAGGAGATTATCATTAAGCAGGGAATTAGTAGGAAGTGGGTGTGCTCCTAGAAAATTCGGCAGTGCTTGTCCTTTCACCACACGGAGGGGTACGAATGTAATGTAGAACTGTGATAGAATCATGGACCAATGTGCCAACCATTCGAATAACATTGATTGTGTCATGAGATACTGCAGTGGATTGATTCTTGAAATCAAGTTTACCTTATAAGAGAACATGTAATGTTGTAGCTTTTAGGATGTGAAGATGAGAGCTAGACAATGTTTCTCAATAGATGTGTAGTTTGCTTTAGCAGGGATCAGACGATGGCTGAGGTAGTAGAGAATGTTCTCCTTCCCTTCATCATTGGTTTGGGCCAACAAAGCTCCAAGGGAGTCATCCAATGCAATAGTGTAAAGGATAAGTGGCTTGCCTGAGATTGGGGTTGCTAGAATTGATAGCTTTATCAAATACTGTTTAATGTCTTCAAAAGCATGATGGCACTTATCATCCAACTCGAACTTAGCATCCTTTTTGATAAGTGTTGAAAATGGCTTGCACCTCCTCAATAGGTTGGAGATAAAGCACCTTAGATACGCCAACCGCCCTTGGAACGATCTGAGTTGAGTTAGACTTTTAGGGGGTGTCATTTCTAAGATAGCTTTGATCTTTTCTGGGTCTATCTCTATTCCCTAATGTCGAACAACAAATCCAAGGAACTTCCTTGAAGTTACTCTGAACACACACTTCAGGGGGTTCATCTTGAGATTGAATTATCTTAACAGTTCAAAAACTACTCTCAAGACAAAGAGATGGTCTCCCTTTTCTTTACTTTTGACACTAGGTCGTCGACGTATCATTTTACTTGATGATTAATCAGTTCGTCAAAAATCCAAGTCATCGTCTGCTGGTAAGTAGCACCGACATTTTTAAGGCTGAAGGGCATGGCCTTATAACAATAAATTCTGATCGGGGTTTGAAAAGCAGTATTCCTCTCATCTTCGGGACCATCTTAATTTGGTTATAGACAAATGACCCATCCATGAAGGAGAATATTGCATGAGATGAGGCAATGCCCACCATTAACTCTGGTATAGGAAGTGAAAATTCATCCTTAGGACATGCCTTATTTAAGTCCCTAGAATCGACACATATGTGAATTTGGCAATTTTTCTTCTTAACGAGACACCTAGCAACCGTATATTTTTCTTCTCCGATAAAATCGATTGATCTTTTGACTTAAAATGACTTGTTCGATTTCTAATCGCATGCGTCTAGGAGCTTGCTTGATAGGGCTAGTGTTAGGGTCTATTACTAATTTTTAGACTACTACGTCAGGAGATAATCCGGGCATCTCTTCATAGCTCCATGCAAAGCAATCCTTAAACTCAGTCAATAGCCTAACTAAGTCATTAGTTTCTTCTTCATTCAATAGAGAACTAATGTATGTGGGGCATGGATCTTCTTTTATCCCGAGGTTGATTTCTTTGATCTTGTCGATGGTTGAATTGATTTCTTCTTCAAATTCTAGAGGTGCATCTTTGATTTGAAGATCATCAGGATCATCTGAAGTTTCTAAACACACCTCCTCATAAGAGTTAGTGTGGTTTGAGAAGATTCTATTAGACTCTAGATGATTGGTGATAAATAAGCAGTAATCATTGTCGTCAACTGGATCCACTGTACTGAATCCTAGTCTTGGTCTTGATTGTGCATCCCTGCCTTTGTTGTCCCATAGCTTCTCGAAATACTTCGAATTATGTCTGGACCATGTGTAAGGAATCAAACCTTTCTTTGCAAGATTATGAACACAAGGCGAGTACCAATCAAAAGGTAATTCCATTAAACTTTATATGAATTGTCCTCAAGTTCTACATCTACTTCTTGACTTGGGGATGATGATCCCAACAAGAAACTCTTTGGCTTGACATCCATAGAGGATCTAGGGGCTTCCTTAACTACCAAACCCTCAACTTTTTGAAAAGAAAGTGGGGTTAGAGCTAAGGTTCCCAACTGTTGCCTAATAGTTTTACATAATATTGATTCGAATACATTTATGCTTTGCTTTGAGGCAAGGTCATTGTCACTGTCTGGCACGAGTGGCACCTCCAATGAGACCCGCTGAGAGGGGTTGGCTGGTGTGCTAATCACATGAGACTCATCCTTCGAGCTAGATTCTAAGTCTATGTAAATAGCAGGAGTACTCCTGTGAACTGGAACATAGCCCCTGTTGGCTGGCTGCTAACTAGGGGGCCTTCCACCTCTAGAACTGCCTCTGTATCTACCTCTAGCTCTACCTACTGGAGGTCGAGTCATCCTACCCATATGTCCATATGGTGGAATGAACTGTGGGTGAAATGTAACATGCAGCCCTACCTCTTCCTCGGTGCCCCTTTCTTGCTCACTTGTACTTTCTTTTTCCTTTTCTTTTTCTTTTTCTTTTTTTTCTTCTTTTTCTTTTTCTTTTGTATTTGAATTTTGGCCAAGTTTGCAAGAATAAATATTTTGATTTTGAGGAAGATAGTACATCACATCATCATATATTTTGACCTCTCTAACTGAGAATGGCTTTTCATCTCCTTTGACATGGTATTCAATTCTATCTCTTTGAAACTTGATGCACTTATGAAGAGAGGATGGAACCATCTTATTCTAGTGTATCCAAGGCCTATCGAGCAAAGCAGTGAATGATGTATTCGAATCAATTATATAGAACTTGGCTTCAGTCTTCCAATCGCATATCTCCAAAGGTAACACTATGAAGCCTAAAGCCCTCTCACCCTATTCATTGAATCCTCTCAATATCATCCAATCTCCTTGGAGTTCAGAGATGTCAATCCTCAAATAGGCAAGGGTTTTCAGGCTCATAATGTTCACTGATGCACCTGGATCAACCAACACCCTAGAAAGTCTGAATCTGCCCATATCCACTGTGATGTAGAGGGGACAGTTGTGCTCCATATCCCCTAGAAGAAGGTCTTCGTTGGTAAATATGACTCCCTAGATTTCTCTTGAATAATGTGCCTTCTCTCCAATAGCGGTCAACTGAGCTAAGCATATTTCTGGTTCAAGAATAGCTTTGATCAATGACTTCCTCATCTCTTCGGATAAGATAAGGGCATCATATATGCTTAGTTTAACTGGCAATTTTCTTAGGTGAGCGAGGACATTGTAGTCAACTCTGGGCTGATCCTTCATAAGCATATCCATGGGTGGAGCATTCTATGGAGGAACTATTTGCTCGCTGGTACCAATGACTTATTTTCTATTCTCTTGAGGTGTTGCCCTAGGAGGTAGAACATTGCCACTATGGAGGTATACTTCGGTAATCTCTTGTGGCAGGTTAGTGGAAGATTCTACATGCTTGTCGGGCATACATACAACTTCTCCTATAGGACCCTCAAAATCAGATGATTTTAAGTATATCTCAAGAGGTGAACCCATATTATTCAGAAAAGAAAAGTCCATCTTTGAATTAGAAAGAGGATGATCAGGGTTGTTATAATTATTAAGAATTGAAGAGTTTTCTAAATTAGTAGAATCAGATAATCTATCAGAAGTGGCACAGATGTAATTCAAACTAGCTTTATTCTTTGATTTCTTAAATTTAAAAGGAGGCACATGATAGAAATCTAGTAAATTAAGTGGGGTGAGGGCTTTGATGCACTCATCCGTTGATACAAAATGTCTACTAGAAGAAGAACTAGCTGAAGTAGGAATGTCGGCTGAAGTAGTAGCTGCAACGGTGGAATGGAGGCTACTTGGTGGTTGCTACTTGGCTATCCTGGGGGGTTGTGTCGAGCTCACTTTACCCAAGTTGTCTTTGGAAACTTGTGAACATTCCTTGATGTTGCAGGTTCAAGCTGCCTCAAGCACCTGTAAGGAAAGTTTCTTGATTTTAGAAATAATCTTTTTTGAGGTTCGGGATAAAGAGATATCCCAACCTTCTTTTATTTTGAAAGGATCACATGTATCCCCAAGGATTACCCTAATAGAACTAGATGGTTGTTCTACTAAATATTCCTTAGGGATAACTATAGTGCCCGACTTATAGCTATTCTCAAGTCAGTCCTTAAATATAAAGCAATTCTCCAAAACATGGCCTAGCATGCGGTGACATGGACAAAAGTTAGGATCATTACTCCTACCCACTTCCTCCGGCTTCCTAGGCTTAGGTAGCTGAAAATTAGATTTCTTTAAGTGGTTCTTAAAGATTTTTCTTACTACCTCTCTCTTAAATGAATAAGGTTTGTTTAATTTATCCAGAAGAGTAGGTGAGTGATAGCTACCTGAGGGTGGGTATGTATACCGCTGCTGAGAGTATGGCTAAGGAGGAGGCAGCGAAGGCCATGGAGGCTACTGTGGCAGCCGATAAGATAGCCGAGGCAGTGTTAAAGGAGGTGGAAGCGAAGGCTATTAAGCTCGAGGTATCTCACATTGATCTTTGGCCGTTTGTGTCCCTTTATCTAATGCTGCTACTACCTCTAGCTTCTTTTCATAGGCTTTCTGCGGCTTTGGCTTTAATGACTGATCTTAAAAAGGCAAATATTTGGCCTCTTCTTGTAGACTAGCCGCCTTATTGATTAATTTCTTAAATATCTTAATGGTGAAACCTTTAAGCATGAAGGCGACTGGGCCATGAATATTCTTTAATAGAATTTTAATAGAATATTGTTCAAATAGCTATGGTTCATATTTCATACTTAAATTGCACTATCTAAGAATGTAATCAACAAGGGACTCATCGGGGTGTTGTTGAGCTACAATGAGATCGCCCACAGTTATCCTTTGATGAGCTCCATCAAACCTCTTAACAAAGAGTTGCTCCAACTCAGCAAAAGTCTTCACTGAATTATTGGAAAGTTTAGCGAACCAATCAAAATCTATGCTCGCTAGACTGTTGACAAAGAGACGGGACAATAATGCATCGCTGCCACCAGCATTACAACAGCTGGCCCTAAAGTGTGCTATATGTTGGTGAGGGTTTCCACCGCCATCAAAACTTTTGAAAGAAGGAGGCTTAAAACTCTTAGGATATTGGATAACATCAAATTCCTCTAAGTAGGGTCTACCTTTTGGAACTGATAAACCACCTCGGGCTTGCGCCAGGGCTTCCTTCACTTATTGTTCCACCATGAGTTTGATGTCTTTTTATTGTATAGAGGTACTGTCCACTACCTTCCTATACAAGCTAGTACTGCCCTGCTCTATTGGAGGTGAACTCTTAAGTTGATCCCGGACATGCAATAACTCAGGCTGACCAGTCTCCACAATAGTAGGTTGTACTGCTGGAGCTTGATTCTGAAGTACTAGAACTACAGCTAACAAATCTTCAACTCTCTTCCCCATCCTATCAATTTGCTCATCTTTTTGTTTGAGTTGTTGAAGGAGGAATTGGGTCGAATAGGTTGTATCATCCTGTTCGATTGCAACACCTTCCAAACTATGATGATCCCGAAGGAGGGAAGCTCTGGTATCAACCATGGGTACCTTTGCTGAGTCTTCCAACAAATCATTCTCGTCGGGGTCGAAGCTAACCTTCTCCTCTTCAAGGTTAGACTAATCATACCCTAGGATTTTTTTCTTTTCAGTAAAATATTGTGACAAGATATTATCCAAGGAGTAATCATCAAATACCGCTGATTATGGTGGGATTATGCTCATTAACGGAGATACATCTGACCTCCCCTACTATTGGAGTGCTAACCGTGAGGGTACGCATCGGAAGACACATGCTACCAACTATGGTGAGCCGCCTCGGGGATCTATCGCCATGGGGACAATAGAACTTTCCCCTTCTCCTTCTGTCGTTGCTATATCCATAATCGGTTGAGGTGATGGTGGTGGTGGTACGACTACGATGCTAACAATTGAAGTAGAAGGTCGAACAAGAGAACTCTGCTGACCTCATTCTTGGATGAAGTTAATTTAGCAATTAGAAGATCTTAATCTCAAATAGGATTCTCCTAATTCAATGCTTATGACACTATGCCTAATGACCTAGAGAATTCACCTTGGGTTGGATCTAACTTATTTGTCTTAGGTAGGATCAACTCAAGCATCCAAATTTAAAAGCAATTAATCAAATCAACAATCAATAATCATCAATCCAAGATGATTAAAAGTCAAATTATATTTAATTTCAAAATACCCTGAGTTGATTTTGAATTGGATGTTTAAAATCAATGCACTTGATTTGGACTCAAACTCCAACCCAAATCAAATGTACTCCAAATGAAAATTCAAAATGGGCATCACACATTAGTCTAGGGTTATGTGATGCCATAATCATAAAATAAAATAAAAAAGGGGGAGAAAATGGGAAGAAGAGAAATGCTAATTTCCTTCTTCCATCTCTTTCAATGCAAACTCCCTTCTTCCCACCTCATCCATTTCAAGACAAAAGCCACCTCTTAAAAGATGGATGCCTTCAAGTGAGGAGGCAATTAAGCAAGGAAAAGCCAACAAGGATTTGGCTTCTCCAAGGGAAGAAGAAAAAGAAAGAGAAGAGAAAGAAAGGTAAAAAAAAAAGTGTTCGACCATGCATTAAAAACTAGCAAGAAAGCTCCTTCCCTCTGAGATGAAGATTCCATTATGTTCACAAGATCAAGGGAGGTTGAGCCTTGACTGACCAGCCAGCTATGGAAAATGACTTTCAAAATTATCCATGCACAAAACATAGAAAATAGGGTAGGAGAGACTATCACCTCCCTATTTTCATTCCAAAAGCATCTCCAAGGAGAGTGATGAAGTTTCCAACCATCATTGGACCTTCTCGCCACCGACAAGCCAAAATTCGGGTATGTAATTTCTCCCTCCCTCTATGCATTCAGTTTTGGAGTTTTGTGAAGAAAGTTGGATCCTCAAATGGATCCAGCCGTATTGGTTGACCCTAATTCGATCCCTGATCATTTTGGGATCAAAATCTTGGCTTTATTCACTGGAGATCGCCGTCGATTGGCAAGAAATCACGGATGGTGTCCGTGATTCACCGGCGAGCCTCAGAATTTAATCCCGACCGTCCGATCCTTCTCTTAGGATCGAGGGTTCGATACTACGAATTAAATTCTTAAAGATCAGATCGAGACCATCATCCATGATCGGATGGTCCGTGATCATCCACCAAAGATACACGCATTCTCATCCCGGCGGACACGCCATCCATGATGACACACACGCTACAAGGCTGACACATAAATCGATCACGGGATCGATGGACCATTCGATCTTTGATTAGACAGTCCGTAAATGATCCCGCTCATTTCAATTCCGCCGCGTGGGTCCCTCCCTACTTAAAATCGTTACTTAACAGTTTAATTAATTAAGGAAAATCACAAATACTTCAATAAATCATATAAAATCGAAGAAAAATCATAAAATTAAAAATAAGAGCTCAATGGATTTGTCTTGATGAGAGGAATCCATTGAAATTAAAATCTCCAATTTTTATTGGGTATGATTTTATTAATTTGGGTTTAATTGAAAAATATTAAACCCTAATTATTCTCAAATTAATTATCCAATTAATTTGAAACTTTGGAGAAATGAAATTAAGCTTAAAACATACCTTAGGTAAATTTTTAGGAATTTAATTCTCTGAATTCAAGGGAAATTGTAATTTCATGTGTTTAACCTTTAAATTAATTAAATTAATTACCTTTTAATGAAATAATTAGAAAACTTTAATCTAATAACCTTAAATCAACATAATAAATATTAATGAAATCAGAATATTAATTAAACCTAATCAAACCTATATGAACCTAATAGATCACTAATTAACTCAATTAGATAATTAAAAGAATTAAATAATTTAATTAAATGACCTGAACATAATTAAATCATAATAAATCAACCAGTTAACAAAAAATTATGAATAAACCCTCATTGGAAAGGTATTTTAGTGAAGAATAAGTTAAAAAAAATCTCTTAATGAATCTTAATAAATTAGGTTTAATTTAGGTTTTAATGAAATAATTAAAACTTTAATTACACCCTAATTACATCTTTAATAAAGCTGATACTTTAGGGATATAAAATTGGCATGTAACCCCACTTTCCATAATTATCTCAAAGCAAAATGGTCTATAAATTTGGAATTCTTGATTTTCCAAATCTATAGGTCAATATGAACTAAATAATAATTAAAAAGAATCATTAATTCATTGAATCAACAAATAAATTGAACTAATCTGAAATAAATATCAGAAATACTTAGGATAATTCATCAAAACTTTCTAAGTTAAAGAATTTAATCAAATGTTAAAATTGTAAGAAAATCAATACTTAATGAAATTCAAACATAATTAAAGAACTTAAGTTAAGTTTAATGAAATCATTCATTTTTAATGAATTTAGATAATGAACTTAAAACCTAGGTTAATTAAATTAGGTTACGAATAATCTATGAACAAACCTAAGGTATTAATTTATACTAAATGAACTTAAACCTTAAACTTACAAATTCATAATTTAATAACTTAAGTTAAATTGAATAAAATCAAACTCTTTAAATTAACATAAGCCAAATCAAATGAAACACATATAACTTAATTAAAAATGAAATAAATCATAACTTAAATAAATCAAACAAAGCAATTCAAACAAATGAAATAACATAAATCAAACCTAAACATAAATAAAATCAAAAAGATTAATTAAAATACTTAAGGATTTTAGTTAGACTTTTCGAAACTTCATTAGGATTTAGGATGTGGAATAAAGTGAGTTTCACATAAAAATGAAATTCATTTTAATTCTCATTCTTGAAAACCTATACAACTTTAACCAAATAAAATGAACATAAAATGGGAATTAAATCATTAAGTCATTTGAATTGATACCAACCAATGGTAAAAAAAAAATTAAACCAATTCAAACTTCAAACTTAAACTTAAAGGCCTGGTAAAGACTTACCACACAAACCCCACTTCTACACACACTAGATTACTTAGGCCACGGACCCTAGATCTAGGTTAGATCATTCTGTAATTTTCTTTTAATCTCCTGTGATATGTTGTGATGTACTTCACATGTTTGTGTGGTGTATTGCTTTAGACTGGATGCCTAGGCTTGTTTGTTCGTTAGACTGGATGTTAGGGCATTCTTTCTAGATTTGACACCATTTTCTGCAGGGGACTGTGTTAAAGGGATCACTATAATAAATAAATCATAAAATTATTATTTGCTTGTAGGTGCTAAAAATCCTTTAACATAGTCCATAGGATAGGTGGGCTTGGCAAGCAACTAATGCTAAGCCCGTATATTTGTGAAATATAAACTACTTTGTGTGCTGTGTGTATTTCAACAGCTTGTATTTAGATTTTCTTTGAAGTTTAAATGTAAATTTGAGCTTAGAATTATGTTAGATCTATGGGTCTAGGATTAGGGGAGTGACAACTAGAGATGGTGCGGTGGTCCCTGGAGCATGGATGTTCTCAAGAAGGAGACTTTCCCGGAAAGACGACCCATAGATCCAACTTGTAGTTCTAGAATTGTATAAGGCCAAATACGCCCAATTTTCTTTCTTCTGGTGTACAACAAGATTATATCTTTTTCTTATATAATTTAATCTGGCTTGATTTATTTTGAGTGCGCAATAGAAACATCATGCTTTTCTTAGGTTTCTTTCTATGCTATGTTTGTGCTGTGATGTATGCCTGGACGTAGGCTCATAGGATAAACTAAATTTTATACCCAACTAAATCAATTGAAACATAAAAATAAATACAACTCATAATCTTCATACAAAAGCCTAGGTATTAAAGAAAGATAAAATATATAGCAACCCCTTAGCTGGATGTTTTAATATCATACATAAATCATATTATTTCACTCTTGGTTAATGAAGGACTTCCATCCTTGCCAGAGAACCTGGGCTTGACCTTTGAGAGCCTATGATGGAAGTACACATTCTTATATTCTGATTTGGCCCAAAATCTTTTTCTAATTGCATGCATTAGGCATTAATTATATTCCTATGACCTAAATGAATCCTGAGTCAAAAATTATAAAAATTGGAAAAATATGAATTAGTTAGGTACATTTTCATACCCTACCCTATATGATCTTAAGGATTAGGGAGTAAGTCTAGGTTCATAGATTTCTTTCCTAAAATTGCAACAACCCAGCCATCTTGCATTCATATGATTTAGTCTCATGATTTTAAAATAAGCTTAGGTGGTGTTAGCTGGCAGCCTTCTCCAGGCAGGTTGTAAGTCCAAAAGAGTCAGGGATAGGTTAGTTCCTTCAAGTGAAGAGAATGACCAATGATTCTCAAGAATAGAACTAGGTCGAGACCATGTATTAGAAGCACTGTACTAGGTTAAGCATCCTTAGGACTAAGTCTTCAACCCTAGGCATTTCTGCAGTCTTGTTCTGCTAGAATCTAAGTCCTAGATTTCTAAGAAAAAGATAACTTGAATTCTAGAATTAAATCCCAAATTTGAAGCCCAATTATAGGATAGTTGAAATGTCTACTGGACATCCCAGTATTAATAGACATTTCCTTCTTTTTTCCATTTGACTCATGAAAATAACTCTCTCCAATTTGGACCTCTCCCAATTAAATTTTCAAAAACTAATCCTTTGAAAGCTACCTTAGTAATCTTTATGAATAACCACTTGTTTCTTTAATCGAGAATATTCTTAGGAAGATACCCTTCCTAAGATGTAATTAACTATAGAGGCTTGCCTTTATGAACCATGATCCTGTGATAAAATAGACCCTGTTCTACTTTTCCATGTAGTTCAGGAGAAAATACTCTGGTACACGAAAGACCCATTAGCCTTAGAAGTCTTTTATTGAAATGATTGAATCCATTATAGGAGAGCATGTTTATCTTTCGAGATAATATGTTTATTACTTAATGTCGTATTTGATCATCTAAATAAATATTTCTAAAATCTATGTGGTGTCATTTCTTTTCTCTATTTCAGAGAAAACACCAACAAACTTGCTCTCACCTTAGTCGGTGGAGTAGATGAAGTGGGATCCCTTGACCATATTCAGATCACCTGTAGGGCTTTCTTCTCCACTAATGCTACTTTAATGGCTTTGGGTGGAACTATAGAAGATGGAACCTGAACTGGCAATAGCAAGCGTGGAGTAGAGTGTTGTGATGGAGAAACCACTGACTGCCTTTGTACGGGTGCTCTCCTCCTATGATGGGCGATACCAGTCAACATAATCCTATCAATGTGACTGACGCAGGTAGCACACTCATCAGGGAAATCTATGAGGGTGGCGGCTGTTGACTGCCTGGCATATCTTCATCTTTCTCTGCAAGTGATGTGAACTGATACTCGAGCCTTTCTGGCTCTCTCCTTATGGATCTGCTCACCCACACTGTGAGGAATAACTGATCATAAATCAAGCTGGGCACCGGACTCTAACTGTCCTTAAGCCCTGCCAACTTGGCATAAAATTATCTTGAGGCTAGCATATGACCTTTTCCTATCTCTGAAAGGTGTCTCATAATGAACTGGAGGTGGAGGTGATACTATAATCCTCCTGACATCTTCCTCTCCTTCATAACTAGAAAGGGGATGGACCTTGTTCTGAGTAAGTAAAGGAGAAACCTCTCTGAGTGACCCCTCTTCTGTAATATGAGATATTATCTCTATCTCCTGCAATGTACGGTACCGCTGATCTTGCAGCCCTATTGCATGGTTCTAGGTGGAGCAATTTGAGCTAGATCATACCTTAAAGGTAGGGGGACTATTCCTGAATCCAAGATAGCCTTCCCCATAGAGGAGGCCAATCAGTGGGTATTAGCTTGCACTGGAGCAGTGATGGGAACAACTGACTGTGTAGGCATTGGAACTGTAGTTGCTGTGGGAACCTCTACTGCCTTCCTTTTCAGTGAGAGAAACTCAGAATCTGAGGGCATCTCAATATGGATGACTAGCTTCTACCCAGCCACCACATCCCTATTAACAGTGATGAGGGTTGCCCCCTCACAACTAATCTTGGTTCCCTCAAATCCTCGACCAAAATATAGTAAATGGGTAAAATCAGTTTAGGGGAGGTTGGCCCGATCCAAGGCCAAATCCATCCCAATGGAGAAGGTGAACACATACTTCTATGAATCCATCTGTACTGTATTACATTGAGAAAAGCTGACTAGACTGAGTTGAAACTGAACTGGAACTCTGTAATTGTTGAAAATAAACTCAAATCAGATTTTCTGCCTTGGTATTTTGCTGACTTTTTAAGTTTGGTTTAGAGTTTGAACTCACACTCAATAATTTGAATATATTAGGTGGGGCTCATTGAATTTAGGAGAGATTTTGAATAACTTGGATGAGAGATTTTGAGTTCTTTTGAATTTAGAATCCACATTCAACAAATTTGTGTATGTTGAATGGGTTCAAATATTTTGGAGAAAGTTTTGATGCTTCCATTAGTACATATCTGAATTTGATTTTATGTTTATGGACCTTTATTTAACAAATTTGAGTATGTTAAATAGAGGGTCAATTGATTTTGTTGTATATTTGATTTTGGGATTACTCATTTAGAAAATTTAGGTATGCTAAATGAGATGTTTGAAAATAATTTTCTTTTTTCTTGTTTTCCCATGATGTATATCATGTGTGAATTTAGAAATGAAATTTTTACATAGCAAATTTGTGTATGCTAAATAAAGCCCAAATATATTTAATTTTTATTTTGATTTTGAAAATTTGATCTTTACTTAACAAATTTGTGTATGCCAAATAAAGCCCAAATGAGTTTGATTTTGTTTTAGTTTTGAAAAATGAGATCTTTATTTAGCAAATTTGTGTAGGCTAAAGAAAGCCCAAAACGTGTTTTATTTTTATTTTGATTTTGAAAATGAGATCTTTACTTAGCAAATTTGTGTATGCTAAATAAAGCCCAAATGTGTTTGATTTTTGTTTTGACTTTTAAAAGAAATGAGATCTTTACTTAGCAAATTTGTGCATGTTAAATAAAGCCCAAATGTGTTTTATTTTTATTTTGATTTGTGTTATTTTTGAAAAAGGGGGAATTTCTGTTTAACAAATATGGTGTGTTAAATATAACCCAATTTATTTTTAATTTTTTTTTTAAAATAAAATTCTCACTTGACAAATTTGAGTATGCAAAATGGAATTCCAATAAATTTTGATTTTCATAATTTTGCAAAGGAGATTTCCATTTAACAAATTTTGGTATGTAAAATGATAGTCAATCATATTTTATTTTTCATAGATGAAATTATTTGTGTGATTATTATTTTTTTAAATAAGAAAATTCCAACTTAACACATGTAGAATGTGTTGAGTGGAGTTTCAAATGGTGTGATTTTATTTGAAGATAAAATCTCCATTCAACAAATTTGGATATATTGAATGAAAATGCTTATTTTTCAAATTTGTACTTATTTTTAAAAGAAAGGAAAGAAACTCCAACTCTAATATATATATGGAATATATTGGGTGGATTTTCAATTTTATGATATGATTTTATTTGGAAATGAAATATTCATTCAATAAATTTGGGTATATTGAATAAGGATGTTCATTTTCAAATATGTCTTCTTTGAAAGATAATTTTGATTTTGGTTTTGAAAAGAACCTACATGTAATAATCCTGAGGATTGTTAGATGGGATTGAGTTATATATTTTGTGAAAAAAAAAATTTGTGCAAATATTTAATCATGTGAACTTTGGGAAAGTACTTTTGAAAAGTGATATTTTTATAAAGGATTTATTTTTCTTATTTGTGGAATGAAACTTACCTTACCATAGAAATGGTAAGGGGGCTCAAAAAGGCCTTTAGTAATCTCTTTTAGTTAAATTTTATTTTCACCTATTGGGGGACCAAACAAGAGTTTTAAGACATACATAGAGTGAGGTCCTAAAATCTAAAGGATGTTGGCTAGCTTAGCTTAAGAATGAAATGAGCTAAGCATCAACGAAAAAGAAGGATAATCTTGGACTCAAATGAAATACAAATCCACTATCGATACTTGGAGATAATGATCATTTATTAAAGATGGAGAGAGGAACACTTCTCCAGCGGAGTCACTAGAAAAATTTATGGTATTTATTTTTGGGTGTTAGGTGTGTGTTTATGTGAGGGGATACCATGCAGATCCGCAAATGTACTCATTCGGGTGATCGGGTATGACATTAAGGAATAGTGTACTATCTCGAGAGATAGAAGTCACCACCCTATAATGGACCTAATCACCTAATGAGTTCTCCTAAGGCATGATGGGTCTTCGAATTTACCAAAGATTTTTCCCCTACTTTACATGAAAAAGTAAAGTAGGGTTTATTTTAAGTCGGGTTAGTTAAGTTTCCTATGGAGGCAAGCCTCCATAGTTAATTACATCCTAAGAAATGAGATTCCTTAAGAATACTCTCGATTAAAGTAAATGATTGTTATCACTAAATATTTCAAAGATATGACTATCAATTAATTAGTTATTTTTAGAAAATCAGGTGGGATTGATCAAAAGAAGAGAGTTATTATCGAAACCAAAGAGAGATGAGTAGTTGATGCTCATGATACTAGGAAACCTAGTGAGCATCTCAAACTATTATATGATTGGGCTTTATATTTTTGAAATTGAAGAGAATTATATGTTTGAGTTAAATTTTCTATTAGAAATCAAGGGCTTACAATTCCACAATACAAGATTATAGAAATGCCTAAGAGGTGAGGATTTATGCTTATGACCCCAAAGGGAAATAATAACCTTAGATCCTAAATCTAGGGAGCTTTAGCATAAGCCAAAGCGTAACCTAAATCTAAGGCAAAAGTGGGTATATGGTTTACCTCTACAAGAGAGGATAAACCACCCGATTGTTGGACTTACAACCGCCTAGGGTGGCCACCAACTAACTCATCCTACGATTTTAAATACATGTAGGCAAGTCAAATACTTTGCAAGATGGTTAGGCTGTTATTTATTTAGAAGAGAAACTAAGTTCTTAAACTCACACCCTAAGAGACTAGATCATGAAAAGCATGAATAATGACTTAAATCTAATGCAAATTTTGTCAAATTTTATTTTAATTTTTGGACATTTTTATTTGACACAGTTTATGGGATTTTATATACCTAATGCATGAGAAAATCAGTTATGGGCCAAAATCAAAAAGAAGAAAGTGTATTTCCACCATGGCTTTCAAAAGTCAAGCCATTTTCTCTTGCAAAGGTGGAAGCCATCTATTGGCAAGAGTGAGATAATATAATTTATACATGATATGAGACATATAACATCCAGCTAAGGGGTTGCTAAATCTTTTATTATCTTGATTTATGTCCTAGGCTTTAGGTGAGGTTATGAATAGTTTAGTTTAATTTTGAATTGATTAATTGGATAGAAATTTTTTTTCTAAGAGCCTAATCGCATCCAGGCCATTTAACAATCATCAAATAATTAAGAAACTAAGAAAATCATGACATCTTAATTGCGTAATCATAAACATAACATCAATCAAATTATAAAATTAGCGTAAAAGAATAAGAGGTCGATGTGATCGGGTTCCACCGCACAACCCAAAAAAGAAAAATGGGTAGTCGAGCTCTACCCTTATAAAACTTGGATTACAAATGAATAATTTCAATTAAAAGGAATCCATGTTATGGGGGGTCTTCATTCTTCATTTCTTCATTTTTATTTCTTCATTTTGATTTGCTTCTCTTCTTTCTTTCTTTTGCCTTGATTGGAATATGGTTGCTCTAAAGGCATCACATGGTACATAAAACTTGATCTTATAACCAATGTTCATCCTAATCCCCCATAACATTCATTCCAAATCCTAATTGCAAAATTTACATCAAAATGGGAAAGGTAAATCTAACTAAACTTGTAAAAATAAATGTTAGCAAAACATACCACACAACTCAAGCAATTATATGAATAATTTGGACTTAGCACCCCATACATGGGTAACCAAGTCTACATGTCCTAATTTGGACTATGCTTAAGGGCTAAGCAACTTGCATAGTAAAAGCATTTATATTCTTTTTATTTTTTATTATAACGGCCCCTTAAGCACAATCCCCTGCATAAGACATGATTAGGCTAAGATCGCCCTATCATCCAGTCTACGCACATACACCCTAACATATAGTCTAAAATATTACACCATAAAATAAAATCATGTATCAGACCATACACCGCCCTAACATAGAGCTAGAAGTGGTGACTTAGCCTAATGTGTGTGCTATTTAAGGCTTGTGTGACATATCTTAGCTAGGCTTTAATGTTGAAAATTTTTAAGTGTGAAAGATTCAATTTAGATGGTGGTTTCATTTTGAATGATTTAGTTGACTTGTCAATCTTAGTTGGTGATTTGATTTGATTTGAATGGACATACACTTAGTGACTAAATGTTATGAAGAGAAGAAAAGAGAAGAAAGTTCTCTTTCATTCCTACCTTAAGCATTTAAAGTAGATTGATTAATGAATTTCCTTAGTGAAGAATGGTCTATTATATGTTTTAATTAACCCCAAGTTTAGATTCTCCATTTAAATAGCCCTATTCATTCAATAAGAAAGGCATCTTGTATTAGTTAGGTGGATTATTACTATCACATAACACATTATCCATTCATTTCTTTCCACCATGTATACCATCCATATGAATAATCCTAAGCATACCTATACATGTAATGCAAATCTTAACACACTTTGATGATGAATGCAAAGAGATATGATTTGAATATTTGGATATTCCATTTGTTAATTGGATTATTAATGCATGTCTTTGTTATATAGAAAAGAGTGATTTTTCATCCATTAGCTAAATGCACATCTACATGTATAAAAGTCATAAGTGAGTATGGTGCCATTATTTTCTACACCAGGGGCGTAAGGTACAAGACTTACTTAGGGCTACTTAAAGCTCGCAGCCCCGGGATGTCCAGATTGATATACCTCTTTTCTTAGATATATGTAGATGTACAAAAAGAATTAAATGGATAATGAATCATGCAAGACATTATGTTTGATTTAGTTGTATGATTTACATATGTAATATGAAGATCCTTCCTAAGTCTTAATATAGAGATGTATATGAATAGATTTAGGCAAGTGTTGTGTTCTTTTTAAATGAACTATACACTTGCAAATCTCATGTGAATCCATATTAAGAGAAGGAAAGAGAATCTCATAATACACATCTTTTGTTATCATCACATACAGGCTTATAAATATTTATAACTAGTCCCACTTCCTTTATAATATTTAATTTATTGGTTTTAAAAAATAATTTTTAGTTTAATAGTGATAATAGCCACTCATATTCTTAATTTTAGCTAACACATGCAATTTGACATAAAAAAAAAATATTTTATTTAATTAATTTTTAGAAGAAATGAATGCATGATTTCATATGACAAATAATATTTAGCATGATTGGAAAGAAATAAAATAATGTAAGCACATGATTTCATTCACCCTAATTAATTTTTAAAGATAATCATATAAAATAAGATCATTTAAAATGAATCAAAACTCTTTAAGCAGATATTTATCTTTGATTTTGATTTATCTTAGGAAATATGAGAACAGTTTGCTAGTCCTAACCCATTTCCCCCATGTGTGAATTAGTTTGGTTTAATTTAGAACAATTAAGTTGATTTTATATTTTGATTGAGTTAAGGTATGAATTAAATCCATTAATTACCCTTTCCTTATACCACTTTAACATAATTATTCAGGTAATTATGAGCTAACATATGATATGCAACCACATAAAAATTAAATCAATAATGCACCTAAGAAATGAAGGGACCTAATATAGTTGGCTCACAATTATTGGTTAATTACTAAATGGTTTGATTAAGTACTTTCATAACCCTCCTACATATGTAGTTTGATTATAATTTTCTTTGGAATTCTCTAAGGTTATTAAACACCTAAGAATCTATCCAAGAATTGAATGATTGAGTTCTGGAATGATTTGATTTTGAGTTTGATTAATTAAATTATTTAATAAAGTGATTAAGCCATTAATTAATTGCAAATTGATTAAGTGTTATCCAAATAAAATAAACTTAGGGGAAACTATTGGAGAAGAGGTCCTAATCTCATTCCCTATGTCCATTCATTGTTTCATAATGATTGGCCAACTTAATTAATGGATTTATTACTGTTTAACATGCTAATTAATTATTTAATTAATTAAGAGAGGGATTAAAAATGAAACAAGCAATTCCACTAATTAGTCAAACAACAAATTCTAAGAAAATTATGAAAGGCAGAGGTCATTCCAATAATTAATATCAAAAAGTTTGGAAATAATTGTTGGAGTAATTAGAGAGTAATTAGCACAATTATATTTCCAATAAAACTCAAATTGAGTCAAAATCACTATTCAAAATTGATTGATTTTAATTTTCTATTATTCTCCTCTCAATTATCTTTAAAATGAGTATTTACTTATATTTTTTTGGATTTTATTTACAATTAGTTATAAATTTTGAAAGTTTTATCATTAAAATTAGATTAATTAAGCCTAATTAAACTCCTAATCCCGTCAGGCCACATGTTGCTGATGTGGCATGCTTTTCACATGACTCGACTGGATTGGTTATTTAAGTTGTCACATATGTCAGTTGAGTCAGCTGGTGGCGGACATGCTTTCTCTATGGGCCATCCGATCTAAGATCGGACGACTGAGATTAATCCCATGATTTAGGCTAAGAATTACAGTGGATCTAGCATGATTTGATCAGGACAGTCTGATCTGATCACACAGAACGGATGGTCCATGATCTATCTTCTCCCAAGTGATGCGAGACAGATGCCGTCCATCGATCGTCGCTCGATCTGAGCTCGAATGGAGCTCAAAATCATCCCACTCCTTCGAGGAAGCACAAGCAACACAACTAATGGTGGAGATCGTGTGGCATAATGATTTTCGTCTCAAAGGACCAAGCAAATTTTACTCTAAGGTTGGTTTCAATGGCATACCTCGTCGGAGGCTATCACCAGCACTTCCAACGAAGAAGTGTTGACCTCACTTTTGGAGTGAGCTCTTAACCTCCTCTTCTTAGACTTAGGACTCTTCTAGAAACTAAGAACTCCTTAGTCATAAGAAACATCTAGTGATTAGGTGAACACTTAACCTAAGCCTAAATATTTAGAAGTGTTAATCATAAGATTAGGCTTTGCCTTAGGTCTTAAAGAAGTTACCTATCCTATAGCCTAAACCCAATCTAGATACACTTTCTCAAATCAAACCCACCCAATTCAAATTCACCCAAATTAAATTCAAATTCAAATTTGACTCAAAATTTGATTCCCAAATCCCAAAGACTCTTCCTTTAAGAAATTAATTCATTTTAGCCAAAACTCCCTTACACCAAATCAAAACTCAATTGATCTCTTTATAAATCAATTATTCCTTCATTTATATTCACAAATATAAATGAAATCCAAATTCGAATGAACAAAACTATATCAAAAATCAAATCTAAACTCAATCTAAATCCATTAAGCTAATTCTTTAGACTTAGCCAAATTCTATCCAGATCAAATCAAAACTAATGAATTTTATCTTGAATCAACCATTCATTCAATTATCTCCCCAAATATAAATGAAACATATAATCATCAAACCAAATTGAAGCCAACCCAAGTCCCAAACCCCTTTTGATTTAAAAAATTTCAAAATATCTTAGACTCCAAATTGATTGTCGAATTTATATTCCAATCTAGGGCTCATATATAAGTTCAACTAAAGTCAAATCAAACCAAAACCAAACCAATTGACCCACTTAGGTCCACTTGACCCAAAGTGACATAAAGGACCCATTTGAGCTAATTTCTAATCCAACCCAAATTGGATTGAACCAAGATCACCAAAATCCCCCACCATGATTGTTGATCACCCTAGGATGATCAATTGCAATTAATTGGGCTAAACTAAGCCCAATTGGCCATTTGATCCAAATTGACCTAAATTGACCCAAATTGACCTACAGGATCAAATCAGGTCAAATCATGATCTAACCCAAATTGATTGCAACCAATGGCTGAAGTTCATTCCAAATTGATTATTGAACTTTACCAAAGCCATAATTGAACCCAATTTTATCAATCTAGCCGAATTGGTCAACTTAACCCAACCAAGCCCAAATTGGCCTAAAAGGTCAATTTGGCTTAAATCCAAATTAATTCAAATTAAAGACTATATTCATCTTTAATTAGCTAATTGAACATGAATCAACCCATAACCCAAGCTAATTTAGCCAATTTTAGTCAAATGGGTTAATTTGACCCAATATGACCCATATTACTCAAATTGGGCCAAATCTTTTGAAACCAAGCCAAGACCCATTGGGGGCTGATCAAACCCGACCCAAACTCATTTGGGATTGGCCCAAAATAAACCCAACCCATTTAAACCCCTCATGAATCATCCCCTACAAAGGATTCCACCGAACCTCATTTAATTCTACCCTATCACATGCACTTAACTCCTCCCCAACATTTGCATTGAATATGGCTGATCATATGACAGGAAGAGAGGACTTTGGAACAAAAATATAAAGTTTTTAATCAATCTATCATCCACCCCAACCACCCCAAGCAAGATGACAATCAATTTGGAGCCAAAAATTCAAAAAATAATAGATTTTCGGCCATTATAAAAGAAGGGGGAGATGAGACTTTAGATCTCTTCCTCCCGCCACCATTCAGCCCACAAAGCTCCTCAAAATAAAAATGAACCCATCCCCCATTTCTTTGAGCCATTTTGATCTCAAAGACACAAATAATTACTCTGCCGGCGAGGTGACGGTAGACATCGGAGAAGGCGACGTTCCGAAGGGTGGTAAGGGCTGAAGATCACTCGAAAGCTTCTTCACATAACTAGGAGTTCACTCGGATCTTCACCGCCACTGAAAACTATCCCCGATGAGGTAAATTTTGCCAAACCATAGCCGGCCTTAGGATTTCGTGCATTTTGTGTTAATTTTCTTGCAATTTTAGAAATTTTCCCTAGAATATCCTGCATTTTTACTTTAAATCATTCCAATTAGAAAATAAAAAATTTTTGGTGTGAATCGACATAAAAATGGGTCCATTTGGACAAGTTTTGGCTTAGAAACTCTCATTTTTCCCTTTAAAAAGCCTAAAATACTCATTATCGGCGGTTAAACCATCGTCCATCCCATGGTTTACTAATCGCATCAATTGTGTGGATCCGGACTTGATTGCTTGATGATGTCTGATTGCGCTGTCGGATCGGTCGCTCGATCGGACGTGATCGCACGATTTGGGCCTTTGCATTGCTTGATACGATTTGGACCGTCCGATCGTGCGGTTCATGCGATCGAATGGCTCAGATCGCGCGTCGACCGTGCGATCTGATATGGACCATCTGATCTGTGATTGGACGGCCTAGAGCGAGTCGCGAGCCATTTTCCCTTCCAGCCCAAAGGCTAACGTCAGCGCCACACATAATTCCTTTTTATAAAAAAAAAATTAATTTAAATCACTTGAAACTTTAAAAATTCATAAAAATAAAAATATTTAGCCAAAAATTGTAAACAATGGCTCATTGGATTCGTCTTTCTGAGAGGAATCTAATAAATCTAAAATCCCCATATTTTATTGAGCATTTTGAGCTTAATTTGAGTTTTATTAAAAATAAAACTTTTATTAATTAAACCAAAAAATATATATCAAATTAAGTTGAAATTTTTAAGAATTGAAATTAATGTTAAAACACACCTACCATAAAAATTTCAAGTGATATTGACTTCTGGATTGGGAGAAATTAAATTTTAAAATTTAGATTGTCTATTTTAATAAAATAAATCAAATAAATATTCAGAAATTTACAAAAATCTTCAAAATGGCTTAAATCACTTCAATTGATATCTAGGACTCTTACGAAAATAATGTAATCTTTTGAATCCTAATGAACCCCAAACAAACACTTAAGAGTAGAGATTAATCAATTAAGGAGTTAATTAAACATAATCTAAAAATAATTTAAATATCAAATAAAAAAATGAAAAAAAAATGAAATAGCACTTAAGCAATCATTAATCAAACCTCAAATAAAAAAAAAATATTATCTTTAGAGGAAATTAAATTAAATATGATTAAACCTATTTAAGTTAATAAAACCCAATTAAATGATTAAATCTTAAATCAAACTCAAAATTCAACAAATTTAAGAAACTTTAATCATTTGATACTAATTGAATTAAACCAAATAAAATTAAAGTAAACTTAATTAACATATGATTAAATCACATCCATATGGAATAAGATAATTAATTAACTACTAAATATTTCAACCTAATAGCTAAATCAAACATGCTAATGAAATCAAACAAACATAATAAATGAATCAAATCAAGTAAAACCCTAATCATAAATAATCAAACTTAATTAGTCAAACATCTAATTAATGAAAACTTAATGAATTAATCCATCATCTTAGTTAATCAAATTAATTTAAATAAGTTATATTAAAGCTAATTCTAATATTAAGCTTAAATAAAACCCTTAATCAAATTTAATAATTAATCACACCCCTCAAGTAAACTAATTAAGTTAATCAAATTAATCATATTAAACCTATGCTTAATCAAACATAAACTCGAATACTAATCTAAACCTAAATTAAACCTAAATCATTAAGTCATTAATCTCTAATTAAACAAACCCTTAATTAGTCTAATGATTTAAAATTTTAGTTACCCTTAATCAAACTTAATTAATCAAACATCTAATTAATGCAAACTTAATAAATTGATCCATCATCTTAATAAACCAAATTAATTTTATAAGTCACATTAAAATTAATTCAAATCAAACACTTAACTAATCTATTAATTTATTTAACCACACCTATTAAATAAACTAATTAAGTCAATTAAATTAATCATATTAAACTTAAGCTTAATCAAACATAATTAAGATGCAATTAAATGTTAATCAAATCCTAATTTAAACTTAATTCATTAACTCATTAATTACATCATTAACCCAAATAAATATGAAATAAAATTAAAAATTAAACAAATCTTTATTTAATTTAATAATTAATCATACCTCTTAATTAAACTAATTAAGATAATTAAATTAATCATATTAAATCTAAGCTTAATCAAACATAATTAAGATGTAATTAAATACTAATCAAAACCTAAATTAAACCTAAATTATTAAGTCATTAATTACATTATTAGTCTAAACAAATATGAAATCAAATTGAAGGTTAAACAAAACTTTTTCAATTAACATAAACACACTTCTTAATTAAACTAATCACACAATCACATTGAACCTAAGCAAACCTATAGACCAATAAAGCTAATCAAATCAAGTTAAATCAAATTAAGTTAAATTAAGAAAGACTCTCATCAATTTGATATGTAATCAAATCAAATCTCATTCAACCTACTTAAATAAGATAAACTAATTAACTATCCAATGTATGAAATCAAAATACAAACCAAACTTTGATGAACATGACAAATGGATGTGATTAAAATTAAAATCCTAATTACAAAGAATCAAACCCAATTAGAATAAAAATAAAATCTCAATTAATCTTATCTAATCTAACTATAAATGAGTGAACCATAATCAAATCAAATAAACATAAAGTCAAGTCACATAACCAAAATCAAAGAAAAAAATAAATATCAATTAAAAAGGATATTGAATTATCAAGATTTAATTAAACCAAAATATCTAATATAAAATTAATCAATCAAAAACACATGAATTTAAACAAACTTAGATTTCATTAGATATCAAGGATATTGAATTATCAAGATGTAATTAAACCAAAATATCAAAATCAAAATCAATCAATCAAATACTTAAACCAACTTAAATTCTAAGCTCTAAATCAAATCAAATGAATTACATAAATTCAAATGGGCTAATTAAGATACTTAAGGGCCTTAGTTAGATTCTTTAGAATTAGTCGTAGAAGGTGAGTTCCATCTACAAATGGAATTCATTCTACTCTTCGTTCTTGAAAACCAAAACATCATTTTAACCAAATAAAAGTGAAATAAAAATAAAAAATAAATCATTAAATCATTTAAATTAAAATCACCCAAAGATAAAATTTAAACAAATTCAAACTCCAAATTGAAACTTAAACTAAAAAAGCCTAGTAAAGTCTTGTCGCACAAGCCTTAAGCACACACATTAGATTACTAAGTCACTGCTTCTAGTGCTAAGTTAGGACGTTGTATGTATGTTGTTGTGTTTTGTTTTATGATGTAATATTTTAGATTAGATGTGTAGATCGATGTTACCATTATTAAATTTTAATCATATTTTCTAGAGGGGGTTGTACTTAAGGGGCCGCTGTAATAAAAATATGAATACTTTTGCTGTGCAAGTTGCTTAGCCCTTAAGCGTAACCTATGTTAGGACAGGTGAGCTTGGTTACCCATGTGTGGGATGCTAAGTTCAAATTATTCATATAACTACTTGGGTTGTATGATGTTTTTAGCTAATATTTATTTTGCAGGTGTAGCTAGATTTACTTTTTCTATTTTTGATGTAATTTTACATTAGGAATTAGGATTAGTGCTATGGTGAATTAGGATGAGTAGTGGCCACAAGGCTTAGTCCCTGGGGTGCCTTGTGATGCCTTTGGAGCAAATCAAATCAAAAGAAAGAGAAGGAAGAAATGAAGAAAAGAAGAGCCTCATAGCATGTATTTTTTTTTTGTAATCCGGGTTGTATAAGGGTAGAGCTCGACTACCCATCTTTTTTTCTTTTCGGGGTGTACGGCGGAACCCGACCGCACTAGCCTTTTATTCTTTTATGATTGTCTATAAAATTATTTGATGTTGTGTTTAGATTGAGCATTAGAATAACATGATTTTCATAGTTTCTTTATGATTGATGCTTGAATGTGTGGCCTGGATGCAGTAGGCTGTTAGGATAAAATTAAATTTTCTATCCCACTAATAACTCACAACTAAAATTTTAAAATACTCATAATCTCACATAAAAGCCTACGAAGTAAATCAGGATAATAAAATTTTTAGCAACCCCTTAGCTGGATGAATGAATGTATAATATCATGCATGTCATATTATTTCACTCTTGTCAAGAGGGGGCTTTCATCTTTGCCAGAGAATCAAGGCTTAACTTGTGAGAGACTTTGGTGGAAGAACACCCCTTTCTCTCTTGATTTGACCCATAATCAAATTCTCATGCATTTAGACATACAAAATCCCATAGCCTGTGTCAAAATAAAGAGTCCAAAAGAATCAAATAAATTTGATAAAATTTGCATTAGATTATATCATGAATTCATTCCACTCAGGCTCTAGTCTCTTAGGGAGTGAGTTTAAGGACTTAGTCTCCTTTCTAAATAAATAACAGCCCAGCCATCTTGTAAAAGTATAAACTTACCTAAATGGATTTAAAGCGTATGAGGAGTTAGCTTGCTACCACTCCAAGCGGTAATAAGTCCAGCAGTCTGGTGGTCTATTCTCTCATGTGGAGATAAACCATATACCTATTTTCGCCTTAGATTTAGATCATGTCTTTGTTTTGTACCAAGGCTCTTTAGTTTAGGAATCTGAGGTAGATGTTTCCTTCGGGCTATAGGCATAAATCCTCACCTCTTAGGCATTTTCACAATCTTATATTGTGGAATTATAAGCCATAGCAATCTAATAAAATGTCAACTCAAATAATTAACTCTCTTCAATTTCAAAAATATAAAGCCCAATTATAGGGTAGATTGGAATGCTCACTAGGCTTCCTAGTATCATGAGCATTTCCTACTTTCTCCCTTTGGATTCCAAAAATAAGTCTTCTCCTTGATCTATCCCATTAGTCAATCCTTTGATAGTCTTAACCTTGAAATCTTTTGAGACCCTAGTTATCTATCGAGAATTTTCTTAAGAAATTATCATTCCTTAGGATGTAATTAACTATGAGGGCTTGCCTCCATAGGGAACTTAACGAACCTGGCTTAAAATAAACCCTACTTTACTTTTCCATGTAAAGTAGGGGAAAGATCTCTGGTCTATTCAAAGACTCATCATGCCTTAAGAGTCTTATTAAGTGATTAGGTCTATTATATGATGGTGATTTCTATTTTTTGAGATAGTACATCATTCCTTAATGTCATACCTGATCACTTCAATAAGTACCCCCTAAGATCTGCGTAGTGTCCCACATCCCAAAAATAAACACCACAAGAAGATAGCTTTGTCTAATAGAGATGAAACTCTGTTAAAGAAATCTAATCTTGATTTGAAGTGGTTCGCTTAATCGACCAAGCTCCTTTTCAATGATGATTGGTCTTGATCGAAGTGGCACTTCCTGTTACTTGGAGGCATGCAAAGTGGTTTGATTGAGCTTGACGAGGTTAACGAATGGTGTGTGCAAGGTTAATTGTACTTTGGTTGAGGATTTAGTGAGTTGAGCTCGGGATTGATCTCCCCTATTTCGGTTTTAAGTAAAACTGAGAAATGGCAAGGAAAGAAGCTCGGGAATGATTGAGAAAACTTGGGGAGGCTTCTAAAATTCTTGTTGAGCTCAAGAATGAGTCTGGGGTGTATCTCCTCCTGGATGACGGTGGATAGCTGATTTGCCATTTTGGCTCAATATCTTGGATTGGCTGATCAATTTGAGTTGAAAAACATCCCAAATGGGTCATTTTTGATGGAGGAGTGAGAGAGAGTGGCTGTCCATGTGATTTGTGAGTGAATTTGGTGAGCCAAGTGTCCAAGGGTAATTGGGGAGATAAGTTTAGCCTCCCTTTGGGTCATGGCCGACCCAAGCTCATTGGGTCATATTCACCACCCTCCTTGCTGCCCATGTGGACCTTCAGATGGGTGTTAAGTGGCCTTGGGAAAGGAATGGCCAAATTCCAAGTGAATTTGGTCATGGGATACTCTTTGACCCAAGGGCAAAGTGATCATTTGGCTATAAGTTTGATTTGGGAAAATTTGAAATGATTTAAAAATGGGTTGGGCCAAATTTCAAGTGATTTGGAGTACATTGATTTGATTTGGCTCAATTTGGTCATTGGGTCAATTCAAGAAGTTGATCAATTGGTCAAAATGGGTCAAACTATATGTTAGGTCAAGTTCTAATGAGCATTTGGAGCCATGGGTATCATTGGTCTGATTTAAATTAGTTTAGATTTGGTTTTGGTTCATTTAGGTTCATTTGGGTCAAATGGGACAAGTTGATCAATTTGACCCATTTGACCTAATTGGGTTAGGTCATGGGTTGATTTAGGCTTAGTTGATCATTTGAAATGTGTTGCAAGCTTTGGTTTCAATTAATTCTGATTTGGTTTGATTTCAAATTGATTTGACCTTTTGGGTCAAGTTGGGTTCATGGTCAATTAGGCTAGGTTGGTCTAATTGATCAATTGATGCTTTGGTCAAGTTCAACAAGTGATTTGGAATGATCTTGAACCATTAGTTGCAATCAATTTGGATTAAATCATGATTTGACCCATTTTGGCTTTTTAGGCCAATTTGGGTCAACATAGGTCAAGTGGTCAATTAGGCTTGGTTTGCCTCAAATGATGACTTACTCGTGTTCAATCATTGATTATGGATTGGTTTAGATCAATAGTTTTAATCAATTTGTCATATGGTGGATTTTGGCTAATTTAAGTCTCATTTGGGCTAAGTGTTGACTTGGTCAAAAGCTATATTTGACTTGGTTTGACCCAATTTAGGTGATTGATCATTCTAGGATGTTGATCATAATGTGTATCTTGGATGGGCTTAGTTCAATCCAATTTGGGTTGGGTTAGAACTTAACTCAAAAAAGATCTTTTAGGTCACTTTAGGTCAAGTGAGCCTAAATGAGTCAATTGACTTGATCAAGGCTTGATTCAAGTTTGGTTGAACTCACATATGGACTTATGATGGAAATATAAATCCAATTGTAAGTGGTTTGGAGTCAAATGAGTTTTGGTTCATTTGACAATTTCAAGTCAAAAAGATGAACATGGGTTTGACTTGGGTTAGTTTGATTTTTGGCTCGGTGATTGTAGTTTATGTTTATATTTTGGCATGTGATTGAAGGAAGAGAAAATCCAAGGGTTTGGATTGATTTGAGAACGATTTGGCTAAATCCAAAAAATTGGCTTAAAGGATGTAAATTGGGTTTGGATTTGAGCTTTGACTTTATATTGATTTGATTTTGGCCATTTGAATTTATATTTCATTTATATTTGTTAAGATAAATGAGAATATAAATGATCCATGAGAGAATAATGTGAATTAGGAGTGATTTGATTGTGAATTAGGCTAAGGTAGGTCAAAAAGTTTTGAAAAAGGGGTTTTTTATTTGGTTTGACTTATATTTGGATGATTTGGATGCCAATTTCATTTATAGTTGTGAATACAAATGATGGAATGAGTGATTTATAAAGAAATCACTTGGCTTTGGTTAATTTGAAGGGTTTGGCTAAGCTTATGGATGTGATTCATAAGGCTTAGGAAGTTTTTTTGGATTTGAGAAACTCAATTGAGTTGGAATTGATTTGAGATTTGATTTGGATTGGTTTGAAGGAGTGTACATGGGCTGGCTTTGAGCCATAGGATAAGTGGTTGCCTTAAATCCCTAATGCATAGCCTAATCCTATGATAAATACTTATAAATCTGTAGGGTTAGGTTAAGTGTTCACTAATCACTAGAAGTGTCTTAAGACTAAGAAACTCTTAGTGTCTAGAGGAGTCCTATGTTTAAGATAGAGAAGTTGAGAACTCACTCCAAAAGAAAGGTCAACACGATTTCCTTGGATTTTCTTGATGAAGCTTTGCCGCTCCCTCAACTACTCCCTTCATTTTACAGGGTCCCCAAAACCTTATCGTGTCCGGGGGGGGAATGAGGATTGATTTCTTATGGTTTCTCAAGAAACTGAACGAGAGCGGGAGGGAAAGGTTGAGAGCCTCGAATGAGAGAGGGCTTGCATTTTTTTTTTTTGAAATAATATTAGGGGTCAACACTGGAGAAGGTGTACAGGTCGAGTGGTGGTCCTATGATGATGGCGAATTGTGATGTGATGATGGTTGCCAGACGGTGGGTCGACGATGGTGGTGGTTTGGCAAAGGTGGCTAGTTAGCAATTCAATAATGGTGATCATATGGCTATTTAACGAAGGCGTTTGGGAGGTGGATCAACAATAGTGGTTCGACGATGATGACAGATGACAATTTGATAATGGTGGCCTGGTGATGGACTAGGGATGACGGTCATGCGGTGGCTCGAAGACATTGGTTGAGTAGTGGACCAGTGGTGGTCTGATGAAAGGGGCTGGGTGGTGGACCGGTGATGATTGTAAGGAGGCAGTCCCGTGATAATGACCAGTGGGAATCTGATGATGTTGGTTAGGCGGTGCTCTAGAGATGCTTTGAGACTCTTCAAGCTTTAACGCCCTCTTCCATTTCCTAACTCTCACCCTTTATGTGAAGAATAGAGTCTATTTATAGATTTTGGAAGTACATTACTTGTAAATATAAGTAAAATTCGAATCACTCCATCAGATAGTTTTGGATAATCCCCTCAATCATGATATATATTTAAGTATTTGGATGTTCAAATGAAGTCAAATTTAAGAGTGGGATATGAAAATTAAGGGTGGGATATGACTCTTCTTAGAATGAGAATAAAAGAATATGAATGGTATTTCTTACTTGAAAAAACATTCAAGCCTACTTTTCGAAGAAATAAAATAGTAGGCAATTTTCTTTAATTTTTGTAATTATATGGTTATTAAGTAATTATTTCTTTTTGTAGTTGTTAAAAATGTAACTATTAATTGATCAATTATTTTGTTAAAAGAATCACGTTGACCAAAATTTTCTATATATTTTGGATTTCCATATTATTAAAAAAATATTTGGCATATATAATATATTCAACATAATGTTCTTGTTAAAATCTTGATATTTTAAGTGATTACAAAGATTAAATGCTTGTCTTATCTATAAAATTTTAAGCCTACACACAAATTAAAAGAATGATATTTTATGCAAATAATTTTGCAAAAAAAAAAAGTAATAATAATTAGGCCTAGACTAAACATAAAAATAAATAAATTATGTACATGAATAAATATAAATCCACCTCCAAATAAAGAGATAAATATAATATAACATTAATATCAAGGCATTCAAATTGACAATAATATACAACATTGGAGCCACTTGTATTATAACAACATACATTGAATTCAAGTGCTCAGAGGTGGAAAAAATCATCATGATGGATAATATCTCTGGGCGACATTAGTTCGATAAGATACATACTTATACAAGAAATTTAACAACCCTAAAGATAATAATAAAGATATGCTTAAGCATGAATACTACATTAAACTTAAAAGTGGTTTTTGACACAAATTGTTATATTTAGGGTTTAGGATTACTCTAATCCGATCATAGTTTTGAAAATATATTTTTATTTAGCTAATTTTAAATTATATGCTAACTATCGCAAAAAATGATGGAAGTCGAAGCCTCTGTTGATCATAAGTGAATAAGAATAGGTCTAGCTCTACATTTAAGTTAGTTGACCAATGAGTTCACTTAGGAAGTTAGTGGTTGCCACCATTGATAAGGTGAAATTAGTCGCAGAACTTTCTGGCAGCCTATACCTGCCATTATTTTCATCATCTTCTTCGGCATATATTAGGATAGAAAAATACCATCAACTTTCAATTGAAAATTTTGACAAAAAAATTTTGAAGATGAAAAATATAACAATTTTCAATGGAAATTTTTTTGATGTCATTTGTTAACGGAAAAATTTGTTGGTTATTAGTATATTTGTGGTCTGAAAAAGAAACCATCAAAAGTTTTTAATGGAGATAAATATAATGTGTTTTGGCAGCCAGGCTATTGGAAACAACCGTTTTTTGGCAGCCAGGCTTGCGCCCCATGCGGAGCGGCCGTCGGTGCGGATCTTGGTGGTAGTAGCAAATATTCAAAAGAGAGCGCTAAGGCCGCACGAGTGACTTGAGAAAAGTTTCTCCATGACATAAAGCTGAGACAATTACAATTTCTTCACCCCCTTTTTGTCGTCGATCTTTTGCAATGATTTTAAGATAAAATTATTCGCAATATTTTGTGTTGTCTAACATGTTCACTCTTCCTCTTATTAAGTTTGAGATTTATGGAAAAACTGAGGAGAAACGAGATTTTAAATTTTGTAGTATTTTTGACAATACGAAGAAGAAATGAGATTTGCATTTATTATGATTTAAGACAAATGGAGGAGAAACTAAATTGAAATTTTTGTAAGATTTGAGGCAAACGATGGAGAAACAAGAATAGAAACTCTATAGGATTTAAGGCAAAATAAAGGAGAAACATGATTTAAAATGTTGTTGGATTTGAGGGAAAATAGAGAAACATTTTAAAAATTCTAGGGGATTTAGGGAAGAAGGATAGGAAATGAGATTTACATTTTGGTAAGATTTAAGACAAATAGATTTAAAATTCTATAAAATTTATTATTTCTCCCTTGTCGAATAGAGTTAACTATGATTAATGTGATTAACAAATGAAGCTTTTTAATATTTTTGTGCCGAACTTCCATGGTGCAAAGAACTTGATGTAGATTTGGTTGAAAGAGAATTAAGTTATAAAAAGAAGAATATTCTTAATTAACTACATTGATAGGGGATAGTCAAAGATGACGTGTGACTGTCTTTCCTTATCAACATTTAAAAAAAAGAATACACAATAATCTTTCACCAATGGCAATAATTGCTAACTTGCGAATATATTGAGACCTTCAATATAAAAAAACTACCAAAACATAAAGTAATTTAGGGAACAAACTTTAAACCAAATATTAGAACACTAATAAAAATCAAGGAATCCCTAGAAAGGCCTCCTTAGCTATGTAGTTGCAAAAAGCATGACTATTTCATTGGGGATACTAAGAATAGCATCACAACATTCTTGACTAAAGTATCCAAAGAGTAATGAAGCTTCCAAGAGTCATTATTGATGTTATAATTGATCTTTGAATGAATAGGTAACCTAAAAATATTATAATAATATTACCCTTACCAATTCCTAAGGGATTTTCTTGAAGCCAATGGTCAATAAATAATGAAAAAGATGTGCATCTCTGATAGGGAATGAAGCCTTTCCTTTCATGCTAAAGGCTACAAGCTTTAATTCTTACCAACATATAAATATTTTAATAGTGGAGGGATTCTAAATAGAGGTATAAAAATTTAACAAAACTTGAAAAAAAAAATTAGAATCATTACAATTTCTCCATTCATCCTTCAATTTACAAATTTTATTGAGAGTACTGATGGAGGTAAAGCATATGCCCCCGTTTCTCTTAAAAGACTAGTTTTATGCAAGAAAATAAGATGAATATTCTCAAATACTCCTTCATCTTAAAATAAAAATCTTAGGGTAAAAGTATTAATATTATGAAGCACAATCTTAAAAATTATGTTTGATCTTAACCAAAAGGAAAGAAAGTATAATCAATTAGAATTTACCCCAAATAAAAAAAATGTTTATTTTATTTAGTTAACTATTTATATATATTTTTCCAGAAAGGATCATTAACCTTTAGCCAACCAACAATAAGGCCATGATATCTAAAAGTAAAAGAGCCAACAAGCAAACTTCATAAACTTTTAATGACATCTAGAATTGTTAAAGCATTGCAAAAATATATATTTAATTTTTTTAGCACTAACTTTGATCCCCATATAGGTTTACAACAAAGATAAAGCAATTTCTTGATATGCCTTGCCACCGCCATTAGGTCACTTGTAAAGAGAAGTTGAGTGATGGAGGTTTGATTATTGTAAAGATGGTGGAACTTGCCATCATAGAGCTCCTTATATGAAAGACATGAAAATATATCCATGATAATAACAAATAATAAAGGGAATAAACAACATCATTTCTATAACCCATTCAAAGATTTAAAATATTCACTCATGATTCCATTTAATATATTATAGAAAAAAGCATTCAAAATGTTTGCAACCATCCGCTTGATAAATCCTTATGGAATAACTTTTCAAAGCAATCATTCAAAATAAAGTAATCTTTTCAAATAGAGAACTCTTCCAAAGGTTATATAGTTGGAATTATATGTAACTTATTAGGATAATGCAATATTATTACCAATATCCCTATTTTTAATAAAGACTACTTAGGTGAGGTAAAAATAATAAGATCTTAGTTATTCTATGAGAAAGATTCTTTTCAATATTTTATAGAAATGAATATATAAAGAGATGGATCTTAGGTCACCTAAGGAATTTGAATATTTTGTTATGGCTTAAGATTATAAAGCAATGCTTAATTATACTTGAAAATGAGCAAGTATTAAAAAATTATGTAAGCAAAAGGGTCCCACAATATTCTAAGTGTGGATAAATAAATTGAATCCATTTAGCATATGAAACTTATCATCACAAATACCATTAAAAGAATTTAATATTTCATCATTAAAAATAGAGACCATGAGACTAGAAGTCAATGATAGAGGAACCTTGTCCCTAATGGGATTATACACACTTGAAACCATCATAGAAATAACTTGATTAAAAAAGGGATTAGAAAAGAATTTTGAAGGCTCTAGACTTATTAGAAAGAAAAGTGACTTAGCTAGCAGGAGTAGATAGTTCTCTGATAAAGTAGGCAATTTTTTCTTTCATGTATTAAAGTGTACAAGAATTTAAGATCATCATCGCCCTTTATTAATACAGAGAATTTAGCTTGTTGGTTAACTCGTATACTTTCCTATAAAGAGACATTCATGTATTGATCATTAATGGGTTTATCTTTAGCATTTAACAAAGCATTGTATGGATCATTATTTAAGAGATAAAGCAGTCTTTCTTGCTTGCACTTTAAAAAATTATGATCCTACTTAAAATTAGAATGATTATTCCAAGTATCATCCTTGAAAGCTCTTAAGAATCCTTACATTTTTTTAAATAGAATCACAAGAGACAAAGCTAGTCCAAACATCAATTTCTTTTCTATTAAAATTTAAATAATGGGTCTTAAAATTCTTAAACTTGAATTGATGTTGAACCTTATCCAATCAAATTAACCATGAGGAAAAGATGGATAGATGAGAAGGGTGGGAAGTTTTGCATGAGGAAGATGGGAAAGCTTCCAACTAATTACAAATATAGAAAACCCTATCAAATTTACATTTAATAGGATTTTCTTGTTCATTGTTATATTAGGTAAAGAACATATGAGAACTAGGCTATAATAATAATCTCATTTTGTAGATGCTGGTGTTAAAATTAGTTAGCTTTCTCTATGTAAAATTACATCAAAAAATTTTTGTAACCAACAAGAATATAATTAATTCTTCCAATATAGCTCAATAAGAGTTAATACAAGAAAAGAGTTCGCACAAGGAAGACTGAGGATTATGTCTTTCCTTAATAACATAAATAGAGGAATCCTAGGCTTTTATGGAGTTAACAATGATGATCTCCCTATGAATAAGATGAGGGGTGAAGAGAACGAGAAAACAATGAGTCCTTTGAGTACAATTTTATTCAAATTCTAATCCTTGATGAGTAGTGGAAGTTGTTATGACTACTTTCACTAGATAAAACATTTAAATTTTTATATATGAGTGGGTTAAAAGTAGAGAGAAATTTGACTTTGATTTTAAGAAGGTGAATGGTGTCAACATAATTTTTTTATAGGTTTTCTACAATTGAGAAGTTGAGCTTCCCACAGGAGGCCTTTTGTGGGTATCTATACCTTGAGTAATAAGATCCTAACAAATTCTAGTGGTGATGAGGAACTATGAAGGGTTTCTAAAATAGGGGATCTACTCCTACTCTTCCACTTCGGAACTCATGTTGAGTAGAAGGATGAGCTTTAGGTCAAGAATTATCATCATGGGCAAGTGGCACACAAGTTAAATAAACTTTTGTTATTCAATCATAATAAATTACCTGATTATATTTCTTGTTATTTAAATTGATTGTAATCAAGTAAGAGAGAGCCAATAATTATATTTTCACACAAACAAGGGCAAAGTTGAGCGTGATTTGGAGAAAGATTATTGGTCACCAAATGGATACAAATCTTGCAAGCCACTGTGCGTAACTTGTCTTCATTCCAACAATGGAGCAAAGTTTCAATGTTTTACTTAGATTGTAATTATAATTAATTTTTTTTAATTGGGGTAAATCTCAAGTCCACTTTGGGTAACTTGTCTACTGTTTAAGAAGTAGGATCTCCTTCCCAAATAAAGGATATATGGTGTGTGATTCATAGCAGAGATGGAGAAGGGGAAGAAGAGGGCAGGGGAAAAAATGCACTTATTCAAACCAAAACCCAATAAATCTATTTGGTAGATCAAGTTCCTTAGCTAGGAGTAGGGCTATCAAAAAAGCTCGTTGTTCACGAACAACTCATGTTCGACTCGTTATATAGCTGGTTCGACTCGTATATAGTTCTGGTTAATTAAAATAACACAAACAGATATTTCAGGTCGATATATAAACGAAATGAACAATTCATTGTTCGACAAGATTCGATTTAGCTCAAATAAAAAAATTATATTATATTATTATTATTATTATTATTATTATTTTATTACTATTATTTATATTTATTACTATTATATATATATATATATATATATATATATATATATATATATATATATATATATATATATATATATATATATATATATATATATATATATATATATATATATATATATATATATATATATATATACATACATAAGAACACATTTATATATCACAAACGTGATGTTTAAAACTCATATACAAAAATATTGGTTCAATCCTCCATCATATAAAAAAAGCTTGTTGTCACTGTCTCGACTTGTTTGCTAACGAACACCTAACAACAAAAATAAATTTTAAATAAGCCGAACACGAATAAGAGTTCTGTTCGCTCAAGCTCGGCTCGTTTACACCCCTAGCTAGGAGTGTCTTGAGGAGGAGAAGTTGGGTTGGGAAAGGAGGAGAATTTTGAGGGGAGCATACATGTATATAGCCTTGCATGCTTAATTGTAGGAGGATCACATGAGTTGTTTTTGATTGAGATAATAAATCCTTAATGAGAGGGGAAAAAGGGAATAAACATCATTGCAATGAGCAAGCAACATGAAATCTTAGTAGGACCATACTCTAACTTCTTTATATAAGGAACTCTTAAAACACATTTTTTTTTCTCCTCATAGAATAAAGAAATTATTATATGTGAATAATATATACACATAAATTTAATTGAGGAGCTACATAGTTGTTTATATTTTTTTAATTAACATTATTATTTATTATTTATTAAATAAAAATTCTATAGAGAACCGATTAACTAACTCTTTCTACATGATGCATCTTTTTTTATGTTTTATTAAAACAATGAAAATATTTTATATTGCAAGATATACCGCATATAAAATACTTGATAAGAAGAAATATTTACATACACATTACAGAATTCTTCTCCATTTACATATCTAATACTTAAAATTATATATTAACACATATAATATTTTTTTTATGTACGAAAATATATATTTTACTTTATAAATTAGTGCTAATAATATTTTTGATGTGATAGTAAAAGTTTAAGTGTATTATATAAATATTAAAATTTAGATATTAAATATATCAAAATATAAAAATTATATATATAACACACACGTCAATGCCTATGAAGAAATTATAGTAATAATTCGGACGGCCTCACTTAACGCATGCGAACTGCGAATCCCGCGGGAGCCAAGGCACAGGCACGTATCAGGCATTTCTACCACGTGGCGCCTTCCCTTTATTTTCACATTTTTCTGTCTTCTCCCTCGGCTCGCTCAGTTTCCTGAGAACTTTCTTTTCCAAATACCTTCCTCGACATTCTCTAAATCCTCGTCTTGCTGCCTTCTTCTTTTAAGAAAGCACACAGTGGTTGTGATTAGGGTTTTCTTTGGGTATGAATGTTCCCATTGGCTTTCTGGCCAAGCTATGGAGCTTTATATCATTCCTTCCTTTCTTCCTCCTCCTCCTGCTTCTTGGCTTCATCAAAGGTACTTTCTTTTAATTTCCTTTTTCGAATAATATTCTGCTCAACCACTTAGACAAATATGCTAAAAATGAAAAAAAAAATGGTGTGGATATTCTATTTAGAATTTAGTGTGGATGAAGTTTAAAATTTTAATATTTATTTTGAGATAAATGCAATATAAATTTTTTTTTACTATCCATGCATTACATTAATTAGAAGTGAAATTCATGAAATTTGATGAGAATGCCCTGATATAATTTTATCCCCACCTACACTACCATCGCTAGCTCCCTTCGAAAGTGCCTTCATGACATGCAAAACCAAATGAAAATTTTGATTGGATAACATCTAAATAGGTTTCCAATTTTCACACAATCAAATATCAACACATGCAATTAGATTTATAATAATATCTAAGCAAAGCAACTAAGCCTCAATATCTATGCAGTTATATCCACCGAAACAAAATAAATCCCTAACTATGACATTAGTTCGTCTCTAAAGGTTTTTAAACTCCATAAATTCATTGTCTATTCACTAATAAAAAAACAGAGTACATCTCACTATCTCGCAATCTGTCATAATGAATTTACAGTAGTTAACCTACAATATTCTAGAAATGATTCTCATCAGCCCTTAGCTATGATGCCAGAGGAACTCCTTGTCTAAAATGATGAAATATAAATGGATAAGTTTTTTTTTTTAACGCTATAGATGATTTATTCATAATATTAAAATTGAGAAACTAAAATGCTTTCAATGCACATATCATTATATATATTGTCATTGTTCATGAAGTCAACATAGACAATTATTACAAAGGATCCACACGTATCAAGATAACATGCTATATAGTAAGGACTTATTGAAAGAAACTATGCATATCATATATCTCAATTCAAGTATGTTTAGATTACATGGAAGACAAATTCAAAATGGAATGTCATAATTTACTTTAGGATATTGAGAATCAATAAAATAATGTCATAGTGGTGGTTATCACACCTAAGGCAGTTTATTAGTATTCTAATCGGGATCGCCTTTGACTAGTACGTGGAATTGCTAAATGGCTCAGTTCGCACATTCACTGAACTTGAAAAATCTATTTGTGAAGTGATTTACCGGTATCCAGCATCATGTCATAGTAGGCGACTTGGTTGTTGGAAAGCAAAAATCCTATGAGTTTTTTGTGGACTATATTCTAAGATAGAGGATTCTCAACCTTAAGTGAGAAACTCAATTACAAGAACAACGCATTGTATAATCTTTCTCAAGAATATTCTTGATCTTATTACCTTTTTGTTGAAAAGCTTTACTATTAAGATCTTTGAAAAATTATTAAGTAAAGCCTCTAGCTTTCAGGAGGAAGCCCATAGGATGTCATTCCTAAAAGATCAATCTACCACAGAGTCTTCTAAACTAAGAACGTGCTAGAAAAGAGAGTAGGTATTGTCTCTACATTATATAGGGGAAAAGCTCCATTCCAAGTTAAAGTAGAGCAATCTCCACATCAAAAGCTACAAAATAACAATTAGCACCACCTAAGAAATATCTTGCAAGCCCTTCAGTGAGAATAAATCAGACATATTCTTTTTAAGGGATAGGCTATAAGGAAGATATTTAAAAATTTGAAGAAAAAGTTAGATTTCAAGTCTCCTTATCCAAAAAAGTCAGAAGAAGTCGGTAAGCGTTAATGATCCAAATTATTGCCCATATCATCAAATGTTAGGTCATACTATTGAAGACTGCTTTAATTTTAAATACTGGCTTAAAAAGAATTATAAGAATGGGATGATAGTTAATCCTAAAAAATATCTTTTGGACTCTAGGCAAAGGTCCGTTAAGGTGATTACAAGTGAATCTTCCATCTCTTCTTTAAAAGATAATTCTTTTGTCAGATGATTGGAATATAGCTTTATCCTACTTTTCTAAAAAGTATTTAATGAAAAAAAATTAAAAATTCTATGCAGGATCATTTGAAGACCTAGAAGATGATCATCCAGGTTGATTTGCTAGTGTTAGAAGCAATTCCTTCTCTATCCTATTCAACACAACCAAGTGCTCAAAAGTCTGAAGAGAGTGGTGAGAGAGGGATGAGATTTGTATTAGATAGAGTGTTGTACAATAAGGATCGAGAGGCTTGCCCTTACATCCCTTTAACCTTATGTACATATTTCAAGAATATGAATAAAAAGCCTGTTGACAAAGGCATTTCCTATTTTTTTTGTTGTCTCTAAAGATTGTGATGTGAATGAATTAAAAAAGAAAAAGAAAATGAAGAAGATTTTTCTCAATGAATGCAATATGTTTTATGAATCAGGATCATAAAATAACATTTCTATGGATGATTTATAGGGAGATCCTGTCAACATAGAAATAGAATTCTCAAATTATTGACTAATTTTTAGAAAAACACATCAGTGACGAGAGATAAGTTAACATGACCCTTACTTCAAATTTAAGAGATATTATGAAATTAATCTCTACAGTGGGAAGATCCTACTACTTCGTTTACCTTCGTCTAAGGACAAAGACAAACAAATTATTGACCAATGTCCTGAACCCTTAAAGAATGATCCAGTAGTTGAACCAACTTCTCCTAAAGTTGATTGCAACGTGTTAGCCTATCTTAGGAAGTTATCTGTTAGGTTAAGCATTTATGATGCTTTTGCCCTATCTACAAAAATGAGGGAATTATTAGTCAAGACATTACTTGATCTAGAGATATGTCTGACACAGTTAGCAACAACTTCCTCTAATAGGGCTTGCTATTTTAAAGAAGTTCCTGGAGTGACTTGCTCTGATGAAAACTTACTTTTGGGGACTAATGTCCATAATCGGCCTTTATATATTTCAGTCAAGGTGAAAAATTACAGATTATCTAGAGTCCTTATCGATCCTGACGCTTCAGTCAACATTATGAACTTCAACAAATTATCATTTTTGAAGATAGACACACAAACACTTAGCTCGGTCAAAGTGGACTACTTAATTAGGATAAAGTAACCAAGACCCCTTCTTATTAGTCAAAATTTAAGGATATAATTAAGTCATCGAGATCCCTTCCTGTTAACTGGACTACTTAGGTTATGATTAAGTCACCAAGACCCATTCCTACTAGTCAAAATTTAAGATTAAGTCACGAAGACCCCTTTCTATTAACTGCACTACTTAGGTTACGATTAAGTCACCAAGATCCTTTCCTGCTGATCAAAATTTGAGGAATAGGATTAAGTACCCATTCCTATTAAATGGACTATTTAGGTTAGGATCAAAATAAATCGAAAACAAATCAAATAAAAAACATATAATCAATGTACATATAAAAATGAACCCAAAAATAAATCTTGGTGAGGTTCAAAGTTGTCAACCAAGTTATTTGACCTAGAGTTGATACTTATGGGCCCACCAAGTCAAAGGTCAATCAATTAAAATATGGCCAAATTGAGTCATTGCAAAGCTTGAAACCATCAAATGAATATGTCTAAACACAAATATAAATAAATATAAATTCAATGAGGATTTAAGTGGGGTGATTTGGCCACTTAACCCAACTAGACCCAATGGATCTTATTAAACTTAAATTTAATTAAAATTATTTTTAATCGAATATCCAAAATTATTTGAAAATCATAATTAAACATAATTGAACTAATCATTGAGTTTGCTTTGACCAATTTGATCATTTAACTCAAATGAACCTATTTTAACCTATTAAGTTTAATTTGGATCAAAATGGGTTAAAATCAAAATCCAACAAATCAATTAAAATTAATTATTCAAAATTATGTCAAATATTTAATTTAATATAATTGAAGTATAAGCACATCTTGATTGAGTCAAATTAACCATTTGGCTCAATTAAATTTAACTTAACCCATTTCAATTAAAATGGGTCAATTTGAGTTGAACTTCAAATCTAATTCAACCAAAATGAAATTAATCAAATCTAAACATCATAAGTGAACCACCAAATACAAATGAAACTTAAAATAAATTTAAAAGGGCCAATTAGGTTATCTAAGTCAATTTGGTTCATTTGAGTCAAATGTGTCCAAAGAACTTAAACCATGTCAAAGCTACATAAAGCTTTGATCAACTAGATTCACTAATTATTCAAAGGACAATTACTTAATTGCTAACTAAAATTTAAATGCTAATTAATCAAATAAACTCAATACAAAATAATTTAAATCAATCCAAAGCAAGGTAAGTCGAAATAGCATAAATCAAGCTCAAAATAATTTAAAACCAAATAATGTAAACATAACATGACCTCTAACCCATTTTAGGCATAACCTAAGTAGATGGTAGCAAGCCATAAGCTGATGAGATGGAATTAAAGGATGACATGGTAGTCATGGAGAGGAGAAGAAACCAAAATCCATGCACATGAAGCCAAACAATCCCATCTCCTCCCCATCCCTCAATCTATTTGAGTTAAATACAATCAATGGATCATTTAAAACTTGATTTAGGCAATATACTGGAAACTAAAAGCCATGTGATGATTGAGGTGGCAAAGAGAGATGAGGTGGAGCTCAAGGAGAGCAAGCATGTTTGATCCACCCCATCACCTCAAAAGCTTACCAATGCTTGATATCTCACTTCTCAAATTCATTCAAACATCATCTCTGACCTTCCCACCGCCTTCTCCATCATGACGAGATTCCAATTCCCATGACCGACCATCTCCACATCAAACCAATGAAGATGGCTCTCGATCAAATATAAAGAGAGGGTTTGAAGCATCAATTCCACCCATTGACCATTCCTTCACTTTGCCCAAGTCAAAACGAACTCAAATGAGCTCTCCCCCTCCTTCCTAACCTCTTTGATCACTCCCCATACCAAGCTCCGGCGTGCAGCGTTTGTGCGTGGTTTCCACATCAGACCCGAGGGAGGCAAAACACAATTCTTCCACAGAGCTTCATCTCAACCCCTCAAAGCATTTCAAAACAAGAAAGCCACTGAGGATCAATGCCGACGAGGTATGCCATCTCACTGACCTCCCCTTTAATTTCAGTTGGTCCTTTGTGAAACAAACTTGATCTTTGGTGAGATCAAGCTGTTTAGATCCCTTCTAAACTGTCCCTTGATCATTTTGCAATTTAAAAATGTGAAGAATTATGACCTAGACCGCTAGAAATTGTTGCATAAAAGTGGACAGCTCTTGGTTCTCCGGCGGGAGGTCAGGGACGAAATCACCGCTATTTGTTCCTTTTAATTGAAATGGACTGTTGAGATTTAGAAGCACAAATTGATTTAAATTCCTTAAGAAATCACGGGATTAATCTTGACCGTTCGATCTTATGATCAGATGGCCGTTAGCCATCCCGCGTCCCCACCGTCATTCTGTGTGGGATTTATGCGGACCCCGTATGGTCCAATAGCACATCGCCACATCAAAAGGAGTGCCCAATCAGCGTCACGTAACGTTGATTGGTTTAAATAGAAAATTCAGATTTTCTAAATTAAATAAATCCAGAAAATGCAACAAAACTTCAAAAATTTGTAGACAATAAAATATTCAACAAAAAAAATACAAATAAGGGTTCTATGGATTCATCTTAATGAGCAAAATCCATTAAACCTAAAATCACTAAATTTAGTTCCGCACAATCAGTTTGGTTTCATGCCAGGTAGATCTGTTATGGATGTTATACATTTGTTAAGAGATTTGATGGAGAAGTATAGAGAAAGTAAGGAGGATTTACATATGATATTTATTGATTTAGAGAAAGCTTATGATAAGAAATAAGAAACATTGTTATAAAACTTGGTTTAAATGTAAAAATTTGGAGAATTGGGAAAGATATAAAATGGCCTGCAGAGATTCTAAGAAAGCAATGTATGATGCAAAAAATTTAGCTTTTAGTGATTTATACAATAGATTAGATACCAAAGAAGGTAAAAGATGTATGTATAAGTTAGCCAACCAAATAGACAAGAGAAGTAAAGACCTAGTTCAAGTGAGGTGTATTAAGGATGAAGATAATAAAGTGATTTTCTTAGAAAAGGACATTGAAAATAGGTGGATGAGATATTTTGATAAACTTTTCAATGAAAGATCTGAATTACGATTGATTTTAGCAATCTTAATACCCTAAACAAAAATAGAGAATTTTATTTTTATCGTCGTATTAGTAAATCTGAAGCTATAGAAGCTTTAAAGAAAATGAAATGTGGAAAAGCAGTAGGACCTGATGATATTTCAATAAAAGTGTGAAAATATTTAGGAGATCAAGGAATGTCTTGGCTTACAAATCTTTTTAATGTTATTTTAAAGATTAAAAAGATGCCAGATGAGTGGAGAAAGAGTTTGTTGGTTCCTATATTTAAGAATAAAGGTGATGCACAAGAGTGGGCAAATTATAGAGGAATTAAGTTAATGTGTCATACATTAAAATTAGGGAGAGTAATTGAGCATAGGTTACGATGTGATACAAACCGCTTTGGTTTCATGCCAGGTAGATCTACTATGATTGCTATACATTTGTTAAGAGGTTTGATGGAGAAGTATAGAGAAAGTAAGGAGGATTTACATATGATATTTATTGATTTAGAGAAAGCTTATGATAAAGTTCCAAGAGATGTTCTTTGGAGAGTTCTAGAACAGAAAATAATTAATATTAGTTATATTCAAGTCATTAAGGATATGTATACTAGAGCTATTACTTGGTCCAAACACAAGGAGGATTGACAAAATATGTTCCCATTTCAATTGGATTACATCAAAGATCAGCTTTAAGCCCTTATCTTTTTGCTTTAGTTATGGATGTTCTTACTCATTTACAGAAGATGTACCTTGGTGTATGCTTTTCTCGATGACATTCTTCTTGTTGATAAGACTAGAGAGGGAGTCCAAGAGAAATTTGAATTATGGAGGTCAACATTAGAGTCTAAAGGTTTTCGCTTAAGTAGATCCAAAACTGAATATGAGTGTAATTTTAGTTGTAAAAGTTCTAAGTAGACATTATGAACAAGTCATTAATAAGAGTGATTTATTTAGATATTTAGGCTCTATTGTTCAAAATGATGGTGAAATAGATGGAGATGTTATTAGTAGAATTCAAGTTGGATGGTTGAAGTGGAGGAATGCATCTGGCCTATTGTGTGATAAAAAAGTTCCACTTACACTTAAGGGAAAATTTTACAAGATGGTGGTAAGACCTGCAATGACTTATGGAATGCGACCAATAAAAGAGAAGCATAAGACTAAGTTAGGTGTTACATGATGAGGATGGTGGATGAGTGACTTTACTCTTATAGATAAAATGCTAAATGAGTATGTAAAAAAGTTGGAGTAGCTCCAAAGGAGATAAGATTAGAGCTTAGATGGTCACATAAAACATCGCCCACTGCTAGAGTAGATGCATTATATTTGCCCTTATGTTAAGAAAGGTATGTAGACCTAAAAAAGACTTGGTTACGATGTATAAAAAATGACCTTAGTATACTTGAATTAAATGAGAATTTGACACATAATATAGGACAAGGATTCATGTAAATTTAACCCCACTTAGTGGGATAAAGGCTTGTTATTGTTGTAAATTTGGATTAATTTGAGTTTAATTGAAAATAATTAAACTTAAAATACTCAACCATTCAATTTGAAACTCTAGAGAATTGAAATTAAGGTTAAAACACACCTCCAATAAAAATTTGGGGAATTATTGATGATTGAATTGAAAGATATAAAATTTTTATTCTCTAAACTTTAATTTAATTAAATAAGCTAATAATAATTTAAAGAAATTAGGAAAAAAATGAAGAATAAACTCAAGACATCATAATGAACATCAATAAATCTAAAAACACCAACAAAGCCCACTAAAACTCATTAATCCTCAAAATGATTTAATTTGGAATTAATTGAATTAAATAATTTAATTAATTAGGTTGAATTTAGAAAATTCATAATAAATTGAATAAAAATTCAAAAATTTTAAATAAACCCTCTTTGGATTCATCATTCAGAGAGGAATAAAAAAAAAAAAATTAAAAGCCCTAATCAATTCCTAATATTTTAAGCCTTATTTGAGTTTTATTAAAAGCACTAAAATCTCAATTAGTCTTAAAATACACTTCCGATCAGGATGAAATTTTAGGAAAATGAAACTGACAAGGAACACTCCTTTTAAAAAGTTCAAAACAAAATGATTTCTGGATCATAAGTTATTAAAATTTTAAGTTCTTGGTCAATTTAAATCGAATAATAAATAAAAAAATTATAAAAAATATGTAAATTAAAAAAATCAATTTTAAACACTTTCAATGACATCATAGGTCTAAGGAGAAATTCATAAGCTCTTTGAAGTTATTGAATCTTAGAAATCACATATTTAAAGATTAATAAATGAATAAAGAAATTGAATTGATTTAAAAAAATCTTAAAGCTAACATTATAAAATTTGCGATAAATTTAATAATGGGTTGAAAATTATAATTGATCATTATCTGAAATTAACACTCGAATAAGACTATATTAAAATTAGAATCATTAAAATTCTTTTAATATTTTAAGAGTAATTGAATTAAAAATTAGATAATTAATTAAATTAACCTTAACATACAAACACTTAAATGTCTTAGGAGCTCAGAATTACCTTGATTATGTTTGACACCTTAAGTATTTTATTTCTATTGGTTTCTTAGAATAAGAATTGAATAAATCCTAGTCATTAAAATTTGATTGAACAACAAAAATTAAAATTATAAAAATGCCCCTTGAATTAACATTAAGCATAATAATTAATCAATTTGATCAATTGAATTTAATCAAAATATAAAATCATTAAACTCAAATAATATCAACATAAATCATTTGACCTCATAAATTTGATAAATTTTAAATCAAACTTAATAAAACATTAAATATGAAATAAATAGTTCAAATCCTAATAATTAATTGGCTATGTTAACAATTAGAGAGCAAATCAATTGAACTTTGAATTGAAATTATATTAGTCAACATAAAATTTAGTCAAATTAAATAAATCAATTAAGTCAAAAGGTTAAATTAAACTACATAATCATTAAACTAAAATAATCAACATACAAATTAAATAACTAAATTTAATAAATTAAAAAAAATTAAACTCTTAATTGGAATTTACATAAAAGATTACTTTAAACTTTAATTAAATTAAAACATATTAATCAATTCAAATCAAACCTAAATGAAAATATAAGATCATTAAATTTAAAGAATATTAAATTGATTTAATCAACATATGTCACACAAAATTTAACAAAATCTTTAAAATGAAACTTAAGAAAGGAATTAGCATTAATTCAAAGAAAATGATAAAATATTAATTGAATTAAATCAAATTAAAATCCAATAAAGTTTAGTTCAATATCAACAATCAAAATGTATAAAGTTAAAACAACCTCAACAAACTAAACCTTTAAAATCTTAACTAAATCAAATAAACATTAATCAAATTAAATGTAATTCAATTAAATCCTTCAAATAAATTAAAAAAGATTAATTAATATACTTATTATTTTTTTTTTCAGTTTGACTCCTAGAATGAATTTTCACCTCATGATGGAGATTTCATTATAATAAGATTAGGATGTTGAATAGAATGAGTCTTGTTTCAAGTAGAATCTATTTTATTTTTCATTCTTTAAAATTAAATTTAACTAATATCAAAACTAAATCTAAAATTGAAACAAAATTCAAAATTAATTAAATCACTTAAAAATTGAAACTATTTAAGGGTAAAATTGAACAAATTCTAAATTCGAATTAAAATTTGAATCTAAAAAGGCCTAGTGTAGCCATATCACACAAGCCCTTATTTCACACACACTAGATTATTAGGATGATCTGTGATAATTTGTGCTGTGATGTGATTCTTTTCTTGTTTTATAGTGTACTATTTTAGATTGGATAATTAAGTATTATTTGTTGGCTAGTTTAGATATTAAGACATTTTTTTAGTCTAACACTATTTTTGGTAGGGGATTCTGTTTAAAAGGATTGTTGTTATGAAATATAATAAATGCTATTTGATTACAAGTATTGCTTAAGTAACTAGGCATAGTCAATAGGACAATTAACTCCTTTTATTTCTAGAACTCTCCAAAGCACTTCTCTTAGAACTTTATCATATGTTTTCTCTAGATTAACAAATATCATATGTAGATTCTCTTTTTTTTTTATGCTTCTTCGTTAAATCTCTCAATAAATGTATAGCATTCATAGTATATCTATTCGGCATAAAACCAAATGGATTTTAAGAAATTTTTGTATCACATTGCAACATATGCTCTACTACTCTCTTCTATAATTTTAATGTATGACATATTAACTTAATTCCTCTATAATTTGCACACTCTTGTGCATTATCTTTATTTTCAAAAGTAAGAACTAACAAACTTTTTCTCCACTCATCTAACATCTTTTAAGTCTTTAAAATAAAATTAAAGATATTAGTAAGCCAAAAACTTTCTTGATCTCCTAAGCATTTTCACACTTTTATTGAAATATCATTAGATCCTACTGCTTTTCTACATTTCATTTTCTAAAAGGTCTCTTTAACTTCAATTTTATTAATACGATGATAAAAATAAATTTCTCCATTTTCATTTAGAGTACTATGATCGTTAAAGTCAATCGTACTATCGCAACCTTCATTGAAAAGTTTAACAAAATACTCTATCCACCTGTGATTAATATCTTTTTTTAACAAAATTATTTTATGATTTTCATCCTTAAAGCATTTCACTTGAACTAAATCTTTACTTCTCATATCTCTTTGCTTGGATAATTTATATATACATTTTACCCTCTTTAGTATCTAATCAATTGTATATATCACTAAAAGCTGATTTTTTTTATCACATATTATTTTCTTAAAATCTTTGTGGGTCATTTGTATCTTTCCCAATTCTTTGAGTTCTTACATCTAACTTAAGTTTTATAATAAAGATTCTCTAAAATAATTTTTTATATTTTTTCTTGCACATTTTGACTCTGTCACAAACTATTTTTACTAAAATGAACTTTCCTTTTGATTCTTCAAGTATATTTTTTTTGCAACTTGTTTAACTTCACTTGTTATATTTTCTCACATAATATTATCTATCTCATGAACATCCTAAATTCTAAGATCTTGTAGTTTGCTCTTAAAAATATTTTTATTAGTATTCTTTAAGTGCCTCCATCTAATCCTAGGACAATAATTTAATTTATTTTCATCTTTCAATTTTTTATCTTAAAATCTAAAATTAGTAGTTGATGGTAGGTACTTAAACTTTCACCCGAAATAGCCTTACAATCTTTACATTCTAAACGATATATTTTTTTATTAGAAAATAATCAATCTATATTTAATTAGATCAATTATTATAAGTAATAATATGTTCATCTTTTTTTTTTTAAATTTGACTGTGAATCGTAGAAAATATTAATTCATCCAAATTTATTGGAATTAATCTAATTGGTAATTTTAAACTCTATATGTTTACATGAATCACATTGTGTGTCATCTCAATTTAATAGTTGATTGATTAAAATACTTAATTAATGTATTAAATTCCACATGCAAAAAGTTGAAGGTACTCAAATGAGAAGCACTTAATATCCTTGAAAAGATGATTATCCTATCACTATTTTATTAGAGATTTGATTGTTGTTGTCCAATGGATGTTTATAATCAAATATCCCCCACATAATTAAAAAAGGGAGAGTCACCCTCTGACTAGTTATACATCAATCCTACTATGATAAGGCATTCCTCATTTACACCCCATTCTACTCCAAACACTCTCTTCTCCTGACTCGCACAACCTTATAACTCAACACCTTTCCCTAATTCATAATCGGGAGAGAAGACCTCAATCTATACACAAGCTGAACTAATCCAGTTCGAGTGAGCAAAAATCATTGTCATTACAAGTGCAGAGCATTGCATGTCTATTATTCTCTCTAAATATTGTAGTAGTTAGAATCCTTTGGCCTATATCAAAAAAAAAAAAAAAAAGAAGCCAAATCCCACATTTCATAGGCCTACTACTGTTGTTGTTGTTTTTGTTATTGTTGGAGAGATCAATCACATTGTATGCGTGAAAAACTAATTTGAGTGTTTCAGAGCATACATGGAATAAATGAAACCAAGATCTCCAGTTCTAGCACCTCAAGGCGCTACACATCAGAAAATTTTTCTTGACTAAGAGATAAAATCAGGCTTAACAAATACAATTTTGTCCCATCTTGCCTTTACCTCTCATGTGTCTTGAATCTACGCTCTCACTCTCTTTCCTATAAGTCCCGTCCTCTCCTCTTCAAAAATCGCAAAAGCTACTCCTCACTAGTTTTCTTCTGCCTCATCTCCACACACTTCCTAGCATCCATCCCACTCTCCGGTTCTCTCGAGCTCACAAACTGACCAACCTCACAAACTCCCTCTCTCCACTCTCTGCATTTCGTCGAGAACTCTCCTCTTGATGCCCCACCAAACCATCTCCCCATTGTCGTCCAACCCACCAATAGGTACTCACACCCTTGTTTGTCGACAAACCCCAAAGCCCTCCTCGGTTCCACTCACATGAGTCCCAAAACCTCAATCACAAGCTCGTCTTCCCACTGCTCTATCTTAAGTTGCATGCAGATAGCCATCATCTTCAAATTTCTCACTTTTTTAGCCAAACAGAGACTCTATCTCCTTTCCAAAGCCATCTTTCTCTCTTTCTCTCTCCCTCTCTCTACATTTCATAGAAAAGCAAAAAAAAAAAAGAGAGAAAAGAAAGAAATTTTCTTTTTAATCAAAGAAATTTTCTTAATTCTTTGATTTATTATCAGCCCTTGCATTCAAAATGTATAAAATCAAAGTATGTGAATGTGTGGATTTATATTGTTTGATTTTATGTAGGTATTCAAGATTTATGCTCACCTTTTTTGGATGGTGATTGTGTTGAATGAAGAATTTAACCAGATGAGATATTACAATCAAGTTATATTTTAAGTTTAGTTTTAAATCAATCTAAGTTCAAATTCGATAAAAATATAAAGAATGTAAAAGATACTAAGCCTTAAATATTTAAATGAAATTCAATATCTAAAACTCGAAGATAAAATTATCCTCCTACCACCTTTCGTAATTATTGTCAGAGGTGACATTAAAAAAACTCTAGCTCACAAAAGAGCCAATGTCAAGTCAAGTGTATAATTATGTTTACTCTCAAACAATCTCATGTTAGTAAGAGTATGGCTCGTATTATTTGTCCGCGTGACTTGGCTAGTAGGTTCCTTATATGATACATTATGACCAGAGTCTTTTGATTGGGTGGTTTGCTGCTAAATGACATCATTATATTACGATCACGAATGTATCTCGTATGTTCTCCAATAGTTGTCTCTTTAGTTGTGAATCGTTGAGTGCACTTGATAGGGCAGAAGGCCATTTGTTAGCTATGATGAACTTAAATTTGTCTCGACAAATATCAACCAAAGCCTACTAGGTTCTCTTGAACGATGCAACCCATAGTTGCTGATAAGGATCTTTTGATCAGGTTGGGTCGATTACCTCCTCTAATAAGTATGATATGGCGTTAAAAATCCCACTAGTCAAAGCACGAATCTTGATGTCAAAAGCAATCTGATCCTAAGTCGAAACTAGTCGAGGTCAAGCACTTAAAATATTATTGAAAACTTTGGGATATCAATTAAATCCCTGAATAGTTTCTAAATATGGAGTGTTTATAATCAAATCGATCGTCTTGACGAGCTGGATCTAACAAGCCCAAGATCTCTTGATTCTGACTTTATTTGAGCATTCAAATATTTAAAATACATCAGATGATCAAAAGAATCATTTTGAGCTATCTGATAGAGTGGTTTGGATTTTGCATGTATTCACAGAAACGCTCTCCTTCTAATCTATAAATAGCCCCTCATTCTTCACATGAGGGGAGTCAAGCTAAAGAGAAGAGAGAGCTCTAAAGCTTGAAAATCATAATAGTGCCACCACGACGGTCGACCAGTTGGCGCAACACCACCGTCGATCCTCGACATCAACCACGCTGCCGTCACCGCCAATTAATCGCCACCGTCGCCGGACATTGCCGTCAACCATCATCACCGGTCATCCCCGGCCATTGCTGACATTATCATGGCCGCTGCACCACTGGCCGCTGCCCACCACCATCGATTATCGTTGTCATCGACCACCGCTCGCCATTGCCGCACTATCATCGGTATCGCTGCAACCATCCATTTTTGGCTGACATATCCGATCCACGCGGTGCTGACCCGCTGTTTGTTCACATCACCGCCACCAACAATCAGCACATCTACATCACGGCCGATAGTATTGTTGACTGGATTCCCATTATCAGCCCTTCTCATATAGAATTCTGTAATTTCGTTATCAGGAAAACTTTGTACTTTGAAATAGATACATAGTGGAAGATTTTTACTGGGCAAAGTCCCGTGATTTTTTCCCCCTATTCAGTGGTTTTTCCATGTAAAAATTCTGGAGTTTTCTTATTCATTCTTCAAACATCTGTGTGTGTGCTGGATTCCACAACAAAGTTAAGGCGTAAACTTTTATTCAGTTTGACGCTGTCTGTGGGAATCAAACCTCTCAATCGTAATTTTTGTGAACACCTGCATTATGGCCAATAAGCGCAATACTCGCAACAACGGAGCCTCCCGCTCCAACTCACGACACTCTTGAAACTAATTCTTGAACTAAGGACGTCAAGCTTTTGCCTCACTTTCCTCTGATAGGCATGAACCTATCGGTGAAGGTGCAACAGGAATCTCTCTAGAAGATCGTGTGCGTCGAATGAAAGAGTCTTAAAATGAGATAATCCGACTTTTACGAGGAACACGACAGCCACTACTGTGGCAAACACATCTCCCCCAAGATCAATCGGTAGTCAGGGAGATCAAAATGCTAATACGGGGCCTTCTCGCCATCAGACTGAAGTTCCTCCGCTTCCAGACCGTGATGCTGACTTCCTTAACACCACTAGTTTTACTCATCAATCACTTGCAGCTCTTCGACTGCTAATTCACCAATTATTACTGGTAGCTTGGAACGTTCTCGTCCTGTTGACTCCACTCGCCACGTTATACGTGCGGAATTACAATACTTGGTGCGAGAAGAATTCCATTATGAAGATGTAAATCATCTTCCCTCTCATCGCGACTATCAGGAGTCTTTACCTCAGACTGAAGCTATTCTTTAACATCCTATTCCCGTAGGGTTTAAGCTTCCGAACATTGACTCTTATGATGGAGCAACTGACCCATATGAACACATCGACCATTACAGGACCATCATGCATATCCAACGAGCTCACACACACCGCTTTGTCGTCTTTCCGCTTACCTTTAAGGCGTGCTCGACTTGGTTCTACTCCCTTCCAAGGGGATCCATCCACACCTTTGACGAATTCGTTAAGATTTTTGTAGAACAGTTCATTGCAAACCGGAGGATCATTAAAGATTTCTCTCATCTCTCAGGCATTCGTCAAAATGAGGTTGAATCACTTAAGAAATACTTCTAGAGGTTCTCCTTAGAAGTTCGTCAAATACCTAGAGTAGACCCTGAACTATTAAGAGTTTTCCTTGGAGGGCTCTGTCCTGGGCCTTTCTACTCATCACTAATGTGAGATACGGTCCGCTCATATGCCGACTTGGTTCATCGTGTGGAAGCACAAATTTCTACCGATGAGGTTATTAATGCCCATCATAAACAATTTGAACAATACATAGAAAAACGTTAGAGCGCCCCAGGGAATGCAGACCGACAATCTCATCAAAAGAAGCAACAAGACAGTCGTGATCTTCCTCCACGGCCCTCACATCGACAACATGAATCACGACCAGAAAAGGAATACACACCACTGGACACATCTCATGTTAACGTCTTGATGGCTATTCAAGATGAAGAAACCATCAAGTGGCCACATCTGCTGAAACTAAATTCAGGAAATCAGGAGCAATATTGTCACTTTCATCGTAGTCGTGGACATACTACTGAGGCGTGCAAACAACTCAAAGAAGAAATCGAGAGGCTCATTCAACAATGATATCTACGTCGATTTGTGAATAATCAATTGACTCAAGTAAATATAACTCCAATTGGGGGGCAACCAGGACAATCGTCACAGAAACAACAAAATTGTCATCAGATAGTTGAAGAAATTGAAACAATCGCAAGAGGACCACTACTATCTAATCAAGTCTTCATTGCTACCTCTGAAGAACTAGAGTTAAAGAAATCTCGTATTGACCATTCCATCAATTTTAATGACTCAGACTTAGAAGGAGTCCAAGTTCCCCATCCAGATTCACTTATCATCAACGCAGGGATCGGTGATCTATGCTATAATGTTAAGAGAATTTTGATTGACAACGGGAGTTCTGTTGATGTCTTATTTTACACCATATTTCTTAGCATGAGCTTAGTTAGGGAAAAATCTCCAACCTGTTGTAGGACCATTATATGGGTTTGATAATCGCCTTGTGCGAATAGAGGGGACAATCATCCTTCCTATTGTCCTCGGAGAATTTCCTCGACAAGTGACTCATTTAATTTAATTCATGATGGTTAAGTCAGATTCGGCATATAACGCTATCTTCGGAAGGCCCTCCAATCAATTTTTGGTGTCGTTACTTCAGTATCTCATCTTAAGATGAAATTTCCAACTCCTATTGGGGTTGGAGTGGTCTGTGGAAATCAACAAATAGCACAATCATGTTACTTCAGACAAGCTCAACCACGCCCTTCGGTGACCTTCAGTATTAAAAATTTTAATTTTCGAGATGTAAGTACCAGAGAGCTTCTCCAGAAGACTTGCTCCTATTTCATTGTCAAATGACCAACCTCTAATAATAGTGGATTTCGCTCTCGACGACAAAATACATAGTCTTTTTGCGCAAAAATCATGACATCTTCGCTTGGAGTCCGACAGATATGCCGGGTGTCGACCCTAATGTGATCATGCACTCCCTCAAGATTGATCCAACATTCAAATCGATCATCCAAAAGAAGCGGAGTTTTGCACCTGATCGCCTCTAGGCTATCGAACAAGAAGTTAACAAGCTCTTAGAACTGAGATTCATATGAGAAGTACATTATCCTACATGGCTAGCAAATATTGTCATGGTTAAGAAAGTAAATGGAATATGGAGAATGTGTATTGATTACACTGATCTCAATAAAGCTTGTCCGAAAGATAGTTTTCCTCTCCCTCGAATTAATCAATTGGTCGATGCTATATCTTGACATCAAATGCTCAGTTTTTTGGATGCTTATTCAGGTTACAACCAAATAAAAATGGACCAAACGGATGAAGAAGCCACATCATTTCAAACATATAAAGGTCTATATTGTTACCAAGTTATGCTGTTCGGGTTAAAAAATGCTGGTGCTACTTATTAACGTCTTATGAATAAGGTTTTTAAAGATCTCTTAGGCCGCACAATGGAGATATATGTGGATGACATATTAGTAAAAAGCTTAGAAGAATCACAACATCTTTCCGACTTAGAAATATGCTTTAACCTTTTTCGACGTTATAACATGCGACTTAACCCGACCAAGTGTGCTTTTAGGGTTACGTTGGAAAAATTTCCGGTAGCGTCAGGGCAACGAAAGTTTATCATTTTAGCTGTCGACTACTTCATTAAATGGGTGGAAGCTGAACCACTCGCTAAAATCACGGAGGCAAATGCTAAACAATTTCTTTGGAAAAATATAGTATATCAATTCAGTCTTCCTGCTAAGACCATCACCGATAATGAAACCCAATTTACTGGAAAAGTCTTTACGTCTTTTTGTAAAGATCTTCACATTCAGCTGCTGCATACGGCTGTGACCCATCCTCAAACTAATGGATAGACTGAAGCTACCAATAGGCTATACTCAAAGGGTTAAAACGCTGCCTCTTGAGAAGGTCGGGGAGGGGGCAATGGGTTGATGAGCTCTCTAATTTTCTTTGGGCTTACAGCATTATATTGCGAACTCCGACTGGTGAGACACCATATAACTTGTGTTTCGGCACAAAAGCTATTATACCAGTAGATATCGGGATTCCAAGTCCAAGAGTTCAATCATTCGATCATGATAGTAATGAAGAAAAACTCCGACAGAATTTGGACCTACTCCCCGAAACTCATGACATGGCCCTACTTTGGACTACTTCCTACCACCAAAAGGTAGCTCATCATTTCAACAGAAGAGTGAAACCTTGTCCCATCTCTATCGGTGATTTGGTCCTGCGAAGTCTTGAAGCTGCGGGCAAAGGCTCTGAACACAATAAACTCTCACCTCTTTGGGATGACCTTTATGTAGTTATAGCTATGGTCAAGCCAGGAACATTTAAGCGCAAGGATCCAGAGGAAAAAACCTTATCTCGAACTTGGAACACCGAGAATCTCCAGAGATATTATCAGTAATTCCTACTACATAATTATTACAACTTTTATTTTATCTCGTTTGTCATTTCCTCTTCAAACTCATATTTGTGTTAACATTATCTTATGATTGTATCACCGATCTTATCAGAGTAATGATTTTATGACATTTTCTTTCAAGCTTGTTGCATATAAATAATCTCCTTCATTTAATCCTCCCACTTGAGAAATGCGCAACTCACGTTGTGTCTCAGTCGGGGCATGATCAATCCCAAGGGGACTTGATCGGACCTCTTCTATACAGGTAAGAAGTCAAGTAATACTTTGACTAATGCCTATGATAGGTCAAAAAGTCCTTGGTGGACATTCCACGGTCTCTTCCATATAGGTAAGAAATCAAGTAAAACTTTGGCTAATACCTAGGATAGGTTAAAAGGTCCTTGGTGGACATTCCACGGTCTCTTCCATACAGGTAAGACATCAAATAATATTTTGACTAATACCTAGGGTAGGCCAAAAAGTCCTTGGTGGATTTCGCACGGCCTCATCCATATAAGTTAGCGTCGTCGAATAATATTCCGACCAATCACCTCGGATAAGTCAAAATAAAACAAGAGCAAATCACCCTAAAATTTTTTATATCATTGACAGTACTAACATGATGATATAAGAAAGAATCAAAATTCTGGATACAAAAAATAATAATAATAAATAACAATACATAGATAAAAGGAAAAGAAATGTATCCTCAAGTGATACTACATGATATCAATGTCCTCCTCACTACTGAAAGATGCTCTCTTAAACTCACTCTCAACCTCTTCATCTCCTGAATCTGGTGAAAGGTCTCTGACACTTGGCTAGGAGACAGATTCTCAATGATAGCCTCAGTTTTTGCGATGTACTAAGCGGATTTCTTTTAAGAATCCTCGGATGAAGCCTTCCTCTAAACATTGGCACTCCAAAGTCCTTCACTTCAACATCAAGAATATGATTACGAGCTTCCTGAACATGGTTCTCGATAGTATCGCGATAAACTAGGGAGTTCTTAAAGTCTTCCACTGCCTTCAAGCAGATTTTATTTGCTTCCGCTTCTGACATTATAAGCTTCTTCTCAGAAAGACGATCCTGTAATGCTTTCTTCTCCAGTTCAAGAGCTTTTTTCTCCGCTGCAAGTGCCTTGAGTCTTTTCTCTTTCTGGCGAGTCTCTGCCCTCACTTCAATCAACTCATCACGAGTGCACTCCACCTCCTGACACTGGAGAGAAAGAGAAGTTGACATGTTCGCTAGCTCAGTTCTACACCCGATTTGCTGATCCTCTAGACCTGTCACTTCTTTGGCCTTAGCACTCATCTTTTGCTCATACTCGCCTTGCAGATATTTTATTTTCACAAATTCAGTATTCCATTTGTCTAGAGCGACACCCAAATGAACCATTAGTCCTAATGTTTGAGCTACCTACAATAAAAGAAATCATAAATATTATACGAAGAAAAAAGGAAAAGAAGAAAAGAAGGAGAAGGAGAAGACAACGTACTAATTCGTCTGCTCGTTGTCGTCAAGTGCATATATGTTTTAACACCTCTTCAGGAATATGCGGCTTCGAGAAATGAATTCCCCCATTATGAGTTGAGATAGCTAAACTCTCAGAGGCCATATGGGGGAGAACATCTTCTCTGCAAATATTTGACGTAGTCACTTCGGCACATGTCTTCTTTTTCTTTAAAGAAGAAACATTGCTATCACCGTGATTTCGTAACGGGCTTCTTGAAAGAATCCTGTGAATATGAGGAAATCTTTCATCACTTTTACTTAATCTCTACAGTGGAAGAGCATGAGATCTCCCTGCCTGAATGGAAAGGCCAACCTTGAACATTCTCTTCAATTATATATTTGTCAATGTGGCGTAACTCATGCTGTAAGTTTCCTGCATCAGGAATATTAAGAGTAGTTAAGATTTTATTCTCTTAAATCAGCAATGGATCTGGAAGGTCATTCAATCTTTCCCATCTCTCAAGGAGGCCCCACTCATTTTTCACAAAAAAGAATCCATTAGACTAATTTCTAGATGGATCTCGTGCTGAAAATTATATCCAATTATTTATAGCCCGATAAGAAACACGTCCCTGAGCATCACATGTGAATCTATACATTCGGCACAAGTATTTGATGTTCAAAGTAACACCACACTCTCTAAAGAAGACAGTCAAACCAACGATGATCACTAAAGCTCGAAATAAAAATTGTGACAAAGTTACACCGCATATTTTAAAGATCTCAATCAATTCAGGAGCCAAAGGGAATCGCAGTCTTGCACGAAGAATCATCTTAGAAATAGTAAAATATTCTAGCGGAGGTGAACGGGCTCGATCAGATATTTTGGCAACAATAGCCACTAACTTATTAGGGAAATGAAATTTCCTGTGGAGCAGTATTAAACTATCTGTTGTGATAGTGGATGATATATCGTCTGTAGCTGTCACGCTATTGGTTTTCTTCCGGCCATCATCCTGTGAAAATATATAATAAATAAATAAAAAGCGAGAGGAAAAGATAAAAGTCTGAGAATTGTGTGAAGCAACTCACTCACCCCAATACTTGGGCATATCCTTTCATGACTTTGTCGATCACGGACAGCTTTGGATAAAGTTTTTTACCTACGATCTGACGAAAAATATACACATGCATATGAGATCAAAAAAAAAGTTATTCCTCTCTAATAATACTCTGAAATTACCTATCAGACTTTCTGAGTTGTTCGAAGGATGATTCCTAATTGACGCTTCCCCGTCATCTTGGCAGTTATCAACTGTTGAACCATCCATTGGAGTTTCAAGAAATTCAATTTCCTACAAGAAGAAGTAGAAACTACGGGACTTGATCGCTTCAAACCTGGTCGGTCCGACGAGGACAGTTGATGCCTCTTTCGAGGAAAAACCGGAGCCTCGCTGTATAAACTACGAGCCTTGATCGCCTCCAAACCCGGTTGGTCCGACGAGGACAGTTGACGCCTCTTTCAAGGGAAAATCGGAGCCTCGCCGTATGAACTACGGGCCTTGATCGCCTCCAAACCCGGTCGGTCCAACGAGGATAGTTGATATCTCTTTCGAGAGAAAACCGGAGCCTCGTCGTATGAGCTACGGGTCTTGATCAGCAAAGAGAATGACATTCTCTTAAGAAGAAGGTCAGAACTTCGCTGACAAAAAGAAAAGAAATTTTTTTTATTTTTTTTACTCTAGCCCTTAAACTTCTGTTAGATAATTTCTCATCAAATGCAGAGGAATACTAGAGCATATGAGAGTTGTATCCTCACTTGACCCTAGGGGGCTTTTTTTAGGCCTACTTTAGGGGCAAAAAGGAAAAAAATAAAAAAAATTGAAAAAACCCAAAAAAATGCTCAACGATGCGCCGCGACGCTAACGTTTACGCGCCACGCGCGCTCGCCAGCCGCCTTAAGCTCAAGACTCCGCTCGTCGCTCGCCACTCCGACACCGCGGCCGTCGCTGCCGACGCGCCCAGCCGGTGAGTGTCCCGGTCCAGAAAAGCTCGCGCCAAACGACGCATTCGGCCTTGTTCCCGCTTTCGTGATTATAATCTTGTTCGCCCATGAAGATCTATTCTCTCAAACTATATGGTTAATAAATCCGTAAATTTCATTAAGAATTTATTATTTTTAATTATTTAACATATATTTTTGAATTATAGAGATAATGTCATCTAAAAATAGAGGGGCAACTGATATGACGCTAAAAATCCTACTAGTCGAAGCAAGAATCTTGATGTCAAAAGCAATCTGATTCTAAGTCAAAACTAGTCGAGGTCAAACAATTAAAATATCATTGAAAACTTTGGGATATCAATTAAATTCCTAACTAGTTTATAAATATGGAGTGTTTATAATCAAATCGAGCATCTTGACGACGGATTTAACAAACCCAAGATTTCGATTCTTTATTTGAGCATTCAAATATTTAAAATACATCGATGATCAAGGGAATCATTTTGAGCCATCGATGAAGTGGTTTGATTTTGTATGTATTCGCACGTAAACACCCTCATTCTAAATAGCCCTCATTCTTCACATGAGGGAGCCAAAGAGAGAAGAGAGTTCTAAAGCTTGAAAATCTTCTAAGCATAATCGTATCGTCATTGACGGTCGCCGACCACCTCTTGCCAACCACCGTTGACGCCGCCACCGCTATCATTGTCTTTCGAACCACCGCCGTGCGTTACCGCTGACATTGCCGGTAGTCACCATACCACCGTCACTGACATTGCCAACCATGCCGCCGCCATCTCGCGCCGCCGCCGCCGCTGCTGCCGTATTGCCGTGCCGGTTTCTGCCGCTGACCACCGCCGGCTTGCCGCACCAACATCGATCATCGCTATCAACTACCCATCATTACGTCGTACGCCGCTGGCCATCGCCCATCTCCGCTTCATCCGCATCGTCCGGTTTTTTGACTCCGCTGCCACCATCATCAAGCCACCAACAATGTATAACCCAACCACACGAGTAGATTGTTGCTCGACTGATTCCCATTGTCGCCCTCTTTCATACACTGTAATCCGTTATCGGGAAAACTTTGTACTCTGAAATAGATATATAGTGGAAGATTTTTACTGGGCTAGGCTCCATGATTTTTTCCCCCTATTCAGGGGTTTTTCCACGTAAAAATTCTGGAATTTTCTTGTTCATTCTTCAAACATCTGTGTGTATGCTGGATTCCACAACAAAGCTAAGGCATAAACTTTTATTCTACCGCAACTGGTTTTCTGGAATTTTCTTGTTCATTCTTCACTACCGCTGACCATCGCCGACAATCTTCACTATCGACGCTAGTCGCCACCGTAATTACCGCTCTGGTTGTCGACCACACCTCGTTGGCCACAACCACATACGATTACTGCCGCGCCACGCTTCGAATTATCGCCAATCTTCACTATCGACCGCCCACTGCTCACTGTTCGTTTGCCGTGCGCACCCCGCAACCACCATCACATTACTGCCGCTGATCGCGGCCGACCATCGCCGTAATCTCGCCGGTCACCACCATATCGTTCGGTTATCCTCACCGACCACCGCCACCGGCCGCCATCGTCGAGCATTACTGCCACAACCCCGGTTATCGTCTCGATCACCTCAATCCGACGGCCCGACAAGGCCGAAAAACCACGACGATATACGGGGCCTTGATTGCCCTAACCGACGCCGACGAGTAGAACCGGAACCACGAGTACGTGGGGCGATCTCTAACCGGACGGTCCGACGAGGTCGAACCGGAATCACGTATGTACGTGGGCCTTGATCGCCTCTTAACCCGGATGGTCCGACGAGGCCGGTAAACCAGAACCACGACGTATGTACTGTGGGCCTTGATCGCCGCCTAACCCAGACGGTCCGACGAGGCCGGTAAACCAGATCCACGACGTATGTACCGTGGGCTTTAATCGCCTTGAACCCAGACGGTCCGACGAGGTTAAGAACCGGACGAGGTGAAACCGGAACCAATGACATGGGCCTTGATCGCCCTAACCCACGGTCCGACGCGAACCGGACGAGCGAACCGAACCACGACGATGTACCGTGGGCCTTGACGCCCTAACCTGACGGTCCGACGAGCGCGAACCGACGAGGCCGACCGGAACCACACGAGGCGCTTTTGAACCCGGTCCGACGAGGCCAGTAAACCGGACGAGACCGGTAAACCGGAACCACGACGTATGTACCGTGGGCCTTGATCGCCTCCTAACCCGGACGGTCCGACGAGGCCAATAAACCGGACGAGGCCGGTAAACCAGAACCACGACGTATGTACCATGGGCCTTGATCGCCTCCTAACCCGGACGGTCCGACGAGCGAAACGACGAGGGTTGAACCGGAACCCACGTATGTATTGGCCTTGACCGCAACCCAAACGGTCCGACGAGGCCGAGAAACTGACGAGGAAAACTGTACGACGGTATGTACCGTGGGCCTTGATCGCTTACTTGACCGCCTCCTCAATCGCCTCCCTGAACGCCTCTTGATCGCCTTCTTGATTGCCTCCAAAGGACCCTCACTCAAGAAGAAAGGGAGAGGGGAAAGGTGTGCCTCTCCCTCTCACCCTAGGGGGGAATTTATAGCCCTCCACAAGGGCAAAAGGGTAAAAACCCCTCAAAAAATGGCTCAAAACCCTTCAAATCCCAGCCACCACATGCATGCAGCGCTGGCTACCATGGCGGCTGGCGCCAGACGCGTGGATGCGCCGATAGCGCAGCGCGGCCTTCGCCCGCCATTCGACCGGGTTCACCAACCGTCACGCGACCCGAACCGTCACGCGACCCGAACCGTCGCGCGACCCGAACCGTCACACGGGACGGCCCGCGACCCGAACCGTCACGCGGAATGGCGCGACGTGCAGAGTGACCGACGACGGCATGGCCCGGCAAGACGCCCGCGAGTAACCCACGTCAGCGCTCACGATGCCCCCGCTTATCCTGCCGCTCGCCCGCCAGCAACTCCGCTTCCCGAGATTTGACCCGATGGCTCGCTATCACCGCTGTAAGATTGCGCTGGCGCACAGCCGCAGCTAGCGCTGGCAAGGCCACGCGATGAGCCACGGCACCATGGTCCCTAAACGCTTGAAAACTTCCAATGTTATTTTAGGTTAGCACATATATTTTTGGATGATTAATGTCATCCAAAAATAGAGATATGGCTCTCAAAATACCACTAAATAAAAGCACAAATCTTGAGAAAAGCTATATGATTTTGAGTCAAAACCGATCGAGATCAAGCACTTAAAATATCATTAAAATCTTTGGGACATCAATTAAATCTCAAAACAGCTCTCAAATGTGGAGTGTTTATAGTCAAATCGAGCGTCTTGACGAGCCGGATCTAACGAGCCTAAGATCTCATAATTCCGACTTCATTTGGGCATCCAAATGCTCAAAATACATCAAATGATCAAAGGAATCATCCTGAGCGGTCCCATCGAGGGGAGTGGTATGGGCTTTACATGAATTTATAAGAATGCCTCTCCTCCCATCTATAAATAGGCCTTCATTCCTCACATGAGGAGGCCAAGCCAAGTGAAGTGAGGCCAAGTGAACAAGAAGAGGAGCTGAAGCAAGTAAATAAGAGAAGGAGCCCGACCAAGGAGGAAGAGGAAGAGTCCGAGCAAGGAAGAAGAGGAAGAGTCCGAGCAAGGAAGAAAATGAAGAGTCCAAGCAAGGAAGAAAAGGAAGAGTCCTAGCGAGGAAGAAGAGGAAAAGCCCAAGTGAGGAGGAAGTGAGAGCTCTGAAGCTTGAAGATCCTCCAAACAAGATCGCACCCCAAGCAAGATCGCACTCCCGCTCGACGGCCATCAACCACCACCACCGGCCACCGTCGTCACTAATTGTACCCTGTATTCCCACCAAAAGTTACCCAAAGATCTCCACCATCGCAATTACAACGATCATTGTTACGGTTGTTATTTCTCATATGCAATTCGTAATCCGTTATCGGGAAGACTTTGTACTCAAAGCAGATACATAGTGGAAGCTTTTCCGGGCTAGGCCCCGTTTTTTCCCCTCTTTCGAGATTTTCACGTTAAAATTCGGTGTCTCCTGTTCGCTCTTTAATTACCTGTGTGTGTGCTGGACTAATCGAAAAAGCTAAGGCGTAAACTTTCACTCTACCGCGACTGGTTTTCTAGCACGCAACACTCTTAAATATATTAGGAGAATTTCAAAGTCTAAAAGGCACAAAAAGTTATTCATTATCCTCTTGAAAGCAATTTTTCATTCATCACTCACTAAATCAAATCTATTGTTAAATCACTTTAACTTTCATATCAAATTTGAAAAATAAATTTACCCCCAAAATTAAATCCAACATATCCAATTAGAGAGTATAAAATATAAATTTGATAGTTATTTTATTTATTACTTGATTATCAATACATATCATATGTTTGATCTTTCTTAAGGTTTAATAGAACTATGACTACATTGACTTTTTTTTTTTTTGGATAAAACCCTTTTTAATATATCCTTATTTTTTCACCTTTGTATAATCAATAGGTTTCATTTTATATTAAGGTTACAAAGTTAAGAACCATATATAAAGTCTATTGAATACTAAATATCTTTAAAAGTAGACATTTCATGAAGAAGCATGTTTGTTAAAGTAATATTTATGCATTTTCTTTGTCTATAATTATTCTATATCTTTTGTTATTATACACAACATATATGCTAAACATATTCTTTTTCCTCCAATCTTTATCTTTCTCTTATCCATAGTAAGGTATCTTGCCAAATTAATTTGAGAATCATTAATAAATTTTAATTCTTTATTAAATAGTGGAGTATCATAAAAAGATGTATTCTAAAGTGTCATCTATTGATGGCTCATTCTCTTATAAGTACATATTCAAAGCTTTGTATTGATTCTATATATGAAATTTCTTATGATATTTAAAGTAGATTATATTCTTATTAGTTATGAAACTCATCTCAATTTGAGTTTTAGTTTTATGTGTTTGGCCAAAATGGGGAGTGGGTTTAACAATAGACTTGTAAGAGAGTGAAATAAACTTAAATCTTAGATTTAAATAGAGAAGTAGATTTTTATTTTTTTGTTATTCTAACAACAGGGCATTATAGAAGGCTTTTTAATGTTTTAGATCGAGATCAAATAATCTCATTTCTTATGTTGGTATTATGTCTAATGATAAATTTATTGACCAATTCTCAATCATTTTGGTATAATTTATTTTAAAATGATATCTCTGAGAGTATTTAAATATTTTGTAATAAGAAGACTATCTTGCCATAAAGTCAGTAATTGTCCATGCATACTTATGATAGTAATTGGCTCTTAATAATTATTCATTTAAATTGAGATGAGGGTGGTTATTTTCTAACTTTTATTTCTTGGCTAGAGTGTTTTTCTAATAAATCTTAGCATGCCAAACTAATTTTATTTTGTCAAAAAAATTATGTCATTAGTAATCATTTTTGTTACCTCTCAAAGAACTATGCCATTTACTCTAATTAATTAAAATATATTTCAATCATGGACAATTATTATCTAAAGACATTAACCTTAAGTATATGAGAGGTATTATTAAAGTCTTTACAATTTTTATAATAGTTATCTCTTCAAAAATACTAAGTTGATCACACTTTTTATTTATCTACATAGTTTTGAAAGCAAAAAATATGCATAAAATTCTTAAGTCCCAAGTCTTTAATGAAGCAAGTTGATACAACTTATCAAAATAAATTACTGATGTTCACCATAAATATTTAATAAAAAAAATAAAAGTTATGATTAAAATTTAGATTTTTCTCTAGAATAGGTTTTATTTTGAATAATGGAACACTCTATTACAAAGATGTTCTCTCTAAAAAAAGTTAAGATAAATTTATAAAAAGGAAGAGTGGTTAAATTTTATGGAGCTAGAAAAATTTTATGTTCTCTATATGCTTTTAAGTAAAATACTTTTTTTTCTAAGATATTAATATGAATTTAAGTTATCATAACTATTCTCAATATTTTGGGCTGATGAAAAATATTGAGTGCAAGTCCACTACAAGGAAAATCTTACCTTAATAATAAAAAGTTTTGTTTATATCTTGCTTTTTTCGAGCTTAGCTTTCAAACAAAATATGTCGGTGATGGGATGCCTCTTGGTAAAATTGATTGCTACAAATACTTATATATTTAGTATAAAATGTTAGAAAATGAGTTAGAGTTTTTGGTGGTATGGTGAGAAATTGTGAAAGGTATACAAAAGTAGCTTATAATGAGCTAATTTGTTCAAATTTAGAATATCTCATTAAGGAATGGGTTTGAAGAAATTTAAATAAAGAAAATGAGAGTGTATAATTGTTTTAGGATGCGAATTTATGATGTACATTAGTTGTTAGAGTTGATTCAATTTATAGTTTTGTAGTGATTTGTAGAATAAGACTTAATAGTTTTCCATTAAGGCTTGGTTGAGAGCTACTTATGGATTTTATGGTGATTTTGGGAGTAAGGATGTATGGATGATTTTCATGATATTTAAGATGCAGAGAAAGAAAAAATTTGAAAGATGTTTTCATATGACTAATAAGAATTTACGATATTAATGACTAATAAGAATTTACAATATTAGTGATTAATAAGAATTTATAATATAGGTATCTAATCTTATCAAGTGGAGGTCATGTTAGGCCACTAAGCACAAACTCATAAGAGAAAATTTCTCTATAATTTTTGTCAATCAAAAGATGTCTCATTTCATTACATAATAGTCCATAGATATAGGTATTACATGACCCATGTACTGCTCTCATTTTAAATATAATGAGAAAATTTTGGAGGAAAAAAGGTGGGGGTTGGCCATTAATTGAAGGAATTTCAATTTAATGCAATTAATATATTTTTACTATAACATAATTTCTTCCATAATGGCCAACCAACTACGTCCTAAGGCAAAATAAAAATAATAATAAATTAAAATTGATATTACAATTTGAATCTTTTATAAATGTTTTTTTAATATTCATGCTGGGCTATTATTATTAGGTCTCTTGTTTAATCTTTTATTTGGGCTTAAGTCTTGAGTCTTATATTTGGACCTTTAATTTATTATTATTTTTATTCACATGATGTGCTATATCATTATACTTAAGTTATTTAGGGTGTGGGCAGACTAAGAAGGGGACAAATTGGATGTATAACGAGAACTTTTCAAAATTCATCAATTTAGAATCTATGCAATAAATGTAGGGAAATAAATATTTAAACAATCAAACCTAACACACAACGCAATATTGTACAAGTGTATATATAAATAATGCATGTAATATAAGCAATGCTAATACAAAAGTAAATAATCCTTAACCAAAACACATATAATGTTACTTAATATTTGTATAATCTAGTAATATAATCATCTAAGTACAACATATGACAAGTGATCAATGATATATATTATTGTGGGCTCCAAAAATTTGCCACCGACTCTCGATGAAGAGAGCTTGGATTTAAGTCGTTTAAATTTTCAGAAGACAAATGAAATAGTAGATAAGACACTACCTAGAGATTTCATCCTTATTTTGAGAGGACTTTAGATTTGGTTCCAGGTTTCCTATAGGCGCAAGCACCTATAGTTAATTACTTCTCTCAATGCTAAGAGAAAACTTTTGAATATGGGTAGTCGTTAGATCGCTAAATGCTTAGCGTATAGTAGCAACATGTGGAGTATAAAATTGTGAATTATAATATTCATTATATTAACTTAAAGAGGATGGTTGGGGGAATGATAGTGCATTCGATCAAGATCCCATGGTTTTATCTCGGTTTGTGGTCCCTACTTAGTTAGAGGAGATATTGACCCAACTTGAATGAAGGATCCTTATCGGACCATGGGTTGCCGCCCAAGAAAATCTTGTAGATTTGTGGTGGTGTTTGTCTAAGGAGACAAGTTTAAGTCAATCATAGATGGCAGAGGGCCTTTTGCCCTATCAAGTGCACTCTATGGTTCACATCTCAAGAGGCCATTGGGAACACATATAGTGACGTAATATAATGGTGTCATTTTGGTGCAATCAGAGGACTCTCGTACATATCATATGTGGAGCTTAATGGCCAAACGGGGACGAGAGACAGCGTGCGCGATATGATATGATATTGATTGAAAGTGAACATTATTATGTACTTGACTTGACATTGGCTCCTTTGCTAAAGCTTTCTTGATTTGTCACCTCCGAAAACGGTTGTAGAAGGTAGATGTATTATTTTTTGCTTTAAGTTTTGGATTGATGATTTTCTTTTAGTCATTTTAAACTTAATAATTTATCAAAATTTTCATTTAGATTGATATTTAATTTATATTAATTTGATTTAAAATTACAATCACATTTTGATAAAGTATCCCCTCCGGTTGAAATTTTCATTCAACACCATTATCGTGGTGGATATATTATTTTATTATTTAGATTTTTTGACTCTATTAATTTTAATAATAGAGATCTCTTGTCATATGTAATTAGCTTCTCATATATTTTACTAAGTTGAAATTCTTATTATATTATTATTAGATTTTTAGGTTTTGTTAACTTGGACGGTCTAAGACCCGTAGTATCGTGTAGCATCTTGACTAAGTTTAAGGATTACGAGTGTCGAATATGGGAATTCAATTCAATATTGATTTAAGTTTATAGGATTTGAATAATGTTACTTATTTTGACTGAGTTTCATTGCAAGTTTAGGATTTTAGATAAAATTTTAACAGCATTTCGACAATCTCTCGATGTCGTCCCCATATAAGGGGATATATCGTGAGCCTTTCCAGAAAGACATTAATGGGTGGTGTAAATACCATGGCTAAATGCGTTATCCTACTATGCCAAGAAAGGCATGCACGGGTCTCTAAAGCACCTGCATGTAATACAGATTTTTTCGCCATGCTAAAAAAAGCATGATGGGTACTTATACACTTGTAATGTCAGTTTAAATATCAATTTTATATTTATGGTTGGCTTTATTTTGAGGTATTTAGGCCTCCTATATGTGTAAAAATTTGACAGCATCCCAGCGTCGTCCCTATATAGGGGTTGCCTCAGTATATTGAGTTTTACCATGCCAAGAAAGACATCTATGGGTGGTATAAACACCATGGCCAAATTCGCAATTCCATCATGCTAAGAAAGGCATGTATGTGGCTCTGATGTGCACAGATTTTCTCGTGTCTAAGAATGACGTGTACGGTATATGTTTCTTTCAACCTAAATTTCAAATACCCATTTTTGTTGTTGTTCATTGACACTCTAGATTTCAACAAAATTTTGATGATCTCCCAATTGGGATTCTACCAAACTAGGCTTGCCCACTCATCTAAAAAGACACGCATTGGTGGTGTTTTACAACACGTCGACCGTAAGTCTCCCAACCTACCCTTCTAAAAAGGCGTTCTCTTCGGTCGAAAACCGATTTCTCCCACACAAGAAAGGCGTATCGTGCGCTTATATACCACCCACAACGACTTTTCTCGTTGTGTTAAGAAAGACGCGTATGAATACTTATATTTCAACAACTTAGTATCTTCTTCCTTGCCGCTCTACAACGAATGTGTACAAGGTTTACCAGCTGCTGCGCGAGCGTCGCTAACCAAGTTTTCCCTCTACAAAGAGCGTCTGGTAACACTTGTACCAAAACATGTTGGGTTTGAGGGACATTCACTTGAACATTTTATACCCATAGGAAAGGTGCGGATGGATAGGGGACTTGATCGTGACTTTAGAGGAGGAGAAGCATGAAGTGCAGTGTGAGCATGAGACTGAGGCACACTTGGGCAGTACATGGGGCATAGTGCTGAGAGTCTTGGATGCCGCGTGGAATGATACCGTGGGTTGTTGGAGTAAGGCGGCGGTTTCGTAGCTCAATTCGTCCACGATGTGGTTCATCAGGTGAGAAGAGTGCGTGTTAGCATGAAGTGTCTAGTCGGTGAGAGCGTGGGGATGGCGGGGCGGGCGACTCGACGAGCGCCATGTGATACTTGCGGGAGGACAAGGGTTCTGATGTGGGAGAACGGGAGGATGTTACGACTGTGTATAGAGAGTTTGTGGGTAGAAGTTAGGGTTAGGGTTAGGTATAAGTAGATATTTATAAGAGTTTTATTTAAGTGAAAGCTCTAATTATAATTTTTGCACCGATATTATTACGTATATATAGAATTAGATTATTCGATATTTGGACGATAGCGGTCCATTTTGTGATCGAAGACTATTTTGTTCAAAAGTCGTCGGGTTAATTTTAGTTCAAAATTACGCGTTGTCATTTTCGATCGTTTGATATTCACGAGAATTGTAATTGAGTCTCATTTGATAGGTTTTGCGTTTTGATACTAACGACGTCAATTTCATGACGGAGCTTCGTTTGGGCTTGTAGCCTCCCGATCGATATGTCGCGAGGATTTCCTTCTTGATTGATCAATTGCGAATTATGCAATATGTATATTCGATCAATTTCGGCGTTTTAAATGTGATTGCAGTTTGTTCATTGATCGGAGGTCATTTCGATTTTGGCGATACAGTGCATTTTAGCTTTGATTTGCTTGCGGTTGTATCCGATGCTCAATATTCGCGCGGCTCCAAATTGAACACGCATAATCTCTCATTTGATATGTTTTGATGTTTCAACGCTAAAGGCGTGATCACAACGGCTTGTTTGGGCATCGCAGATCTCCACCTTGATATGCGGGTAGACGTGTCAAACGGATTTCCTTCTTGATCGATCGATTGTCGAATTGCGCAATTCGCATATTTTGATCAATTTCGATGTTCTGAATGCGATGGCCAAGTCCGTTCATCGATCGAGGGTCGCGTTTGACCAATTTCAATGATGTCCAATGCATTTTAGCGGTTGTGCTTTGTTGTACTCGTCCGAATTCGCTCGTGAACTCGACTTGATGTAGCATCCATGAAGGTCAACAATTATATGATAATATAAGTGGAAAAATAATAGAATATTAAGCTTAATGTAAGCAATTGACTATGAAACTTGAAGCATATGTAGTGTAGATTACTCCACATATAAATACAAGAGCATGCCATTTAATATTCGCTACATAAAAATTCAACTATATGATTGTGTAAATACATAAGAAAAACAAACTAATCTATAGAATAACTGGTCATAATATTTTTTTGCATGATTTTACAACCAATATGTTTACATCCATGCACAAGGCCCCTTTGATTATAAATCCACTATCCTACATCCTTATGATGGAGAAGTATTCTCCTTAATAGCTGAATAGGGTACACCATGTGTTCTTTTATACATTACGAACACAACTAAGACACCCCTAATAGGTGAGACAAAGCCATAATTTTGATTTATAATATTCAACACTGTTCCAAAGATTTTTGAGCTTTGGTGGTGTTTAAGGCAAATGCCGTATAATCAAGATTATGCATTTAATGCATTTTAAAAACGGATTGTAAGCAATACAATGTAAACACACAATGATAAATTATTTAAGAAATTGAGAAATTGAGAGAGAGAGAGAGAGAGAGAGAGAGAGAGAGCTTTTTTTTTAAAAAAAAAAAAATAGACACTTGGGTTTACTTCAAATGATTTTACAATGAAAGCAGAAATAACTTAGTCTTTTGTAAAGTTCATCTTATTTTATGCTCTATATTTAACTATAAAAATACAAAAAAAAAGAAGAAAATAATATTAAAAACGCTCTATAAATTTCACATCAACATGCATCCTAGATAGTTTGGGTTGAACCCGGATCCTGTTAGGGCCAAAAAGAAAAAAAAGAAAAAAAAAAAAGAAGATGCTTCCATTAATACATGAAAATTACACACAAGGTTGCATCTATCACCATAGAGATAGATGATGACAGGCTTATGAACCTTCATAGGAAGGATCAAATGCTCGGTAATTTAAAATAAAAAATTATGGAAGAGCTAGATAAGCAACACTGTGAATAAAAAAATAATTGAGATCACCAAAAAGTTTTCTATTGTATTGGAAAGGCACACGATTCTCATATGATGGAAAGATCAAAAAATTATCTAAGAATAATTAGACAAAAGAACTGAGTATATATTCTTACAGAAAAAAAAATCTATCAAAATATACTGATTGTTTTGTTCCTTATAAAACTCATGAAAGAGAGGGAAAATGACCAGAGCGTTTTAGTCTATTAGTAGTTCCTTTGCTTATGAATTCAATCAAACTCGTTCTACGCCTGAGCAAGCACCAAATCGGCCCCAATAAATCTCTTCTTTCCGATGAAGAAAAAGAGAGAAGACTCAAGTCAACACTCCAATAAAAGAGTCTAGCTTCTTCCATAAGAAAAGTCGCTAATGAAAAACCATTAAAAAGATCATTCATTACTAATCTATCTACTTTACTCTCTAACGCGGGTCTGACGCGGCTCCTTCGAAGCAGCAGAGAGCACTCATATAAAAGAGAAAAAGATAAATCTTTTCTTCACAAGATCGAATGGGAGAGGTAGCAGTGTCGAGCTTTCCCGATGAGAAAACAAGGAAGAAGGGGGAGAAATGCATAACGCATTACTCGAGCTGTCAAAGAATACTTCTTGTGGGCGAAGGCGATTTCTCCTTCTCAGCTTGCCTCGCGAGGGCTTTTGGTTCTGCCAACAACATGGTCGCTACCTCCTATGATGACAGAGGTCAGAAGCCATCGCCGTTCGATCATCATTAGTATAATCCTTTTTTTACTTGCTTTAACTTTATAAAGGCCTGTCATGGAAGTCTTGGTATCGACTATCGAGTCCTGATTAGCATTCTGTTTACCATAAAAAAATTATAATAATTATCTTAATTTTTTTCTAAAAAAATGTTTTTTTAAATCAGTTTAAAATCTCGAATCTAGATAATTTTTTTTTTTTAAAAAAAGGTTTTGGCTGAATTTAAGTATCCAGAACTTTGTTTTTTCTAGGGGAAAAAAATAGATCTGGTGCTCATCGTAAAAAATCTCTATACGGCTACGATGCAGTTCTATAAATTATAAGCTTTTTTTTTACAACCAAAAACACTCAAAAATTATAGTTTCTCTTCTACTTTATTTATGTGGAGTCTCTGATATAAAATTTTCTTTTTCGTGCTTCAGTGTTTTCATTCAATTTTCATGTTATAAAAAGAAAGAACAATAATCAAGTTTGGAGTTTTAGTAGTTGGATGAATTAAACTTAATTTTGATAGTTTGGGTTAAACGATTTTTAGACTATTTAAAATTTGACTAGGTTTTAGAGAGGCTCACCTTGAGAAAAATCTGAATCATCGAAATGAATTGTTTGCGTTCTGAGAGAAATAGACTGCTTGATGAAGTAGCTAATTCGTGGTAAGAAGAATCTGGTAATTAATGGCAGCAGCAATCTACTGCTATTAGTGTTTTATGCTGTGTTCTGCCAAAAATATAATGTCTTTTTTTTTGGAGGGGGGTGGGGAGGGGACATTCAACAACACCAGCTCGATCTAGATTGGGCCGATAAAAGGTTAGGGATCTAGAGGTACTGGTGGATATAGAGGTGGTGGTCGAAGAAGTGGTGGTTTTGGAGGTGAGAGGAGCGTCAAAGGTTACAGCCGTGATGTTGAGTTTTAATGACAAATTAAATGTATGCACCCCACCTCGAACGCCTGTTGCTGCGGTGGGAATGAAACTCCCAAATGACGGATCCACCGTATTGTCTTTTTTGATGAAAATTTCAATTATAATTTAGTTTTTTTTAAAAGAAATAGTTATTCTGAATATGAATATAAAAAAAATTGAATTTTTATAAAAAAGTAAGATATGTCTAATAATAATAAGTTTTCATGAGTATTGCGTCTAAAACCAGCGGTAGAGTAAAGTTTTAGCCACTTACGTTGTGTAAATACGATTTAAAGAGTGAAAGAAAACTCAAATTTTTGGAAAAATCTCAAAAGAGGGAAAAATCACTGCAAAAAAACTTTTCTATGTATCATTTGAGTACAAGATCTTCCCGATCGAGATTACAGTATATGAGAAAGGAAGATTCGCAGTAACAGGCATGTTAGCGGCGATGTGGCATGTTGGCACGATGTTCGGCGATGTTGGCGATGTTGGCGATGATATGACGGCGATATTTGGCGATGTTGACGATGATGTTGGGCGATATTCGACGATGTTGGATGATGTCGGCGATAGTGGTTGATGATGATGGCCAAAGCGGTGATTGACGGCGGCGAGATCGGTGGCCCGTGGCGGTACGGCTGACCGTCAGTGGTGCGATTGCTTGGAGGATCTTTGTTTCTCTCCTCTCTCGGTCCCTACGGAATGAGAGCTATTATATGGAGGAGCGTATAATGAAAACTGCCACTCCTTCGGACGGCTCAAAATGATCCCCATCATATGATGTACTTTGTGCATTTGAATGCTCAAATAATCGGAATTATGATATCTTGCTTGTTAGATTATCGTCGCCGATTTGATTATAAACACTCCATGTTTAAGAGTCGATTGATAATAAACTTTGATCTCTTGATTTCGATCGATTGCTTTTCATTAGATTTGTCTTGAATAGTGGAATTTTGAGTCATATCTTTATTTTGGATGATATTATCTCAATCATCCAAAAATATATTTATATTTGAAATAGCAAAGATGAAATTTGCAGTCTTAACCATTTTAGACATATATCTTTGAGCAGATTATACAGAAAAAAGTCGGCAGGATATCAGAATGCGTGGCATAAAATTTTGGGGTTAGGACATTTTGGGGACAAGGTTCGGTTGGATTACGAAACGAGAAAGTAAGTTAGATTTAGTTAAGAAAGTCTTCGCCTGGATGAAAATGAGCGTAACGCATTTTATGCCGGGTGACTTGCGAGCATGGCAAGCGGGTATGCGTCACGGGTCACGTGGGTCAGCCTTGGCAAGGCAAAGGCAGCAGGTCCGGCGGGTCTCGGCACCGATTCTGAATCGAGAAGTCTGAGCAGTGGAACGGCGACCGCGGCATGAAGTGCGGCTACGGATCGAGACCATCATGCGCGCAGCATCGGTAGTCGGGCCATGACTGCGTGCCTGCTCGTTTGCCCGTTCACCCGTTTTGAACGGTTTTAGGCGGTTTTGGTTTTCTTGGATTTTGATTTGCCTATAGGTCTATAAAATCCCCAGGTAAGGGGCGCCTCTCCTTGAGAAAAGGTCGTTGAGGCTATCAAGACAGGTTAATGAGCTGGATTTTCCCTCGAAAGAGGTTTTTCTTGTCACCGGGTTTGATGAAGAAGACCCATAGTTCACGGCGAGGTCGGTTTTCCCTCGAAGAAGTTGGACCGCCTGTCGGACCCCGGTTTGCGATCAAGGCATCAATTCATCTGGCGAGCTCGTTTTCCCTCGAAGAAGGCGTTAGCCTGTCGGACCGAAGGGTTGGGCGATCAAGAAGTTCATCGAACTTTTCCCTCGAAGAGGCTGGCCGCCGGACCGGCGGGAGGGCGATCACCGAGAGCGGGTTGGCGATGCTACGATGGTGGCCGGCGACATTGGTCGGCGGCGATACGATAGGAATGGCGATAACCCGACGATGGTGAAGGCGGATGCACGCATTTGATGGCGGACCGAATACAGTAGTGGCGGTGATTTCTGATGGTTAGCGGCGAGGTGGTAGCGCAGTGGCAGCGATGGTCGATGTAGCGGCGTGCCGAGTCAGCGGGATGACCGGCGGATATGATGTCGCGGAGACGCGATAATGGTAGTAAAGGTGGCGCAGTGGTAGCCATTCTGATGGTTGGCGGCGGATCTTTACCTATCGGTTGTTTGTCGAGTGTGACTTCGATGGCGTTAACTGGAAGTGGTCGAATTGAATCTGAGGATTTTGACCTATCCGGTTTTGTCGAGTGTTTGCGATAGCGTTATGTGAAAGTAGTACAAAGTTTTCTATCAAGTTATTTATCATGTGCTTTCGATGATGTAAAACTATGGAAAGGTTGAATTAATTGCCGAGATCTTTGATCCATCCGGTTGTTTGTCGAGTGGTACGATGGTTAACTGGAAGAGGTTGAATTGAATCGTGAGATTTTGACCCATCCGAGGTTGTTTGTCGAGTGTTGCCGATGATGTTAACTTTGTGGAAGAGTGAGAAAAAGGATCTTGAGGTTGTTTGGCCAGTCTTTGCTTCGATGACATTATATGGAAGAAGTGATGGAAAGTCCCGGACCTTTTGATCCCATAGGTTGTTTGTCGAGTGTTAAGATGGCGTTAACTTATGGAAGAGTCGAATTGAATCCCATTGAGCATTTTTGACTATCCAGGGTTGTTTGTCGAGTCTTTGCAGATGAAGTTAACTGTATGGAAGAGGTCATGGGAAGTCCAAGGATCTTTTGACTATCTAGGTTGTTTGTCGAGTGTTGCGATGATGTTAACTTGTATGGAAGAGGTCGAATTAAAACATCCATTTGTGGTTGTAGCCAAAGTTGCTCCTTAACCGGTCGTTTTCCATGAGTATGAGTGAAAAAACATAATTTGCAAAGCTATATCTCTTCTCAATGTTAAAATATCCTCCAACTTTGACTTGTTTCTTGGGATGGTAATCGATTAGATGCTTAACATGGGTGATCTTACGAGATTAGAGTTGCCCCAATTTTAAACAATCTAAGTTTGTGAATCTTCTTCTTAGCTTCTTAAAATCTTGAAATGCTCCACCTCGATGGTGGTTTTGATCTTGTTGGAAAACTTGGTCATACTGAGATGAAATAATGGGAATCAACTTCCACGAGCGGCCAGTATTGCATGCTTGAAAACCGATTCGCGGTAGAGTAAAAGTTTTCGCTTAGTTGTGAAATCCGGCCACCGTATTTAAAAGTGAACAAAACTCAGGAATTTTATGTGGAAAAACCTCAAAAGAGGGAAAAAAACCATGGGCTGCTTTTAAAAGCTTCCATGTATCTGTTTGAGTACAAGATCTTCCGTCTGGGATTACAATTATATGAGAAAGGGACAACGATTCTTAATGTGACGATGTTGGCCGGCAATGTTGGCAGCGATGTTGATGAATATTGGCAACGATGTTGGCAACGATGTTGGACAATGTTGACGATGTTGACGACGATGTTGACGACGATGATGACCGACGATAGTGGTCGGTGATGATGACCGGCAACGGTGGTCGACGACGGCGAGGATCAGCGGTGGCGGCTGATGGCGGCGGCGGTGGTTGATCCGAGTCAGTGGTATACGATTGTGCTTGGAGGATCTTTAGAGCTCTCTCTCTCTTGCTTGGCCTCCCCTATGAGGAATGAGAGTATTTATAGGTGGAGAGTGGCGTCTCAGAATCATACAAAACCCGTACCACTCCACCGGATGACTCAAAATGATCCTCTTGATCATATGATGTATTTTGCATTTGAATGCTCAAATGATGTCGGAATTATGATATCTTGGGCTTGTTAGATTCGCGTCAAGGCGCTCGATTTGACTATAAATCCATGTTTAAGAGTCGATTGATAATAGCGATCTCGGTTAGTCTTGATTTCGATTGCTTTTCGTCAAGATTCGTCTTATTGTGGAATTTTCAGGGTCATATCAATGAGTAAGGAATATTCTAGCACGTGAAGATAAGAGTTCTGATCTTTTTAAAAAAAATTTATTTTGAGGCTCTTAAGGTTTTAATTTTACATTAAAATTAAACGGTTTAAGTTAAAGATACCAGTCCAGTTAACTCTCATGATTTGGTTAGAGTTCAGCTTGAATAACTCATGAGCAAAACTTGATAGCCTATTAAGTCAAATTTGAGTTTGCCTTGACTCTAAAGTATTAGTTCTACTTATTTATATATATTAATATAAATTTAAATAGACATAAATATTTGAAATAATATTGATATTAAAAATCCCTAAGGCTTATACAGTTGAGAACATATCATGAATAAATAATATTATCAAAACATTATGAGCCTAACAGTTTGCAACTAATAATATATAAACAATAAATTACACTATTCAATTTTTCATCAATATGTTAAAAATAATAATGTCGCATTGCTATTTTCTTTAGAAGTGTAAATATCTATGTGTATTTCCTTATCAGATGAACTGTTGAAGAAGCATTGGACTGCTAGGAATCACCTCAGCGAGCTTAAAAGATTAAGTTGCAAGTTATTGCATGGAATTAATGTAAAGGATATGCATCAAAATAACTTCTTGAAAATCAAGAAGTTCGACCGCATCATCTTTAACTTCCCTCATGCAGGGCATGACATAGAGCTCTGGGAGAGAGATGAAAAGCTCATTTTGTATGTATATTAAAATAACTCTACTAAACATATATCATATATATATTTTTCATTAATTATGATTTTTAATTAACCATTTAAAATGCAGGAGACATAGAGAGTTATTGTGCGATTTCTTCAACAGTGCAAGATGTTTATTAAGTGAAAATGGTGAGATACATGTAAACCATAGGGATGATAAACCTTATACTCAGTGGAGGATTAGAAGCTCAGAAGAAGAGAATTGATTCTGAAGGATATGGTGGAGTTTCAGAAGAAAGATTATCCAGGTTATCATAATAAGAGGGGAAGTAATATAAAGGGCAACAAGACATTTCCTCTTGGTTATAGGTGCTTCACTTTCAAGTTTTCTTTGAAGAACCATTTGGAGGAAAATGAAAATTTCAGAAAAGTTTCGACAGATAATTTATCAGTTGATTTTTCAGATTTAGTGATATAATTATTGTATTTCTTAGTTAGCTTTTCTTTATTATATCTATGCCAGAGTTAGCTTAAAGAAATTAAACACTTGGAGTTGCATCATCTATTATGATTTGTGATTTGATAAGTTTTCTTCTTCGTTATAGAAAGTTATTGTAATACTTACTAAAGGCACATTTCAGTATAGAGTTATGTTGCTAGTTTTTCTTTTTTAATATTAGAATAATTTTAAGATGTTTGATGTAAGTGTGTAACAATTATTAGACAACTTTTATTTGAAAAGCTTCTTAAGAAGATTCTTTTAAATTTGAATATAAGTTTTTAAATCTAATTAATTATTTCAGTTTGAGATTAATTAAACTTATAGCATTATGTAATACTTATTTTAATTTATTATGCATTTATTTTGATCATTTTATAAACTACTGCCATTACTTTTTTTTTTTTAACAAATAGTTGAATGTGGAAAAAAACTAAAAATCATTTTATATGAGTAATCTATTTTACTATTTTACTGCTTGATATGACACTGGAAATTCCACTAGTCGAATAACGAATCTTGATGTCGAAAGCAATCTGATTGTGAATCAAGGCTAACTCACATCAAGGGCTTAAAATATAATTGAAAACTTTGCGATATCAGTTAGCTCCTAAATAAGGAGTGTTTACAGAAAAGTCATTCTTCTAATCTATAAATAACTCTTCATTCTTCACATGAGGGGGGCCCAAGCTAAAGAGAAGAGAGAGCTCTAAAGATTGAAGATCCTCCAAGCATAATCGTGCCACCAGTCGATGATCGCCGACCACTACCACCGATCATCGCCGTCAAAACTAGTCGAGGTCAAACAATTAAAATATCATTGAAAACTTTGGGATATCAATTAAATTCCTAACTAGTTTATAAATATGGAGTGTTTATAATCAAATCGAGCATCTTGACGAGCCGGATTTAACAAACCCAAGATTTCTTGATTCTGACTTTATTTGAGCATTCAAATATTTAAAATACATCAGATGATCAAGGGAATCATTTTGAGCCATCTGATGAAGTGGTTTGGATTTTGTATGTATTCGCGCCTCATTCTAATCATAAATAGCCTCATTCTTCATGAGGGCCAAAGAAAGAGAGTTAAAGCTTGAAAATCTTCTAAGCATAATCGTGTCATCACTCGACGGTCGCCGACCACCTCCGTTGGCCGCCAACCACCGTTGACGTCAGCCGCCACCGCCTATCATTGTCTTCGTCAACCACCGTCGTCGGTCGTCACCGCCGATTATCGTCGGTAGTCACCACCGACCATATCACCAGATTCGTGCCATTGCCGGTCATCTCGCCGACAAGCTGTCGCCCGGTCGCCGTGCCATTCTGCGTCGTCGTTCTTGCATTGCTGCGCCGCACCTCTGCTCGGCACCAACATCGATCGTCGTCGTCATCACTGCTGTTGGTCATCATGCTGACCAGTCGCCCGGTCATCGCCGACCATCTCGCGGTCATCACCACTGCCATCGCGTCGGTTCGACTCATTGTTCATCATCAGTCAACCAACCTGCAACACCATGCGTATTGTTGCGCGACTCAGGATTCCCATTGTCGCCTTTCTATATTGTAATCCGTTATCGGAAAACTTTGTACTCAAATAGATATATAGTGGAAGATTTTTTCTTGCTAGGCTCATGATTTTTCCCCTATTGGGGTTTTCCCGTAAATTGGAATTTTCTTGTTCATTCTTCAAACATCCTGTGTATCGGATTCCACAAAAAGGCATAAACTTTTATTCTACCGCAACTGGTTTTCTAGCACGCAACAAAGTGGATCATAAACCATGACAGTTCGGGATGATGAAACTATGGGATCTTGATCACGCACATCATCATTTCCCCTAACATTATCTTTAAGCCAAATGATGATGAATTTCACAATTTCAAATCTAAGCAATTTTAAACTCCAAAAGCTTTGTAAGCTTCTACTACATGTTAAGTAATTAGCGATCTAACGATTAGCCTTAATCGAAAGTTCTCTCTCAATATTGAGAGAGGCAATTAACAATAGGTGCTTGCACTTATAGGAAACATGGAACTAGATCTAAAGTCCTTACAAAATGATAACGAGATTTTTAAGTAGTGTTTTATCTACTGTTTCATTTGACTTCTGAAAATTAATTGACATTAATCTAAACTCTCTTCATTAAGAGGTTAAATGTGAATTTTCAGAGCCCACATACTTGAAAGGTCCAATTGAGATTTTTGGTAGAGAAGTGATTTTAGAAACTTTATAGATTGAAATTTGAGCATTTTAGAAAGATCTCTACTTCACCGTCAAGGAAAAATGCTTTATACATGTCATCTATAAGTGACTAAGTGTTGTTTTTGCATATTATATCTATCATCTTATTGTTCCATTTTCTCTTATTCATTGTGCACACTTAAACCACCTAAATTCTCATTTACTTACTTGCAGATAGAAAGTATGCATTTTCATTTGTGTTAAGCATAAAAATAGAATTATTACTTTGAGGGATTTTGAAGGTTCTTAATTTTTTACTACAACCAATCAAATGAGCCCAAGTAAATATTATTGTTTGCAACTGAAATAAAATCAAAAAAGAGGGAAAAATCGCACTTTAACCAACCCCACAAACCTTAGGTTTGGCCACATCCCACGCATGACCTCCGTGATCTCTACTCGGAGGATTCAACACCTCCACAGTCTCCACTTGGTGGGCTCAATGGGTTTTGATGCCTTTAAAAGGTCGATTAAGTAGCCATTCAAGGCTGTTATTATTGCATGATCGAAATTGAGAGAGAGAGAGAGAGAGAGAGAGAGAGGTAAACCGAGAGTTGTGTGCATGCAGGGTGAGGGAGATTGAGAGCCATCATGCGAGAAAATCACCATGCTGGACTGGCTAAACCCAAGTGTGCGAAGAGCGAGAGTAAGGGAGAGAGAGGAGGCCGAAAACCCCTTTGTGACCCTTAGGGTTTGTTGTGAGGGTGAGTTAAGTGAAGGGGCATTTTAGTCTTAAAAAAGGAGAGGGAAAAGATTAAACCTCCACAAGCTTTATTTTAGGTATAAAATAGTAGCCATTTTATTTTATTTATAGGCTTAAAATTTGAAGACTTGTGCACGTTGATATTGAGTCTGGTCAGGATAAAATTTTGACGACCCCTGTCATCGATCTTGGGTTTGGTAATTTTTATAAAATTGCAAAAATGAGAGATGGAATTATGATGTCATGTAAAGTTAAAATTAATCAAAATTTGGATTATTAATTGTGGCTGATCTATTACCAACTTAACTCAAATTATTCGTAATCATTCGACCTTCTTTCTTCTCACATTAAAATAACACAATCGTATATTGAGGATTTAAACTTGAATAATTAGTCCTCTAAATAATTTAAATATGCCAATAAATTCAGAATTAATGCATATGGATGAATGTTATAAAATTTAAGAATTGTCAAATATAGAAGGAATTCTCTTATATGAAGAGTTTTATGAAGTTCAATAACTATCAATTATTCAATGGAGTTCAATGATTGTCAATTATTCAAACATAATATATCAAAAATCCAAATGCTGCCCAATCATTTCCTTAAGAAATTAAATAAACTAACCATCTTAGGTTTCTTTGATTATAAAGAAATTACAAAATTAATATTGGCTTTCCAATGGATGTAAGCCTAATTTGTGTTTGCAATGCAAATATCATTCACATGAATGACATTCCAAAGGGATGGGGTTCAACATATATTCATAAAATGAATTACACTTAATATATTGCTTTCCAAAAGATGTAAGCTCATTCATTGTCTACAAAGCAAATGATGCTTTTAAAGTCATGGCATTCTAATAGATATATGCCTAGTTTATTTTCATAAAATGAATTATTCATGTAAACATGGCATTTCAATCAATGTAAACCCAATTCATGTTCGTAAAATGAATATTACACTTAATAATTATCATTCTAATGGATATAAGCCCAATGTGTGTCTGCAAGGCAGACTTTACTTAAATAAAACATGACATTTTAATGGATGTAAGCCCAATTATTTTCTGCAAGGTGGACCCTACATTCAATAATTGGCATTCCAATGGATATAAGCCCAACACATCCACATAAAAAAAATGAAATCTCACATTCATGGCCTTCCAATGGATGTAAGCCTAGCTCAATTAGGTATTTTAATGGATGTAAGTCCAATTTATGTTTGTAAAGTAGGCTTCATTTAACACTTGCTCTGAATCATTTTGTTTAAAGGACTAAATTATAAGGCTATATGACTGATTAAACTTACAAACTAAGTTTAGATTAAATAATTCAATAAACACTTGTGCAATAGCACATGTACAACACCTCTCATTTACTTGGGATTCTTGGGATGAGGCAACCCATGGCTGCTAATGAGATTCCCTGGATATAACGACTAATAGATCTTTGATGTTGGTAGACAGGAATAACAATAAGCCTGTGATGATGGAACTATGTGATCTTGATCAAGATTATTTTCATTCATCCACACCATATTACTAAGCACTGATTTACACAAAAGATTAGTACCTACATCCAACTTTAATCGAGAGTGCTCTCCTATTAGGGTAAGAGGGCTAATTAACTATAGATGCTTGCCTCCATAGGAAGTATAACTTAGATCTAAATAAACTCTAACATTTATGTTAGGAGAAATTTGGCTAAATAAAATTTAGTTTGCCTCATGAAGAATGAACTCCCTAACATCTTAAGATGATGGAGAGATTTCAATCATTTCTCCTTAGCAATCAATTATTTTCAATTTATGCTACTTACATGAATCTCTAATATAATCATTTTTCGTTATCATATTTCTAATTTTGCCAAACAGTTACTTTAACAATTTTATTTTCTTCGAGCTCCATTTGAGCTATTAGTGTTAGAAAAAAAAAAAAAAAAACTCAGAATCTACACCAATTGCTTAACAATGGTCATCCATTTTTTCAGACCTTACAATGTCGAATTGTTTTCACTCGTTGTCACCTAATAAACAGTTTTGATTAAAATTGAATTAAGTTTGCAGTTTGGAGTCTTATGTTTTATAAAATCTGTCCTGAATGCTAAATAACAATTGTAAATCATTTTTTACTATTGTTAATATAATTGCATTGGTTGAAAGAGCTCATACTGATTTACTGATTGATAATATTATGCATTGAACTTGGTAACTGGTTGCCTAATGTGGGCTATTGGTACGTCTTGCAGCTGCAGTAATTGGTCCAGTTGTGAGTATTCTGGTTTTTGTTGGAAATTCTGCTGTCATTATTGGTTTGTGGCCTGTACATTCCTTCTGGACTTTCTACTGTGTTGCAAAGTATGAGTTACAGCACTAAAATTTCACTTGTTAATACTATTATATACAAGAGTTTAAACTTTGTGATTTATTTATGTGGCAGGACCAAGAGACTTGGGCTGGTTTTGAAGTTATTGGCGCTGCTTTGCTTGCCTGTGCCTCTGTTACTATGGCCAGTGATAGGGATTTTTGGATGTGTATTAATTGGAGTTGGTTATGGGTATTTTGCTCCGTTGATTGCCACTTTTGAGGCTGTTGGAGAGGATGTTATTGATAAACTGTGTCATTGCTTTATGGTTAGTTACACAAAACTGATTTTAAGAGTACAAATCATTCTTTAACAATGATGGTTTGGTTTGGAGTAGGTTACTTTAAATAGGGCTAAGATACTTTCGTTAAGTGTTTTAACATAGTCAAGACAGAAGGCGGGCCTGAAGCAGTTGTTGGATTAATTTTAGTTTGATTAGAAGTTATAAGTTTCAAGTTATGGAAACAACCTCTTTGTAAATTTGTGTGCATCAACTCTTCTCTTAATCAATAGGCAGTAAGTTTAAGTGAAAATTGTTTTTATGACAAGAAGAAATTTTTCTCTAGGGAGTGTTGAAGATGAGTTATATTTAGGTCCTATTACTGGTGTTAAAAAACATTAATTTGGGGTAAAGTTACTCCAAACAGACTTAAGCATGTTTACAAATGTACGGTGTTTTAGGGGCATGTTATTTTGTGGAGCCTGATTGTGTTGTTTAATTAGGGATGTACTGTCAATTCAGTCCTCAATTTCATCGGTGACCTTGCTGGGCTATGCACCAGAAATTTTTTATTTAGTATATAATGCCTTGGCATTGTGATGTGAAGGATTTGCTTTTAGAGATAGAAAAGGCAGCATCTTGGTGCTAGAAGAACAATGCCAGGATTTGTGGGATTTCACGGAAGATAGTAAGGCCAGCTTTGTAGCACTAGGACTCAAGCAGAATAGTAGAATGATAGAGCCAGTGGCGCCTAGGCACTACCTTCTTGGTGCCGCAGTGCTACGTAACGACATTCAATCTTAAAACATTTTTTCTATGATTTGAAGTGAATTTTCTTCATTCTCTTGGATAAGTGGAGAGTGAGTGTCCTAGAGTTAGTGAAGTGTAAAAATTGCTAGAGAGGCTTGAGAGAAGTGTGATTTGTATAATTTTTATCGATTTTTCTTCATAATGAATTTCTTGGTGTGGTGTGGCTCCGTAGCTTTTCCAGTTCTCGGATTTTCCATGTAAAATCTAGCGTTCTTGTTGTTCTCTTATTTTCTTTGTTTCGTTCTATGATTGCTCGGTTTTCGTGATTGTTTCTTCTCCCAACAGGGTAAAGTGTTTAACTTCAGCTTAGGATAACCTCAATTAATTAGGCCTTATTAAAATTAGAAACAAAGTAACATCTGATTTGATATTGATGCAAAACACGATAATAATGTCAGACCATCAATCATGAATCATCTTTCACCACTAAATTTTTTGACTATACTCTCTTTTGTCTTCTAAGAACATCAAAAACTCAAGAATTTCAATTTAGTTTTCTCATTCTAGATGATATTGCTAAGAAATAGCTTCTTCTCAATTTGTATTTTCAAATTAGTTTTCTTAGTCCTTATTATATATGTTTTTAAAAAGATATCTGATCAAATTTGCTGAACTCAAAGAAACTTCTTGATTTATTTATACGCATGACAGGATGGATGCAAGAGCACCATCAAGGGAGCATGTACGTTGGTGCGAGACTTCACAGATATTTGTTTCCATTCTTATTTCTCATTAATGGCTGGACTCGGTGGAAAAGTAGCTGATGATGAGATACCATTTGATATTGAGTATGAATGCTTTAAGCATATTTTACATTTGTACAAAGTCTACGTTTTCCAATTCCTGAATTTGTCATATGTTGCTTTCTCAAGTTGTGCTTGCATTTTTATTGATTTTATCGAGAGTAACAATTAATCATAGAATTGTGGATATTTTTTTTTTGACATGTTATACAAGATATGTCTTTGCAAAACTGAGTTCTTTGAGATGATTTGGGTTTAGTTTTTTTGGATTACGAAAAGTTTAAAATATTCTTGAAAATTTTGTCTTTTTGAAAATGGGTTAAAACGAGCTTTCGTGAGATGGAATAAAGCGTAGTTTCAAGCGGGTATCAAAATTCGCTCTCAAAAAAGCACTAAAAAAGCCCTCCCAAACGAAGCCTTGATTGTAAACCAAATAATTGGCATATAACAGTTATTTGGTTTGGTGGCATCTATAATTAATAAAAATATATATGCAAATTATTTTGTGATTTGTTGACATCTATATATCAGTGAAATCTATCGACATCTAGATGCAAAGACTATTTAATGGCTAAAAAAATGTCAAATAATTAATTCTATAATCATAGTTGATCATTCTTAAGCAGCCTAGCATTGTTTAGTAAAATAATTGAATCAAACACACTATATTTGATATGTGCCATAATCATTTGAAGACACCATCATCTAGATATCATTGTTATCTAGATAAAGTTAAACCAAATACCACCTAAAAGCTTATACCATCAAACTGTTAAAGAAAACCAGCTTAGCATCAAACATTTGGGAAGCTGCATGATGTATTATAACTATGGCGCATTTTTTTATAAAATTTTTTGGAAGGTTAACAAGGCTGCCATCTTGTCTTCTGGTTTTGGTGCTCGGATTGCCCATTGATGTACTTGCAATTACCATTGTCGCATTGGTAAAGAGTCCGTATATGCTGTTAAGAGGATGGCATAGATTGTTGTATGATTTGATAGGGAGGGAAGGGCCTTTCCTGGAGACTGTTTGTGTTCCCTTTGCTGGTTTAGCAATCCTTTTATGGCCTTTAGCTGTTATTGGTGCAGTGGTTGCTGCAGTCATTTGCAGCTTCTTTCTTGGGCTTTATGGCGTAGTTATCGTTTATGAGGTATCAGATATTACTAAACTTGCTAGATAAGTAATTTTAACTTTATATGTGCTATTTATTTATAAATCATTGCCTTTATTACTGCTCTTAGGAAAAATCTCTGAAGATGGGGTTTGCTTATATTATTTCTGTGATATCTTTATTTGATGAGTATACAAATGACTTGCTTTATCTGAGGGAAGGATCCTGTCTCCCAAGGTATCAATTCACTTTAAGAGGATTAGATAATTTTATTTTTTGTGTTGAGAATAGAGGCATTTTAGATTTATTCATGAAGTTAATAAAATATTTTAAGTTCTGAGAAAAATACCAGACAGGCCCAAATACCGAAAACATCATGCTGCGCTGCCTACACATGCTGAGAAAATTGAAGGTAAAGAAAAAGAGATTGAGAATACAATCTCTAGCCCCAAAACTACTAAGTTGGAATTCAATCAGTCTAGGACATTGAAGAAGGCTATCCAACAACTACAACCGATACAGGTAAGAAATAGGTTTACTAGTCCATGATCTCTTTTTCTCTAAATAGCAAAGAATAATACCATGTATAAAATTTGCAGATCTGGGATTGGCTCTTCAGATCTTGTGAGGTTAATGGAAGGATTTTACTGAGTGAGGGTCTCATCAGCATTGGAGACATAGAAGAATCTATTATTAAAGGAAATTCTACGAAACTAAGCATCAGATTACCAGCTTGGTGTATTTTACAATGCTTGCTTAGGTCTGCTATGATTGATGCCAATGGTTTGTTTTTACCTCTTATGTTTCTTCTTTCTTATTTTCATTTTCAAGGAAAAATCTATTTGTTGCTATAATGTTAATTAAACCTAAGTTGATTTCAATTTTATTAGTATTCTGATTGGATTCATCAGCTGATGGGGTAGAACTGACAAACTTTAGCTGGCCAAGGGACAAAGTACTGGAATGGCTGCTTGGGCCTCTTCTCATTATGAAAGAACAAATCAAAGGATTGCGCTTGGAGGAAAATGAAGAGTTCTGCTTGAGAGATTTGATCATGACCGATAAAAATGAGAGACCAGAAGACTGGGAAAACAAATTTCCATCAGACGACAAGGTGCGGAGAGCTCAAATTCAAGCAATACTTAGAAGGTAAACTTTAATCTAAAAATTAGTTTTTTAATAAGAATCTAGTTCACAATAACCTGCCTCCTAGAGGTTTAATTTATAATTTTAACTTCAGATAAGCTATAATACTGGTAAATCAGTCACGACGAAGCTGCCAATGAAACTCCAAAAATCCCACTCTAGATTGCAGGTTTAACAGTGTTACAGATCTCACAAACAAACCGCATGCAAAGCTCAGGAAGCTCAAGCTATAGAACTGAATAAGCACAATAGCCGAAAACTTGTGTATCGGCACAAAATAGTTTGGAAAATTTACATATATAGCGCACGATTCTTATGCATTTACATATCTAATACTTAAAAGTTTGATATTTATTTATGAAAAGGTGCATGTCACTTTAAACAATTAATTATGATGTTATTTTTGATGTAATATTAAAGATTTGGATGCTATTTATGTATATATACGAAAGTTTTATGTGTTAGATATATAAATTAATAAGAATTGTGTGCTATCTAAGGAATAGATGCTGTTGTGCTGCAGCTACAGGAGCTGAACTGCTACATGGCCTGCAGCTAACATCATGGTGCTTGATTGAATCACAAATTTTTATATTTCCTCATTCTTTTTTTTTTTACCTTGGCTTTTATTTTTCACCATTTTATCATAATTGATTACAATCTGCATGTATTAGTTTACTGATTGGTTGGTTGAACTTGTGCCTCTCTAGGTAAAATCTATCACTGTAAGGGGTTATTTTATATGTAAAACTCAAAATATTATCTATTTATAAAACTGACATCCACTCCTATTAACAGTAATATCTTCTAAAGTCTTGAAGAGGACAGCAAAATTACAATCCACATTTTTGTCAAAAAATACAATAATTTTCATTTAAATATTATAATTTTGAATATTGGTATTTCAATTGTTTTATCTAACAATTTTTTTGAGAATAATTTATAGAATCTTATACCAATATTTCTTATAGAAAAGCTTCAATTAGTTCAGAATCTTGTTTATTTTTTCAAAATTCGAAGTACATAACACTGCAAAATAAATACCTTTCAGATAAAATAGAAATTCTGCTTGTGCTAGTAAGAGTTTACAGTTCCTAACAGTTCAAAGTGATTTGGTGCCACACAGGCTACAAGGTATGGTTGCCTCATTGACTCGAATGCCGACTTTTCGACGGCGGTTCAACAATTTGGTAAAGAATTTGTATGTGCACGCCATAGAAACTGGTAAATTGAGCTGGAATGATATCGAATCCAAAACTAGAAGCAAAATAGGTAGGGATATTGAGGAAAGGAAAAAGCACAACACAAACCTTGAAAGAGCAAGCCAATCACTTCCAACTCCTGATAATACTGAGCTTGTCTAAGATGCTTTGTTAGGGCTGGCCTCTCTCTTTCTTGTAAGAGACTGATGAAATGAGATCAAATTTGTGAATATTTCCATCACTCTATCTATTATTAATTTCTTTTTTGGAATATTTACATACATATCACAAAATTCTCATGTATTTACATATCTAACATCTAAAATTTGATATGTACATATATATATATAGCACTTTCTTATACATATGTATATCTCAGTTTAAAAAAAGTTAATGATAAGGATATTTTTTTGTATGATATTAAAGATTTAGGTGTTATTTATGTAAGTATTAAAATTTAGGTGTTAGATATGTAATTACATAGAATAATGTGATATGTATGTAAATCCTTTTTTACATGTGTAATGCCTGCTGAATATTTTAGTCATGTTATATGCCAAAATGAGTAACATTCAGCTTTAAGAATTTTCACCTCCAGTGTCCATTTATCTATGAATTTCTTTTAGAAGTTGAGAATTTATTATTGTTTTAGAGAGGAAAATGCTTTCAATTTCATTTCTGGGATCCATTTAGGTTTTTTTTATTATTTTTCTATTATGTTTTTCATTAATTTACTTATAATTGGTTATAAGTTATAATGCTATTTATTAATCTTAGGTTAAACACACTCACTCATGTTTCATTATTTTATTCATTATATTCTTCTCAAGTAATTTCTTTTGTAAAATTCAATTTTATTATATCAAAATAATATTTTTCATCTTTTTATGAAATCCTATTATTTTCTTAATGTATACAAGATAATAAAAATCTCTAGATCTTCTATTTCTTAATTTATTATATATATATATATATATATATATATATATATATATATATATATATATATATATATATATATATATATATATATATATATATATATTGATATACCTTTAACATTTATAAATTAAAGCATTTCATAGAGGCAGTCCAATAATATTAGAATCAAGTTCATGAGATCAAATCAAGCTTAAATGTTACATGTGAAATTTTGAAATATTGATTAGATGATCAAATGACTTCTAAATTTGATGTGCTTATAGTCGAATCGAGCGGCTCAACGAGTTGAATCCAATAAGCCTAAGATCACTCAGATCGAAAGTCATTTGAATAGTTAAATCACAAAAAAATTATCTATGATCAAATGAATCAATATGGACCGTCCGATGAAGTGTTTTGAGATTTTGATTACAATGATAAAAATTTCTTCCTGGAATCTATAAATAGGACTTCATTCTTATCATGAAGGGGGGAAAGGAGTCATAAGCGAACTTGGGAGAAAGCTGAGAGAGAGAGCTAGATGTTTGAAGTTCGTCATCACCACCGTTGTCGCCGATCGTCGCCTATTGTCGTCGCCGACTGTCACCAATTACCGCTGCATAGCTGTTGTAACATGATTCTGGAATTTCAATTATCAAGATTTCTCACATACAACCTTGTAATCCTGTTATCGAGAAAATTGGGGGAAGGAGCTAGAGACGAACTTGGGAAAAAGCTGGGAGAGAGCTAGAAGTTCGAAGTTCATCATCACTATTGTTGTCGTCAATCGTCCTCAATTATCATCGTCGACTGCCATCAATAATCGTTACAGTTCAATTACCGCTACATAGCTGTTGGAACTTGATTCTAGAATTCCCATTAAGAGAATTTCTCACATACAATTTTGTAATCCCGTTATCGAGAAAATTAGGGGAAGGAGCTAGAAGCGAACTTCAGAGAAAGTTGAGAGAGAGAGCTAGATGTTTAACATTCGTCATCACCACCATTATCGTCGATCGCCACCTATTATCCCCGCCGACTGTAACCAACTACTGTTATATAGTTGTGGTAACATGATTCTAGAATTCTCATTATCAAAATTTCTCACATACAACATTGTAATCCCGTTATCGAGAAAACTGGGGGAAGGAGCTAGAGGCGAACTTGGGAGAAAGCTGGGAAAGAGTTAGAAGTTTGAAGTTCATCATCACCATTGTTGTCGTCGATCACCGTCAATTGTCATCGTCGACTGCCGCCAACAACCGTTATAGTCCAACTACCGCTGCATAGTTGTTGTAACCTGATTCTGGAATTTCCATTATCATAATTTCTCACATATAATCTTGTAATCCCGTTATCGGGAAAACTTAAACTTTATACTCCAAAGTATATATATAGTGAATCATTTTTACTGGGCTAGGTCTTGTGATTTTTTTTCCATTTCTGAGATTTTTTCACGTAAAAATTATGGTGTTTCTTATTCTCTTTTCAACTATCTGCATGCATACTTGATCCCAAACGAAATTAATGTGTGAAGTTTTATTCTATCGTTATAAGTTTTCTAGCATGCAATATATATATACACAATATAATTCTAAACAAATGAGTTATGATAAAGAAAATATCAAAATGATACTTTTCAAAATTAGAATTAATGACTCATTTTATAAAAAATGATCTTAAATTATTAGAATTAAATAAAAATTTGACACTTAATAGAATATAAGAGAGAATAAAGATTTACGTAACCGATCGACTTGTTATTATTGTCATTATTGTTATCATTGACTCATTTTATATTTCATATATGTATAATCTATTATAATAAACTCATTAAATTAAATTTATGATTTAAATTCTAACTCTTAAAGTTATATGAAACTTTAAGAAATTCTTTTTGTTTAAATGAATGAAATATGAGAAAATAATGATTTAATGTCGGTGGAAACATCACTTAATTGAGGATTGTGAAGGAGAGCTTTTACATCAAAGATAACGATATAATACTATTAAAAGCGTAATAATGAAGGGATAAATCACAAATAGATATTGAAATTAATTTAAAATTGAAAGATTAGGATCATGGATTAATGGAATCACATGTTTCATTTTCTCATACAAATTTATTTTATTTTTTACTCATGTAATGTCCAATTGAAAAATAAAACTATTCACCTTAAATTAGTGATGTATCACTAAATCATATATTTCAGGCAAGACACTAATACAATGATCATTAATTTAGCACAATTGATTCCTCATAAATAGTTATAAACTAAGTCATTAGGGGTAAATCTCAGGGCCGTTGCTGATAACGCACGCTAAGCTTAATGACAATCAATTCCAACATTCGTACAAATCACCAAAAGCTTAAAAAAAGAAAAAACTAAAATAAAAAATATCAACAACCACCACTTCATCTTGTGTTGATATCAATATTAACAGTGTAAAATACACTTATATTGAAGAGTGTTTTTGCGCAAGACATCGCGTCCCGTGGGATGAGAGCGAAACTCTCAAGGCGGAGATGCGAGTTCGAGCACATGCGGAGTGCGTGTGTTTAGTTCATAATATGACAGTAGAAGCTTAATCTCATTTCCTTAAAAATTTTAGATTAATGCCTGCTCTACAATCTAAAATATATGTATTAGTTGTATATTACTGTATATATCTTTTATGTACATAATAATATATAATAATCTGGACGGTCCAAACACTATACATAAAATCTCTCAAAATATACTGAGCTTAAACTGAGCTCGGTGCGTTTTATCCTACTACAGTGGCTTGCTTCAGTTTCGGATTCCTACTTCCAACGTTTGCTGAACCAAACACTCCAGAAAAGTTGTTCAATCAAACACTCGGAAAAAAGTTAAATTAAGTTTTTAATTGATAGAAGTTCCATCTGAGAGCCACCATTGGTATCGATGCCCAAGCTTCTTGAATCTTGATAAATATTCCATAAAGTAAATATTGCTATATATCAACTTCAACATGACTAACCACCCAGAAAAGCTGGTGTGCATTTCTCATTGGCACGCACTTCTGCCTCAAATCTGTATCAGAGATCCCTTCCTAGCAAAACGAAAAAAAGAAGCGAAACAGCTCAGAATTCTAACTGTCAGCCTCTTCCGCTGCTTCCATAAGGGAGTTCCCAAAGGTAAACCATTAAGATAATAATTAATTACTAACCTTTCTGCTTTACACCAACCCCTCGAGAGCTGAAAAGCCTCTAACTTGTCTCATTGGAAGCTGCATTAGTAATGGTATATAGGCGTTGCTACTCGATCCACAACACCTGGAATGGGAGATTAGAGAGAGAGAGAGAGAGAGAGAGGAAAAAGAAGAAGAAGAGAGCTTGTCTTCACCGAATGGGAGATGCGGCGGCGTCGAGCGAATCCAGCGAGGAAAAGAGGGAGAGATGGATAATGCATTACTCAAGCTCTCACAGAATACTCCTTGTAGGCGAAGGAGACTTCTCCTTCTCGGCCTGCTTGGCAAGGGCATTCGGTTCTGCGAAGAATATGATCGCCACTTCCTACGATAATAAAGGTGAGAGGCCGGCCACGCATGATTTTCATAAGCTTATGGTGGAAATAACTATGAAGACATTGTAATATTGTTTTCCTTATTTTAAAAATCCATTCATGGTAATAATAGAGGCTCGATATAGGTGAACAACCAGGTAAATTATGCGAAATTATTTTTTTTTGGGTATAAATTCTGATTTATTTGACTTAATGTGTGGTATTTATGACTTTTTGCATATTATGTTTCCCTTATATTTAATATATAAATTTTAATACTTATTTTTATAATATTTTAATATTTCAATTAAATGAAAATATATGCATGAAAATGAATATTTTAATTTCAAAAATTAATATTAATGATATTCTTAATGTCATATTAAAATTTTAAGTATTATATAAATAATTATTATAATTTAGATGTAAGACATGAGTGCCGTTTTAATTGTGATTTTAACACATATCTACTTGATATAAGCTTATTGTCCTTCTTTCCCTTTTTTAATTGAGATTATTTGATCTGCACTTCTTAAACCCTTTTCTAGGCATCATTAAAATTTAACTATTAATATCTTTGAAATTAATAAATTTACAAGCGCAACGTAATTATTTTTTTAAAAAATTAATTTTGGAATTATCTATTTCATGATCATTCAAACAAAGGTTATTATGTAGGCCTGATACAAAATGAATATTTTAATTGAGTATAGGCTAATTATAAAAGTTGTCAAGGTTGTAATAAAGTACTACTAGCTTGGGTGAAATATAATATTTTTATAAATATAAAGTAGATCAAAAGTTTAGTAGATTCCATCATTTGATTGGTCAATAGTTATAAATCATTATTATTTAATTAGTGCTTTTTAAGGCATAATCTTCATCTACAATTAATCAAATCATCCCATAATAAAAAAATGTCTAATGTGCATATTTATCAGGTAAATTATTGGAGAAGCATTGGTCAGCTTTGAATCACCTTATTGAATTGAAAATGCTAGGGTGCACAATATTGCATGGAATTAATGTAGATGACATGCATACAAATGATTTCTTGAAAGCTAAGCGGTTCGATCGAATCATCTTCAATTTTCCTCACTCTGGGCATGTTTCTTGGCTCCATGAAAGAGATGAAGAGCTCATTTTGTAAGTGCATGAGTGTATATCTATTAGTTAATTACTAGTGATGTATACATTTGTCAAGTATTTCCCTTTCATTAATGATACTTTAAAGGGAAATTTACATACATACCACGCAATTCTTATGCATTTACATATTTCACACTCAAATTTTAATTTTTACAAAAATAGCACTTTTCCTATGCATAAAAAGGTGCATTTCACTTCGAAAAAGTAACAATGGTGGTATTTTTGTTGTAATAATAAAGATTTAAGTGCTATTTAAGTAAAAATTAAAGTTTAGGTGTGAAATATGTAAATGCATAAGAATTGAGTGGTATGTATGTAAATCCCCCTAATTTAAAACTTTGATGTTGATTATTTTCCAGGAGGCACAAAAAGTTACTTCGTAATTTCTTTAATAGTGCGAGATGCTTACTAAGTGAAAATGGTGAGATACATGTCAGCCATAGGGATGATAAACCTTATGATCAATGGGAGATTATAAGTTTAGCAAAAAAGAAAGGATTATTTCTGAAGGAGATGGTGGCATTTCAGAAGAAAGATTATCCTGGTTATCATAACAAAAGAGGAGGTGGTATAAAGAGCAACAAGACCTTTCCTCTTGGTTATAGTAGTTTCACTTTTAAGTTCTCCTTGATCAAAGATTTTGAAGGACTTCAAATTTTGAGTGAGCTTTGCATAGATGATATATAAATGGATTAGTATGATTTAATGATTTAGTTGCTACATTTCTTGGTTTGGCTTACTCTATTAGCTATTTGTTAAGAAAAATTAAAGTGAGTAAACTTGTAATGGTTTGTATGATGACTTCTAGGTAATGCTTTATCTATTTTAGCTTTTAAATTAGCACCTCTTAGTTATTATTGGTGATATACTCCTAATAGCTTGTTTGAATTTTCAACCTCTATAAACACTCCAAAAAGGTGCTCAGTTAAACACTTGAAAAGAAAAAAATGCTTTATTTCTAAAAAATTCTTACTTTAAGACTTTAGGGTTTAGGGTTTGTTTAATATAATATTTTTACTTAAGACTTTAGGGTTTAAGCAATCAAAAGCTTGTTTAATATAATATTTTTGATCATTTAATTATCCAATAAATAAAAAGGATATTTACATATATAGCACATAATTCTTATATATTTACATATATAATACTTAAACTTTTCTATTTACACAAATAACACCCAAATATTTAATATCACATCAAAAATAGCATAATCTTTAGTTTCTTAAAGTTAAATGCATCTTTTTATGCACAAGGAAGAAGATGTTATATTTATAAAATATCAAACTCTAGGTCCTAGATGTATAAATGTTTAAGAATTATGTGCTTTTCATGTAAATTTTTCTATATAAAAATACTCATCAAATAAAAGTGCACCATTATGATGTACACTACTCGAGTATAATTCTAAAATTTTTATGTTTTTATGGATACTTATTATTTTATAGTTATTCATAGCTATATATGGCAATCTGATTATAATTAATTAAAGAAATTTATTTTAAATGTAAGTTTATTTGAGGAGTATAACTTCATTCAGAATTCATAAAGTAAATGTCCACTATGTCAACAAGGTAATAACATGATAAATTAACATATCAGTATGCAGATCATGGTGATAAGCATTAATTTTAATTTTTTAAAGATTTTTAAATGAACATATTTTCTTGTATTTTGCTTCTTATATTTGGTAGTCTGGTAGCACTTAAGACAATGCAAACTAAAATATAATCACTTTCTTTATATTTTTATTAAATAATTACAAGTTGTCTTAGAAGCATATTTATGATTACTTATGTTAATTTCTTAATTTCTTCATAGAGGTTTTGAAACCCTTTAAAGATAAGAGATTTGCATTAAAAAATGTATGTGATGATTGATCAATGATAATCATTGATTATTGAGGATTTTGACTATAAATTATCTCAAAAGGTGATTTATTCATGAGTTTGAAAATAATAATGTTATAAGTAATTTTTAATGTAGGCAATTGTAAATTCAAATTTCTTAAACTTTTTCTTATGAGATACTTAAGAAGATTTTCTATGGTGTACTTAACTACTTTAATTTGTTTATTAGTTTTGGAATGGAAACTCAAATAAATTTTTATATTAATTTCTAATAATTTTAATATTTTTTAACGTATGAGACAAATCTTACATATATATTAAATATTATAGTTGAAAGATGACACTAGAGTTGCATTATTTTCTTAAAGAATAGTCTAGATATATGAAAAGCATGGTTGATATTGGACCATGGCAAAAAATAGGTTTTAAGCACTTATCAACTATCTCAAAAACATTATCATATTCTCAAGCTATTTAGAGTAATCCCAAATAAATCCATTGATTAAACTTTCCAAGGATGTAAAGATTTTGTAAGGTAATGTATTATCCAAGCTTTTATTTGATGACTTTGACTTATTTACATGCTAAATATTGGGTCATCAATTTTTGAATATTTTAATTTAGTGAAGACCAATAAACCAGTTGATCAAGGCAAGTAGGTGAAATTTAAGGCATACTAAATCATCATATATAATTTAATCAAAACTTAGGATCATTTGTTTGAAAGAAGAGATTGCTAAAGTCATATTACAAAAGACATGCATGTTTGTTTTTTAATTTCAGACCTGTGTTTGAGAATGATGATGTGGTCTTGAAAAAATTTAACTTAATTTTGTGTGTATAATAGTAGTGTTTCCAATATTATTCATATTAAACTATAACATAATACTCCTATTTGAAAATAGATTAATATTGCTTAGCTTCACTCAAGTTTCTTATTAAAGATTGCAATTGAATGATTTTTTAACTCAAAATTTTTTCAATTCTAATTCCCGACATAAATTAATTCACAAGGTTTAGAAATGTCAAGAAACCTAAGAATGTAAGTATAAGTAATCAAAGTATTAATTTGATATATGACTGTTTATGTGATAGGAGTTAAATTGCACTTTTTCAATTTTGATTGATTAGTGATTAGTTATAACATTGCTAAAGCTTCTAATCTCTATAATACTCTTTAGAGAATGCAAATATAAGATTAACATAACTTTAAAAGAATTAGATTTATGTTAAGTAGTGGATATGATAAAATCTTAAATAAATCAATTCAAATGGTAAAAAGTGTTGTTTTAGGTTGGTATAAAATTTTTCATTTTTTATTCAAAACTTTTTTGAGTTATTTAAATGATTATTATGATTGGTATTAAATATATTATCAATGTATATTACAACTAAATTTTTACATAGACTAAAAGAATTACATTCATTATCCTCTTTGATATGGCTCTCAAAATACCACTAGTCAAAGCACAAATCTTGATGTCGAAAGCTATATGATTTTGAGTCAAAACCGATCGAGATCAAGCACTTAAAATATCATTAGAATCTTTGGGACATCAATTAAATCTCAAAACAGCTCTCAAATGTGGAGTGTTTATAGTCAAATCGAGCATCTCGACGGATCTAACGAGCCTAAGATCTCATAATTCGACTTCATTTGGGCATCCAAATGCTCAAAATACATCAAATGATCAAGGAATCATCACGAGCCGTCCGTCGAGGGGAGTGCAGGGCTTTACATGAATTTACAAGAATGCCCCTCCTCCCATCTATAAATAGGCCTTCATTCCTCACATGAGGGAGGCCAAGCCAAGTGAAGTGAGGCCAAGTGAAGAAGAAGAGGAGCTGAAGCAAGTAAATAAGAGAAGGAGCCCGAGCAAGGAGGAAGAGGAAGAGTCCGAGCAAGGAAGAAGAGGAAGAGTCCGAGCAAGGAAGAAGAGGAAGAGTCCAAGCAAGGAAGAAAAGGAAGAGTCAGGCGAGGAAGAAGAAAAAGCCCAAGTGAGGAGGGAGTGAGCTCACAAGCTTGAAGATCCTCCAAACAAGATCGCACAAGCAGATCGCACTCACTCGCCAACCACCACCACCGGCCACCGTTGTCACTAATTGTACCCTGTATTCCCACCAGAAGTTACCCAGCATCTCCACCATCAGTAACAATTACAACCTGATCATTGTTACACAATTATTATTCCTCTCTCATATGCAATTAATCCGTTATCGAGGAAGACTTTGTACTCAAACATATACAGTGGAAGCTTTTCTTGGGCTGGGCCCGTGATTTTCCCCTCTTTTCGAGGTTTTCTACGTTAAAAATTCTGGAGTATCTCTTGTTTGCTCTTTAATTACCTGTGTGTGTACTGGACTAATCGACAAGGCTAAGGTGTAAACTTTCACTCTACCGCGACTGGTTTTCTAGCACGCAACAGTTTGGCGCCGTTTGTGGGATGCTGATTCCCATTATTTCATCTTGTATGACAACCAAGTTTCCCAACAAGATCAAAACCACCATCGAGGTGGATCATTTCAAGCTTTTAAAGAGCGCAAGCGAAGAATGAAGATTCATCAAACTTTGTTCCTTATTGGGGCAACTCTTAATCTCAAAAGATAAGCAAGTCGGAACACCAATGAAAAGACAAAGATCAATAGTCAACTCGGCTGTCATACAAATATTCGATCTCTTCCATACGGGTTAACGTCATCGAGTAAACACTCTGACAAACAACCCAAGATAGGTCAAAACGTCCTTGGTGGACTTCCCGCGACCTCTTCCATACGGGTTAACGTCATCGAGTAAACACTCTGACAAATAACCCAGGATAGGTCAAAACGTCCTTGGTGGACTTCCTGCGATCTCTTCCATACGGGTTAATGTCATCGAGCAAAAGCTCTGACAAACAACCCAGGAAAGGTCAAAATGTCCTTGGTGGACTTCCTGCGATCTCTTCCATGCAGGGTTAATGTCGCCGAGCAAAAGCTCGACAAACAACCCGGAAAGGTCAAAACATCCTTGGTGGACATCCCGGCCTCTTCCATGGGTTAAAGTCATCGGCGGCTTCGACAAACAACCGGAAAGGTCAAAAGATCCTTGGTGGACTTCCCAGGGCCTCTTCCATACAGGCAAGTTGACGACATCAATTATCAACTTTTGAACCATCCATTGAAGTTTCAAGAAATCCTATTTCCCACAAGAAGTAGGGACTACGGACCGCAGTCGCCGGTCACCGCCGACTACCGTCGCCGGTCACCGCCGCCGACCACATTCGCCGGTTACCGCCGCTGAATATCGCCGCCGGTCACCGCCGCTGAATATCGCCGCCGGTCACGCCGACTATCATCACCGGTTACCGCCGCCAACTATCATCGCCGGTTACCGCCGCTGAATATCGCCGCCGGTCACCACCTGCTCGTCGGATTCTGCCGCCGACTATCGTCGCGGTCACCGCCGACCATTGCCCGGTTACCGCCAATATCATCGCCGGTTCCGCCGCCCGACCATCGGCGACAATTTTTGCGGTCCAGCGCCGATCGCGGTCGCTGTCGTCAACCATCGCCGATGCAGCCGACCACGGTCGGCGGTGCCGTCGCCGGACGCCTCACGCGACCATCCTGGCCGCCAACCATTGTCGGGTCCGCCGCCGACTCGTCGCGACCGTCGCCGGTCACCACGTACCATGGCCGCAATCTCGGCGGTCATCTCCGCGACCGCCGGTCACCACCATCGTCGTCGGTCATCCCGCCAACTACCGACGCTAGTCGCCACCATCGACTACCGTCACCGGTTGTCGCGCGACGGTTGTTGGTGGACTTCTCACGACCTCTTCCATGCGGGTTAGCGTCGCCGGTAAAACTTCGACTAACCCGGGGTCAAAAAACGTCCTTGGTGGACTTCGCGACCTCTTTCATATGCGGGTTAATGTCATGAGCAAAAGCTCGACAAACAACCGAGATAGGTCAAAATGTCCTTGGTGGACTTCCACGGCCTCTTCCATACGGGTTAATGTCATCAAGCAAAACTTCGACAAACAACCCAGGAAAGGTCAAAGGTCCTGGTGGACTTCCGGCCTCTTCCATACAGTTAGCATCGGAATAATATTACCAATAACCTAGGAAAGGTCAAAACTTTGTACCTACTCACACGGTTAACGTCGCCGGGTAACACCCGACAAACAACCTCGGATAGGTCAAAATTCTCGGCCAGTTCAATTCGACCTCTTCTATAGTTAACGTCGGGTAACACGACAAATAACCGGGACGGGTCAAAGATCCTCAATTCAATTCGACCCCATACAGTTGCGTCGCCATCGACAAACACAACCTAGGTCAAAGATCCCCATCGGCCACCAACCATCGCCATGATTATTGCCGGCCCCGTCGGCCAACCATGCGGTCACCGCCGCCAATCGCACCCGGCCCGACCATCGGCAATCTCGGTCATCTCCGGCAACCTTCGCGGTCACCACCATCGTCGCCGGTCATCCCGCCGACCGAGCGCTGGTCGCCACCGTCGACTTACGTCGACTTCGTCGCCGACTACCGTCGCCGGCATTTACGTCCTGCCGCCACCATCGCCGACAATCTCCGGTTCTCAGAACCTTTGTCGGTCACCACCATCTTCGCCGGTCATCCCCAGCGAATCGGCGCCCGGTCGCCGTCGACTACTTGCCGCGGTTCTGCGACCATCGCCGACAATCTTCACGCTCGGCGCTTCGTGCCACTGGCTACCGTCTCGGTTGCGACCACACCCCGTCGGCCGCCAACCAGTCACCGACTACCGTGCGTCCGCCGGCCCGACCATCGCCGACAATCTTCACTTGCTCGGCGCCAATTCCGTCATTACCGTCTCCGATTCTTGTTCGCGACCACACGTCGACGCCAACCACCATCACCGACTACTGGCGATCCTTGCGGACCATCGGATCTCGCGGTCACCACCATTGTTCGGTTATCCTCACCGACCCGTCGCGTGCCATCGTCGAGCATTACCATCAACCCGGTCTCGGTTATCGTCTCCTTGATCACCTCAATCCCGAAGGTCCGGAAGGCCGATGGCGGAACCACGGCGGTATATACCGTGGGCCTTGATCCTCTAACGGCGGTCCGGCGAGGCGGAATGGTCCGACGGCTGCCGTGGGCGCGATCGCTCCAACCGGACGGCGACGAGGCGGAACCGGTATATGCGTGGGCCTTGATCGCCTCTCGGATGGTCACGAGGTCGAAGCCTACGACATATCAGGCGATCGCTAACCCAGACGGTCCGTGAGGCCGGTAAACGGATCCACGGCGTATGTACCGTGGGCCGCCGCGCCAGACGGGCAAGCGAGGCGATAAGCGAGGTACCGACGATTATGCGTGGGCTGATCGCCTCTAACGGGCGGTACGAGGCTGAAAACGGACGAGGCCGGTAAACCGGAACCACGACGTATGTACCGTGGGCCTTGATCGCCTCAACGACGGTCCGTCGAGCGAAGGCGAGGCCGGTAAAGAAACCACGACGGTATACCGTGGGCCTTGAACAGACGGTCCGACGAGGCCGATCGACGGGCGAGGCCGAACCACACGACGTGTATGCGCGGCCTTGATCGCCTCCCGGACGGTCCGGCGAATAAAGCCGGGCAGTAAACGAACCACGGCGTATGTACCATGGGCCGATCTCCTCTCGGATGATCCGGAGGCCGATCGGGGCGAGGCGGTGAACCGAACCACGATGCAGGTGGGCCGGCCTCTAACCCAGACGGTCCGAGGCCAAGCGGGCGAGGCGGTAAGCGAAACCCCGACGTGTATCGTGGGCCTTGATCGCCTACTTGACCGCCTCCTCAATCACCTCCCTGAACGCCTCTTGATCGCCTTCTTGATTGCCTCCAAAGGACCCTCACTCAAGAAGAAAGGGAGAGGGGAAAGGTGTGCCTCTCCCTCTCACCCTAAGGGGAATTTATAGCCCCCCACAGGGGCAAAAGGGTAAAAACCCCTCAAAAAATGGCTCAAAACCCTTCAAATCCCGGTAGGGCAGCTAGCTGACACCGTGGCGCGTCTTGGCGCTCAGTAGCCGATCTTGCAGCGCCAAGCCCTTCCGTGGGCCTTGACCCGCCATTCGACCGGAACATTCACCCCGGCGTTCAGCGACGAGCAGATCCGCATAACCCGGACGTGGCGACCCGTCACGGGACGACCCCACCGACGCACGCGAACGCGGCCAGCGGCGTGGCCGGAGTGACCGGCGCGCGGCATGGCCCGACCGCGCGCGGGCGTAACCCATCCACCGCGCCGTTCAGCGCGACCCGTGCGTGACGTCGCGTAGCGTATCGCCGCCGCTCCGCCCGTTAAATCGCGCCCGCCTGGAGATTTGACCCGATGAACCGCCATCACCATTGTCAAGGCTGCCAGCCTTCAGCGGTAGCCGATGAGATGATCCCGCGCACCATGGTCCCGGAACGAAAACTTCCAATTCATTATTTTGAGCATTTACACATATATTTTGGATGATTAAGCTAATGTCATCCAAAAATAGGCAACGATATGGCTCTCAAAATACCACTAGTCAAGCACAAATCTTGATGTCGAAAATATATGATTTTGAGTCAAAACCGAGATCAGCACTTAAAATATCATTAAAATCTTTGGGACATCAATTAAATCTCAAAACAGCTCTCAAATGTGGAGTGTTTATAGTCAAATCGGCGTCTGACGAGCGGATCTAACGAGCCTAAGATCTCATAATTCCAACTTCATTTAGGCATCCAAATGCTCAAAATACATCAAATGATCAAGGAATCATCTGGCCGTCCGTCGAGGGGGGGTAATGGGCTTTACATGAATTTACAAGAATGCCCTCCTCCCATCTATAAATGGGCCTTCATTCCTCACATGAGGCCAGCCAAGTGAAGTGAGGCCAAGTGAAGAAGAAGAGGGCTGAAGCAAGTAAATAAGAGAGAAGGAGCAGAACAAGGAGGGAAGAGGAAGAGTCAGAAAGGAAGAAGAGGAAGAGTCAGAGCAAGGAAGAAAATGAAGAGTCAAGGAAGAAAAGGAAGAGTCGGAAGAAGAGGAAAAGCCAAGTGAGGAGGAAGTGAGAGCTCAAGCTTGAAGATCCTCAAACAAGATCGCTACAAGCAAGATCGCACTCCAGCTATGACCATCAACCACCACCGCCAGTCGTCACTAATTGTACCACATTCCCACCGAGTTACCCGGATCTCCACCATCAGTAACAATTACAACCTGATCATTGTTACACAGTTGTTATTTCTCTCTCATATGCATTACGTAATCCGTTATCGGGAAGAGTACTGAAGCGGATACATAGTAGAAGCTTTTCTTGGGCTAGGCCCGTGATTTTTCCCCTCTTTTGAGGTTTTCCGTTAAAATTCGGGTGTCTCTGTTGGCTCTTTAATTACACGTGTGTGTCTTTGGACTAATCGAAAAGGCTAAAGTAAACTTTCACTCTCGGTTTTCTATACACTCTTAAATATATTAGGAGAATTTCAAAGTCTAAAGGCACCAAAAGTTATTCATTATCCTCTTGAAAGCAATTTTTCATTCATCACTCACTAAATAAATCACTTTAACTTTCATATCAAATTTGAAAAATAAATTTACCCCAAAATTAAATCCAACATATCCAATTAGAGTATAAAATATAAATTTGATAGTTATTTTATTTATTACTTGATTATCAATACATATCATATGTTTGATCTTTCTTAAGGTTTAATAGAACTATGACTGTACATTGACTAAATTTTTTTTTTTTTTGGATAAAACCCTTTTTAATATATCCTTATTTTTTCACCTTTGTATAATCAATAGGTTTCATTTTATATTAAGGTTACAAAGTTAAGAACCATATATAAAGTCTATTGAATACTAAATATCTTTAAAAGTAGACATTTCATGAAGAAGCATGTTTGTTAAAGTAATATTTATGCATTTTCTTTGTCTATAATTATTCTATATCTTTTTTATTATACACAACATATATGCTAAACATATTCTTTTTTCCTCCAATCTTTATCTTTCTCTTATCCATAGTAAGGTATCTTGCCAAATTAATTTGAGAATCATTAATAAATTTTAATTCTTTATTAAATAGTGGAGTATCATAAAAAGATGTATTCTAAAGTGTCATCTATTGATGGCTCATTCTCTTATAAGTACATATTCAAAGCTTTGTATTGATATATGAAATTTCTTATGATATTTAAAGTAGATTATATTCTTATTAGTTATGAAACTCATCTCAATTTGAGTTTTAGTTTTATGTGTTTGGCCAAAATGGGGAGTGGGTTTAACAATAGACTTGTAAGAGAGTGAAATAAACTTAAATCTTAGAATCTTAAATTTAAATAGAAGTAGATTTTTTTTGTTATTCTAACAGCGGGCATTATAAAGAGGCTTTTTTAATGTTTTAGATGAGATCAAATAATCTCATTTCTTATGTTGGTATTATGTCTAATGATAAATTTATTAATTCTCAATCATTTTGGTATAATTTATTTTAAAATGATATCTCAGAGTATTTAAATATTTTGTAATAAGAAGACTATCTTGCCAGTATTGTAATTGTCCATGCATACTTATGATAGTAATTGGCTCTTAATAATTATTCATTTAAATTGAGATGAGGGTGGTTATTTTCTAACTTTTATTTCTTGGCTAGAGTGTTTTTCTAATAAATCTTAGCATGCCAAACTAATTTTATTTTGTCAAAAAAATTATGTCATTAGTAATCATTTTTGTTACCTCTCAAAGAACTATGCCATTTACACTAATTAATTAAAATATATTTCAATCATGGACAATTATTATCTAAAGACATTAACCTTAAGTATATGAGAGGTATTATTAAAGTCTTTACAATTTTTATAACAGTTATCTCTTCAAAAATACTAAGTTGATCACACTTTTTATTTATCTACATAGTTTTGAAAGCAAAAAATATGCATAAAATTCTTAAGTCCCAAGTCTTTAAAGAAGCAAGTTGATACAACTTATCAAAATAAATTACTGATGTTCACCATAAATATTTAATAAAAAAAATAAAAGTTATGATTAAAATTTAGATTTTGCTCTAGAATAGGTTTTATTTTGAATAATGGAACACTCTATTACAAAGATGTTCTCTCTAAAAAAGTTAAGATAAATTTATAAAAGGAAGAGTGGTTAAATTTTATGGAGCTAGAAAAATTTTATGTTCTCTATATGCTTTTAAGTAAAATACTTTTTTTCTAAGATATTAATATGAATTTAAGTTATCATAACTATTCTCAATATTTTGGGCTGATGAAAAATATTGAGTGCAAGTCCACTACAAGGAAAATCTTACCTTAATAATAAAAAGTTTTGTTTATATCTTGCATTTTTCGAGCTTAGCTTTCAAACAAAATATGTCGGTGATGGGATGCCTCTTGGTAAAATTGATTGCTACAAATACTTATATATTTAGTATAAAATGTTAGAAAATGAGTTAGAGTTTTTGGTGGGATGCTGAGAAATTGTGAAAGGTATACAAAAAGTAGCTTATAATGAGCTAATTTGTTCAAATTTAGAATATCTCATTAAGGAATGGGTTTGAAGAAATTTAAATAAAGAAAATGAGAGTGTATAATTGTTTTAGGATGAATTTATGATGTACATTAGTTGTTAGAGTTTGATTCAATTTATAGTTTTGTAGTGATTTGTAGAATAAGACTTAATAGTTTTCCATTAAGGCTTGGTTGAGAGCTACTTATGGATTTTTATGGTGATTTTGGGAGTAAGGATGTATGGATGATTTTCGATGATATTTAAGATGCAGAGAAAGAGGCGAAAAAAATTTGAAAGATGTTTTCATATGACTAATAAGAATTTACGATATTAATGACTAATAAGAATTTACAATATTAGTGATTAATAAGAATTTATAATATAGGTATCTAATCTATCAAGTGGAGGTCATGTTAGGCCACTAAGCACAAACTCATAAGAGAAAATTTCTCTATAATTTTTGTCAATCAAAAGATGTCTCATTTCATTACATAATAGTCCATAGATATAGGTATTACATGACCCATGTACTGCTCTCATTTTAAATATAATGAGAAAATTTTGGGAAAAAAGGTGGGGGTTGGCCATTAATTGAAGGAATTTCAATTTAATGCAATTAATATATTTTTTACTATAACATAATTTCTTCCATAATGGCCAACCAACTACGTCCTAAGGCAAAATAAAAAATAATAATAAATTAAAATTGATATTACAATTTGAATCTTTTATAAATGTTTTTTTAATATTCATGCTGGGCTATTATTATTAGGTCTCTTGTTTAATCTTTTATTTGGGCTTAAGTCTTGACTCTTATATTTGAACCTTTAATTTATTATTATTTTTATTCACATGATGTGCTATATCATTATACTTAAGTTATTTAGGGGACTAAGAAGGGGACAAATTGATGTATAACGAGAACTTTTCAAAATTCATCAATTTAGAATCTATGCAAATGTAGGGAAATAAATATTTAAACAATCAAACCTAACACACAACAATATTGTACAAGTGTATATATAAATAATGCATGTAATATAAGCAATGCTAATACAAAAGTAAATAATCCTTAACCAAAACACATATAATGTTACTTAATATTTGTATAATCTAGTAATATAATCATCTAAGTACAACATATCACAAGTGATCAATGATATATATTATTGTGGGCTCCAAAAATTTGCCACCGACCTCTCGATGAAGAGAGCTTGGATTTAAGTCGTTTAAATTTTCAGAAGACAAATGAAATAGTAGATAAGACACTACCTAGAGATTTCATCCTTATTTTGAGAGGACTTTAGATTTGGTTCCAGGTTTCCTATAGGCGCAAGCACCTATAGTTAATTACTTCTCTCAATGCTAAGAGAAAACTTTGAATATGGGTAGTCGTTTGATCGCTAAATGCTTAGCGTATAGTAGCAACATGTGGAGTATAAAATTGTGAATTATAATATTCATTATATTAACTTAAAGAGGATGGTTGGGGGAATGATAGTGCGTTCGATCAAGATCCCATGGTTTCGTCATCTCGGGTTGTCGTGGTCCCTAGTCTACTTAGTTAGAGGAGATATTCGACCCAACTTGAATGAAGGATCCTTATCAGCAGCCATGGGTTGCCTCGTCCAAGAAAATCTTGTAGATTTGTGGTGGTGTTTGTCTGAGGAGACAAGTTTAAGTCAATCATAGATGGCAGAGGGCCTTTTGCCCTATCAAGTGCACTCTATGGTTCACATCTCAAGAGGCAGAGCCATTGGGGAACATACGGGCTATAGTCATGACCGTAATATAATGGTGTCATTTGGCGGCAACCACCCGATCAGAGGACTCTCGTCGTAACAATATCATATGTGGAGCTTAATGGCCAAACCACAGGGACAGAAGACACGTGCCACGTCCTTACTGATATGATATTGATTGAAAGTGAACATTATTATGTACTTGACTTGACATTGGCTCCTTTGCTAAAGCTTTCTTGATTTGTCACCTCCGAAAACGGTTGTAGAAGGTAGATGTATTATTTTTTGCTTTAAGTTTTGGATTGATGATTTTCTTTTAGTCATTTTAAACTTAATAATTTATCAAAATTTTCATTTAGATTGATATTTAATTTATATTAATTTGATTTAAAATTACAATCACATTTTGATAAAGTATCCCCTCCGGTTGAAATTTTCATTCAACACAGCCATTATCATGGTGGATATATTATTTTATTATTCCAGATTTTTTCGACTCTATTAATTTAATAATAGAGAATCAGATCTACTGTCATATGACAGAATTAGCTTCTCATATATTTTACTAAGTTGAAATTCTTATTATATTATTATTAGATTTTTAGGTTTTGTTAACTTGGACCCGGTCCTAAGACCCAACAGAGTATCAACCCGAGCATCTTCAGACACTAAGTTTAAGGATTCAGGTGAGGTCGGAATTCAATTCAATATTGATTTAAGTTTATAGGATTTGAATAATGTTACTTATTTTGACTGAGTTTCATTGCAAGTTTAGGATTTTAGATAAAATTTTAACAGCATTTCGACAATCTCTCAATGTCGTCCCCATATAAGGGGATATATCAGGAGCTGGGCCTTTCCATCAAGCCAAGAAAGACATTAATGGGTGGTGTAAATACCATGGCTAAATGCGTTATCCTACTATGCCAAGAAGAAAGGCATGCACGGTCTCTAAAGCACTGCATGTAATACAGATTTTTTCGCCATGCTAAAAAAAGCATGATGGGCACTTATACACTTGTAATGTCAGTTTAAATATCAATTTTATATTTATGGTTGGCTTTATTTTGAGCTATTTAGGCCTCCTATATGTGTAAAAATTTGACAGCATCCCAGCGTCGTCCCTATATAGGGGGTTGCCTCGAGTATATTGAGTTTGCCTACCATGCCAAGAAAGACATCTATGGGTGGTATAAACACCATGGCCAAATACGCAATTTCATCATGCTAAGAAAGGCATGTATGTGGCTCTGAAGTACCTGCATGAAACACAGATTTTCTCGTCATACTAAGAATGACGTGTACGAGTTTATGTACCTGCTTTCAACCTAAATTTCAAATACCCATTTTTTGTTGTTGTTCATTGACACTCTAGATTTCAACAACATTTTGACAGTATCTCCCCTAGTCGGGGGGATTTCTACCGAAACTAGGCTTGCCCGCTCATCTAAAAAGACACGCATTAGTGGTGTTTTACAACACGTCGACCGTAAGTCTCCCAACCTACCCTTCTAAAAAGACGTGCATAGGCTCTTCGAGTACTTGTCAGAAAACACAGATTTCTCCGCCACACCAAGAAAGGCATGTACGTGCACTTATATACCACCCACAAGCAAGCACAGCTTTCCTCGTTGTGTTAAGAAAGACACATATGAATACCTATATTTCAACAACTTGGTATCTTCTTCCTCGCCGCTCTACAATGAATGTGTACAAGGTTTACATTTCAGCTGAAGCGTACCAAGTTTTCCCCACCGTGCTACAAAGAGCGTGTACGGGTTTCACTTGTGACAAACATGTCGCATGTTGGGTTTCAGGGACATTCACGCTTGAACATTTTATACCTATAGGAAAGGTGCGGATGGATAGGGGACTTGATCGACTCGGTCAAGGAGGACAACGGCTAAGCATGAGGTGCAGTCCGGGCTGCGCGTTGGGGTGCACACTGGCCTTTGCTGAAGCGGTGCATACGGGGCTCATGGGAGTGGTGCACCAGTGCGGGATATTCTGGCGATGACGCGTGGGTCGGTTCACGGAGTAAGATGGTGGCGGGGCTCAGTTCGGGTCCACCGATGTGGTTCATCGGAACGAGAGAGAGGTGGGTGCGGTTCGCATGACGGAAGTGCTCTACCGAAAGGTGAGAGTGGGGATGACGGACACGGGCCGCTCGCATGTGATACTAGGGAGGACAAGGGTTGATGTGGGAGAACGGAGGAAGACGACGCGGTATAGGGTTTGTGGGTAGAAGTTAGGGTTAGGTATAAGTAGATATTTATAGGAGTTTTATTTAAGTGAAAGCTCTAATTATAATTTTTGCAGATATTATTACAGTGCAATATATATATAGAACTTAGATTATTACGATATTTGACGAATGACGGTCCATTTTGTGATCGACTATTTGGTTCAAGCCGGCGTCGAATCGGGTTAATTTTAGTTCAAAATTACGCGTTGTCATTTTCGATCGTTCGATATTCACGTGACTTGTCCGAATTGAGCGTGGTCAGTCTCATTTGATAGGTTTCGACGTTTTGATACTAACGACATAATCAATTTCATGAACGGAGATCGTTTGGGCAGTTGTAGCCTCCCGACCTCGATATGTGCGTAGGCGCGTCGACGGATTTCCTTCTTGATTGATCAATTGCCGAATTATGCAATATGTATATTCTGATCAATTTCGAGGTTTTAAATGTGAAGTTTGTTCATTGATCGGAAGTCATTTCATTCGATTTGGCGATACAGTGCATTTTAGCTTTGATTTGCTTGCAGTTGTATCCGATCGCTCAATATTCGCGCAGACTCGTCCAAATTGAACACAGGCAATCTCATTTGATATGTTTTGATGTTTCGCTAAAGACGCGTGATCACACAAGCGGAGGTCGTTTATCGCCGCAGCCTCCCGACCTGATATGCGCGGTAGGCGTCAAACGGATTTCCTTCTTGATCGATCGATTGTCGATTGCGCACCGCATATTTGATCAATTTCGATGTCAATGCGATGGCCAAGTCCGTTCATCATCGAGGTCGTTCGACCAATTTCAATGATGTCCAATGTATTTTAGCACGATTTGTGCTTTGTTGTACTGTCCGAATTCGAATTCGTGAACTCGACTTGATGTAGCATCCATGAAGGTCAACAATTATATGATAATATAAGTGGAAAAATAATAGAATATTAAGCTTAATGTAAGCAATTGACTATGAAACTTGAAGCATATGTAGTGTAGATTACTCCACATATAAATACAAGAGCATGCCATTTAATATTAAGCTACATAAAAAATTCAACTATATGATTGTGTAAATACATAAGAAAAACAAACTAATCTATAGAATAACTGGTCATAATATTTTTTTGCATGATTTTACAACCAATATGTTTACATCCATGCACAAGGCCCCTTTGATTATAAATCCACTATCCTACATCCTTATGATGGAGAAGTATTCTCCTTAATAGCTGAATAGGGTACACCATTTGTTCTTTTATACATTACGAACACAACTAAGACACCCCTCTTAATAGGTGAGACAAAGCCATAATTTTGATTTATAATATTCAACACTGTTCCAAAGATTTTTGAGCTTTGGTGGTGTTTAAGGCAAATGCCGTATAATCAAGATTATGCATTTAATGCATTTTAAAAACGGATTGTAAGCAATACAATGTAAACACACAATGATAAATTATTTAAGAAATTGAGAAATTGAGAGAGTGAGAGCTTTTTTTTTTTTTTTTTTTAATAGACACTTGGGTTTACTTCAAATGATTTTACAATGAAAACAGAAATAACTTAGGCTCCGTATGTTTAAGCTTATTTGCTGCTTTTTACTTTTAAAAGTAGGTATATTTTTTTTTTATAAGTGTTTGAATAGTGATTTTAGTAAACTCTGTTTTTTTACGCTCGGTTTTAAAACGCCAACGCCTACCTCCGTTTTTCGACGGACCGTCGTTTCAGGAAACCTATTATCGTGAATGCCCCCGTTCTCCCACTCCTCTCTCACGATCCTTATCACGCAACTCCTCTCGTCTTCGCTTCTCCGCTACCTAGCGAGGTCGACGGTGCATCACGCGAAGATCACCCAAGAATCGCCGAGCAAATCGCGAGCATCGCCGAGCAAATCCAGAGCATTCCGAGCAGCTCTACCTACGGTTGGTATCCAAGGTTCGTTCCTCTACTGCTGCTATGTTTGCCGGGAAATTCTAGAACCACTAGGTGTGGAACTCGGGAGAAATTGTACTTCAGAAGGTTTTTGGCTTTCGTTTGCGGTAAGTTGGATCGGAGCCCTAGCGCCGCCTATCAATCCCGAGGATGAAGTTTATTTCAGGTTTATTTCTTTCTTCTCTCTGTTTTCCTGTATTCAACTGCTGAGCGATGGGCTTTGGTCTGTTGTCTTAGGTTTTAATGAAGCTCAACAATGAGACCGTCTCGATTGAACTGAAGAACGGTACTGTGGTTCATGGAACGATAACAGGTATCTCCCCTCTTCGTTTCTATATTCACATCTCTTCTGCAATTTTGACGAGCAAGCTAGGGTTATTTGAGTTTTGATGTGTCCTTTTAGCAGAAAAATTCTTGCAATTGTTATTGTGTCATCCGGCTAATTCTGACTTTGAAATGAAGTTTCATTGAACTTTAAGGCTAGTTTTCATTGTTTGGATTTGGAATTTCGGTGATTTGGCTGAGAGTGAAAGGATGTGAAGAATGATAGTTAGCTATTGAGGGCAACTTCTTACTTGCTTAGCCACCGGAGTATTGTGAGTTATTATGAAGGAAATTGATTGTGGTTATATTAAAGTATTCATTCCTTACTAAGGGTTGGGGAGCTTGTTTATACAATGTACTTTGAAAGTCATGGATTGTTCTGTATTAATAATTCTGGAAAAGTTGAAATCTTGGGTGATGGCTGTATGCATGAAGATAAAGTAGAATTATATTTTAGAATGGAATACTATTTATTTATTTTAATATTGAGCGTATGAGGATTATGGTGAAACATGCACATTCTCTGGATATATAGTCTGTAAGTTTTGGTTGTAATCAAAGAACATCAACAAGTATGGACTAGATAATAGTATTGAGAATTCATGTTGTGCATGCGGTAAGCATTGTTATATGCAATTGTTTGCTAGTATGTTAAGACCATCAGTGGGTGATGGAAGCAGTTTTAAGAAACTAATTTTTTGCATACTGTTTAAGAATTATTTACTCTTTCTGTTTCTCACTTGATAGTGATAGTTGTGCTTTCATATTGCTTCAAATTCTAGGCATGAAAACCTTTTTTCATTATTTTTGAGGGCTATCAGGGTTTACCCTTAGACCTATAATCTAGTAAACTCCACAAACACAAACCTTTAGTTCATTGGTATGGATATTAATTACACCTCATGGACACTGCAATACAAAATTCCTTGATAATCAAATTTTTTAAAAAGCTTAAATATAACTCTTTTGTTGGCTTTTTGCCAGTATCTTTCATGCCTTTTATTACTTTCTATACAAATGCCAAAACATAATGGAACAACTGAAGATTTTTTTCTCTTTGAAGCTGCTATATTTTTCTATTATTGATTTAAACTACGATGTGAAAGCAAAAGACATGATGGAATTATTATGGTTGGATAAAATCTTATGCTGAAATAAAATTATAAGTTTCATTTGGAATCACAACTTAGTTTATTTATGGGAAATTATGTTCAAAATGATACATATAAAATTTGAGGCTGAGATGAAAATTGATACCCTCTATAAGCTGCTGATTAATGGTGTTGTTTGTGCATTGAATCAAAGCTCTAAGCTCTAATGTTTCATCATGTTTGTCTTATGTTGTTATGGTGTTGTAACAATTTAAGATTATTATATTTGAAATTTAAATTTAAGCATAAATAAAATTACTTATTTTTAAGAATTTATGAAGTAGTGGATTAGAACTACATAGTATTTCATTGAATGTTGTAATGCATTAGTCGATGTCATTTATATGTCTTAACCATATAAATATTTGTCAAATTTGTATGTATTATTTGCGGACTTGGAGTTGGGGCTGAGAGCTCAACGTTGGGAATACATTTTTTTACTTAGTTTTTATTATTTTATTTTTATTAGTTGGAGGATTTGTTCTAAACCAAGCAAAAGTATCTATTTGATAAATAGTGTAAGAAGTATTCTACATGTACAATGTAAAATTCATTCAGTAAGTTAATAAATATATGATTCTCATTAATATAACAAAAAATCATTAAATTAATATTCATTTTTTTTTTTTTGCTAATTAAATTAGTTAAAAAAATTTTGGTCCTTTCACTTAAGAATAAATTTTTTCGGGTTATTATTTTTTGAGGCATTTTTGGAAATTAATATTAGCAAGTGTACATATATTAATTATTTATTCAAGATTCGAATGAGGTTGAATTTATAATAGATTTTAAGAGGTTTAATATTATTATAAAATTATAATTTACCAATTTCATAATAACAAATTTTGCATGACAATGATTGCTATTATTTAAAGTATGTTTAAATAGTTTATAATTATGAAATCTTAATTTATGTAGAAATTGCCAAAATAATTATGATATTTAATACACTTTCTACAAACTAATTAAATATTATGATATTTATATGTAAGTATTGACATAAATAAATTTTAAATGTTGAATGGTGTAATACTTTAAAAATATGTTAATTAAAAAAATATATAATTATATATTTTAAAATTTATGATAAGAAATTTGATATTTGAAGATAATAGTATTGTTTATAATTAATATATATTTATGTTTATTTTTGGTAAATTTTGTTTAAACAATAACATGTTTGTTAGATATACTAAACTTTATTCTACAATTACATAAATATATATATATATAGTAAACTAAAAAATAAATATGCTAGAAGACATTGGGGTTCATATATTAATTTATAAAAAATTGAAGAAAAAAAATTAATTTGAGATTGATTAAAATATTTTTTTTTCAATATATTATTACGATCGTATATTTTTGAATAAAGCAATCTAAAATTCACAATCAGTTTAGGAATATTTCTAAAAGAGATGAAGAGCGTTTTTGTCGTTTCCATTCTGTATGAATCAGGCTAAATTTTAAAAAAGTTTATTTTATTCAAACGGGTTATCTCTTTTTTGACATAATTGAGCCGGTTTTTTGGTAGTCTTTTAAAATTTATTTTTAGGAATTTTAAAACGCAAACCCTTAGTCTTTTGTAAAGTTCATCTTATTTTATGCTCTATATTTAACTATAAAAATACAAAAAAAAAGAAGAAAATAATATTAAAAACGCTCTATAAATTTCACATCAACATGCATCCTAGATAGTTTGGGTTGAACCCGGATCCTGTTAGGGCCAAAAAGAAAAAAAGAAAAAAAAAAAAGAAGATGCTTCCATTAATACATGAAAATTACACACAAGGTTGCATCTATCACCATAGAGATAGATGATGACAGGCTTATGAACCTTCGTAGGAAGGATCAAATGCTCGGTAATTTAAAATAAAAATTATGGAAGAGCTAAATAAGCAACACTGTGAATAAAAAAATAATTGAGATCACCAAAAAAGTTTTCTATTGTATTGGAAAGGCACACGATTCTCATATGATGGAAAGATCAAAAAAATTATCTAAGAATAATTAGACAAAAAGAACTGAGTATATATTCTTACAGAAAAAAAAAAATCTATCAAAATATACTGATTGTTTTTGTTCCTTATAAAACTCATGAAAGAGAGGGAAAATGACCAGAGCGTTTTAGTCTATTAGTAGGTCCTTTGCTTATGAATTCAATCAAACTCGTTCTACGCCTGAGCAAGCACCAAATCGGCCCCAAAAAATCTCTTCTTTCCGATGAAGAAAAAGAGAGAAGACTCAAGTCAACACTCCAATAAAAGAGGCTAGCTTCTTCCATAAGAAAAGTCGCTAATGGAAAACCATTAAAATGATCATTCATTACTAATCTATCTACTTTACTCTCTAACGCGAGTCTGACGCGGCTCCTTCGAAGCAGCAGAGAGCACTCATATAAAAGAGAAAAAGATAAATCTTTTCTTCACAAGATCGAATGGAGAGGTAGCAGTGTCGAGCTTTCCCGATGAGAAAACAAGGAAGAAGGGGGAGAAATGCATAACGCATTACTCGAGCTGTCAAAGAATACTTCTTGTGGGCGAAGGCGATTTCTCCTTCTCAGCTTGCCTCGCGAGGGCTTTTGGTTCTGCCAACAACATGGTCGCTACCTCCTATGATGACAGAGGTCAGAAGCCATCGCCGTTCGATCATCATTAGTATAATCCTTTTTTTACTTGCTTTAACTTTATAAAGGCCTGTTATGGAAGTCTTGGTATCGACTATCGAGTCCTGATTAGCATTCTGTTTACCATAAAAAAATTATAATAATTATCATAATTTTTTTCTAAGTAAATATTTTTTAAATCAGTTTAAAATCTCGAATCTACATAATTTTTTTTAAAAAAAGGTTTTGGCTGAATTTAAGTATCCAGAACTTTGTTTTTTCTAGGGGAAAAAAATAGATCTGGTGCTCATCGTAAAAAATCTCTATACGGCTACGATGCAGTTCTATAAATTACAAGCTTTTTTTTTACAACCAAAAACACACAAAAATTATAGTTTCTCTTCTACTTTATTTATGTGGAGTCTCTGATATAAAATTTTTTCTTTTCGTGCTTCAGTGTTTTCATTCAATTTTCATGTTATAAAAAGAAAGAACAATAATCAAGTTTGGAGTTTTAGTAGTTGGATGAATTAAGCTTAATTTTGATAGTTTGGGTTAAACGATTTTTGGACTATTTAAAATTTGACTAGGTTTTAGAGAGGCTCACCTTGAGAAAAATCTGAATCATCGAAATGAATTGTTTGCGTTCTGAGAGATAAATAGACTGCTTGATGAAGTAGCTAATTCGTGGTAAGAAGAATCTGGTAATTAATGGCAGCAGCAATCTACTGCTATTGGTGTTTTATGCTGTGTTCTGCCAAAAATATAATGTCTTTTTTTTTGGAGGGTGGGGAGGGAACATTCAACAACACCGCCAACTAGGCTCAGTCTAGATTTGGCAGTGGAGGCGAAGGCATAGGCGGCGGTTATCGTAGTGGTGGTTAGGGATCTAGAGGTACTGGTGGATATAGAGGTGGTGGTCGAAGAAGTGGTGGTTTTGGAGGTGAGAGCGTCGAGAGGTTCTGATCGTGATGTTGAGTTTAATAATAAATGTATGCTCGACGCTTTATGTGGAATGAAACTCCCAAATGACGGGATCCAGTCTACGTGGCGTTGTCTTTTGAAAAATTTCAATTATAATTTAGTTTTTTTAAAAGAAATAGTTATTCTGAACATGAATATAAAAAAAATTGAATTTTTTTATTAAAAAAGTAAGATATGTCTTAATAATAATAAGTTTTCATGAGTATTGCGTGAAAAACCACAGAAGTAAAGTTTTCACTTCGCGGAAATCCAAAGACACATACGGTGATTTAAAGAAATAAATTTTTTAAAACCCCAAAAAAATCACTGGCCACCAAGAAAAGCTTCCACTATATCCTGAGTATAAGATCTTCCCGAGCAACGGATTACGTAATCAGAGGATCAGAAATGCTAATGATAATGCCGACGACGACGATCGACGACGCTCACGATATCGACGAATGTCGACGACGGCGTTGCGACGATATCGACGCACGCTGACGACGGCATGTTGATGACGACTGTTACGATGATGTCCGACGAGCAATGGGTCGCATGCGACTAATAAATGGCCGACGGTATGGCGACCGGCCGGGGCGTCGACAACCGGCCGAGCACGACGATTGGTTTGGAGAATCTTTGAGCTCTCTCTTGCTGCCTCATACGAGAAATGAGCGCTATTTATGACGGAGGAGACGCCTCAGAATACATGTAAAACCCGCAATTCCACTTCATCGGATGGCTCAAAATGATCCCCTGATCATATGATGACTTGTGCATTTGAATGCTCAAATGATGTCAATTATGATATTTGGGCTTGTTAGATTCGGCCACAAGACGCCGATTTAATTATAAACACTCCTAAGAGTCGATTGATAATAAACTCTCTGCTATTCTTGATTTATGATCGATTGCTTACCGCCAAGATTCACGCTTCGACCAATGGAATTTTCGCGTCATATCGCTCTATTTTTTGGATGATATTATCTCAATCTTCCAAAATATATATGTCAATATTTGAAAATACATTCTTCAATGAAATTTATGTCTCTAACCATACATTTTGAGAGAACATATCTTCACGGAGCATTATGACCATAAAATGTGTACGGATACGCGGCACGCTAAAGATTGGATTAGACATTTACGCGCTGGTAGGAGTCGATTACGCAGAACGGCCGCAAGAAATTGCTAGTGAAAGCGCGCTACATAAAGAAAGGTGCCGCTGGCCTCATGGATCGAAGACCGGACCGTCACGACGGTCGGCATGGCGAACAATGTGGTGGAACGTCGGTAGCTGGAACGGTCGCTGGTCGGCGCAAGCTTGACGGGCCGAGCTGGTCATGGGAGGCGAGCGAACGGCGCTGGTCACGCTGTTCACATCGCTGGAAATTGCTGCGCTGAACGCTGGCGTCGCTACGGACCATGGAACGGCGAGGGCTGCGAGCGGGATCATAAGACGCTACAAGGCTGGTGGCGGACGCGCGGCGGCCATGGGCATCGCGGTTCGCCTAAAAACGTCCTGCTTTCACCCGTTTTGAACGGTTTTGGGCGATTTTGAGCGATTTTTCTGATTTTGACCTGCTTATATCTATAAAACCCCTTTAGGTTAGAAGGCACCTTCTTGAGAGGTCGCGAGGCTTTCATAACCCGTAGTCATACATATCCGCTTTCCCTCGAAGAGGCTGATCGCCATCTGACCACTTTGAGGCTATCAAGACCCATACCAGACGGCGAGCTCGCTTTCCTCGAAGAGGCCACCGCCTTCGACCGGACCGTTTGAGGCTATCAAGACCCGTAGCTCATACGGCGAGGCCCGCTTTCCTCGAAAGAAGCTGACCGCTCTTGTCGGACCGACAGGTTCGAGGCGATCAAGACCCGTATACCAGGCCCGCTTTCCTCGAAAGAGGCTGATCGCCTTGTCGGACCGACCGGTTCGAGGCGATCACCGAGACCTGATGTTGCTCGACGATGGTGGTCGACGACATTGGTCTACGACATAGCAGTGATAACCGCCGATGATGGTGGGATCAGCGAGATTGCCGGATGATGACCGCACGTACGGCGGACCGCTACATACCACCTGGGTCCGAATAAGTCGACGGGCGACCGCCGCAGAGGTGCGGGATGACCGCAATGGTGATGACCGGCGGAGATTGCCGCCACGGCAAAGGACCGTGATCAGAATGTGACCGCTGTTGGTTACGGGGACCTGACCTATCCTATGTCGAGCCTGACTCACGGCTAACCCCAGAATATGGTTGATTTTTTTTTAAAAGTAAGAAATGTCTTAATACTAATAAGTTTTCATGAGTAATAAATATTTTAGCACGTGAAGATAAGAGTTCTGATTTTTTTAAAAAAAAAATTTTAAGGTCTTAAGGTTTTAATTTTACATTAAAATTAAAATGTTTAAGTTAAAGATACAAGTCCAGTTAACTCTCATGATTTGGTTAGAGAGTTAACTGGACTCTAAAGTATTAGTTATACTTATTTATAAATATTAATATAAATTTAAATACACATAAATATTTGAAATAATATTGATATTAAAAACCCCCCTAAGGCTTATATAGTTTAGAACATATCATGAATAAATAATATTATCAAAACATTATGAGCCTAACAGTTTGCAACTAATAATATATAAACAATAAGTTACACTATTCAATTTTAAATCAATATGTTAAAAATAATAAAGTCTCATTGCTATTTTCTTTAGAAGCATAAATACCTATGTGTATTTCCTTATCAGATGAACTGTTGAAGAAGCATTGGACTGCTAGGAATCATCTCAGCGAGCTTAAAAGATTAGGTTGCACGTTATTGCATGAAATTAATGTAAAAGACATGCATCAAGATAACTTCTTGAAAACCAAGCAGTTCGACCGCATCATCTTTAACTTCCTCATGCAGGACATGACCTAGAGCTCTGGGAGAGAGATGAAAAGCTCATTTTGTATGTATATTAAAATAACTCTACTATATATCATATATTTTTTTCATTAATTATGATTTTTAATTAACAATTTAAAATGCAGGAGACATAGAGAGTTATTGTGCGATTTCTTCAACAGTGCAAGATGTTTATTAGGTGAAAATGGTGAGATACATGTAAACCATAGGGATGATAAACCTTATACTCAGTGGAGGATTAGAAGCTCGGCGAAGAAGAGAGGATTGATTCTGAAGGATATGGTGGAGTTTCAGAAGAAAGATTATCCAGGTTATCATAATAAGAGGGGAAGTAATATAAAGGGCAACAAGACCTTTCCTCTTGGTTATAGGTGCTTCACTTTCAAGTTTTCTTTGAAGAACCATTTGGAGGAAAATGAAAATTTCAGAAAAGTTTCGACAAATAATTTATCAGTTGATTTTTCAGATTTAGTGATATAATTATCGTATTTCTTAGTTAGCTTTTCTTTATTATATCTATGCCAGAGTTAGCTTAAAGAAATTAAGCACTTGGAGTTGCATCATCTATTATGATTTGTGATTTGACAAGTTTTCTTCTTCGTTATAGAAAGTTATTGTAATACTTACTAAAGGCACATTTCAGTATAGAGTTATGTTGCTAGTTTTTCTTTTTTAATATTAGAATAATTTTAAGTTGTTTGATGTAAGTGTGTAACAATTATTAGACGGCTTTTACTTTTGTGGAAGTTTAAAAATAGCTTTTATTTGAATGTCACTTTGTCAGCTCCTTAAGAAGATACTTTTAAATAAGAATACAAGTTTTTAAATCTAATTAATTATTTTAAAAAACATCTAATTAATTATTTCAGTTTGAGATTAATTAAACTTATAGCATTATGTAATACTTATTTTAATTTTGACCATTACTTTTTTTTAACAAATAGCTGAATGTGGATAAAAACATAAAATCATTTTATATAAGCAATCTATTTTACTAAATAACTAGATTTTCAATTAAGAGAAATTCTTTTCCCTAATATTGAAGTTCATATGTAAATTTGTTTAAGGAATACGTCACTATTCAAGTGGTATCAATGAATTTTATAAGTGAATTTATTTTGGGATTATATCATTACTTTAATCGTTTTCACAAAAGAAATGATTTTTGTTAAATAATATAGTTCTACATAGTACTAATCAATAATACTTTAACTTTTTATATTAGTGTTGGCTAGCTTTATTCGCATAAGAAAATAGTTCAAAATTTTAGTGGAGTGAAGCTTTTGTTAAATAAAGAGGCATAAATATGATCATTGACGTAATTCTTGAATTAAAAACTTTTAAAATAAATTCTAAACTATTCTTCTATAAATTGTTATAAATTTATAATCAATTTGAAGATCTGAAAGAGATGAATGGAACGACATCAATAGCAATCTAAATTCAATCTAAATGAGCTCAAATTAAATACTTAAAATATAATTTAATATTTAAATAATTTTGTATGTGTTGAACATTTCAAGAGAGAGAGAGAGAGAGAGAGAGAGAGAGAGTTCTTAAAAAGGATACTGGATTTCTTATTCAAATATACCTATAAATTTTCTTTTTGCCATTTAGATTAATTGTAAGTTTTGACTTATAAATAAAATTGTTTTTATAATTATTCATTTTTTCTTTACTTTGTGTACTTCTTAAGTAAATTAAAATAAGCTGAATAGAAGGTGAATGAAGTGAATGTATAGTGGACATTTAATCCTTTTTTGGAACTAACCTTCATGAACTTGTGAAACAAATAATAATCAAGAAATTCTTAAGTTAATAAAAGTTACAAAATAAAAGAATAAATTGAGTATGAGATATTTTTAATCAAGTCACATTCAACTTTATTCAGGGAAAAACGTGATAATGTGGGAGTATTATTCTTATATAAAATATTTTATAAAGGAGGTTTTAAAAGGTCTAGTAAGTCTGGACTAACAAATTCATCAGAACTCATATAAAATACTTATAAAAAAGCATATGATTAAAGTCAATTAAAGTTAGGTGAGTAGAGAATTAAGATTAGTTATATCGTGTCAAGATCGTAATAGTTAATTAAAAAGAATCTTTTATATGAGCCATGTCACAACCTAATTTAATGTAAACCAATCATATCAAGATCAGTTATATCGTGTCAAGATCGTAATAGTTAATTAAATACCCAAAATCTATCTAGAATAAATTTTTTTTCTTCAATTAATAAACATAAAGTTACTACTATTATCAAAATATCATAAAATAAAAATATTAGTATCATATCATATCATAACTATATAATAAAAAAACATACATGTAAGATAATCATGATTTAATTATTTCACCAACAAAATATGCATATCACTATGGTTGTCAAAAAATATATCTAAAATAGCAACGTACCTAAGATCAGACTCTCAACAATAATCAATAACATTCACTTAACCTCAACCTTACCCTCTCTTGAAATAATATATGTGAATAAAACAAGGGTGAACAGCTATAGCTTAACAGGCTATAAAAAATTTACTATAGTTTTCAATACACAAAAGAGACAAGAATAAATATTTATCAAAATACTATTTAATAAATACTAAAATATAAATAATATTTCAATATATCACATGTTATGTCTATCAAGTATACTGTTAGTTTAAAAATAAATATCGATCATAAACATATATCAAATACAGTGTAAGGAACACGATGTTGACCTCCATGCATGCTACATCAGTCGAGTCGAGCTCACAAGACAAATTCGGCGGACTTCAGATGCAATAGCGCGCAAATCAGAGCTGAAATGCAATAGGAATGGCCAAAATCAGTCCAAATGACCTCCAATCGATGAACGGACTTCGCCATCGCGTTCAGAACGTCAAAATTGATTAGAATACACATATTGCACAATTCGATGGTCGACCGATCAAGAAGAAAATCCGTCGACGCGACTACGTGCATATCGAAGTCAAGTGGCTGCGATGATGCCCAAACAACTTCCATTCGCGAAATTGATTACAACGTTAGCATCGAAACCTATAAAATGATACTATCCTGCTTAATTCAGACGAGTCTTCACGAATATCGAGCGATCGAAAAAGACAACGCGCAATTTTGGACTGAAATTGACCTAATTCGATGCCGACTTGAACCAAACGGCCTCCAATCGTGAAACAGATTACGTCGTTGCATCCGAAACATTAGAATAACATAAAATCAATATATATTTCCCATGTAATAATGTCGTCTCCAAAATCTAAATTAGGGCTAATTAAAAAATTAAATAAAAAAATCCTATAAATACCCTCTTACATATAACCTTAATCCCCACTACTACAAAACCCAGCCCCAAAGTCGCTCCTGTCGCTTCCCTGCTCCATCTTTCGCCCTTGCGAAGCACGGCGTCCTTCCGTCCCCGCCATCATCTTGCCTCCCTCCCGCGACTGGCAGTCGGCCATCACCTTCTGAATGAGGTTGAACGCGCGTCTCCTCTCCGCCCTCTTATATACGCTTTTGTGCCTGTATTGTTCATCCTCCTGGGTGAGACCAAGTCCCATGTCCATCTGCTCCTTTCTTACTAGTATAAAATGCTCGAGGGTGGTTGTCCACAGAAACCCAGGTGTCTTGACTCGTTTGATCGACAAGTGGAACACATGCACTCTTTTGCAGTGAGAGAAACTAGTACAACGTTTGCGCCGATTGGTAAACCCTCCTGGTCCTGACGTAGCTGGGGAAAGAGAACCCAACTGAGATATAAGTACTTGTACATGTCTTTCTTGATGAGGCGAGAAAAGCTGTGCTTGCTTGTGAGTATATTAGTACTCGTACACGCTTTTCTTGATATGGTGGGAAAATTTGTGTTTTATGCAAGTACTTTAGAGCCCCATACATGCCTTTTTTGGCATGGTGAGATGGTGCATTCGGCTGTGGTATTTATACCACTCATACTTGCCTTTTTTGGTATGGTGGACAGGCCCAGCATACTTGAGGCAACCCCCTCTACGAAGACGATGCTTGGATACAGTCGAGTTTCTATATTGATGGGAGGCCTAGACAGCTCAAAGTGAAGTCAACCATAAATATATAATTATTATTTTAAATCGACATTATAAGTGTATAAGTATTTGTACATGCCTTTCTTTGCATGGCGGAGAAATCTGTGTTACATGTAGGTGCTTCAGAGACCTATACATACCTTGGCATGGTGGGACGATGCATTCGGCCGTGGTGTTTACACCACCCAGACATGTCTTTCTTGGCATGGTGGGCATGCCCAGCCCCCGTTATAGCCCCATATACGGGGATGATGTCGGGAGACTGTCGAAATGCTATCAAAATTTTATCTAAAATCCTAAACTTGTAATAAAATGTAGTCAAAATAAGCAACATTATTCAAATCCCCTAAACTTAAGTCAAAATTGAATTAAATAATCTGCATCGGCCCCGATACTATGCTGAATGCTTAAACTTAGTGTTTGAGGATGCTGCGCGGGTTTATTCTCAGTTGGATCTTAGGACTGGGTCCAGATTAACAAAACCTAAAAATCCTATAATAATATTATAAGAATTTCAACTTAGTAAAATATCTGAGAAGCTAATTCTGTCATATGATAGTAGATCTAATTCTCTATTATTAAATTAATAGAGTCGACAGAATATGAAACAACGAACAAAATGATCAAGCAAACTTATATACCTCGATGATTATTGTGTTGAATGGAGATATCAACCGAAGGGGTTTTTATTATCAAAATATCCAAGATATTTATGTTCGATATTCTCAAATACAAAATTCTCAAAGTATAAATCTAGATCTGATCATCTATTATTAAATTAATAGAGCCAACAAGATCTAGAATAATAAAATAAATGATTAAGTAGACTTATCTACTCTGATGATGGCTGTGTTGAATGATGAATATTTCAACCAGAGGAGAAACTACCATCAAAATATATTTAAAATTTCAAATTAAATTAATATAAATTAAATATCAATCTAAATAAAAAATTTGATGAATTATTAAGTTTAAAACGACTACATAAAAATAATAAATCTAAAAACTTAAAATTCAACCCACCTTCCGCAATTGTTTGTCAAATATGACAAATTAAGAAAACTGTAGTTCACATAGGAGCTAATGTCAAGTCAAGTACACAACTATGTTTACTTTTAATCAATCTCATGCTAGAAAGGGCGTGACCCGTGTCATCTAACCGCGTGGTTTGGCCAGTAGGCTCCACATATGATGCGGTTACGACCAGAGTCCTCTAACTGGGTGGTTGCCGCCAAATGATACCATTATATTACAATCATGACTATAACCCGTATGTTCCCCAATGGCTCTGCCCTTTGAGATGTGAATCATAGGATGCACTTGATAGGACAAAAAGCCCTCTATCAGCTAAGGTGGACTTCAACATGTCTCCTTAGATAAATACTACTCAAGGTTTACAAGGTTTCCTTGGACAATACAACTTATGGTTGCTAACAAGGATCCTTCAGTCATATGACATGATTGATCATTTTGACCCCCGTTTAGATTTTTTTAGGTTCATTTATACTCATGTATTGTTTCTATGCTTTTGGTTTGGATTAATTTAATTTAGTTTTGATTTTACAAAAAATTTTTGAATTTAGATGACTTTGAGCCCAAATGGGTTAATTTAGTTAATCAAACTCAATTACTTTAATTTGGGTTCAGTTGAATTCATATTTTATTTTAATTTATTATTTTCATTCTTGCTTTATTTGAGGTTGTGCACTTTGGTACTAATCACAATAACTTAAGTGTCTAATTCAGAAACTCTTTAATCTAAGGTTGGAGATCTAAATTTACTGAGGTTATGGCGATTATTAACCTCACTTGAGGTTAACAGAATCTTAATGCCTAAATTAAATCTTAGGTCTAGAGGAGAGTTGTCAACCTTACTAAAAGTGAGGCCAACTATTATAAATAAGCCTAAACTATATTAAATGAAATTTAGTTTTGAATATTTTGATTTTCTTAGATAAATTTAAAAATGGGTGCATTTCAATACATAGTCACTCTATTCTTCTATATTCAAAAATTAACCACCTTCAATCTTAATTTTTCAAATTGACTTTCAAATATTGAAATTCATAATAAAAGCCCAACACATATTTTTTATTTTTGTAAAATTCTCAACTATTTGATCATGACACACACAAATATATGAGTCTGATAGTTCAAAAAAATTGGGAGGATGGTTAAATTTTAAATACACATGTATTAGATGGTTGATTTGTAAATATCCCTTTAAAATTTTATAAGAAATTACTAAAATTATCTATAGGAAAATTTACATATATGCCACATAATTCTTATGTAAATACATATATAATATCTCAAGTTTGATATTTATATTTTTGACATTTTACCTATGCATTAATGTATATATATATATTCTCTATTAAAAAGGAAATAGTAGTGATATTTTTATATGATATATAAGATTTGAGTGTTATGCATGCAAATATGAAATTTAGGTGTTAGATATATAAATATATAATAATTATGTGGTTTGTATGCACATGACCCTTATTTAAAATGTCATATTTAAGATATTTAAATACTATAAAGAATTTTAGAAACTGAGGATAATGATATTGCAAGTCAAAGTTAAAGTCAAAAATCAAATCCTAATTTTCTTACTTAAACAAATAATCAAGAAAATTAGGATACTAAATGATAAAATTTAGAAAACTCCTTTCAAGTATAGTCAAATTGAGTTAACTAACATTCCTCATGGCCTCAAAAATGTATTCCAAAATATTTAAGATATTTTTAAAAAGTAATTTATATTTTTTGTAATTAACATCAAATTATTAAAAGAGCAAAACAATTTTTAAAAAAATTAAAATATTTGAAAATATCATATGTTCAAAAATTGATTTTATGAAGCTCAAATTAAGCCTTAATTGATGAATTTAAATGAATTAATCATTTTTAATACTAAAAAGAGTGGGCTTTAAGACTGAAAAATAAATTACTCCAAGTATCTCTCTCAAAAACTTATAAAAGTTTGAACACATGATCATGTGCATGTAATAAATATTTTCAAATAATTTCATGTTTTTTAATTTATGATATTTTCTATAATTAATGTAATAATTAGAATAATAAGTAAAAACATAAAATAAAAATTCAAATAATTCAGAAATGCTTGAACAATTCAAATTAATTTTCCAAAAAATCTAGCATAACGTTGGCAATAATTATCAAATTGAAATTTAATTTTAAAATTTATAGTAATATATTTTTTGTTTTTAAAATTTAAAAAGATTATATTTGAGTTTAGAAAAGTATTTCAAATGCATATGAATAGTTAAAATTGAATGCTGAAACAACTCCAAAATTTCAAAGGCTATTTAATATTAATTGAGTAATTGATAATTAAATTAATTAACATTTTAATTTAAAAATAGAAAATGACCACATATAATTCCACAAATATTTGGTATGCTCTAGTTAGTCCACATGATACATGGAATCCATGTAACAGTTTAATGAACATATAAAAGTAAATTAGTAGTTTACAAAATAGAGCTTTTTATATTAATAAAATGTAAAATATAAGAAAATAATAGAATAAAAATTAAGAAATTAAGAGATAGCATTTGATCTATTAAACTCCTCCAAAATTTCTTATATTTTTCGAATGCTATTTAATAAATTTAATAATTAAAATAACATTGTTCAATTAGAAAACATATCAACCAACCTTAAAACATCTAAAGCAATTTAAAGAGTTATATAAATACATCACATAGACTTCTAAAGTTTTCTAGAATTTTTAAATTAAAGCTTGAAAGATTAAGAATTTTGAATGCTAAATGTATGCATTTGTAAATTTTTAAATTGTTATTTGGAGCAACAAAAGCTTTGAAATATTTTCACACATTTCAAATAATGTGTTTGCAATACTCAATGAGTTTGAGAATTTTTTTTTCTATAAGTTATATGATATCAGTTAAAATTAAAATAGATAATTTTTATTTTTAAAATTAGAAATTATTATTAAAATGCCTTGAATGTAATTTTATAAAATTAAACATGTCTTGACATATTCCAACAAAATTTTGAAATGATTTTGTTTACTGATGTGCACAAAATATAAAAACAACCTAAATACTAATCCTTAGCCTAAGGCTAACGTTAGTCATTGGATCTTATTTAAATGAGATGCAACAATTGCTAGATCATTTTAGTCATTGTTCTTTCAAACAGAATCATGACTATGGGCTTGCTCAAGCTAGCTAACCCTATCCCCTAGCTATCCATTAAGATTTCTCTTTATAGTGGTCGCCTTAGTGAAAATTCTCACTAAATTAGCATTAGGAAACTTAGGGCTAATTAGGGTTAGGTTCTAGGAATCTTATGGTTACCTTAATGCCAAAAACCAAGGGTTATTTGCTTAACTTAAAGGTTTAGATGTATAATTGCATAGTCATAATTGGATGGTGATTTAGATCCCTCACTTTATTGTGGTGAGAGGAAGAAAATCCTCTCTGAGTTTCATAGGATAACTTAAAAAGCTAGGAGGACCAACACTTGAACTTGATTTGGGTTGGGCATTAAGGGTGGTTATATATTAGGGGTGGATGAAAGAGGAGAAGAACTAAGGATATCTCTAGATTGTAAGAAAGAGATTAGAGGGATCTAACAATTGGGATGACTAGTTTTGGTTGATGTCCATAAACCAAGATTATTGATGATTGAGCCATGGTTAACCGTGATTAACCAAATGGCCTCTACCCTCATCATAAGTAACCCGATCATGCCTTTAGGACTAGATTTGTTAGGGACTTGTAAATAGTTAAATTTGGGGGCCTAATCTTATTGGTCACTATATATTTATAGTTAACCTAAGCTTAATCTTTCCTAACCCAAATCAAATGGTGTAACAAAAGACTATTGGTTTTTATTGGACTTCAGTTAGTGTTTTAGCTAGCTTTCCAAATCAATTGAGTAATTTTGTTTAGCAATTTGAATTGGTTAAAAGAAATTGGGTTCTTATTGGTTCAAATGAGCCAATTTCACCAATTTTGACAAATTTAATCAATCACATGAGCTAATTAAGTTGACTAAAGTTGGGCTAAGTTCCATATTTTCTAGAGTTGCTCCATGTTCAATAAATTGAATAAATTTCTTCTAATAGTTGTTTGCAAGCTTTGGTAGTATGTGATCCATAACTTTAGTAGAAGTGATAATATTACTCTCAATTTCTTAAGTTTGGTTCAAAAGATTTTGTCACTTAATAGTCACATCGTCTCAGATGGCTTTAAAATATTAACAACAACATATAATCCTTTATCAATGTTGGCTCACATTTAGAGTTATTAACAATCATAAGAATATCATCTACATTGCAAGAAATTACCTTGACTTATCTAGAGTCAGTTCGAATCACTTCTAATATCGATGGATTCATCTTAGTGAGAAATTAAGTTCAACTATTAAGTTTGTTGATATTGATAATTGGATGATCTTGAATATAACTTTTAAAATTTAAAACTAAAAAATTATTTTTAGCTCTTTATTTGATCAGGTCAATTTTTAGATGATATATCATACATAATAAGCAACTTAATAACACAGGAAATGTATTCTTGTGAGAGCCTCCAAAATCAAACAATATAATGGCTATTTTACTAGTGAAACTCAACAAGGTTTGTCTAGGTGATCAGAGCGCAAGGCTAGGTTGTGCGCCTAAAAACATCTAGGTGAGCTAGAGGTTTTGCTGCTCATCTAGACTATAAGGTGGTGGGGGTGCAACCGAGTCAAGCCTGCTCACGAGCCGGCTCGAGCTCGACTTAAAATCCGGCTCATTTACCTGTCATTTCGAGTATCGAGCTTGAGCTCGAGCTCAAAGGCAGGCTCGATATGTTAAACGAGCTCGAGCTCGAGTTAGCGGAAGTTCGGTTTGTTTGTTCGTCGAGCCGCTCGGGGGATATGAGAATATTAACCAGCGGAGCGATCAGCGATTCAGCGTTTCGCATTCCAGTATTCTACCCTAACTAATATGATCCGCCGCTCTCTGCCAAGTGCTGAGTGCCCTAATTTCGCAAGCTTCTCGAGTGTCTCCTCGCCTCTCGTCTCTCACTGCTTGTCAATTGCCTTTGACACTCGGCCCGCTATCGAGTCTCGACTCTCTCCTTTCTCTCCTACTGCTCTGCAGCCTCTGCTTCTCAGGTTCTCGGTTTGAGTTCCCTCATCTTCCTGGCTTCAAATTTTTTCTCACTCGATAGCAAGATCGACTTGATGATCTTGGTTGGCCAGGTTCATTTTCTTTATGCTCACAATCTCACATCTGGTATTTCGTTTTGATGATGCTTTCAATTAGGTGTGTGAAGCCATTCGAAATTAGGATTTGCTGTTCTTTGGTTTTGATGTTCGATTGTGAATCAACTTGTGATGTTCTTTTGGATTATGTGTTTAATGAGTAACGTCTATGTTCGGTAACTTCGGTTGTGTAACTTGTGTTGATTATCTGCACTTGTTTAGGGTGCAGTAACTTCGGTTCAATGTGCAGTACTGCAGCTTATCCTTTATTGTTTATGATTTTTCTGATAGTTTATGGTTCAATTGTTGTTCGGATGATGGTAAATGTGTGTGAACTTTCATATTTGTGGAAAGGGTTCTACTAATTAGAGTTGTGTTTTAATTATCCACACTTGTTTAGCACATCATCCTTTTTTCTATATATTAGAGTTGTGTTTTATTGGCCAAATTATTTGTGGAAAGGGTTCTACTAATCTATTCTCCTCTCTTGGCCAAATTATGCTTCATCATTTTCTTGGAGGGATTTATGATTCAAGTGCTAATTTCGTCATCATTCTTCATCTTCCTTCTCACAAAGAGATTGCTTAGAAAAGACATGGAGGATTGGTGAATACTCCTTTGAGAATGCTACATAAGGTTTATTTAATTGTAGGTTACTCAAGTTTTATTTGTGCTTAACATCATACTTCATCTTGTTCTTGAGTTGGTCAAAATATTAGTGGAAAGAAATAGTTATTAAGTAGTTTTATCATTTATAGTCATTATCTCGGTTCTTCCAACTATTTTAGGTTGGATTTGTGATGGACTTCAGTCACCTAAAATCAGATGTTCTTTGGTTTTGATGTTCGGTTGTGAATCAACTTGTGATGTTCTTTTAGATTAAGGTTTAGTGAGTAATGGCTATGTTCGGTTGTGTAACTTGTGTTAATTATTTGGATTTGCTTATGTAACTTGTAGGTTGTTGCTGTTGTTCAACAACGGAAATCAATTTTGTTTAGGGTTCAGTAATTTCGGTTCAATGTGCAGCTTAACCTCTATTATTTATGATTATTTTGATGGTTTATGGTTCAATTGCTGTTCGGCTGAGTTGTTGGATGATGGTATATATGTGTGAACTTTCAAATTTGTAGTAAGAAGTATTTATCATGTAGTTTTATCATTTATGATCATTATCTCGGTTCTTCCAACTATTTTAGGTAGAATTTGTGCTAGACTTCAATCACCTAAAATTCATTATGACATACTTGGTGCCTTTTTTATAAAACATGTTATGTAATGGAGCAGTTCATTATTATTTTTGTTAATTCATTATGCTTTATAAATCGCTATGTCTGGCAATGAAATGATTTTCTATGTTGGTAATTGGTTTATTTTTTTTTTGGATAGAGACGAGTTTTGAGTTTTTTATTATTACAAAGTGCAAATATACAGTGAGCAATTTGGTTTTTTTGAGTTTTTTAATATTTTATAAATCATTTATCTTCTTCATTCTTTATGTTATAATTTATCATTTTTTTATTTTAGATTTAAAAATGGCAACACCAACACTTGGAGAGGATGTGTTAGTGGATTTAAGCAGTGATAATCCAGTTGTGGGTGTCCAATTGATATTGAGGAACGCGTGACAATGTAGATGTTAATAATATTGAGGGGAGAATGAAATTATTAATGATTTGGTTGACAAGGGTGATGATATAGGCGATCCGAAAATCCAATTGAATTAAAAAGAAAGAAAACATCACGCGTGTTTGGGAGGAGTTTAAAGAAGTTGTTCTTCCAGATGGCCAGAAAAAAGGCAAATGTATTCATTGTAAGAAAAGGCTGGTTATAGGTAATACTGGTGCAACTACACAATTTAGAAGGCATTTAGATCGATGTGTAGCTAAAGTACGCACATTGGCGAAGCAAAAAATTTTACAGTTTCAGCCAAAAGATTTTGACAGTTCATTAGAAATAAATCAGGAGGGATTAACTTCAACAACTTTTAAGTTTGATCAAACAAAAGTTAGAGAGATGGTTGCTCATTATATTCTGATTAATGAAAAACCCTTCTCGATTGTGGAAGAATTTGGATTTAATCTCGTTTTGAAGTCCATGTCACCATACTTCTCTAAATTCTCTAGAACAACTGCTCGTGGAGATGTGATGCTAGTATATGAAAAGGAAAAAAAGAAATTTAAAGCATTCATTGAGTATTATAAATAGAGTGAGTTTTACTACTGACATTTGAAAATCAAAGAATCAACGAATATCTTATATGACTATCCTTTGCATTATGTGACCTGAAAATTACAAAAGAGTTCTCGCTTTTTTACATTTACGCCTCCACATACGGCCTCCGAAATTGTTGACACATTCTATAAGGCCCTAACTGGGTGGGGTCTTGAAAATAAAATATTTACCATATCAGTTGATAATGCATCAAATAATGATAAGGCTATCAAGTTATTAAAAGATGGTTTACGGATAAAGAAAAAATTATTCTTTGGGGGAAGACTATTCCATGTACGTTGTTGTGCACATATTTTGAATTTAATGGTGAAAGATGGGGTCAAATGTATAGAATTTGTTGTTGAGAAAATCCATGACACGCTTAATTTTATCAATGCTTCAAGGTAGACTAATGAAATTTTTGATGTTGTTCAGCTACAACTACCAACAAAAGCTTATCATGGATTGCCCAACACGTTGGAATTCTACATACAATATGCTGGTAGTTGCACTTCAACTAAAAGAAGCTTTCTTTTCATATAGTGAGAGGGAGATTACATATTGTCATTGTCCTACAGAAGAAGAATGAAATAAAATAGAAAAAGTTTGTGAAATTCTTGGTTTTTTTAATGAGGCAACTAATATCATTTCAGGCACTGAATACCCAACATCTAATTTGTTTCTCTCACAAATTTGCACTATTAAAAAAGTACTGAATGATGGTGCACTGTCTTTTGATGACTTCATCAAACACATGACCTGCAAAATGAAAGAAAAATTTGAAAAATATTGGGGCGAATGCAACCTTCTGATGGCATTTGGTGCAATTATGGACCCACGAATGAAATTTGTTGTCATTGAGTTTGCTTACCCTATGATCTATGAAGGAGATGAAAGCAATCATAATATTGCATATGTTTGCACTTTACTATATGAATTATATGAAGAATATGTTGAATATCTTGAAGCAGAAACTGATACTACAAGTAGTGGGACATATAGAGGTGAAAGTAACCTGATGACAATGAGATACTCTTGCACGAAAATATAGTGGTTGGCATGATTTTTATCTATCGAAAAATCAAGTAGAAGGCCCACCAAGTCGGATCGGATAACTTGAAGATGGGTTGGAGATAATTCCAGAAGGTCGTAGTTTTGATGTGATTGCTTGGTGGAAGAACATGCATCTTAAATATCTCATACTCTCAAAAATGGCTGTTGATATTTTATCTATTTCGATTAGTACATTTGCTTCTGAGTCTACCTTTAGCACAGGAGAGAGAGTTGTTGATACTTATCGCTCAAAGCTTGGAGTTGAAAGCTGTTGCTCTCATATGGGTCTAATTGGATTCGCTTCTCATTACGGCTTGAAAGGGAGAATTAAGGTATTTATTTACCTTGCAATTATTATTTTTAGTATAATTTTTTAATGATATTAATATTATACTATATTGAATATTTATTAGGAAGAGGATGAAGATGAAGAGATTGAGATACCCCAGTCCTCTAGATTGCATAAAGGAAAAGTGGATGAATATGAAGAGCTGACTTTACATGTTTTTTAAATAGACTTTATGTGGTTTATATTTGACATTTAAACTCTTTATAATTTTCGTACTAGCAATTCTTTGTTTAGTAGATATTTTAAAATATTATGATTGCACTAAATATTAATCTACACAAAAGTGATAATTTTTGAAAATATTAGAGGGAAATTGATGATGATAGCTATGATGCTAATGATTTTGAAATCAAAAATTTATAAAGTTGCTCATACATTCCTTGGATGTTGGTTGGTACTTTTATAGTAGTTGCTCATCTATTGGATGTGTCTTTGGTAGCTAAGTCGATACTTTACAGTAGTTGCTCATATATTCCTTGGATGTTGATAGTTGCTTTAACATAGTTGCTCATCTCTTGGATGTGTCTTTGGTATACTTTTAAACATTTTCTGAGCTTGAATCAATGCCCTCTAGTTGTCTTCTTTGTCTCAGTTTGTGCCTTATGATTGGCTGATTATATGTTTTGTTGGAGTAGGTGGAATTGAAGCACTTGTTTAGCAAGCATTAGTGGACTCTAACTAACTTCTTTGTCTCAGTTTTTGCCTTATGGTGGCTGGATGCTACCTGTCGTCTACTATTTTTCCTTTAATTATGTTGCTTTCTTAATTCATATTGATGGTTGGCTGATTATGTGTTTTGTTGGAGTAGGTGGAATTGAAGCACTTGTTGAGCAAGCATTAGTGAACTCTAACTAACTTCTTTGTCTCGATTTTTCCCTTATGGTGGCTGGATGCTACCTGCTATCTACTGTTTTTCATGTAATTATGTTGGGTGCAACTGCTTTGTCTCAGTTTGGGTGTTAATTTTTCTACTGCTCGGTTTTCTCTTGTTGCTCTTCCTGTTGGCTGCTGGCCTGGGTGGTTTTATTGGTTGTTTTGTTGATAGAGGATATGAGCTCATGTGTTTTTTTGGTCTCGTTTTAGGACTTATTGTTCAAGGTTGGCTGCTTGAGGGTTTTTTTGCGGCTACTATCTTGCCTAGGATGCTTGTGTTGTGGCGTGGTGTTTCAGAATTTATGTTGGCTGTTGGCATTGACTCCCTCTGGTTTATTTGGCTCTCCTTGTTTCCTGATATTTTCCTCTTTGTTGTTGGTGGTGGATTTGCTATTCTTTTGGCTGCCTTGGTGATGGTTTTGATGATAATTTCTAGATGCCCTCTTGGCCTCTCTATAGTATGGCTTTCCTCTATTTGGTGCTGCTTATACCAAGTAAATGAGTTTATGGTGACTGGATGCTACCTGTTGTCTACTGTTTTTCCTGTAATTATGTTGGGTGTAACTGCTTTGTCTCGGTTTGGGTGTTAATTTTTCTACTGCTCGGTTTTCTCTTGTCGCTCTTTCTGTTGGCTGCTGGCCTGGGTGGTTTTATTGGTTGTTTTGTTGATGGAGGATATGGTAAATGTGTTTTTTTGGTCTCGTTTTAGGACTTATTGTTCAAGGTTGGCTGCTTGAGGGTTTTTTTTTGCGGCTACTATCTTGCCTAGGATGCTTGTGTTGTGGCGTGGTGTTTCAGGATTTATGTTGGCTGTTGGCATTGACTCCCTCTGGTTTATTTGGCTCTCCTTGTTTCCTGATATTTTCCTCTTTGATGTTGGTGGTGGATTTGCTATTCTTTTGGCTGCCTTGGTGATGGTTTTGATGATAATTTCTAGATGCCCTCTTGGCCTCTCTATGGTATGGCTTTCCTCTATTTGGTGCTGCTTATCCCAAGTAAATGAGTTTATGGTGGCTCGATGCTACCTGCTGTCTACTATTTTTCCTGTAATTATGTTGGGTGCAACTGCTTTGTCTCGGTTTGGGTGTTAATTTTTCTCTTTCGGTTTTCTCTTGTTGCTCTTCTGTTGTTTTCGGTTGGGTTCTTGGTGCTGAGATAGTCATGGCCTCATGGGTTGTTGTTTTTCCTACTGAGTTTACAAAAATTCACCCTTCTTGTAGTATTTATTGTTTCCCTCTCTATCTTCTTTTAGTAATAATTCACCTTATCGAGATGATGAACTTGGATGATGGGCTACAATTATCTTGGTTTGTGATGGCAATGATGTTTCCTCTATCTTCTTTTTGGTATCACTATATGTAATTGTAACCCCTTCTTAAAGTTTAGATGCTTACATATAATGTTGCTCTTTAAGATGATTATAATTTATAACTGAGCCTGAGCCTTTTCTTAACTTTATCCATTTTATTTTCTCTTATTCTTTATGCTTACTTAATTATACCCTTCCTTCCATTGGTATGTTGTAGAATATTTTTATGATTGGGTAATTGACTCGTTTAAGATGCTTATAATTTTATTTTCTTTTAGTCTTTATTTTTTGATTAGGTGGTTGGATGCTCGAAGAGTACAAGTAGGAGCTTTGGATTACTTCTCCATTAAAGACTCTAACATACTGCGGCATGGATCAATAGAAGATGTTGATTTTAATTTAATTCTATGTTTTTCTTTTTTTGTGTAACAATTTGAGAGATTGAATGTTTAATTCTGTAATTTATATGTACCTCTCTTGTTTGAGCATTTAATTTTTTCTTTCAATATTTTTGTAATTTTTTTTGTAATTTCTTTTTATTAAAAAAAAAATTTACAAAACCTCTTGTAATAAAACAGGTACATTTTTCTGCATTTAATTTTTTGTGGTTTATATATTTTTTTTTTTTTGTAATTTAGAATTTCATATATTTGTAATAAAAAATATCTCAAAAGATTCAAATTAATTTAATAAATATTCTAAATTTTTTTTAATTGCTCTTTAAATTTTTTTGCTGCTCTTTTTTAATGAAATTATTTTCTAAACGAGCCTATAAACAGGCCTAAATTGAGCTACTCAACGAGCCAAGCTCGAGCTTCTAAACGAGCCAAGCTCGAGCTTAATTTTCTGTGCACGAGCCGAGTTCGAGCTTGGTTTATGTGCTCGAGTCGAGCTCGAGCTCACAGTGTACGGTTCAAGTCAACTTCAAGCTCAATACGGCTTGAGCTCGACTCAACTCGGTTGCACCCCTGGGTGGAACCGGATGGCCCGTCTTTTGTATTCCACTTTTTAATTCAAAATGAAGAGCTAAACACACATGGAGGTGAAACATGTAAGAAATATATTAGAAAATAAAAAGTATTATTCAATATTTTATGCAATAAACACACACATATATACATTTTTATAAGAAAAAAATCCATCAAAAATATACTCATTATTTATTTTCCCCATCATCTCTTCCACTAAATCTCTTGAAAGAGAATTAGGAACAACATTTGGTCTTGGAGTAGTTGCATTGTTCATTAAGCCCAACAAATGCGTTCTACACCTGAGCAAGCATCAAATTAGTCCCAAAAAATCTCTTCTTTCCGATGAAGGAAAAGAGAGAAGACTCTAGTCAACACTCCAATAAAAGATAGCTTCTTACATAAGAAATGTTTCTAATGAAAAACCATTAAAACAATCATTCGTTACTAAAGTATCTACTTTACTCTCTAACCCGAGTCTGACGTGGCTCTTTGGAAGCAGCAGAGAGGATTCATATAAAAGAGAAAGAGATAAATCATTTCTCGACATAATCTAATGGAAGAGGCAGCGGTGTCGAGCTTTTCCGATAAGAAGACAGTGAAGAAGGGGAAGAAATGCATAACACATTAGTCGAGCTGTGAAAGAATACTTCTTGTGGGCGAAGGCTTTCGATTTTGCCAAAAACATGGTCCCCACCTCCTATGATGACAAAGGTTTGAAGTCTTCGCCGCTTGATCATCATTAGTATAATGGTTTATTTGGGACAGCTGTAGCTATTTCAGAAGCAGCTATGAAGTTACTATAGGAGAAGGTGGTGGCAAGTTGTTCTTCATGATTATTTGGAAAACTCGGTTCAGAATCTGGCTACCATGTTTGTATAGAAAAGACTAAAATATCCCTATGAGCATATGAGCTGAATAATATAAAATAGAATGAAGAAAAATAGAATAACTAATACTCATATTTAGTAATAAGTCAACTAAATTATATTAAGAGATTATACGTCACTTAATAAATAAAACTACTTAATAAATAGTAGTAATATTAAAATTATAAGTACAATAACTAGTAAAATCAAAATATTAAGTTTGTTATCCTGTTGATCAAATCTTTTAAAAAAATATTTCTCCAATATTATCCTCCAAGCATCATCAATGCTTAAAGTGTCACCATCGTATTCGTCAACTCATCTAAAATAGTTGCAATAATCTCTTGTTCTATTTCTTGGACACCTGAAAAATCTTCTCCCAAAATTTTCTTCCCTACGTGGAGTGAATACATAACATTACAAATCATAGTTGCAATACACAGCTTTGGAGGCAAAAGAGATCCTTGAACTCAAATTTCCTGAGATAAATTTGTATAAGCAGTAAAAATATTAATATGAGGCCAGGTGATATTGTAAAATAATTTGAAAATGATAATTAAGCAGCTATTTATAAAAAATATGAGGTAACATTTGAAATAGCAAAGATAACTTAAAGAGGAAAATGATAACTCTCCAAAGCTTAATATATTTTTTTTTCACAAAAAAATAGATATTTTATTGCCATAGAAAGAATATACACAATCCTTAAAGGGAAAAAATCTTAAAGTTAATGCTCCTAAGAGCTACAATAATCATAATGCAAATATTCCCTTAACTAATACAAAAATAGAATAAAGAAAAAAATAAAAGCGAAAATCAACAATCCCACTAGTCCCCTCATGAGAAAATAACAAAATCACTGCAAGGCTCCATCATGTAAAAATACTTGTAAGAAGCTCAAAAAGGAAATAAGCATGTGTATAAAGAGACATTAAAGGAAAATAAGAAGGAAGGCTCAGGCTCAATCATAATCAATCCCAAGAAGCAATATCATATGTGAGCATCCGAAGTTCAAAAAGAATGGTTACAATCACATAAAATTCTACCAGCCCTGAAGATAAAAAGAAAAATATCAATGCCATCATAGCCAAAACACATATCAGAGAGAATCAATCACCAAGCACCAGGACCAGATACTACATAATAGGACACAGTTTCAACACAACCAACCAGATACAAATCACCATCAGCAATCAAAAAAACAACAAGCCCATGCACTAAAATAAAAGAGCATCAGCACTAGACCATAGTAAACCAGCCAGTAAAAAGAAACAACAACAACAACATGCAAGCCACCCAGCCATAGTAGACAAATAAAAAAAACACAGGCCAATCAACAACAACATACCACAAATAGCAACAACAACAATAGGCCAATCACAAACAGCAATAGCAACAACAGGAACAATAGCATAATGTCTTAGCCAACTGAGAAAAACAAGATAACACAATCTCAGATCAAACCACAACTAACAATAGCAGGGCAATCACCTAGCCAACCACCCAGACAATATAAAAATAAAGAAGCACCAGCCTAGATCATGCTAGAAATAGGAACAATAGCACAATGACCCAGCCAACCAAGAAACACAAGGTAGCATCATCCCAGATCAAGCCACAAACATCAACAACAGGCCAATCACCAAGACAACCACCCAACCAACAGCTAAACACAGAAGCACTAGCCCAGATCAAGCTAGAAACAGGAACAACAAACCAACCATACAGCCAATAGTAAAACATAGAAGCAACATCAGACCAATCACCCAGCCAACATGAAAATAAACAAGGACCCAACATAGATCAACCCACAAACACAAACAAAAGGCACCATATATCAAGCCACAAATATATTAATTATAAAGGAACCTATTAAAATATACTTGTTATATGTTGATGCAACATCTATAAGAAGTAGAAAAATACTAAGCACCTCAAAAGAACTACTCAATGTTAAGTACTAATTACACAAAGCTAAATAATAAAGCTCATCAAATGATTGTATAGAAATTCATTAACCCAACAAGTTATATTAACAAAAGAGAAACAACAAAAACCACTAGAAGCTAGCCAATTCAGCACGAAATATTAGCCAAGACATTTGTAATTTGCTCTCGTAATAGTTTAATTTCCGCAGCTCCTTCTCCATCTTGAGGCTCTGATTCTATATTTTTATGATTGAGATATAACATTGATTGTCCTATTCGAAACTCATACGCCTCCGATGAGACATAAGATAGATCTTAATCTACAATGTTAAATTTGATATCATTTCACGAAGGATGTCGTCTAATGAAATTATATAGAGTCATCATAGCTGCAACTATTTTAACCTATTTTTTGAAAGAATACATGGGTATATCACGTAGTATAACCCACTTTTTCTTCCAAACACGAAATGTCTGTTTAATGACACCATGTAGTGATGAGTGTTGCTTATTAAACATCTCATTCTTACCACGAACCACATTACTGCTCCTCTCAAAATATAGTATGTGGTACTTTGATATGGCTTAAAAACTCGCGTTGGATGGCAACAAGGTAGTACTTGCTTAAAGATAGTAACAAAATTGATTGTGGCATATTCTTATTTATTCATTACGAAGTGCAATGACAACTAACCTGAAAGAGGCATTGTGAGCTTATATTGTGGACGTTGCATTATAAATTTAAATATATGATTGTCATGTGCACTGTCTTCCCAGCCGGCCATAACGAATGTGAAGCACATGTTAAAATCATATGCTGCCATTATATTCTGAGTAGGTGACTCACAACGACCAATGTAAGCAATCTTTTCATTGTTTGGGACGTCTGTAACTTATATTGCGGACATTGCGTTATAAATTAAAATATACGATTGTCATGCGCACTGCCTTCCCATCCATCCATAACGAATGTGAAGCATATGTTAAAATCACATGCTGCCATTATATTTTGAGTGGAGGACCCACAACGACCAATGTAAGCAATTTTTTCATTGTTTGGGACACGAGCATCAATGTGCGCCTCATCTATGGATCCAACACAATCCTGTGTCAAGTCACGATCTCATAATCTCATTTACAATAACATAATTGAAATGAAATGTAACTTATAAAATGACCTTAAAGTATGGCATATATCGACTATCATTACATATCTCCATTGCTATATTTTGAAAGGTTGAATTCACTGGCTTCACAATTTTAGAAGATAAACTAATAAGTGCTTCTAGGATAACTAAGAAATATCTACTTATTGTTTCAGATGAATGTTCAAAGCTCTCACTCGCAGCTCTAATAGATTCATTGTGTGATAAAACATAGAATGTCAAGGCTAACACTTCTTTTGTTATTATCTTAGAGGATCCATGAAGCCTAAGAAAGGTTTCCAATTCAAGAAGAAGATCTAGAAAAATAAGCTGTGACATACGAAACATATTATGGAATCTACCGGGATGGCTGTTTAGAAGTTCAGTAATCTACTTTTCACCAAATAAAGTAGATGTCATGCAAGGTGTCTTGTTATAATTTTCATAGTACTCATTAATTAAATATATAGCTCTGATAATGGTTGTCACACATTTCTCTCTTTCATTGTTATCCATAACTGCAAATATTCAGAAAGTCATAACAGTTAAGTGCACAGATACTGAGAAACAAAATAAAATACTTCAAAAGATATCAACAAAACTATACATCACAAGTATTTGTGAAAATATAAATCCTAAGCAAACACTAAGAATGCAATCATCTAGTAATGTCATATAATATGATTCTCGAAGTAATGGTGCAAATAATGAATTCTTCATTCAGGCACCATAGCCATGAAAATCTCTCTTTTCTTAGCATCCTCAAGTAATTTGGTAGAGTGTAAGTAAAGAGGCAAATCATCAAACACTTCCTTAATTTGATCTATAATAATGATAGCATCTGAAAGAGAGGGTGGTGTACGAGATATGGTAAATGTAGATGTTATAATGATGCATGCAATAACTAATTGAGCAATCTGATTTCATAGAAATCTTGCACCAATTTTCTTTTTTGATAAACTTTTCGGACGCAACAGTTGTTGATGCTTGGTCTAGCTTGATTTAGCACGTGCATCAGAGCATTGTGTTGATGCATCAGCACGATCATCTAAATTACCCAAATGATCAAAGTTGGAAGGGATTTCTTCATGGACCTCCTCATTTAGAGTCCATGCATGAGCACCAATTGCAACAATATCACCAAACATCTGATCCAGCTTTTCGTCCAATTCTGGATCAATGCCACAATATCAAAACTTTCTAGCATTAAGTACAACCTATAATTGAACATATATAATTTTCAATATTTTTACACTTACATATGAGTAAAATTACAAAACACAATTGAGGAAGAAAGAAAGTTTACCTATAGCTTCTCTCACCACCACTCATCGGAGGCATCGATAGTCTTCTTTTTAGCATCCCAACCTAAGCCTATTGCTCCTTGTTTTAGCTCTTTCCATAATTTCCAGTCTTTCTTAAGCTGATCCCATTTATTTTTTTAATTGTATCCTATCATACTCTCTTCTAGTAATCTCTCTAAATTTAATTGTTATGTTTGTCCAACCCTCCCTATTAAAGTGACTTGTAGGTCGGTTTCCTAATTCAACCTCCACTAGGCATAGGTCGCAAAATATCATTTTGACATCTCACACACAAGTGGCACTCACATCACCATCTCTAGAGACACCCAACTTGAGTTTCTAAACAAAACAAAAAAGATAGACAAATTACCAAGTAAAATGTAAAGCAAGGTCTAGAAAAGTTCAAACTTCCCAACGTAATAAGCTAAAAATGTAGGCATTGAAATACAACAAATTTATATGAATCAGACCAATTGTCGCTTCAACCATTATTTTTTTGTAACCGAACACCAAGCCCTTAATCTCATTCATTGGCTTCCTCATCAACAAACACTAACATAAGCTTCCACATTGTCAATCAAACTCCAACTCCTCTCAATAACATACAAATGCAACAAGCTAATCAATGTACATATAACAATAGAATATTAAACTTGTATGCGAGAAAAAAAATTTGTTACCACTTGCAAGCTACAAGAAATCCATCCCACAATGTCTTAATGAAATCAAAGAAAAACATTAACCATATATAACCAGCATTTGATGAACCATGCTGCAATCACCCTAAACCCACAAAGAAGATATGAAGTATGTAGATATGTTAACAATAACAAAGATCCAAGAATAGATGAAGCATGCTGCCTAGCAAACGACAACAAAGATCCAAAAGGCCTAGATGAAGCATGCTGCAATCACCAGATGATCCAACCGGCCTAGCAGAAAAATTGAAAACCAGAAACGAAATAGGGACTCAATCCCATAAATCATCTTTTTAGTAAACTCTATAGAGACATTCACTAGATCGAAATGAAAGTGATAATAACCATGTTATATTCATTGCAAACCCATAAAAAATGCAGATCCCCCAAATCCTCCCAAAATGGCTTAGCCCGATAACAACTAATACAAATGGTGAATGAAACAACTAGTGCTTAGTTGATAACAAGTGTAATACAGGGGAAAGAAGAGAGCAAGACTCATTTCAATTGGAAGCAGAAAGAATGCATCCCCAAATCCAGAAAATCCCTCAAATAGCTAATAGAAATAGTAAATGAAATAGGCACATCGACTTGATTACTACTAGAGGAGAGAAGAAGAGAAGAAAACTCTTCACTAGAACCACAAAAAATTAAGGAAACAACAAGATAGAACAGACCGTGGGAGTGAAACCATATAGAAAGAAGGAAGTAAGAGATCATAGGTGATACCATAAAGAAGTGAAGACGACAGACATAACACACCTGCTTGAGGGACGAAAGACGGCGTAAGCGAAGGGCAGCGAGGAGATGTAAATTTTTGGGGTCACAGGTTTGAGGCAAGGGCAAATCTCTTGAGATAAGAGCGAACATGGTCGAATGCCCTCGGTTAGAAAACCCCATTTTTGAATGAGAAGCGGAGCCTAAAGCGGCACTGTCACAATAAACAAATGGTATCACGTTGCATTTTCGCGATGCGACGAACCCGTGATACGGCCCCAAACGGGCCCTAAACCTTTTCATACTCGCTTTACAGTTTTTGAAGACCTATTGTGGAAGTCTTGTTATTGAGTTCTGATTAATATTTTGTTATTTTAAAAAAATTAATTATTATCTTATTTTATTCTAAAATATATTCTTTAATCAATTTAAAATATTTAATCAATAATATTTAATAAAAAGTTTGGCTAAATTTAAGTAGTCAGAACCCTGCTTTTCTAAAGAAAAAAAAAATTAGAACAGGTGCCCATCGTTAAAAAAATTTCTGACTACAATGAAGTTCTATATAATATATTTTTTAAAAAATAATAAATTTACAGCAAAAAACGCGAGAATGAAGTTTCTCTTTAACTTTATTTATGTGGAGTCTCTGATACGCTCGCCCTGGGAAAACCTGAATCATCGAAATGAATTATTTTATACTACGTTCTGAGAGATAATTACCTTTTTGAAGAAGTAGCTAATTCCTGGTAGGACGGATCTAATAATTAATGGCAGTAGCAATCTATTTATATTAGAATTTTTTTGTTTTGTACTTCGTTCTGTCAAAAAAAAAAATAAAAATAAAAATTTCTTAGGAGGCTGTTTGGGATCATTTTTATATTTTATTTTATTTTGTTTATATTTTATTTCAAAATAAAATATATTTGAAGATAGTTATTATTTAAAAATAAAATTAAAATAGTTTTAGATATTTTGATTGTCTTTAAAATAATGATATTTGTTTTCAAAAATAAAAAATCAAAATATATAAAAAGAAATATATCAAATAAATATGTTTTTAAAAATAGCATAAATATATATATATATATATATATATATATATATATATATATATATATTATTCACTTTTTAAAAGTGAAATTCACCTTTTTAAGCATAGAAAAGTATTAGATAAGTAAATATCTAACTTTAGGTGTTAGATATGTAAATATATAAGAATTGTATGGTATGTATGTAAATCCCCATAATAAAATTAATCTCAAATAGTCCCTAAATTGTTTAATGGGGTTATTTTTGTATATGAAATTTTTAATTATATTTTAGTTGTTTTCTTAAAGAAATATTTATTAGAATCATGAATATTAAAAAAAATTGGATTTAACAAAAAGGAATGTCTTGATAATAATAAGTTTGCAAGAGCAATGAAAATTTTGAAAGACAAGTTGTGAAAAGACTATCATAAATAACTATGAGAAAAAGGTTAATTTCGATGAGAGGATTAAGGTGGATCTCACACCTCATTTCTCTCTTTAAAATTATAAGTTAAATAAAACAAAAAAAATTAAGAAATTAAGAGTTAAGTTTAAAATTTATCTTAAACTATTAATCATTTAAAATATGATTGTCATTTAATGAGAAATTTGAACATTCATCATTAGCTAAGTTTAAATATCAAAGCCTAATCTTTCCATATCACACTAAGTCATAGCATATGCATTAGAATGCTAAGTCACCAATCATAATTTTAGGTTAGGCCTGTGCTTTATTGTGATGGATTTATGTTTTATTTTATGATGTAATATTTTAAACTTGATGTTAGGATTATTTGTATGAAGTCTGGATGTTAGGATAGCATTAGACTAATAATATTTTCTACAGAGGATTGTACTTAAGGGACCGCTATAACAAAATTATAAATGTCTTTTACTTGGAGGTGCTATTTAAGTCCCTAAACATAATCCATTAGGACATGTGTGCATAGTGACCCGAGATAGGGTGTTAAGCCATAATATATAAAATATAACTACTTGGTGTAACTGTATGTTAAGCTAACATTTATTTTGCAAATGTAGTTAGATTTTTATTTCATAAAAATATATTTTTTGTAATACGATTAGCATTAGAGTTATGGAGTTTAGGATGACCAGTGGCTAAAAGACATACACTTAGGAGACCCCGTGAAGACTGGAATGTTCCAATCCATTGAGTGAAGATGAAGATGAAGAATTAAAGACCCCCATAATATTAATTTCATTTATAAATTAATTATAATCCGAACTATATAAGAGTAGAACTTGACTACCAATTTTCTAACCTTTTATCCTTTTATGCTATTTATGTTTTGTTGTTATGTTTATATTGATTGTGCAATAGAAATTGTATGATTTTTATATATTTCCTAAAGTATGATTATTTGCTATATGGCTTAGATACGTTAGGCTCTTTAGAAAAAAATTAAATTTTATACTCCAACTTAATAAATTTAACTAAAATTTATGCAACTCATAACCTCATTTTAAATCCTAAGATATTAATAATAAATAAATAAATAAAAGATTTAGTAACCCTTTAGCTGTACGATTATATGTTATAACAACATGCATGCATATTATTTCACTCTTATAAATACGGGGTCTTCATTTTTGTGCGATAAGGGACATATTTGATGTGAGAGAGCAATCTCTTGTAGTGGAAAATATACATTCTCTCTTATTTAGCTTGTAACTAATTTTCATCATGCATATAAGCATAAATTATCTTAATCATGAGTCCAAAATAATGAGTCAAAATGGAATAGAAATATATAAATTTTATTATATTATTTTAGGTCATAATTTGCCCACCTATCATGATCTAGTATTTTAAAGAGTGAGTTTAGGAATCTAGATTTTTTCTTAATTAATAACAGTCTAGCTATCTTATATTTATATAAGATCAGTCCATGATTTTGAATTGTAGGAGGAATAAGCTCACAGCCACTATATGTAGTTATAAGCCTAGAAGTATTAGGATCGAATCGTTCTCTCTAGTGGAAATGAACCAACTTATCACTTTTCTCGAGTAGATTTAAGTCAGACACTTAGCTTATGAAAGAATACTTTAGATATAAGTTTAGAGGTAACTTGTTTCTCTTTTTCTATAGGTATAAATCCTCACCGCTTAGGTATTTTTATAATCTTGTATTATTGTAATATAAGTTTTAACTTTCTAATAAAATATCAACTTAAACAATCATAATTCTCTACTTCAAAAATGTAAAGCCTAATAATAAGATTGTTGAATTGCTTACTAAATTTCTTAGTATCTAAAGGTATTCTCTTCTTATTATCGATTGGATTCTATTAAGAACTCTTCCTAATTGAGTCTTCCTACTTGATTTTCAAAATTACCAAATATTTGATATCAAACTTTGAAATCAATTGAGATGTTAGCCAATCACTTTAATTGAGAGTATTCTTAGAGGTTCACATCTCCCAAGATATAATTAACTATAGAAGCTTGCCACTATAGGAAACTTAAGAACACGATTTAAATAAATTTTGCTTTACTTCATCAATGTAAAATAAGAAATAAATATCTTTTACATATAGATCCATTGGCATTAGGAGTCATTGTTAGATGATTAAGTCCATTATATGGTGATATCTCTACCTTTCGAGATAGTATATCATTCCTTAATGTCGTACTCGATCATTTCAATAAGTACCTCCGAAGATCTTTGTGGTGTTTATCTATCACATTTTTAAACACCACATTGCAAGTTTCCGATTATATTTTTGGCGAAAATTTTGTTGAAAATTTCATCGAATAGTTTTAAGTCGATGTTTTACCATAGAAAATTCAATCGATGAAGTTCATCGATAATGCACTAATTCAACTGGTTATTTTCCATGAATTAATCTGTCAGAAATTCCATCAGTATTGGGTTGTTTTCTTATGGTCTAAGATTCTTAAACAAATAATTTTTAAGTAATCGATTAAAAATCTTTTTAAAAATAATTTTAATCTAACTAATCAATTTAATATTTTGAACAAAGAATATCTTATTATTAATGCCAACGGTGATTATATGATAGTACTAAAAGAAAGAAAAATTATTAGATAAAATTATAAAAAAATATAATAACGAATAAAATAATATTAGTAAAAGAATAACTTACATACTAGTGCACCAAGGCAACTCCGTTTATATACCCATATCACATACAAAATAGAAAACCAACTGAGCTCTCATAAAATATATAATTAGACTCTTAGATTCATGTAAAAATAAAATTGATAGAAATGCATAAGTTAAGAAATCCCTTCAATCCTAGTCCCTAACACTTGATTTATAATACCTATTTTATGTAGCCCCAACTCCCAAGAGCACATAGGATCATCGAAAGTATTACTAATCCATAAATATAATTGTTCAAGAACACTTTCTTATGGTTTATACATATAATGCTTTTCTAACTAAAAGGAGTATTAAAAGAAAAGAATGTACAAAGTGGGCCATCACACCATGACGTAGAGGATAAAGATAAATAAATAAATTATCATTCTACAAAAAAGATATATTAGTGATGTCTGATTTGGTATTTTTAATGTATTTGTAATGGACCTTATGTCAATAAAATTAAGTACAAATGTCCTAACATTTAGTTCATAGAAAAATAAAATAATATTATTCTAATTAAAAACAAAAGTAAAACTAATTATATGTCAAACAAATAGATCCTAATTAATCATATAAAATTGAAAGTCATGCATCAAAATAATCCTCTAGAAAATTATTGAACTAGCAATACTTTAGCCCCATGTCAAATGACTGAAGCATTATATCTTAAGAATTGCATTCTATGTATATAAATGCCCCTAAAAGTTTCATGCTTATGCTAACACAATAACACCAAAGGAGATAGAGATCCATCTCAAAATTCAATTGTTAAGCTCTTGAAGGATCAAAATGTTTTAGATATCTAGACAAATTTAAGTGTCAAGAGCATAGGGTGAGTCCAAGATAAGAAAGTTTGCATGGAAAAAAAGAAAGGAATGGTTTTAAAATATGTATATATTCAAACTAAAAAATGTCAGCCAATAAAATATGGCCAAATAATAGAATGATCTAATTAAATATATATGATTAAGTCGAGATAAGATTCAACCAAATTTTTTATGACTAAGTCCTTAAGGGTTCCTAAAAGGAAGGCTCAAAATTGAAACTAGTAATGCTAAAAGAACATGATCATATTAAAGAAGATCAACTTAACGGGCATCGAAATGCTATAATTAAATTAATTATAGATATAGTTAAAATGGCATGACAAATTAGAAAAGTTTTGATAAAAAAAATTATATAAGAATAGTTTGTATAGTCATATTAGTATAACTACACTAAGAATTAACTTTGCTAAAAGAATAACTAATTTGGAATATTTTCTAATCAAAAGAGCTTGAATAAGAGATCAAATAGTATAGACAAAAGGACATTGCTATACTAGGAGTAAACTAAGAGAAAAAGTACAAATCTAGTTTAAGAAGATTTTCAAACAATAGGGTATGTCTAAAATGATAGAATATATAATCAAAAGAGTATGATTTCACTAAACATAGACTTAACTACACGCAAATAATTAAATAAAAAAGTCCCAATCAAAATGAATGATTGGATTGACAGCTAAATCTTAATTTAAGATGCTAATATAAATTTAAAAAGCATGCAAGATGTATATAAGGTAGGCTAGAATACTCCATAGAAGTTTCTCAGTGTATTATGACATTTAAGTGTCACATATATTTAAGAGGAGCTGAGGTGAACTATCCTAGAATATTGTGTAATCTATCTTAAGAAGTGTACTCCCTACTAGCTAATCTACTAATAGTGGTAGATTAATTAGTGTCCTAAAAAGGTGTACTCAAATCAATCAAACTTGGCAAAGGTTATAAAATTGAAATCAAGTTATTAAGTTGAGGCTATAGTGACTACAATAACTATGTAACCCTACATCACTATCTAAATATAAATGGAAAGCGAGAAATGCATATATTATATGATGCGACACTAATCTAACCAAGTTGACTAATAGTTGACTTAGTTTAACCAAGATAATATATAAATATGAGCATAATATTTGAAAAATATTTTGTTATAAATAAGCCTGAACTATATTAAATGAAATTTAGTTTTGAATATTTTGATTTTCTTAACTAATTTTAAAAATGGGGCTTTACATACACAGTCACCCTATTCTTCTATAATTTTAAATTAACTACCTACAATCTTAATTTTTCAAATTGACTTTCAAATATTGAAATTCATAATAAAAGCTTAACACATATTTTTCATTTTTATAAAATTCTCAACAATTTAATTGTGACACACAGAAATATGTGAGTCTGATAGTTTAAAAAAATAGGGAGGGTTGTTAAATTTTAAATACACATGTATTAGATGGTTGATTTGTAAATGTCCCTTTAAAAAATTATAAGAAATTACTAAAATTATTCATATGAAAATTTACATACATGCCACATAATTCGTATGTATATACATATCTAATACCTCAAGTTTGATATTTATATTTTTAACATTTTACTTATGCATTAATATATATATATATATATATATATATATATATATATATATATATATATATATATATATATATATATATATATATATATATATATATATATATATATATATATATATATATATATATATATATTCACTAAAAAAAAGATAATAATAGTGATATTTTAATATGATATATAAGATTTGAGTGTTGTGCATCCAAATATATAAATTTAAAATGCACATGTTCATTTTTTATTTATGATATTTTTTATAATTAATGCAATAATTAGAATAATTAGTAAAAACATAAAATAAAACTCAAATAATTCAGAAATGCTTGAACAATTCAAATTAATTTTCCAAAAAATCTAGCTATACGTTGGCAATAATTATCAACTTGAAATTTATTTTTAAAATTTATAGTAATATATTTTTTATTTTTGAAATTTAAAAAGTTTATATTTTGAGTTTAGAAAAGTATTTCAAATGCATATGAATAGTTAAAATTGAATGCTTAAACAACCCCAAAATTTCCAAGGCTATTTAATATTATTTGAATAATTGATAATTAAATTAATTAACATATAATTCCATAAATATTTGGTATGCTCTAGTTAGTCCACATGATACATGGAATGCATGTAAAAGTTTAATGAACATATAAAAGTAAATTAGTAGTTTACAAAATAGAGCTTTTTATATTAATAAAAATGCAAAATATAAGAAGATAATAGAATAAAAATTAAGAAAATTAAGAAATAGCATTTGATCTATTAAACTCCTCCAAAATTTCTCATATTTTTCAAATGCTATTTAATAAATTTAATTATTAAAATAACATTATTTAATTAGAAAACTTATCAACCAACCTTAAAAAATCTAAAGCAATTTAAAGAGTTATATAAATACATCACATAGACTTCTATAGTTTTCTAGAATTTTTAAATTAAAACTTGAAAGATTAAGAATTTTGAATGCTAAATGTATGCATTTGTAAATTTTTAAATTGATATTTGGAGCAACAAAAGTTTTGAAATATTTTCACATATTTCAAATAATGTGTCTGTAATACTCAATGAGTTCGAGAATTTTTTCTCTAAAGGTTATATGATATCAATTAAAGTTAAAATAGACAATTTTTATTTTTAAAATTAGAAATTATTATTAAAATGCCTTGAATGTATTTTTATAAAATTAAACATGTCTCGACATATTCCAACAAAAATTTGAGATTATTTTGTTTGCTGATATGCACAAAATATAAAAACAACCTAAATACTAATCCTTAGCCTAAGGCTAACATTAGTCATTGGATCTTATTTAAATGAGATGCAACAATGGATAGATCATTTTGGTCATTGTTCTTTTATACATAATCAAGACTATGGGCTTGCACAAGTAAGCTAATCCTATCCCCAGCTATCCATTAAGATTTCTCTTTATAGTGGTCGCCTTAGTGAAAATTCTCACTAAATTAGCATTAGGACACTTTGGGCTAATTAGGGTTAGGTTCTAGGAATCTTATGGTTACCTTAATGCCAAAGACAAAGGGTTATTTGCTTAACTTAAAGGTTTAGATGTATAATTGCATAGTCATAATTGGATGGTGATTTAGATCCCTCACCTTTAGTGTGGTGAGAGGAAGAAAATCCTGTCTTAGAGTTTCATTTGATTACATAAAAATGTCGTGTACATTGCAAGAATTTACTTTGACTTATTTAAAATCAGTTTGTATCACTTCTAATATCGATGGATTCCTCTTAGTAAGAAATTCAGTTCAACCATTAAGTTTGTTGATATTGATAATTGGATGATCTCAAAACTTTTAAAGTTTATAACTAAAAAATTATTTTTAGATTTGTATTTAATTGGATAAATTTTGATATGATATATCAAATATTTTAAGCAATTCGTGCAGAGAAGGATTTGTGTCATTGAGTAAATAACACAGAAAATTTATTCTTGTGAGAGCCTCCAACATTAAATAATATACCGGTTATTTTACTTAAGATACTCATCTGGGTTTGTTGGTTCCTATATTTAAGAATAAAGGTGATGCACAAGAGTGTGCAAATTATAGAGGAATTAAGTTAATGTGCCATACATTAAAATTATGGGAGAGAGTAATTGAGCATAGGTTATGATGTCATACAGAAGTTTCTCACAATCAGTTTGGTTTCATGCCAGGTAGATCTACTATGGATGCTATACATTTGTTAAGAGGTTTGATGGAGAAGCATAGAGAAAATAAGAAGGATCTACATATGATATTTATTGATTTAGAAAAAGCTTATGATAAAGTCTCAAGAGATGTTCTTTGGAGAGTTTTAGAAGAAAGAAGTTAATATTGGTTATATTCAAGTCAGGATATGTATACTAGTCGTTACTTGTGTCCAAACACAAGGAGGATTGACAAAATATTTTCCTATTTCAATTGGATTACATCAAGGATCAACATTAAGCCCTTATCTTTTTACTCTAGTTATGGATGTTCTTACGAGGCATTTACAAGAAGACCTTGGTGTATGCTTTCACGATGACATTCTTCTTGTTGATAAGACTAGAGGGAGTCCAACAAAACTTGAATTATGGAGGTCAACTTTAGAGTCTAAAGGTTTTCGTTTAAGTAGATCTAAAACTGAATATATGGAGTGTAATTTTAGTGATAGAAGTTTTAGTGGTAGTGTTGTGACGTTAGGTGATCAAGTCATTTATAAGAGTGAGCGATTCAAATATTTAGGCTTTATTGTTCAAAATGATGGTGAAATAGATGGAGATGTTATTAGTAGAATTTAAGTTGGATGGTTGAAGTGGAGGAATGCATCCGCCTATTATGTGATAGAAAAGTTCCACTTAAACTTAAGGAAAATTTCATAAGATGGTGGTAAGACCGCAATGACTTATGGTGCGAATGTTAAACAAAAAGAGAAACATGAGACTAAGTTAAGTGTTTCAGAGATGAGGATGCTCAGGTGGATGAGTGGCTTTACTCTTAGAGATAGAATGCAAAATGAGTATGTTCTGGAAAAAGTTGGAGTAGTTCCAGTGGTAGATAAGATTAGCCACCTTAGATGATTTGGCCACATAAAGTGTCGGCCGTCTGATGACCCGATTAGGAGAGTAGATGCATTAGATTTGCCTTATGTTAAGAAAGGTAGAGGTAGACCTAAATTGACTTGGTTAAGATGTATAAAAAATGATCTTAGTATACTTGAATTAAATGAGAATTTGACACATAATAGGACATAATGGAGACGAAGGATTCATGTAGCCGACCCCACCTAGTGGGATTAAGGCTTGTTGTTGTTGTTGTTGTTGTTGTTGTTGTACTCATCTGGTTTGTATAGGTGACCAATGCACAAGGCCAGGTTGTGCATCTAGAAGTCTTGGTGAGCTAGAGGTTTGGTTGTTCATATGGACCATAGCATGGTGGAACTAAGACGGAGCAGACCAATGTGCTTGCGAGAGGGACTAGGTGGCACCGTAGCTGCAAGGCGTCTTGTGGGAGTTGGGAGAGCACATGGCTCTCTTGTGGTTAAAATTTTGGGATATTTATAAATCAATCACTTAAAATATATGTAATTATAATTTAATCATCTTTATCATTTTTTAAAATTATGAGATTCATTTATTTGTGCATGCTGCGGATCAAATCGTTATGAATTTTAAAAAAATGAAAAATATGGGATGGGCTTTTGTTATGAATTTCAATATTTGAATACCAATTTGAAATTTTGATGTTGAAAGTGGTTAATTTGCAAATATATAAGAATAAGATGATAGTGTAGGTAAAAGCTCCAAAAATTTATAGAATAAACACACGACACATTTATTCTTATAAGAGAAAAAAAAATCCTTCAAAACATAATGATTGTTTATGTTGTCCGTCATTGTCCAACTAAAGCTCATGAAAGAGACTTATGAGAAGGAGCGTTTGGTCCAAGAGTTGTTGCATTGTCCATTAATACCATCAAATTCGTTCCACGTTTGAGCAAATATAAATCAGTACCAACTCATAAATATCTTTCCTTTCCGATGAAGGAAAAAACTCTAGTCGACACTCCAATAAAAGAGGCTAGCTTCTTCCATAAGAATAGTTCCTAATGAAAAATTATTAGAACAATCGTTCATTGCTGAAGTATCTACTTTACTATCTAACGCGAGTCTAACGCGGTTCTTTGGAAGCAGCTGTGAGGATTCATATGAAAGTGATAAAGATAAATCATTTCTTAACAGAGTTGAATGGAAGAGCCAGCGGCGTCGACTTTTTCCATGGAGAAAACAGGAAAGAAGGGGGAGAAATGCACAACGCGCTACTCGAGCTGCCGCAGAATACTTATTGTGGGCGAAGGCGATTTCTCCTTCTCGGCTTGCCTCGCGAGGGCTTTCGGTTCTGCCAACAACATGGTCGCCACCTCCTATGATGGGGAAAATATTGTCGAGTCCCCACGCTTTACGTCGACCCGCTGCGACGATGCCAAAAAATGACCGTAAAGACAAACGGCGCTATTTTTTTAGCGCCCGCCCGACTGATTACCTCGCCTAAATCTCGGGAATAAAATAGCTGCTCGATTCTTTCGTAATACTCAGATAGGCGACGAAGAGAATTTGAGCTCCTCATTGTCCGCCCACCTCCGTCGCTCGATCATCGGCTTAGTGGCTTCTACATTTCAAATTGAGGTATTCTGTTGTTTACACGAGGTATGGCTGAACTTGAAAGATTTTAGGGTTTTCTCGTCTTTGTCGTTACAATCCATAAGTGTTTCTAGGTTTATGGCATTTTTTCGATATGGCCCCTCTGACTGCACCTCTGTTCTCCTCATGCGTCTGTACCTCGATATTAGAGAGACGATTTTCTTGTTGATTGTTGGCTTGTATTCAGACTCTCCAAACCCTCAGACTCTATACTTTCTTGAGATTTTACGACCCATTTTTCCCAGAGTACACTATGGCTAGAATCCGAATAACGGGAAGTTGTGTTTTTCGGGTGTATTCTGTGGAGAAATGAATCAGTACTCTGCATCTGACTCTATACCTCTATACCTCTATACCTCTCACTCTATACCTCTGCACTGTACCTCTCCTCAGACTGCACCTCTGCACTCCCTCTGAGACCATTTTGGGCTATTTTTCTTGATTGTTGAGTTGTTGAGACAATATTCTTGCTTTCTTGTGGAAGTAGTTTAGAGGTTGTTTGGAAGCTAATTTAGATGCTTGTTTGCAAATGTACTCCCAACCCTCTGACTCTATACTTTCTTGAGATTTTGCATTTTTCAATCCATTTTACCGTTTGGAGGGCATACTATGGCTAGAACTGCTATGAATAACCGGAAAGTTGTTGTGTTGTGGAGAAAATGAATCAGACCTGCATCTCTCCTCGTACCCTCGATGTTAGAGACGATTTTGGGCTATTTTTCTTGATTGTTCGATCTGGTTGTTGAGACAATGTTCTCTTACCGTGGGAAGTAGTTTAGAGGTTGTTTGGAAGCTAATTTAGATGTTTGTTTGCAAATGTACTCTCTGAACCCTCTGCATCAGTTCTATACTTTCTTGAGATTTTGCATTTTTTTCACCCATTTTTACCGCTTTGGAGGGCATACTATGGCTAGAATGCGTTATGAATAACGGGAAGTTGTTTTTGTCGGTTTGGGTGTGTTATGGAGAAAATGAATCACTCCTGCACTGCACTGCATCCTCGATGTTAGAGGACGATTTTGGGCTATTTTTCTTGATTGTTGGTCAGTTGTTGAGACAATGTTCTTTTCTCGGAAGTAATTTAGAGGTTGTTTGGAAGCTAATTTAGATGCTTGTTTGCAAATATACTCAACCCCTCCTACCTCCTGCATTCTATACTTTCTTAAGATTTTGCATTTTTTTCAGTCCATTTTTTACCGTTTGGAGGGCATACTATGGCTAGAATCCGTTATGAATAACTTTGGGAGGAGACCAGGTACAGGACATTAGTTATGTTCATTCATTTCGGTGTAGTAATGCATTTACCTATATTGTTTGTCATCATATCTATCTTTAGCTTAACACAGGTCCGCCTTACACTCGAGGACTTATCAGAAGAGGAGACCTGGCTCATTGAATCATCCTCTCATCCCCATGAAACTTCCTACATCACGCCCCATCCGGATCCATCAGATCTCCATGATTCCCGTATATCTCTCCAGATATTCCCCAAGCGGTGTCAGCTTGCCCTGCTACTATCCCCAATCGAAGGATCGTAGATATGTTATTCTTGGTTTGGAGTTGAGCGAAGTTGTGGCATCCTACCATGCAGAAGAGAGGTCGGATGGCATTCATGCACGTTCTATTGAGGGTACCCCTGCCGATAAGAGTGCTTCCATCCCCGAGTGGAAGTCTGAGGAGACCAGTGGTATCTTCTCAGGAGACCTTTATAGTGGAAGCCCCTCCGGTGGAGTCTTGTGCCAGAGAAGATCCGTCAGAGCTGGCTGAAGGGGAGACTCCCACTGAGCATCTAACTGCTATCATCCCCTTCATTGGCAGCCTTGTACGTCGGGTGAAGGCACGGCAGACGAGGAAGAGGAAAGCTATGTTCTCTCCGTTTAGGGTTACACGCTAAGAGTGGTCGCTTGATCCGCCTCCACCCCACGGCGTGCAGTATTACGTTAATTTCATGAATAATGTGATACAATAGATGACCATTGTTGGTTTCATCCTTCAATCACAGTCGCCGATGATTTCCTCGATGAGCTATCGAGGCTATCAGTTGGAGGAGCACGGTAAGTTGATTCTCGAGCTTTAGATGACAATGGATATAGATTTTACCAATTAATTTCACCAAATAATTATATTACACTGAGACAAGAACTCGTGGACTTCCCATCCAGATGGCATACCTCAGATGCTCCAACTCATCCGCGGTGTCCGATTCCGGGACAAGTAAGTCACCGGCATCTCCTCCTTTTCTGATTCAAATGTCATATGATTCTAAGTACTTCGTCATTTCTTTGCTTTAAAAATTACAAAAATGACCGGTCGATAATGCAGGGAGATACTGCTCGCAAATGGAAATATTATTATTTCATGAGGCGATTGACGATGATGGATCAAGATCGATGCACACGCCGAGCGTTCGATATCTCATAAGAAGTACTCCCGCGTGATTGTATGTCCCATTCTTTTACATTTCATGCTTACATTGGGTGAGTTACTCCACCAAAATTACTAGTCGCAATTCATTCTTGATATTCTGTATTCCGTGTCTTATAGATGTTATCGCATCCTTGCGAATTATGCGCAGATGGTTTAAAAGAAAGCAAGATGTATATCCAAAGATGTCACCGCAGAGTGCATCCGTATCGATGCTCTTACTCCCAGTTATCCATAATCGACCGACACTTCTTTGCATAATATCAAGCTTGGCGTGTGGTCATTTTATGACTCATTGCCAAAATCGACACATAAAGCCATTCTACCGGAAATGGTATGCACTCTTCTTGCGGGTTCTCCTGGGGATCACACTAATACCTTATCCATCTTCTGCGATTAAATTCGGCTCAGATATATTATTATTTGACAGAACCCAGAAATGGCTTGAAACGGTGGCGGGTTGCCGCCCAGTCAACTGATCGGCATGTTCATTTGCAAATACATGGAGGCATCGAGAAACCCACAATTAACTGGCTCAACAAGGACTGGACAAAAAATGAATAGATTTAGAATTTTATTTATGATTTTTTCTTGGCCTCAAAACACTTAAATAAAATTTGGATGCTTGAGTTGTTCTTACAGACATTCTGTTTAGGTAGGGATAAAGTTTGTTATTTCGTGAGAGTTTATGTAGGGATAATTTGTTGTTCTCTCAGACATTCTGTTTAGGCATGTTCATTTGCATTTTGAGGCAGCTTTCGAGTATAGACGATTTTTTTTCAGTTTTTTTTCACTTTCTATAGCATGGTTGTTCAGATCATGGTAACTAAATCCCAACCGAAGCAATAAGCTGTCTGTTCTGACGAATTTTAGGAGATTCCTGGTATTTGTACTCTCTGTGCAGGTTTTGTTTCACTGCACTGGTTGTTCAACATGGTAACTAAATCCCAACCGGCAATAAGGTGGTCCGATGAATTTTAGGAGATTCGATAATTGTACTCTCGTGTGTGTTTTGTTTCACTTTCGTAGCTGGTTGTTCGTAACATAAATAATCAATGAGGCAATGAGATGCACGTCGATGAATTTTAGGAGATTTCGTTCCTCTACTGTTCTATACCTCTGCATTCCTCTGCACTCTGCACTCCTGCACTCTGCCTCAGACTCACTCGTACTCACTCCTGCATTCCTGCACTCCTCAGATATGCAAATTTAATAGACAATTTTTATGCAAATTAAAGATTTATTTATCCAATACTTTCTTATATTTAAAAGCGATATTTTATTTTTAAAAGTCAAGATTGATGATAGTAAATATTATATATGTAAATAAAAAATTTAGTTAAGTATGTACATAGGGATGAAACTGCATGTTAATTATGTGTTAAGCATGTAAATCTCTTAAAAAATAAATAAAATTGCAAAAATAGGGATAAAACTGGATCCAACCATAGGAAATGTTTAAACTAAATATTTATTAATATTATGGTTTAATTGCAAAGCCTTCTATGCCAGCATTTTGAGCTCCACAATAGACTTATTGAATACATATCGAATTGAATATTGTGCTCATCATTGTGACAATGCCACGGTTTATATCACGATGCAAAGCGAAAATGGCCAATTTTCTCTTCTTTTGTTTGTTTTGTATGTACATTTGGTTAAATGCTTCAGTGACAGTGTTTTTGTTCTGTGAAGCTGTGTTTTCAAATACATGATTATGGTATTTCTTATTAGAATTTAATTGAATATATGTTTTAATCATTGAATATATGTTCCATATGAGAGAAATGGTAAATAGTATTTTTATAATCAAAAATCTGAGGCAAAAAAATAACCTTAAATACATGAAATGCATCTAGTTGGATGCTTACGCTTTTATCTGATAGAAATAAATTCATCAGTTTCAGAGAAAATATGTTTAAAAAAAATACATACAATACAATTCTTTTTTAGAGAAAATCTGAATTCTATCTAAATATTACATACATACAATACAATTCTTTTCTAATATAGCATTTTTTTTCATGTATAAAATAATGTATTTTATTTTAAAAAGATAATGATGATGATATTCAATGATGTAATATTAAAGATTTCAGTGTTATTTATATAAATATTAATATTTTTGTGTTGGATATGTAAATGAATGAGAATTGTGACATGCATGTAATTGCATGTAAAATTTAGTCTCACATAAAAAAGCTGAAAATGTTAGTTTTGAATGATAGCATTTCGAAAACAGAACTCAATGGAAGAACAGAAAACACCAGCAGTGAGAGGATGAGGAATTAGATAGGTAAAATGCAGAAATTTGCATGAGAATTTGATCGTTCAAGCAACATATCCAGTCATTACATGAGAATTTGACCGTTCAAGCAACATATCTCCCAAAAGCTGAATCATTACAATCAGTATAGTTAAACTAATAAGAAGGGATTACAATAATTTAGAATCTACCAATATGCAACATAAAAAACAAATAAAAGGAAGTGGTTTAAACAAGATCATAAATCATTGCGATTGATTAAATCTAAATCATTGTGATTGATTGAATCAAACAGCTAAGATTCATAAATTAACTTGGAACAATCTCAATTTTTCTCTCTTTTTTTTTTTTTGGAGATCATGACTTATTTCATCTAATAACAGAAATTTGGACACATCCTTCAAGAAAAAATGACATATTGGTTTGTTATTTAACTTTAAGAAACTAATACCAATTTAAGAGAACAAAGCAACCATAAAAATCATTCTACAGAAGAAAAAGGAGGCATGAACAACTAGACCTACAAAAATAATCAAATATTAGACCTCATCTGGGCTATAGAGTTAAACAATTCTTCACCAAATAACAGTTCTAGACTTAAAAACAACAAAAAATTTGAGAAGACATTAAGGAAAAATTATGCAGTTTCACTTGCAAAAAATGGTAAGATTAAAAGGAAAAGAAGACTTTCGTTATGAAATGAACAGCAAAAAAAATACAAGCATTATGACTAAAACGAGCAAAATGAAATTAAAAAAGTGCCTTCTTGGATAATATCATGCATCAAAATGCCGTCTAATAATATCCATCATGAGCTTAGTGTACCCTTGGCATGTTGGTTGATTGGTGAGGTGAATTAGAATTCTGGTACAACATCGTAGTAATGGTACAACATCTTAGTAATGGATGAATGTTTGGGCGATGTCAATATTCTAGGCTTACGAAAAACCTTTGGGGCATAGAGTGGGCTGGGTGGCGCATCCGTTCTCTGACACTCTCGGACTTCACTTTTGTTTCTAAGACAAGAAAATATAATGAATTAAATATTCTGAAGATAAGTAATAGCCAGGCAAGTAGGATAAGTACTTGTGGATTTTTGGATTTCTCCCAATAAAGCCTTGAGCCGCGTTGGAAACACCCTTTGGGCGTCTCTTGATTGGATCCTTCAATCCTTATCCTTAGGCGATGATGTGGTAGCCTTCTTCCTCTTAAGCGATCATCAAGCGGTGGAGAATTCCACTTATTACAGTCCACTTTCAGATAATTAAGAGATGCAAGCATGTAATCCTCGGCAATCTTATTACCTTGCTGAGCTAATTTGATATGCATATCGACTTATATGGTTCACGAAAACAATGCGGTTCCATCTCACGCTCCACACACTTCTACGTATGAATCATCGATGTAGATGTCCCTCTTTGCTCACGGTAGACCACCGCATGAGGAGGTACTTATCAGGAATCGCGACATCATTACGGCTAAGAACTCTAATGCGGTGTGCACAAAGTATGCCCATCATTTCAAATTTTCGGCAACTACAAGAAATATCCATAGTAGACACATCAAAGTGGACAATCCAAGTTTTGGATGCATTCTTCTTCTCTAAGTTCCTCACCAAGTACTCCATGGGCTATCATCGACCGAGAGATAATCCCCAACTCCATGCGAAATTCTTCTTGAACATAGAGTAAAGCTTCCTCGTATAAAACAAAGCGACTTGCTTAAGAATTGGACTACTCAACAACAATTCTTGTTGGATACACTTGAAGTCTTCATCATGTTCATTTGGATGTTTCCATCACCTTCTCAATCCCAGAAACAATCGTAGTGAACTTGTTGGCTTGAAATACCATGACACCTTATTTGTGGCCTCATTTGAGTGGACACCAATACAAAATTTATCTTTGTTGAATCACGGTGGACCATTTACGCCTAATTTTGTAAAGTTGAGATAGCCAAGCATGATCATACAAATTGCCCTCCTCTAGCATGGCGGAGCATCCTCAAACTCATCCTCACATTGCATTTGCTCATGCATGCATAGAATAGCCCTTGAACTCTCTTGTTACTACTAAAACAATGGACCTTGGAGGGCTTTCTTTGAGATATGCCATTGGCACAACCTATGAGCGTATCGATAGTACATTCTCGATAGCTCTCTAGCTGATCTTGATCGGTAAATATCGTTATAGGATGCCCACCCATCAGCAGAAGAAATGTCGGAATAACCATGTGAATGACTCGATGGTCTCTTAGACAAAAAATACTCGAATAAGGCGTTTTGCCAATGATGATTCACTCCAACAGTGGGGCACGAACAAGATTATATTTATTGGAGCGATAGCTAGTATCAAAATTATCACATCCCAAAACAATCAAATTCAACCCTAGACCATTGCTCTCCAAAAAAAACTCACCAAGCAATCAGGGCGCATCAACTGAACATCCCACAAACATCTGTCTTTCCTTGCAGCATTTGTATTAATTCGTTGCTATCACCACTTGCAATCCGTGACCTTAGCTCTTTACGGATGAAATTGAAAGCATCTCTTTTGGTGAATCAATATTCTCTACCCCACCAACTTCCTCGGTTAGATAGCAGCGTCGATTTACCTTAATCACCTCATCGTCTTCAAAGCGATGCCTCTCGCGATGCATCGTGCGATGAGAAGATCTGAGATCACCGATCTTTGCGGTGAATGATTATGGCTCTCTATATATATTTTTAACCGACCAATTCCCCTCAAATCCAGTCGAATCATCAGGACAACCACTCAGTTTTCTTGAATTTTTCTATGAATTTTGTTATATGGTTTTTTTGATTTTTTGCTACAGAAAATCTCGATTTCAATTTCTTAGACCAATAACTTGTATGGTCTTTTCTGAAACGGTTTGATGTGCATAATCTGATGCATAAGCGGTTCATTCATACAATAGGTGCACTTGAATACCCAAATTTGGGTCATTAGATAAAACAACTTCATCATCGCATTGCTCATTCACCACATTCATCTGCGAAAACATAGAGTCCAAGCAGTTCGGATAATAGAGAGTGATGAAGCAGAGGCATAGAGTGGTTAGTCAGTATAGACACAAAAATACCCAAAAATGTTCAAGCGACCACCAAATTACAGGAGAATTGCAGTCTGAGAGGTATAGAGGAGGTATAGAATTCTGAGAAGCAGAGGTATAGCAGTGAGAGAAGGTATAGAAGGTAATTGCTGGTGAGCAGGAAGTCTGAAGGAAGGGTGCAGTATGGCGATGCAGAAGGTATAGGAGAATGAAGGTACAGTGCAGGAGTGAGAATGTAGAGGTAAATCTCTAAAATGAACAGGACCACATTTTGTGATTGGGATTTGGGTTAGTTGATCGAGCAATGAGGAGAAACAAAGCGGAAAAAAATGTATCTCGAAGAGAACTGAGTAAATATGTAAATATCAAATAATCAACACCAATTTCCTCACGAAGGATTACATTGAATATGTTTTCTCGAACTTTACAAAAAAATCATGAAAATAAATATATGAATCTGAGGCGGATTACAACTCTTAAAAGATTCATCCATTTTATTTCTGGCATCAGCTATTTGTACCTCCATTTCCCAGGATTCTCCTTTCATTTCTTTCAAGCTCTCTATCGCAAATAAAAAAATCTGCCCCAAATGAAGATATTTTAATTTCTCCGCATACTCATTCCAGCGGTTTGGTCGGGAGGCGCAAAAATGCGAAAAATACGTTTTTTTTACGTTAAGCGTATTTTTGTTAATGCGATTTAAGATTAGCGCAAAACGTCGGGCTCGGATATTTTCCCCATGATGATAGAGTAGTCATGCGTTATCACCATTAGTATAATCCTTTTTTATTCTTGCTTTCATTTTATGAAGGCCTGTGATGGGAAGTCTTGATATCTACTGATTAGCATTCTGTTTACTATAAAAAATTTATAATAATGATTTTATTTTATTTTCCTAAAATATTTTTAATCATTTTAAAATCTTGAATCTAGATAATTTTGAAAAAAAAAAAAGGTTTGGCTGAATTTAAGTATCAGAACCTTGTTTTCTAGGGATCTGGTGCTCATCGTAAAAATCTCTATACGGCTACTATGCAGTTCTATAAAATATATGTTTTTTTACAATAAACACTCAAATCATAGTTTCTCTTCTTAAAATTTGACTTGGTTTTATAGACGCTCGCCTTGAGAAAAATCTGAATCGTCGAAATGAATTGTTTACGTTCCGAGAGATAATTAACTGCTTGATGAAGTAGCTAATTCCTGGGAAGAAGAATCTGGCAATTAATGGCAGCAGCAAACATAGACAGTTATTGCGCGATTTCTTTAACAGTGCAAGATGTTTATAGTCAGTGGAGGATTAGAAGCTCGGCGAAGAAGAGAGGATTGATTTTGAAGGATATGGTGGAGTTTCAGAAGAAAGATTATCCAGGTTATCATAATAAGAGGGGAAGTGATATAAAAGGCAACAAGACTTTTCCTCTTGGTTATAGGTGCTTCACTTTCAAGTTTTCTTTGAAGAACCATTTGGAGGAAAATGAAAATTTCAGGAAAATTTCAACAGATAATTCATCAGTGGAATTTTCAGATTTAGTGATATAATTATTGTATTTCTTAGTTAGCTTTTCTTTATTATATCTATGCCAGAGTTAGTTTAAAGAAATTAAACACTTGGAGTTGCACATTTCAGTATAGAGTTATGTTGCTAGTTTTTCTTTTTTAATATTAGAATAATTTTAAGATGTTTGATGTAAGTGTGTAACAATTATTAGACAACTTTTATTTGAAATGTCACTTTGTCAGCTTCTTAAGAAGATTCTTTTAAATATGAATATAAGTTTTTAAATCTAATTAATTATTTCAGTTTGAGATTATCTAAACTTATAGCATTATGTAATACTTATTTAAATTTATTATGCATTTATTTTGATCATTTTATAAACTACTGCCATTACTTTTGTTTTAACAAATAGTTGAATGTGGAAAAAAACTAAAAATCATTTTATATGAGTAATCTATTTTACTGCTTGATATGACACATCAAAGGCTTAAAATATAATTGAAAACTTTGCGATTAAACTAAATAAGGTGTTCCAGCATTGTAAATATATAAAATGCGTTCTTGGAGCAATAGAAGAGGAAGCAGCGATCCTAATCGTGTCACGTCGGCGATGGTCAGCGATCATCGCGGCATATTTGGCCGACGGCCGGTAACCATTTTATCGTGGAATGCGGGCGCTTATTCGCGTAGTCCATACGGTAGATACCCTTCATCTGTTAATTAGATATCTTGCGTGCGGCCGTCGCTCACTGTGATGGACCATCCCTTCCTAGGTAGACATCAGTTGTTCACGTGCGTACCCTCGTTATTTATTGACCTCTTAGCCTTAGTTCACGTGATTAAGATAGTTCATCAAACTCTCAATTCTTGATAAGTTGTCGGAAAACTTAAACTTTACTCGAGCAAATATATAGTGGAAAATTTTTGGCTGCCAGATTTTTCTCTTCTGGGATTTTTCACGTAAAATCTGAGTATCTTGTTCGGTTTTCAAATATTATGTGTGTTAGATTTATTAAAGTGTAAACTTTTATTCTGTAATTAATTTTTTAACTTAATGCTCATTTATCTATTAATTTGAGATTTTGAATTAAGAGATTTTTTTTTTTCTTCTGTAGGATCATATAAGCATTCAATTAATATTGAAGTTCACATGTAAATTTATTTTAGGAATACGTCACTATTCAAGTGGTAGCAATGAGTTTTATATGTGAATTTATTTTGGGATTATATCATTACTTCAATCGTTTTCACATAAGAAATGATTTTTTTAAATAAAATTGATCTAATAAGTACTAATCAATAATACTTTAACTTTTTATATTAGTGTTGGCGAGCTGTATTCGCATAAGAAAATAGTTTAAAATTTTAGTGGACTGAAGCTTTTGTTAAATGAGCTCCTTAGATTCTCTACCAAAAAAACCATTAAATAAAGAGGCATAAATATGACCATTGCCGTAGTTGATATCATCAGATAATCATTTAATCAAATATAGATTATGATATAATTCTTGAATTAAAAATTTTTAAAATAATTTCTAAACTATCCTTCTATAAATTTCTATAAATTTGTAATCAATGTGAAAGAGATGAACCAAACGACATCAAAAGTAATCCAATTTCACTCTAAATAAGCACAAATCAAATACTTCAAATATAATTTAAAATTTTAATAATTTTGCATGGATTGAACACGTCAAGTTATGAGTCTTAAAAAAAAAAAAGAGTTCTTAAAAACGGTATTGAGATTTCTTAGAAAAATGACTCAAATATACCTATAATTTTTATTTTTGCCATTTAGATAAATTGTAAGTTTGACTTATAAATAATTTTTTTTATAATTATTCATTTTAACTTTGTGTATTTCTTAAGTAAATTAAAATAGGCTGAATAGAAGATGAATGAAGTAAATGTATAGTTGACATATATCATAACTATACAATAAAAAAATATACATGTACAACAATCATGATTTAATTCTTTCAATAACAAAATATGTATATCACTTTAGTTGTCAAAAAAAAAACTATCTAAAATAACAATATACCTAAGATCACGCTCTCAACACTAACCAATAGCATCCACTTAACCCGAGCCTTATCCTTTATTGAAATAATATATGCGAATAAAACAAAGGTGAACAACCATAACTGAATAAGTTACACAAAATCTACTTCAGTTTAAAATACACAAAAGTGAAAAAAAATATTTATCAAAAATACTATTTTATAAATAATAAAATATACTTTAAATGAATTAAAGTAATATTTTAATATGTTACATGTTATGCCTATCACGCATAGTGTTAGTTTAAAACCTAATATCGGTCATAAACATACGTCATATACAGGGGCGGAGCTAGAAAATTTTGTTTGTGGGGGCATAAAATAATAAATTTCAATAATATCTTTAATATTTTAATTAGAGACTTACATAAGTAATTTTTTATTTTAATATAAATAAAAAATGTGATGATAAAAACTTACAAATTTATTATATTATCTAAAATTTCACCCTCCAAATTTTTAGATATTGAAGTTGTTGTATAATATCAACACAATTAAATTTGTTATTATTTAATAAAAAAATTCTCTATAAGATTATGCAAGTGATTTTTTATAACTATTAAATACAAATTATGACAATAAATCTAATTAAATAAAAATTATGTAATCAATTAAACTTATAAACAATTTTAATTTAATTAACTTAAATTTTATTTATATTAATTAATAATTACTATAATGTAACCTTTGTCTTGATTGGTTTTCTTGAAAAAAAATTTGGTATTGTGATGGCATTTCATTATGTCCAAATGCTATCGTTCTACCCAAAAAATCAAAAAGAAATCATAAAGTTAACCTCACCTTTCCTCCAAATCATCTTCATGCATGCTTTTTATGTAAATCAGAGATCTCCATGAATTTACTAAATCAAAGCAAAAATAAGACTGGAAGAGAAAGACTTAGACTTTGCAACATTTAGAGGCTGTTTGGCTGTACAAATGATTTAACTCAAGCGGCATTTAGTAAATTCAATAAATCTAGATTTAATAAATATTGTGAAAGTTAAATCTAGAAAATAATTTGGTATGATGATAGTTAAATTCAGTGCTACTATTTGGTTAATTATATCAAGATTTAAGTTATACATTTTATTTAAAATTTAAATAATGAATATTTAGAGGTTGTTTTTATTATATTTTTTATCACAAAATAAAACATTAATTAAATAACAAGAAGAAGATGTAAGCTAAGTAATTAAGAATATAATAATAATGTAAATGAAAATATTAATTATAAATATTCAAATGATAGTTATAAAAGTATAAAAAATAAATAAATAAATGATAGCGATTAATGTATCATTCTTAAATATTATTTAAATAATCAATAAAATATATAATTTGTCTATGTTGAGACTATAATCGAGGATATTTAATAAGTGAATTAAATAATAATTTATATTTAGTTTATTTATATAAAACAATAATTAAATTAATTATAATATATTTATCATAGTATAATATATCAATTACAAATCTATTAATCAATCATAAAATAATAAGCCTATATTAATTACATCTAAGTCTATTAAATTATAATCTAAGATGATATATTAATTAATTATTATCTAAATAATTTAACATTAAAATTAAATCAAATAAAAATAATTTAAGAGAAGGAATTGATAGCATTTCAAAAATTCTCATCTTTGTACTCCTCGTGAAAAGAGGTAGACATGTAGGCTATCCATGTATTCCTTATTTCTTTCCCACCCCTTTGCTTTCTTCTGCTTGTCTAATAAAATAAATCCGGTTGCCAACAAGATACAAATTTAACTTGTCCAAAATTGTTTTGGCCATTTAAGTTAAATTCGCTTAAATCCTCCACAAATCCTACAACCTCCTCTTTTTTAACTCGGTGGGCAACTGATACCCCTTGTTCATGGGTGGTTGTATGTCATGTGATTTCATGCATTCATAATTTCATTTCTCAAATTTTAAAATGAAGTTGTTTACTTTATATCAAATTTGCATATGTTGGCTAAAGTAGAAATATGAGTGACTATTATCACTACTAAATCCAAATTATTTTCAAAATATATAAATCAAATACAAAATCTGCAGGTGTGCTACTTATACTTTAATTATGAGTTTGCATGTGATAGATTATAAAGGTATGCTTAGCATAGGTTTCCTTTCTTTCTTATGTTATCATAGTTTTGAATAGGAGTTGGTATGATGTAAGGTTCATTTGAAAAGAACCCAACACTTATTTAATTCCATACCCTATTCATCCCTATGCTATCACCTAAGAAAGATTGCCTATATTTGCATATATAAATTGCATAAACAAAAATGAATCCATTAAATAATTTTTTGCATTCTTCTTTTTCATTTCATTTCTTTTATACAAATGTTTGTATTTAAGAAAAGTGGTATATTAGTCTGGACAACCCCAAGGTTGTGAATCTTTAAGTATTAAGTAGGTCTACTTACAGGTCTTGGCCTTTAACGATGCTCTTCTTCATATGTGTATGTGAAAATTTGGATAAGGAAATCCCTTCTACTTAAGAAAAATCATGCATTTTCAACTTCTAAAATTTTCTTAAATGGATTACTTAGCATGCATCATAAAGTGTGTTAAATACTCTCATTTGCATGTATAGATATGCTTAGGGTCCATCCATATGCATGTTATATATGTTGGGAATGAAATGAAGTAATGTGTGTTATATGAATTTTGATTCATTTTAATTAATCTTAAAATGTCTTCCTTTTTGAATAGGTTTGGTTAGAGTTTATCTAAACTTAGGATTAATTAAAAGATTTAATCTAAACATTCATTTAAATGAAACTAAAATGTGAATCAACTTTAGAAATTACTTAGGTTAGGGAAGGAAAGAGAAGTTTACTTCTCTTTCACTCTCTTCATAACTTAGTAATTAATTATAGGATCCACTTAAACCAAATCAAAATATGAAATAAAATCAACCCAAAATAATTAAACAACTTAAATGAAATCCTCCTCAAAGTTGAACATGTTCTTCACACTTAGAAAATTTGAACCTAAAGCCATAGCTAAGCATACCACACAAGCCTTCAAAGCACACACATTAGCCTAAGTCACCACTTCAAGCTTTAGTTTAGGTCGATGCATGTTTTGATGTTTGTTTTATTTTGTGATATATGTTTTTGACTGGATGTTAGGGTATATATTCGTAGAATGAATGGTAGGATGTTCTTAGTCTAACTATTCTTTTCTGCAAGTGATTGTGCTTAAGGGGCGCTATCATAAATAAAAATATAAATAATTTTGCTTGCAGGTGCTTTATACCCTAAAGAATAACGCATAGGCCATGTGGACTTAGTCACCCATGTGTGGGGTGATAAGTCCAATATACATGCTTGGGATTTGTGTGGTGTGTTTTAGCTAACCTTTATTTTGTAGGTGTTAGTTAGATTTTCACTTTTTCTTTTCATGTAAATTTGTGCAATTAGGATTTTGGAATAATTGTTATGGGAATTCGAATGAGATTTGGTCATAAGATCCTATCTTATGCACCATGTGAAGCCTTGGAGCATCCACCTTCTAACCATCCAAAAGAAGGAACCAAAGAAGAAAGAAGAAAAGAAGAAAAGAAGAAAAGAAGATGAAAGAAGAATAAAGCTTGAAGACCCCCATAATAATGAATTCCTTGCTTAATTGTAATTTAATTTATTTGTAATCTGGGTTGTATAAGAGTACAGCTCGGCTACCCATATTTGATATTTTTGGGTTTGTGCGGTGGTGCCCAACCACAACGACCTATTATTCTTTTTGTGATTAGCTTTATAAATTGATTGCTGATTCTTTAAGCTTTTGCATTACGTGGCATGATTTTCCTAGTTTCTTCCTTGCTTAAAATAAATCTTTTACCCAATTTGACAACTTAAAATAAAAATTAAACAACTCATAACCTCACATAAAGCTTAGGTTTAAAATCAAGATAAAATAATTAGTAATCTCTTAGCTAGATGAGCATTTCTTTTGTAATATCATGCACAAACGCATCTTATTTCACTCTTGATTGGAGGGCTTCCACATTTGCTAGAGAAACTTGGCTTGAACTTTGAGAGCCATGGTGGAAACTCACCTCCTCCATTCTCGCTGATTTTGGCCAATAATATTCTTTCTCATGCATTAATCATATGAATCCTAATAGCTTGAGTCAAAATAATTGTCCAAAAAAATAAAAATAAAATGAAATTTGAATTGCATTAGATTTTGGTCATTTGAAGCATGTCTCTTTACATGGTCTAGTTTCTTTAGAGAGTGAGTTTAAGGACTTTGTCTCTTTCTAAATAAATAACAGTCTAGCTATCTTGCATATGCATAAAGACTTGCCTACATGTATTTAAAATCGTAGGAGGAATTAGTTGGTGGCCAACCCCAGACGGTTGTACGTCCAAGCTGTCGGGTGGTTTGTCCTCTCTTGTGGAGGCAAACCAATTACCCATTCTCGCCTTAGATTTAGGTTGTGCTTCTAGCCCTCACCGAAGCTCCCTAGATTTAGGTTCTGAGGTTGCTTTCCCCTTTGCGGGCCATAAGCATAATTCCTCACCTCGTAGGCATTTCCTTAATCTCGTGTTAAGAAATCTTAGGTCCTAAAATTCTAATGAAAAATATAACTTAAACAAATTAAATCAATTTTAAAAATGTAAAGCCCAACTATAAGATAATTTAAGATGCTCGTTAGGTTTCCTAACATCGTGGGCATCTCTTACTTATCTTCCATTTGGCTTCGATAATAACTTTCTCTTTTGATCAATCTCATTTGATCACTCAAAAATGAACAAATCGATTGATAGTCCTTTCTATTAAATTTTTTGAAGATAATGATCATTTACCTTAATCGAGAATTTTCCTGAGGGATCCCGTCCTTTAGGATGTAATTAACTATGAGGGCTTACCCCTATAGGGAACTTAACAAACCTGATTTAAAATAAATCTTGCTTTACTTTTCCATATAAAGTAGGGGAAAAAATCTCTGGTACATATGTAGACTCATCATCTTTAGGAGTCCTTATTGAGGTGATTAGGTCCATTAAAGGGCGGTGACTTTTATCTTTCGAGATAGTATACTATTTCCTTGATATCATACTCAATCACCTGAATAAGTACATCTGCGAATCTGCGTGACACTTTAACAAGATGAATTTCTATAAGGGTATTGTCCTCTTTCATTTCTCACCAACATATTTGAAAGGCGACACTGATTCCCTCTTATAGGAATTTTTCTCCACAATGCTCTCTTTCGCAGGTTACTTAACCCTTAGGCATAATATAAATTAGGACAGGTGGGCTTAGTTACCTATGTGGAGGGCGCTAAGTCCAAATTATTCATATAACTGCTTAGATTGTGTGACATGTTTAGCTAACACATATTTTACAGGTATAATTAGATTTACTTTTTCTATTTTTAATATAAATTTGCATTAGGAATTAGAATTAGTGTTATTGGGGATTAGAATAGTCAGTGACTAGAATGCTTTATCCTGGGAGGCCCTGTGATGCCTTTGAAGCAAACATATCCAAATCAAAGAAGACGTGAAGTATAAAGAAAAGAAGACCCCATAACACTTATTCTTTTATAATTTGTAATTATTCTTTCATATTTGGGTTGTATAGAGCTACCCATTTTCTCTTTCTCATTTTATGCAGATTACCTTTTATTCTTTTGTGCTAGATTTATAAATTATTTGATGTTATGTACAAATTGTGCAATAGAAATGGTATGCCTTTTTATAGTTTCTTTATGAATGAAGATTTAATATGTGTCCTGGATCCGATTAGGCTCTTAGAAAAAAAATACATTTTCTACCCCAACTACAACTCATAACTAAATTTTTTAAATAACTCATAACCTCATATAAAGCCTAGAAATTAAATCAAGATAATTAAAAGAATTAGAAACCCCTTAGCTTAATGTTGTATGTTTCACATCACACATGCATATTGCTTCACTCTGCTAAGAGAGTTTCCATCTTTTTGCGGAAGGGGAAGACTTGACTTTGAGGATCTCTTACGTGGTGAAAAATACCTCTTTCTCTTTGATTTAGCCCATAACCTCATTTCATCATGCATTTATAAGAAATCCTATGGCCTTTGTCAAAATGAAGAGTCCAAAATCAATTAAAAATTAAAAAGATTTGTATTAGACTAAGCCATTACTCATATCACTCATATTCTAGTCTCTTAGGGAGTGAGTTTAAGGACTTAGTTTCTTTCTAAGTAATAACAATCTAACTATCTTGCAAAATAATATGACTTAACCACATGATTTTAAAGCATAGAAGGAGTTATCTGGCTGTCACTCCAGGCAATTATAAGTCCAGCAGTCGAGTGGTTTACCCTCACTTATGGAGGTAATCCTTATGTCCATGTTAGATAGATTTGGGCGTGTTCTAACTTGTTAGAACTCTCTAGAGGATCCGAGGCTATTTCCTTCACAAATAAATCCTCACCTCTTAGGCATTCCCACAATCTTGTATTGTGGGATTATAAATCCTAGCTTTCTAATAAAACTTCAACTCAAATAAATAAATCTCCTCAATTTCAAACATATAAAGTCCAACCATAGGATAAATTGGAATGCTCAATAGGCTTTCCTAGTATCATGAGTATTTCCTACTCATTTTCTTTGGCTTCAATAATAATTCTCTTTTTTTTATCTATCCCAATTGATTTTTCAAATATAGCCAATTTATTGATAGTCTTACCCTTAAAATCTTTGGAGACAACAATTGCCTACTTTAATCGAGAGAATTCCTAAGGAATTCATCTTTCTTAGGATGTAATTAATTATAGGGGCTTGCCCCCATAGGGAACTTTAAAACCCGATTTAATATAAACCCTACTTTATTCATCCATGTAAAGTAAGGAAAAAATCTTTAGTATATTCGAAGACCCATCATACCTTAGGAGTCCTTATTAGGTGATCAGGTCCATTAAAGGGTGATGGATCTATCTTTCAAGATAGTACATCATACCTTAATGTCATACTCGATCACTTTAATAAGTACACCCTCAAATCTTCATGGTGTCCCCCATATACATACTAAAAATAAATACTACAAGGTGTTAGCTGGCGACCACTCCAGACAGTTATAAGTCCAGAAGAGTTGGACGGGATTATCGTCTCTTGTGAAATAGACTCTTATGTCCCCTTTCGCTTAGATTTAGGTCATGCTTTAACTTGTGTTAAAGCTACTTAGATTTAGGATCCGATGTTGCTTATTTTCTTCAGGCTACAAGCATAAATCTTTACCTCTCATAATCTTATGTTGATGGATTCTAAGCCATAACAATCTAATAAATTTTTAACTCAAACAAAATAAATCCTCTCACTTTCAAACATATAAAGCCTCACTATAGGATAGGTTGGATTATTCACTAGGCATCATAGTATCATGAACACTCCCTACTCATTTTCCATTGGATTTTATAATAAGTCCTTATAATTGAACAATCCCATTTTATTTTCTAAAAATAGCCAATTTATTAATAGTCTTCACCTTGAAATCTTTGGAGATAATAATTGACTAATTTAATCGAGAGTATTCCTAGAAAATTTCAGTTCCTTGAATGTAATTAATTATGAAGGCTTGCGTCCAAAGGGAACTTAAGAACCCGACATAAAATAAACTCTACTTTACTGTTGACCTCTTTATATATGCTACATGAGTCGAGTCAAACCTATAAGCCAAATCTGAAGAACTTCAAATGAAATAGTGCTTAAATCGAAATGAAATACATGCCAAAATCAACGGCCTCCATCAACAAATTGACTTCATCGCATTTAGAATATCATATATAAATATTACACAATCCCCGATCGGTAGATCAAATGATCGAGTTGTTTAGGTGTCAACGCTCATATCAGAGTTAAGAGGCTGCAATTATGCTCAAATGACCTCTGTTCATGAAATTGATTGAGCCATTGGCTTCAAAATGTCAAAACCTACCAAATGAGACTATCCACGCTCAATTCAGATGAGTCTACATAAATGTCGAATGATCGAAAGTGATAGTGTGCAAATCAAGGTTGAAATACACTCAACGGTGCAAAAATTAGTCGAAACAATCTCCGATCGATGAACGGATGATTCCATTACATCCAGAATAGCAAAATTGATCAGAATATAAATATTGTAGTACCTAATGATCAACCGATCATACGATCGATCCATCAACGCACCTACGCACATATCAAGATCAGGAGGTTGCGATGATGCCCAAATAACTTTCGTTCATGAAATTGATTGCATCTTTAGTTTCAAAGCATCGAAATCGATCAAGTGAGACTGTTCACACTCAATTTCGATAAGTTTGCATGAATGTTTGGAAGCGTCATTTTTTGAAATCCCGATTTTATCAGAAACTGACCAATAAATGATTACTGACCATATGTCGTTGTTGCAAACTTTGGAATAACCTTGAATCAAGATATATATTAATCCTATATTAATATCGATGTAAAATTTATATCAAGATTAATTAAACGCTTAAAAATTAATTTAAAATGCCTATTTATTCTTAATAACCCAAATCTGCCCTAATTTCTCCAATTGACAGCTGACTAAAGCTTCGTTTGGGTAAGTTTTTAAGTAGTTTTTAGAAACTATACTTTAAAACGTTATACCTAAACAGCTTTTTATAAAGAGAGGAAAATGACGTTTTGTAAAAAGTGCAGAAAATTCAAATGAATTTTAAAATTTATAAATTCCATTTAAAAAATAAAATGCAGAAAAAAAGTTGAAACAAATAAGGCCTAAATACACAACCTGAGCCGAATCGAGCCCTCGATCGCAAGCTCTTTTGATTCCTTTGAACCGTTCCCTCACCATTCGAACTTGCTCAATTGATCCCTCCTTTCGTTCGAAACCCCACTTTTTCTTACAGCTCCAACTCCTTCAACCGCAAGGAACGAAGCATTCCTTCCTTCTTCATTTTCTTTTCCCTCAAAACATTTTTTTTCTGTCCAACCGAACTCCCACAGCAAGCCAGGATGGAACAATCGGCTTTTCCTATCGATCGTGCATGCCAAGGAGCCAGAGAGGCTCCTCCCTCCCTCTTTTCTCTTGTTCGCTCTTCCCCCGTCCGCCTCCATTCAAACCTTCACACGCACGGACTACGAAAGGCATGACCGGAGCGATGGATGGCATTGAAGGGACTGAGCGCCGCTCGATCTCTTCTATTTCCACCCGTTTGCACCAGACTTTGCGGCAGCATGTAATTTTGTCGAGTTGTTTAATTCGGGTTGGCTCTCCGAAAGCCCTCTTCTTCGTTTCTTTTCCCTCAAACATGGCGGGTCTCCTGTTCGGCTTCTTTCCTTAAGCGTATTGGATTTGGGGATAAATCGATAGGGTGGAAAAACGGTACCAGTTTATTTTAATTATAGTCGATTCGAGTTCAAAATTATTTCATTCAACCCTTCACTGCAATTGTTGGTTTGAAGAACATGAACAATACTTTTGGTGTGGTTCATCAAAGACTATGTAGATCATCTGTATTGGAAAATCAGAGCAACACTCATCCATGGATTTTCTCAAGTCTATCATGCAGAATGTCTTCTTACTCAAAAAAAAATTGATCAAGCATACTTACATAACCGGAGGCTCATACTTTCTACCAGATTTCTTGACAACAGTCTGAGTGATTGGAAAACAAGATTCTAACGGGAAATGCATAGGGCTGCTTATATGGTTCCCCATTCTGTACTGGGCACTGATTCTTCTCCACAGCTTCTAGACAAGTTCAAATTGGATGAAAATTCTGAGCTACAGCTTGCTTTGTCTCCCCTACCTCGGACTCCCTTTTCCAAATTGATTTTCAAATTACCAATGGTGTTGAATCCCTAGTTCTTCATTGGGGTGCAGTTCGTAAAAAGAATAAGGATTGGGTTCTTCCTTTACATCATCCATATGGAACAAAATTTTATAAAAACAAAGCTCTAAGAACTCCCTCTGTAAAATCTGGTTCTAGTTCTTCAGTTAAAATAGAGATTGATGACCCCGAAGTACTTGCTATTGAGTTTATTATACTTGATGAGGCACATAATAAATGGTTCAAAAACAATGGCCAGAACTTCCAGGTTCAGTTATCTGGAAGAATCCATCAAACTCCAGGTGCCTCAAAAGCAGAGAATATAAATGTTACACTTCAGAAGACCTTGTGGAAATTCAAGCATATCTTAGATTAGAGAGAAAGGACAGACAGACACACTAGAACAAGAAAAGGTTTCAAGACCTCACTAATTTCTAATAGAGCATGGTGAAGGCGATTGTGATGACCTTCATAGTGTATAAAGTAGCAAAAAAATTTTTTATCAAAATTTCGAAAGACATCACTATCTTAGATGTGCTCCTGTATGCAAAAATGCTGTCAAAATTTTGCCAAACTTTGTTATATTCTAATTCTTATGTTTGGACACCAATGTAGGTTTTAAGCCACCTACAAGGTGTAGAGGGTATGAAGGCATCATTGATGTCAGAGATCTGCTTTCTTCGTAGGTAAGAAATAGTTCGATCACATTTATGGGGCGATCTTGAGATCTTGTCGAAATCTTTGCCAAAATTTAGATTGAATTTCAAGACTTAAATAAATTCAAATAAAAATCATCTAAACTTAAGTTAAATAAAAAGATATATGATAAATATAAAGATAAATATTAAATCAAAGAGAAATATAGTGAGAGTATTTTAAAATTTTTTTTTGAAAGAATAGAACACTTATTTAAAATAAAATTTGAGGGAGGATACTAAACTCACAAAAGACTCATAATAAGTTTGAAGTTTTATTTTTAACAAGCATGAAATTGATGTGGACTTAAGAATGAATCCATATTGGGTTTAATAGTTCTCATATGAATATAGATGTGATTACAAAGCTAGCCAATAAGCATGAATATGACTAAGACAATAAGCAGTTATTATAACTTATTCCCAATTAAAAATGAGTTGAATTGAACACAATCAAATTTAAAGAATTTATATGAAGCTTGATAGCTATATCAGCATGATTGAGACTTCTTCTTGAATAATCGACGTATTCAAAAGAAGCTTGAATTCAAATAAGCAGAGGAAGTACAACACTTGTATGAAAAATCAAATTTAAATTTGCAAAGATCTAAGGTCTTTAGTGAGCATTAAAATTTATAAAATTTTATGAATAAATAAAATACAAGTAGAAATACAATATTTTGGGTGCAAATATAAATCTAATTCGGTGAAACTACGGATTTGTAATCATATAAGCGAGCAGAAGCGCTAAATTAAATTTTCCATGAATTATGAAGCTTCTTTAAATCCAAAATAAAAGGAATTTCATTCTAATTATAATTTTCAAAATCAATGATTTCATTAATTAGATGAAATTATCTAAGTTATAAGTATCAACATGCTGATATAGAGATTTAAAAGTACAAATTTTAATGTCTAAAAGGTTCATAAGCTAAGTTGAGATTAAATAAATATAAAATTAATCTCATAATTCAAACATAAAATTATCTGAATTATTAACACCCACATTGGCTTGGATGTGCTTGGAAAATCAAAAAGAAAAGCTTCTTTTAATAAGAATAGTTGGTGGTGGAGTCAGAGTGTGCAAGAAAGATAAGAAATAAGAAGCGTTATTATAAAACTTGATTTAGTAAAAAAGAATTGAGAAAGATATAAAGTGGCCTGTAAAGATTCTAAGAAAGTAATATATGATGTAAAAAATTTAGCTTTTAGTGATTTATATAATATATTAGATACCAAAGAAGATGAAAGATGCATGTATAAGTTAATAACCAAGGAGATAGAGAAGTAAAGACATAGTTCAAGTGAGGGGTATTAAGGATAAAAATAATAAAGTGCTTTTATTAGAAAATGATCAAAATAGGTGGATAAACTTTTCAATGAAGGATCGAAAACGATTGATTTTAGCAACCTTAATACCCTAAACAAAATAGAGAATTTCTATCATCGAATAAATCTGAAGTTAGTGAAGCTTTAAAGAAAATGAAATGTGAAAAAGCTAGGACGGATAATATTCCAATAGATATGTGGAAATGTTTAGAGATCAAGAAATTTCTTGGCTTACAAATCTTTTAATGTTATTTTAAAGACTAAAAGATGCAGATGAGTGGAGAAAGAGTTTGTTGATTCCTATATTTAAGAATAAAGGTGATGCACAAGAGTGTGCAAATTATGAGGAATTAAGTTAATGTGCCATACATTAAAATTATGGGAGAGAGTAATTGAGCATAGGACGATGTGATAAGTTTCTCACAAGTTTGGTTTCATGCCGTAGATCTACTATGGATGTTATACATTTGTTAAGAGGTTTGATGGACGGAGAAAGTAAGAAGGATCTACATATGATATTTATTGATTTAGAGAAATCTTATGATGAAGTCTCAAGAGATGTTCTTTGGAGAGTTCTAGAATAGAAAGGAGTTAATATTGGTTATATTCAAGTCATTATGGATATATACTAGGCATTACTTGTGTCCAAACACAAGGAGGATTGACAAAATATTTTTTGATTTGGATTACATCAAGGATCAACATTAAGCCCTTATCTTTTTTTACTTTAGTTATGTATGTTCTTACAAGGCATTTACAAGAAGATGTACCTTGGTGTATGCTTTTTGCTGATGACATTCTTCTTGTTGATAATACTAGAGAGGGAGTCTAACAGAAACTTGAATTATGGAGGTCAACTTTAGAACCTAAAGGTTTTCGTTTAAGTAGATCTAAAACTGAATATATGGAGTGTAATTTTAGTTGTAGAAGTTTTAGTGATAGTGTTGTGACTTTAGGCGATCAAGTCATTAATAAGAGTGAGCGATTTAGATATTTAGGCTCTATTGTTCAAAATGATGGTGAAATAGGAGACATTATTAGTAGAATTCAAGTTGGATGGTTGAAGTGGAGGAATGCATCCTATTATGTGATAGAAAAGTTCCACTTAAACTTAAGGAAAATTTTATAAGATGGTGGTAAGACCTGCAATGACTTATGGTGCAGAATGTTGGCCAATAAAAGAGAAGCATAAGACTAAGTTAAGTGTTACAGAGATGAGGATGCTCAGGTGGATGAGTGGCTTTGCTCTTAGAGATAGAATGCAAAATAAGTATGTTCGGGAAAAAGTTGGAGTAGCTCCAGTGGTAGATAAGATTAGGGAGAGTAGCCTTAGATGGTTTGGCCACAAAAAGCGTTCACTGTCTGATGACCAGATTAGGAGAGTAGATGCATTAGATTTGCCTTATGTTAAGAAGGGTAGAGGTATACCTAAAAAGACTTGATTAAGATGTATAAAAAATGATCTTAGTATACTTGATTTAAATGAGAATTTGACACATAATAGGACAATGAAGACGAAGGATTCATATGGACCAATGGGATTAAGGCTTGTTGTTGTTGTTGTTGTATTAAACACCCATATTGGCAAAAACTACATTGAATGCTTTAACTTTGAATATCTTTGCATGGGTTGCTTCGGTTTAGTCTTAAAAGCGTCGGGTTAACAAAACTAAAATTCCAATTATTATAATAATTTTAGCTTATTAAAAATATCAGAAGCTATTCTATTATGTGGTAGATGCTCGATTCTCTATTCGAGCTAAGAGAGTTGTGATCTAAAACTCTTAAATATATTCAAATTAATCAAGTAACTACTGATGATGGCTATGTTGATTTGATTTCCATTAAAATGTGATTCTAATTTCAAATCAAATTAACATAAATCAAGTATCAATCTGAAAACTGCTTAAATGAATTTCAATCACTAAAAACTTAGAGCAAAACATAATTTATCCACCTTCCACAATTGTTTGTCGCAAGAGACAAATTAAGAAAAAACTCTAACTCACAAAGGAGCCAAAGTCAAATCAAGTGTTCTGCTATGTTCACTCTCAATCAATCTCTCGGTGGATGTGACGTATCCTCGACTGTGGCTAGTCCATAGATGATGCACTTACAAATAGAATCCTCTGATCGGGTGGTTTGGCTAGTAAGACTCCATTATATTACGATCATGACCGTAACCCGTATGCTTCCCAATGACTCTACCCTTTGAGTTATGAATCATAGGATTCACCTGATAGGGCAAAAAGTCTTCTCTAAGGTATACTTAAGCCTATCTCCTTAAAAAAATACCACCCAGTGAGTTTCTTGGACAACATAACCTGTGTTCGATAAGGATCCTTCAGGTTTGGTTGGGTGATTACCTTCTCATTAGTACAGCTGGGACCACTTGAGATGATGGAACCATGGGATCTAGATCAGGCGCGTCATTGCTCCCCCAACCATATGCTTTAAGCTAATAATGATAAATTTCATAAATTTTAAATTTCAAAACTCTACATGTTGCTACTATATGCCACACATTTAGCGATCTAATGACTAGCCTTAATCAAAAGTTCTCTCTCACTTATTGGGAGGGGTAATTAACTATAGGAGCTTGTGCTATAGGAAACCTGGAACTAGATCTAAAGTACTCACAAAATTAGGGCGAAATCTAGGTGTGTCTTTTCATATTTCATCTTCTAAAATTACGACACACTTAAATCACACTCTCTTCATTTGTTGGTGGGGAATTTTCGCATTTACTTTTTCATGTAAAGTAGAGGAAGAATCTCTAGTAGACCCATCATGCCTTAGAAGTCCTTATTAAGTGTTAGTCTATTATATGGTGATGTTTCTATCTTTCGAGATAGTACATCATACCTCAATGTCATCACTTCAATAAGTATCCCCATGATTTACATGTCCACACTACGCATCCTAAAATAAACACCACACCATTATAAAAAGAAATCTTAATGGGTAGAAGGTAGGGTTAGCTAACTTGAGCAAGCTCATAGTCTTGATTCTCTATTAAAAAAACAATGATTAAATTAACCAAGTAGGTGTTGCATCTCATTAAAATAAGATCCAACAACTAAACGTTAACCTTAGGCTAAGGATTGGTATTTAGGTTGCTCTGATATTTTGGGCACATTAGTAAACAAAATCATCTCAGATTTTTATTGGAATATGTTGAGACATGTTTAATTTTATAAAATTACATTCAGGGAATTTTAATAATAATTTCTAACTTTAAAAATAAAAAATATATATTTTAGTTTTAATTGATATCATATAACTTTTAGAAAAAAAATCTCATATTGATTGAGTAACTCAAAAATATCATTTAAAATGTGTTAAAATATTTCGAAGCTTTGTTTAGCTCTAAATAATCATTTAAAATTTGTCAAATGCATATAGTTAGTGTTAAAATTCTTAATTTAAAATTCTTGAAAATTTTAGAAGTGTATGTGATGTATTATATAACTCCTTAAATTGCTTACATTTTTTGAGATTGTTTGATTAGTTTACTAATTAAGTAATGTTTTTTAATTATTAAATACATTAAATAGAATTCTAAAAATAAGAGAAGATTTCAAGGAGTTTAATAGATCAAATACTATTCCATTATTTTCTTAAATTTTTGTTCAATTATTTTCTTATATTTTACAAGTTCTAAAATAAAATCTCTATTTTGTAAACTACTAACTTACTTTTATATGATCATTTAATTGTGACATGCATTCCATGTATCATGTGCACTAACCATACATACCAAATTGATATGGCTCTCAAAATATCACTAGTCAAGCACAAATCTTGATGTCCTATATGATTTTGAAACCGTCAAGATCAAGACTTAAAACATCATTGGAATCTTTGGGACATCAATTAAATCCCAAAACAGCTCTCAAATATGGGGTGTTTATAGTCAAATCGAGCGTCTCGACGAGCCGGATCTAATGAGCCTAAGATCTCATAATTCTGACTTCATTTGGGCATCCAAATGCTCAAAATACATCAAATGATCAAATGAATCATCCAGATCGAGAGGGGTGGTATGGGCCTTTGAATTTACGAATGCTCCTCCGTCTATAAATAGGCCTCATTCCTTACATGAAGGGGGGCAAGTGAATGAAGTGAAGAAGAAGAGGGAGAAACAAGTGAAGAAGAGGAGGTGCAGAAAGGAAGAAGAGGAAGAGTCCCAAGAAGGAAGAGAGAAGAGTCAGAGAAGAAGAGGAAGAGTCCAAACAAGGAAGGAGGAACCCAAGCAAGGAAGAAGAGGAAGAGCCCGAGTAAGGAAGAAGAGGAAAAGCAAAAGGAAGAAGAAGCTTTGAAGCTTGAAGATCCTCCAAGCAAGTGCTCACTCTGTCAAGTCATTCGTACCTAATTCCCCGAGTCATCCATCTCCATCATCGTAACAATTACAACGATCATGCATAGTTGTTTTCCTCCCTCATGCAATTCACGTAATTTTGTATCAGACTTTGTACTCAAACAGATATATAGTGGAAGCTTTTAGGATGGTTTTCCCCTCTTTTGAGGTTTTCCACGTTAAAATTATGGAGTGTCTCTTGTTCTCTTTAATTACGCAGTGTGTGTTTGGACTTACTTGAGTGTAAAACTTTCTCTGTTTTCTAACGCAACACAAATATTTGTGGAACTATATGTGTGCTTTTCTATTTTATAATTAAGATGTTAATTAATTTAATTATCAATTATGGAAAATAATCTTAAATAGCCTTTGAAATTTTTGGTTTGTTTAAGCATCATATTTTAACTATTCATATGCATTTGAAGGATTTTTCTAAATTCAATATGTACACCTTTGTTTATTTTCAAACAAAAAATATATATAATTATAAATTTTTAAAATGAAAATAATTATAAAAATTAATTTCATGGTGATAATTATCGTCAATGTATAGTTTGATTTTTTTTAAAAAAAAATTAATTGGAATGGTTCAAGTTTTTCCAAATTATTTGCATTTTTATTTTATATTTTTACTAATTATTGTAACTATTACATTTTTTATAGAAAATATCATAAATTAAAAAAAAATTATTTGAAAATATTTATTACATGCACACGATCATGTGTTTAAACTTTTATAAGTATTTGATGTAGATACTTAGAGTAAATTACTTTATATAAAACACTTTTTTTTTAATTTTCTTTCATTTACTACTATGTGTGGTATGTCTAGAAACATATAATTGCAACTGACATTAATAATAAGATATTCTTTGTTCAATTTATTAAATTGGTTAATTAAATTAAAATTATTTTTAAAAGATTTTCCTTTTAAAATTAACTACATGGCATTATGCCAAGTATTTTAGTTGACACTCATTCTTTTATACCTACTAATCAAGAAACATAGCACTCAAGACTCCCAAGCATTAGTTGACATTCATAATAAGATTAGTCTCTTTATATGTTGAAATCACTTAAATAAATAACTAGTAAAGATATCATTTTCCTAGCATGTATCTTCTGGTGTAGGATTATGTAGCTTAGTTTTACATCTTTTATGAAAAATTAATGGAAGTGTTTATATGGTTTGTGATGCTTCTAATGAGAAATAATAATTAATTGCATTTTATTGAAGAAATCATATACGTGAACTACTTATAAGCTCATTAGGATATATTGAATGTTTACAAGTTAAAAATCGGACACTTAGGCATTTATGTCATATTAGAACTTGATTATCTAATTAATTAATTTTATAGTTTATACAACATAAGAATCTCTTCCTCACATATTTTTTGTTGAAAATTAAGAGTGCATGTAGTTCTTTGATCAATTTATCACTTATGGTTTGAAGGTGTAATAATTCTCATCTTCCTTAGAAAGGGCTATACCCTTAACATGAGTTTAAGTTTAAGTAATCTGTAATTAAAAGTGGAGAATAGCATCATATGTAAGGTTGCAAATGAACTGAGCATTCAACAAGCTACTGACTCGCTCAATTAGAACTCATTCATATTCATTCAATTAATTAATCGAACGACCTTGAACATTTTTGTAAATACTCGATTGCTAAATGGACAAGCTTGAACAACTTATTGTTAAGTTCATTTATGTTCATGAACATATCATTTAAAGCTCGCTAAAAAGCTCGTTAAGGAGTTCAATTACGGCTTGAATAAAGCTTGTTCATAAACAGTTTCATTTATATTTCTCAATACGCTCATCGCGAACAAGCTCAATTAAGGCTCGTTTATTTCATTAAATGAGCTACTTGTTAACAAGCTCAATAAGCCCAATCTGAACCGAGCTCGCGAACAAGCTTGAGCCGAGCTCGATCAAGGTTTTTTTAAATGAGCTCGAGCTTGAACACCATTCTAAAAACTTTAATCGAGCTCGAGCCGAGCTCGAGCTCGATAATAATAAATGAGCTTAAACTTGAATAAGCCCATACTCAGCTCGGCTCGTTTGCAGCCCTAACATATAGATGGAGAGAAATTTTAAGTTCGTTGATTTTGAAATATTTTTTATCTTTGTATAGCCTATGGATATCTACAATGAAAGATTATGAATGTACAATATGTTGCATCAAGAAAAAAAAAGATTAACTGATGAATTCTTAAATAGGGTTGAGTACATCATGCACATGAAATCTAAATTTTCAATTTATCTTTCAGAGAAAAAGTTTTAATGTTCGTATGCGAGACACAAGAATCAAGTTTACTTAATACCAAATAAGGTCAACTTGAACATGTTATTGCAAAGAGTTCCAACCAAATTATTTGAATTGGACTTCACATAGTGAAAATAAGCAACATATTGATATTGATATTGGTACCTCGATGAGTAATGCATATTCAACTTAATATAATTATGGATGATATGAAGAAATAATATTTAATGTAACAAGAGTTGAGTTTGTAGGAGTAACTGAACAGGAACCATACCAAATAAAGAAACTCAAAAGTTCTATGGCTTACTGAATGCAACATAATGACCATTATGAAAAAGCTACATAAACCACTTTGAATTATCTGTGGCTATAAGAATGCTATGCATCAAAATTAAATATAATATGCAATGAGAATATTTTAATCTATTTGTAAGATTGCTTGTTGAGATTAGCTCATAAAAAAAACTTAGTTCTAGGAGACATAAACATAATAAGGAAATTAGTATCAAAACTATATTTGAGCTCATAAGAAGCTGGTGTCAAAATTAGGTCAATGATTGCTGGATCTATGCTACACAAGCCTATTATTCTCCAAAGCCCATTGACACCACTATAATTTACTCATTTTAGTTCCACACAAGTCAATGAGAGCCTAGCTATTACAATCCACCACCCATCAAGGATCCATCCAAGCCCAAACATGGAGAAATTAAGACACTTACTTTATGCACTTCTATTGAGCTTGAGGAAGACACGTAAGTTATGTAGTACTAACTTAAGTTTTTTTTTTTCAGAAGTTTAATCCATCAAGACAAATAATATATAAAATAAGAGATATAATAAAGAGCAAATTTGATGATGTATATGTATCATGGAAGAAGATACCTAAAGAGATATGTCATATGTGGTTTAGAGAATTTTGAGGCACTAACTAAGCTCTTTATATTTATACAATATATTATCTTCAAAGTCTATTAATTCTCAACAATGTATTTTATGTTATAAGAAAAAGTTTCATGATTGCCATATTATTAGAAGAAATTTTGAGGTAAGATGTGTTGCCTGTTTACATGATATATTCACAGATGTTCATCAGTCCGAACGAAGACCTCTTTAGATTGGAGAAAAAGTGTGTGCTGAGCCATGTAGAGCTTAGGCCTCTCTTGATAATTCTTAAGAGGGAGGTAGCTAGACAGAATAGCTTATCTGATTATAGAGTTATGAGCAAATCCTATATATTGGAGGATTAGTTCTTCGTATTGAGTATAAAAAAAAATTAGTAAGTCATTGGATACTTATATTAATTAAATTTATCAACACTATTTACTAATTTTACTAATATGTTTATAAAGCCAAGTATTAGGAATAGAACTACGAGTTGTAGAATTGCATAGTAGAATACATCATCATCAAATGAGCCAATGGTGGGTTGACATTAGGTCATAGAGAGCTTACAAAAGTGAAATTTTTTATGTTTGAATTACAATTCAATTGAAAATATATTACATTTAAATAACATTAAAATATTTTGTAGGATAAGAATATGAGACTAGAGAGATCTAGAGTCAAAGTTCTACTAGTTAAGGAAGTTCAAGTGAATAATCAGTAATCGAGTTTGACATATTGAGAGATATTATTGGAGGTAAGAAAAAGAAAAGAATATAAGATTTAGATGCGTAGGGTTTGGTGCATGATGCAGGCCATTCTTTTACTAGACCACACATTAATTGAATCGGCGAGTTGATTAAAATGTGTTGTTGCATTTGTTGAAGACATGTCGATTCGGATGTCCGCTTAAATGGTCACCATAGAAACAAGAATAAAAAATATGCACTAAAATATAAGCAAGGGAAAATAGATATTGGTAAATGAGCATGAGGAGGGTGACTATAAGGAGACCGATGATTAGTTTTTTGTTTATATCATATTATTGTTTATGTATAAGTTGAGTTATTGAACGTTTATGTGCAAAGTTAATATTTTCCTAATTATTAAATGCAATGTTTAATTAGAAGTTTTCTTCCTCAAAATATTGTCTTCATTGTGATCCTATGGTAGTCAATTTGGATTTTTTGTAAAAATGTTAAATGAGAAAGTGTGTAATTATACTAGATAATAGTATAATTATAGGTTTAAAAATGAGAAAGTATGTAAAGCTTTTTTATTTTTTATTTTCCTTTATATATGAGCTTTCAATGATTTTTTGTCGGTCACTTCGATGCTATTTATCAAAGAAAAATTTGACAAAAAAAATTTTGACAATATTTTTTCAAGCATATTATTGACATAATATTTTGTTAGAAATTGTCAGTGGAAAAATCCATTGAAAATTTTACATGAAAATTTCCATTATGATTTCAAGCAGAATTCCCCACCTCCGACGGATCTCTCGATGTCTATGTCCGTCGATTCATCTGCATTGATTGCCGATGGAAGTTTCATAGAAAATCTATCGAAAATGGTTTCTCGTAGCTTTTTTATGCCAAAATGCATTTTCAACCAAGGATTTTTCAACAAATCTTATTTCTTTGTGACGAATTTTTCATCGAAAAGTAGTTATTTTTATGCAGTGTCAAATTTGTTTCCTTGATATGATATCATAAAGCTAATGTGAAAAACACATTTTGTAGTTAATGATAGAGCATATCATATTAGGCTAAGTTGACTAACTTCTCAACTAAATAATCTTGATCTTGATAACTTAGAATAACTGATCTATTAAATCATAACTAACTTATTTGTACTCTTTCTTTAATTTTTTATTCATGTTCAGCACCCTTATGAGCACTCACATGCTGCTCTTAATTTCTTGATAATTTAGTAATTATTATTACATAAGTTTTCTATGAGAAGAAATTAAAATCTCACTTAGTTATGATGGTTTAACATTTGTTAAAAGTTTTAAATCATCTCAGACTATAGATTATTCTATTTAAACAATAATCCTTAAATTATAATCACTTCTTAATATTAATCTAAGTCAATTAAATATAATTATATCTTTTATAATTGAGAGTTTATCCTATCAGTATTTTCAAGTTCAATTAACTGTAAGGAACTTGGTCTGTGACAACTACTTCTATAGAAATTAGATGAACATATAATGACCTTACTAATGGCCTGATAGGACTTGTATATTCATTTTATGTTCATTATTTTTTTTTTTAGTTTTGGTATTAATTTTATGTTTGATTTAACATAGAATTTTCGTAGATTTGATTTGGATAAAAATTTTGACATATCAAAATTTAACTTACTATATTAAATTAATTTATTGAGATATGTTTTTATTTTATCTAATTCATAAATCAACTTCACCACATTATAAAGCAGACTTGATTTCATAAGTAAGAAAATAAAATATTTTTCATTGGATTTATCTTCCTTCGAAAATTTATTTATCTTTGTAAAAAAGGGTTTCCTAGAGATGATTGGTGTCCGTTTAACAAATTATTTTTACCATTATATTTTAGACATGATGTCTTATTTATTGATTATTTTCCTATAATTTTTAGAGTGTTGTATTTTAATATATAAACAAATTTATATAAAATAATAAATTTCTTCACATGTATATATTTTTGGTATTTTATTTGATTAGGTTTCATTCAAACTCAGATCTACAGAGCTTTATAAACTTTTTACAATGTAACTTTTAATAGTTGCATAATGAAATGTGCTAAACATATTAACATAGCAAAAAAAATTCATTGGGTATTTTGTATTATATTGCATTTTGTATAATTTAATGATTATATTGAGCTAGATAAATTATACTATAGAACAAGAAAAGCTTCAAAATATTATTCTGGATATTGCATAAATAATTTTAGAAATTATAATTATTGATGTAGGCATATAAATTTACCTATAATTTCTATTAGTAGTTGTATCTATAGACATATATAGATTTCTACAACATATTTAATGATATTTATGTACATTGAAATTGATAATATTATAATATTATATGCTTATGTATCAAAGTATATGTGCAAAAAGAGAAAAAATATTGGAAAGTGCATGTGACTATATGATTATATTTTATGTGCATTCAAGTGGAATTATAAGGGTATGTGTACTTATAAAAGTATTTATTTGTGTTTTATACACTAAAATAAATGTAAATAAGTGGAGGTATAAGCGAAAATAGATATATAAGGGGCCACAAAAAATATGCATAAGAGGAGGTATAATGAGAAGAGAAAACTATAAAATAGTTTAAATAAAGAAAAGAATTATTATTTCATATTTTCATACTTTATTTCTAACATCATATTGCTTACAGTGTATATGACCACCAGTGGATCTACAGTGGGGGCACTGGGGACACGTGCCCCCACTGAGTTGGCGGAGAGGAGGAGGTTGTAGGATTTGTGGAGGATTTAAGCCGGATTTAACTTAAATCCGGCCAAAGGGTATTTTTGGACAAGTTAAATTCATATCTTGTTGGCAGCTGGATTTATCGGATTTAGACAATCAGAAGAACACGAAGGAGGGTGGAAAAGAAATAAGGAATACATTGATATCCTTTGAGATGTCTACCTTTTCTTTTTTCAATGCTGAAAGATGAGAATTTATCTTTGAAATACAAATTCCTTCTCTTAAATTTTTTTTATTTTGATTTAATTTTAATTAATGTTAAATTATTTAGATAATAATTAATTAATATATCATCTTAGATTAATTATAATTTAATAGACTTAGATGTAATTAATATAAGCTTATTACTTTATGATTGATTAATAGATTTGTAATTAATTGATATATTATACTATGATAAATATATTATAATTAATTTAATTATGATTCTTATTTTATATAAATAAACTAAATATAAATTCTTATTTAATTCACTTATTAAATATCCTCGATTATAGTCTCAACATAGATAAATTACATATTTTATTGATTATTTAAATAATATTTAAGAATGATACATTAATCGCTATCATTTATTTATTTATTTTCATTGTGCTTTTATAACCATCATTTGAATATTTATAATTTCAATTAATATTTACATTTACATTATTATTATATTCTTAATTACTTAGCTTACAACATCTTGACTTAATTATTTAATTAATTTTTTTAGTTTTATTTTGTGATAAGAAAATATAATAAAAATAACCTCTAAATATTCATTATTTAAATTATAAATAAAATATATAACTTAAAATCTTGATATAATTAACCAAATAGTAGCATTGAATTTAACTATCATCATACCAAATTGTTTTCTGGATTTAACTTTCACAATATTTATTAAATCAAGATTTATTGAATTTACTAAATTTACTAAATCATTTGCATAGCCAAAACATCTAAATGTTGCAAAAGTCTAAGTATTTCTCCTCCATCCTCTATTTTGCCTTGAAGCTTTGATTTAGTAAATCCTATTAGCTGGTGGACTTACTCTTACATGATTTACATAAACTGAAGCATGCACGAAGATGATTTGGAGGAAAGGTGAGGTTAACTTTATGATTTCTCACTTCTTTGATTTTTGGGTAGGAATGGAGCTAGCATTTCAGGCATCGAAATAGCGAGCTCCCATTGAATACCAAATTTTTTTTTTCAAGCAGAAACCAATCAAGACAAAGGTTACATTATAGTAATTATTAATTAATATTAATAAAAAATTTAAGGTAATTAAATTAAAATTGTTTATAAGTTTAATTGATTACATAATTTTTTATTTAATTACATTTATTGTCATAATTTGTATTTAATAGTTATAAAAAATCACTTGCATAATCCTATAAAGAAATTTTTTATTAAATAGTAACAAATTTAATTGTGTTGATATTATACAACAACTTCAATATCTAAAAATTTGGAGGGCAAAATTTCAGATAATATAATAAATTTGTTAGTTTTTATCATCACATTTTTTTTATTTATATTAAAATAAAAAATTACTTATGTAAGTCTCAATCTCTAATTAAAATATTAAATATATTATTAAAATGCCCCCACAAACAAAATTTTATGGCTCCGCCCTTACATACAACTTAACATGTTGGGGAAAGATTCAAAGCAATGAGCATGTAAACAAACTCACTTCACTTAAATCATAAAGATATTCTTATAGAATAAGAAAATTTAAAATAAATCAAAGTGAATTCAAAGTGATTTTTGTTTAGGTTGAAGTTTGATTTAATTTTGAAAAGGTGAGATGAGTTTGCTGTTTCTAACCTATTCACACATGTGTTTAATATTTTTGTTTAATTTTTAGATAATTAAATCTATTTTTATATATTTATTAGGTTAAGGTATGAATTAAGTAACCCTTACCTACACCACATTAGAAGAAGAATTAACTAAATAATTATGAGCCAATGAGATGACATAAAACCCACAAGGAATTTAAATTTGCAATACACCTAATAATGAATAGGCCTAATGCAATTTGGCTCACAATTAAAAGTTAATTAAGCTAAATTAGCTTAAGTAATTTTAAAACACCTTTTCATGCTTATGAATTGTGTTTTGATTTTGTTAATTGAACTTAGTCTATTAAACACCTAAGCATCTATCCAAAGTAGATTAATTAAGTTATGGAACCTTTTAGAATTTTTAGAAATTGATTAGGGGAATAATTAATGAATTAATCCTTAATTAAGAAGAGATTAAAGAGAGAAGAGAGGGTTTAGAGAATAGCTTAGGGGAAATGCTCAAAAATATTTCATAAACCTCCTACTTATTGGATCTGACCTTAATCAAACCTAATCATAGGTTAAAATCACTAATCATACCTTAATTATGCTTAATTACATAAAGAAGGTAATTAAGGAAACCATATGCAATTATTCTAATCAAGTCTTCAATAAATCCCAAGAAAATTAGGGGGGAGATGTCATCCCCTAAATTGTACCTAAGAAATTTGGGATTAATCAGCTTAATTAAAAGTAATCAAAATAAACTTTCTAATAAAACCCAAATTTAGAGAAAGTCATAAATCAAAACTCATTAAAATTAATTTTAAAATGTTCTAGGTTTAATTATCTATCCATAGGATTTTATTTCACATTTTTTTTGAATTTTCTAGGTAGAGTTATGAATTTTAGAAGTTCTCTAGGTTACTTAGGAATTAATTAAGCATTTTAAATAATCTAACTAATCCGGCTCACGCGATTAAGGCCATGAGCATTAGCGTGATTTACATGTGTCATGTTGTGAGGGATTACTTAAGTTATCACATCCCGGGTGGTGGCTAGCGGCGGACGCGCTTTAATCCTCTGATCAAAGATCAATGGCGGGGATCTCCCCACATTTTAAAATGGGTTAAAAGAATTTTTATCATGCGAAATTATCTCAATCTAAAATGTGCTGGATGGATGAGATCTCCCAAGTTCTTCCCTTGATCAATAGAGATCCATGATCAAGGGAAGATCACTAATCTCGCATGGATTCCAATCAAACTCAACCCACACCATCTAAAGAGAGTGGCAAATCCAACGACAAAAAATTGATGGGGGTAAAAATTTCTTTCACAAAGCTCCACACCACATTAAGTTTAATGGCCAAAAAATCTCATACCTCATCGAAGGTGATCATCGACGCTCGATTCCCTTGGAGAAGCTTCGTCTAGTTGAGACGAAGCTGTGTTGAGAGTATGAGCACTTAAGGTTGAGTGGATTGATGTATGGACCAACTCCTCCCTAGGTTGCTTGCTATTTTGATCAAATTGGACTCTTTCTTGCTGTGGGAACTCCAATAGAAGCTTAGGAGCACTCGACTTAGCTCCTTGATGAAGTATGCAAGAGCAATTGGAAGGAAATTGAGTGAGGATGAAATTGGAGAATGGAATGAACTCCCCTATTTTTGCACTATGTAAAATCAAGAATCTCAAGTTTGATTTCACTCTAGGGAGTTTGAGGAGGCTGAGGGATTGCTTCTCTGGCTTTCCTAGGTTCAATTGAATTGGTGAGTGATGATTTTTGATTTGATTAGGGGCAGTATATCTCCCCCTTGAAGGATCAGACGGTCGCAAGCTTGTGTGCCATTTTAATCTAATTGATCATATTGGGAGGGCTGTTTGAGTAGTTAGGAGTGTGCACATGGTCGGTTTGAGCCAAGAAGTGGATTTCCAATCTCCCATGTGCTTGAATTTGAGCTTGAGAGGGAGTTAGAATTTTCAATTTTGACCCATAGGGTTGGGTTTGGTCTAGGGACCAAATGGCCTGACCTAAACCCTTTGGGTTGGGTGCACCACTCATCAGTAGGTCCCCTTCAGCTTTTAAGAAAGCCTCAAGTGAATGTCAAGAGGGTATGACCAAATTACCCATAGAATAATTTAAATTTTCTATGGATTGGGAAGGATAATCATTTTGCCATTTTTCCACTTTGGACATTGGGTATGTGGAGAAACTAGGTTTGGCCAAGTTTCATGAGATTTGGAATTCATTTGGGGGTTTGGCTCATGTTAACCCATTTAGGTCAAAATGGGTCAACTTGGGTTAAGGTGACAATTATGTCAAATTGGGTCAAACCAAGGGTTGGGTCAAGTTTATATGACCATTTGAAATATTTTGGTGGCTTTGGTTTGGTTCAATTTGGATTAGTTTTGAATTTGGCTCATATGACTTCATTTAGGTCAAATGGTTCAAGTTGACCTATTTATTTGACCCTATTGAGGTAGGTCAAGGGTAGGTTTAAGTTAGGTTAGTCATATGGAGTGGATTGGTATCTTTATTTCCAATCAATTTTGGTTATGTTCAATTTTGGCTCAACATGATCCCTTTAGGTCATGTTGGGTCTAAGGTCAATTGGGCTAGGTTAGGTCTAGTTGGCCAATTGAGGCTTTGATCAAGTTCCACAAGTGATTTGGAATGGACTTGACCCATTGATTTCAATCAATTTGGCTTAGATCAAGTTTTGACACATTTTGGCCTTTTAGGTCAAAATGGGTCAACTTGTGTCAAGTGGCCAATTGGGCTAGGTTAGGCTCAAATGTTGGCTTGGTCAAGTTCAAACATAAGTCATGAGTGAACTTAGATCAATGGTTTCAATCAATTTGGCCTATGGTGGAATTTGGCTATGTTAAGTTTCATTTTGGGCTAAGTATTGACTTGGTCAATCTTTAGGTTTGACTTGGTTTGACCCAATTTGATTGATTGATCATCCCATGATGATTGTTGATCATGATGAGAGGAATATATGAGTTTGGTTCAATCCAATTTGGTTAGGACCAAAATTCGGCTCATAAGGGTACTTTAGGTCACTTTGGGTCAAGCGAGCCTAAGTAAGTCAAATTGCTTGGTCAAAGTTTGATTTGAAGTTGGCTGATCTTATATATGGACTCATGGTTGAAATAAAAATCCATTTACAAGAGGTTTGAAGTCAAATGAGTTTTGATCCATTTGACAATTTCATATTCAAAGGGAGAATATGAAAGGGTTTTGGGTTTGATTTTTGGATTAGGTTTTGATTATTTGATTGGAGTTTGGATTTATATATGAGCTCATGATTGTAGGCTAGATTGAATCATAAGAGAAAATCAAGAGTTTGGCTTGATTTGAAAATGATTTGGCTAAGCTCAAGATTTTGACTTGGAAGGCTTAGATTGAATTTTGAGTTGATTTGAGTTTGATTTTTGGAATTGGTTTTGATTGTTTGAATTTATATTTCATTTATATATATGAATATAAATGAGAATATAAATGGATCATGAGAAAATTTCAATGATTTGAAGTAGTTTAATCATGATTTAGGCTAAGTCCATTAAGAAGGATTTAAGGAACTTAGAAATTTTGGAGTTTTTTGAATTTGGTTTTATTGATTTAAATTTATATTTCATTTATATATGTGAATATAAATGAGAATATAAATGAGTTATGAAAAAATCCCATGAGTTTGAATTGATTTGATCAATGTTTAGGCTAAGTTCATTAATGAAAAATTAATGACTTAAAGAGATTTTAATTTCAGAATTTAATATTTGCATTTGATTGGATTTGATTTATATTTCATTTATATATGTGAATATAAATGAGAATATAAATAAAATTTGAGAAAATCCCATGAGTTTGAATTGATATAAATCATGATGATGTTAAGTCTTTAAGGAGAACTTAAAGAACTTAAGAAAAATTCATAAATTGATTTGGAGTTTTAAGTTTGATTTGATGGGTTTGTATTTATATTTTATATATATATAAATGAGAATATAAATGAGCAATGAGAAAATCTCAAAGATTTGAATAGGTTTGAATCATAATTTTGGTTAAGTCCTTAAGGAAGATTAAGGACTTAGGCAAAATTTGAACTTAGGAATTTTGGTTAATTTTGATCATGGGTTTCAATCATAGGTTTCAATTGGATTTCAAACATGGAATTTATTTGAGTTTGGAGAAAATCAATAGAGTTCATTTGGAGTTTGACTTGAAGGAAGGAAAGTGAGGAATGGTTTAAGCTAAGTGTAGGAAGTTTCTCTAACACCCCTAAGGCATGACGTATTCCTATGGCTAACTTTTCTAAGTCTCTAGGGCTAGGTTTGAGTGTCCACCTAATCACTAGATGTGTCTTAAAACTAAGGAACTCTTAAAGTATAAGAAGAGTCTAAGATGGAGGGATTGAGAGCTCATTCTAAAAAAGAGGCCAACATGCTTTATGGTGTGGTGAGGAACATCACATATTGTTGAAATGATCAATAACACCGAGAGATCACTAACTAACAATCTATCCTTAAGGAAAAGAAAGAATCTAGAGCTTAGTGCAATGTGGCTCTACTTAAGTCCAAGATATAAGAGAGAGGAGAATCCACTAAGGGATAAAGTGTGAACCTTCCACTAGGGAAGCAGATTCAAGTCATACATAAGGCGATGAAAGGTTTGATTTGATTCTCACTGAGGAGAAAAAGATCTATTTTGTTCCACTAGGGAACAGGGTTGAATTTGTTTCACATTTATTAGGTTTAGATTTTTAGATGAACCCTATTGGTTTACGATGGGTTACCTAAGTAGGAGTGGAGGCTAAAACAATTTACCAATCCAAAGGAGTAATCTACTAAGCACATAGTAAGACAAACCAACCAAAGGGATACCCCCTTATATACTGCAGGAATAAAGCATAGTTGACTTACATCCTCCAAAGTAGAGACTAGTTGTTGGGGTAATCTATTGGCAAACCAGGGTTGAACTAGTTATTAGTGAATGCCAGGGAGACTTAGATCAGCTCTAAGATAGTCAAAATTGATTTCATTTTTTAAAGTTTATTTATTTTGATTGTAAAGGATCCCATAAGTTTGCGATGAACTGCACTATGTAGGGGCCATGGAAGCTAGACTTAACTCAGTTTATCAAGTAGTCTACCAACCTAGAACTATCCAACAAGGGAAATGACTTTTGGTATACAATGGCCAAGTCTTAAGAAGAAATCATGGGGAGTCACATCTTCTAGAAATAAGAAACCACTAGGGTGATTGGTTGCTTTGGGCAACAAATCAAACCCCCAGTACTATCGAGTGAATGCCATTGGAGGATTTGTATAAAAGAATAGTTAAAGATTAATTTTCATTTTTAATTTTATTTTGATGGATTCCATTGGTTTGTAATGGATCAAACTGAGAAGGAGCTCAAATTAGCCTAGTCCTATCTTAGATTCATTAAACCAAAGGGAATAGCTTTCCGATCGATGGGAGAACTATCTAACCAAAGGAGTGCCTTGTCGTTTGCAATGATAAATTGAAGGGAAGAAAGCTCAAGGACTCATATATTCCACTACAAAGGACTGGAGTGATCGTTGCTTTGGGCAACAAATCACCAAACTGTTTGCAGGTGGTTCATAATCATGCTAGAAAGAATTCATCATAGTCTTATATCTTCCAAAGTGGAATGACAGCTAGGGTAACCTATTTGTGGCAAAATAGATTGAACTCGACCTAAGGGCGACTCTGAGTGAAAGTAGGGATTTATCTCAGTCAAACACAATTATTATAGGGAGTTTCTTGACTCCTTAAAGATAGGATGCCTGCTTGGAAAAAGGGGCCCTTTGGAGGATTGAATTCCTAATCCATAAGCGAATTAATTTTGTTTGTTTTGTTCTAGTTTGTTTATCATGGACCCTATTAGTTTGCGAGGGATCAAATTAAGAAGGAGCTTATATCAGCCTAGACCTATCTCAGATTTATTGAACTAAGGGAAAATCTGTGCATCCGTTGAACAAATTTTCCAACCACAAGGGTGGCTACTAGGAAAGGGGAATGTCCAATCCAGAAGTAACATAGTAGTGTCTAAATGGGGTTGCAAAGGACTTGATCCAAATAGAGTGCCTGCAGGGGATGGGGTTGGTAAGGGCTTAATCCAGAAGATGACATGGATAGTCATAAATTCAATTCAATGTCTAACTCAAGGAGAAATCACGGACTCATATTCGAAGAGGTGTACTCATCGAGTGAGTCCAAGATAGTGAACATCAACCAACCTAAGGTGCAGTTTGCAACGGTCTAGGAAGAAAGCACAAGGACTCACATCCTCTCGAATTTGATTGGGATAGTCTATCTTTGGCTATAAGTGCTATCCGACCTAGGGTGACTGAATGAATGCCACTTGGGATCAACTCAAGAGTAGTCAATAGAAAAATGAGCCTTTGGGGACTTATCCTAAACCTAAAATATAGTTAGTGCATGATGGCTAGTTCAAGAAGAAAGCTTCGGGACTCACATCTTCTTAAATAAAGTCAACATGAGGAGCTTTTGGTGAAGTCCACCAAATAACAAGGTGCTCATTGGTTTATAATGGTCAAGTTGGGAAGAAAGTGTGGGGACTCACATCCTCCAACAAATGACCACTAGGGTGACATACTAACGAGGTAGCATGTAGACCCGATCTAGAGTAGCTAATGCGTGGTGCCACAGGGGGCTTGCTCCCACATGAAACAGCTCGAGACAAAATATTTGTGTTTATTTTTGTGCTTATGTTAAATGGAATAGGAAGCCTCTTGGGTTTTATCACACATATTCTAAACTGGGGATTTTGATTGAAATGGTGCCACAGGTGGCGAATGGGATTTCCCACTATGAAAGGATGTCGCTTAGATTCATTTACACCTAACTTAGTTGTGCTAATCAAAGTAGGATGTCTCTTGGGTTCTCTCACACCTATTCTAATATCAGCGAAAGATTGTGTTTGTGTTGTGAAAGAGGGATATGATGCTAGGGAACTCTTACACCTATCTTAGACACATCATGGTGGATTCGCAAGCAAGCAAACAATGTATTGAAAGAAGAGAAGATTTTAATGAAATGGAATCAGATTTTTGTTGATTGATAAATTGATTTCAAACATGATTTTTATGGGTAATATTTCTTCAAATAGAGCCCATTAATTAGAAGCATCGAGTGTTCCCCTTTATAATCAATGAGTTGATAAGATCCTCCTTGGTAGGCCTTCTCTATGACATAGGGGCCTCCCAAGTGGTTCAAACTTGCCTCCCATCTTTCAAAGGGCAATAATTGTTCTCCTTAGAACAAGGATGAGCTCTTCTACTTGGAAAGTTCTAGGGTAGACCAAATCATTGTGAGCTTGAATCATTCAAGGTTTTGGTATGCTATCTCTTCAGCCATAGTGGTTTAAATTGCTTTCCATCTTTCGAAGCACCAAAGTAGGCTTTTTAATGATCGGAAGTAGAATCTTGATTTAGAAAGTTTTGAGGTAGATTAACTTTGAAAGAGTTTAAACCATCTATATTCAATGTTGATTAAAGTCTTTCTTCTCTTAGGTTGAACCTTGGCAGCTGCATCTTTGATGTCACTTCAATTTCTTTTGAATCCATCTTTATTATCCCATGATTCTTTACTACAAACCTTAGAGACTCCCCTAAAATCATCTTAATTGTATGATATAAGGGAATCAACTTCAGACTGTAGCATTATAATCAATTGAAGACAACTACTCAAATCATGAAGAAGGTCTTCCCTTTTCTTGGTGATTAGAGAAAGGCATGACCTTATAGCGGAAAACTCGAATAGAAATAATAAGTGCAAATAACTTCTCATTCTCTGGCATCATTCGACCCATCCTTGAATGAGGAGACCGCATGCAAGGAGATTATATCTACCATCAAATTTGAAGTAGGCAATGTGGATGCCTAACTGACTGAAATTTTTTGAATCGACGCATGTGCGAATTTGAATATCCTTCATTTTTGGTAGGAATGATAGTATCTTTCTTCTTTAATAAGGTTGACTTTAAACTTTGATCTTCTTCTTGATGCAAATGTTGGCACAAAAGTTCCTAAAGTGGGAAGGGCAATAGGTTCAATTGAGTTTGTAGGCCTTACCTTTAAAGATGTATTAGGCACTATGTTATGATCTTAAGTAAAGTAGTCATTAAACTACAAAAGTAACCTAACCAAGTCATTGGAATTTTATTTCTGATTTATCATTTATGGATGTTGGGAGGGTGGGTGGACAACCATTATGTTCTGAGGTTAATCTCTTAAAACTCACTAATTTAAGATTTAATTTTCTTCTCAACTTTAGGGAGTGCATCCCCTACTTAAGAGTCTTCGAAATTTTTTAAGAAAAGTAGGTATACTAGGAAAAAGATGATCTTATTACTCTATTTGAAGGTTTGTCTACAACAACTTAATCTTCTTTTGAATTTAAAGAAAGAGATATGAAGTGGAAATTTGGTAGAGGTTAGGAGCAACTCTTAACTTCCAATCCTATAATAATATCATGAGATAGTAGAATTGGAGTCAATGTTGCATACATACCTACTAAGTTTCTAGTCATATCATACATGAATCATCCTTTTAGATCTTTTTGTTTTATTGTTCTGTCCTCCAAAGACTTGTCAAAAGTAAACTCAAAACTTATTTTGTATATTCTTTTCTCTCTTTTTTTTTACATTTACATGATTCTTCTTTTGGATTCCAAATCAATGTGCATTATTGGTGCTCTACCTTTTCTCTTTTTCTTCTTTCCTTTCTCTTTTCATTTCATTGTTCTCTTTTCTCTTATTTATTTATTTATTATTATTTTTTATTTTTCTTTTTTCTTTCTCTGTTGAGTCTTGGTTTATATTGTGTTCTTTGGAGGAGATTGTCTTGTCTTTTCCTTAGGATGTTCTATGTTGAGTATGCCTTGAGGAGGTTATCACTAGCAAAGATAAATCAGGTTAAGCTCTAACTAAACACTTCTCTTTCTCTTTAGAAAAGGTGAAGATCATTATTTAGATTAGTGGGCAACCTTCCAAAAATAGCTTGAGATCTTAAGATTAACCTTAAAACAGTTTGGTATTCTTATTTTGGATTGTAAGGTGTATTTTAAGGAGCATTTAGAATTCAATTATTTTCAATGACTGGTTTGTCTCTTCCTATGGTGTTGATCTAAGTGGTAAGACCCCGTTGCTGCAATAATTGGCTTCTATGATATATTCTGAAAGAGTGGTAGAATGGATATCTACCTACTATTTTATAGTGCCCAAAATTTCTTCTATTGGATTTGATGACTCTAACTCTTTATTGATAGTGACACCCCAAAAGTTTTTAGAGTGTTTCTACTGAAGTTGGAATCCTTGAAGAAATCAAGTCCATCTACTACTATTTTATGGATCACGATCATTATTGTGATTATCATTTTGAGAGTTGTCTTCTTTTGGGAATTAATATTCAAGTTATTTGAGTCATACTTATCTAAAATGGATAAGACATACTCAAAAATCCTTATTAATCCTATTCTTGGCTCTTGAAAGAACTTTTATGGCCTTTCTCCTTTGGTGGGGAAACTCAGAATCAGACTGTAGGTCAAGTTGGGGAAGTGGTTTTTCCCACCTCCTCTCCACTAAACCATGAGGAATCTCTCATTGTTGGAAAGAGAACTATATAGGCCTTTGCTTGAATGTTGATGATTTGAATTGTTAACTTGATTTGATTGTTGGATTGGAACCCACATTTAATAAATTTGGGTATGCTAAATAGGGTTCCAAATATTGGAGAGATTTTGAATTTACGGAGAGACCTCAAATTTGACTTAAGTTTAGAACCCACATTCAACAAATTTGGGTATGTTGAATGGAGTTTAAGCATGTTGGAGAGACTTTTGATGCTTCCATAAGTTCTTATTTGAATTTAATTTTTTATGTTTGGAGACCCTTCATTTAACAAATTTTAGTATGTTAAAGTAAAGGGTGAATTTGATTTTTGTGTTGATTTGTGGATTTTTTATTTTGGATTATTCTCACTTAGCAAATTTAGGTATGCTAGGTGATGTGTTTGAAAATAATTTTGTTCTTTTGTTGTTTGCTTATTTTATGAATCATGTGAATTTTGAGAATGGAATCTTCACTTAGAAAATTTGGGTATGCTAAATGAAGAATCCAAATATTTTGTTATTTTTTGAAAAAGAGGATCTTTACTTAGCAAATTTAGGTATGCTAAATAAGGGATCCAATGTGATTGATTTTACTCACTTAACTTTTTTTGAAAGAGGATTTCTACTTAGCAAATTGAGGTGTGCTAAATAGGAGATCCAAGTGTGCTTTTGTTTTGATTTTGTTGAAAAGAGGATTCTTAACAAATTTAGGTATGCTATGGAAATCCAAATGTGTTTCACTTTGATTATTTTGAAGAGAGGATCCTGAGCAATTTTAGGTATGCTAAGGAAATTCAAATGTGATTTTATGTTATGAAATTATGTTTATTGATTTTATTTTGAAAAGAGGATATTCTTTTAACAAATTTTGGTATGCTAAATGAAGTATCCAAATGTTGTTTTAATTTTTGAAAGATGATTGTTAATTTTGATTTTTGAAAAGGTGTTTGATGATTTTATTTTTGAAAAGATGATTGTTGTATCTTATTTTGAAATGAAATTTTTATTCAGTAAATTGAGTATATTGAATGGAGATATTCATTTGTGCTTTTGGAAATTATGATTGTTGATTTTGATTGAAAATGAAAACTTTCATTCAATAAATTTGAGCATATTGAATGGAAGTGTTCATTTGTGCTTTTGGAAAAATGTGATTGTTGATTTTGATTAAAAATGAAAACCTTCATTCAGTAAACTTGAGTATATTGAATGAAAGAGTTCATTTGTACTTTTGGAAAATGTGATTGTTGATTTTGATTGAAAATGAAAACTTTTATTCAATAAATTTGAGTATATTGAATGAAAGTGTTCATTTATGCTTTTGGAAAAATGTGGTTATTGATTTTGATTGAAAATAAAAACCTTAATTCAATAAATATGAGTATATTGAATGAAAGTGTTCATTTTTTGCTTTTAGAAAAAATGATTGTTGATTTTGATTTTTCGGAAAGTGAAGTCCTTATTTAATAAATTGAATAAGGAAGTTCACTTGTGATTTTTGAAAAGAATGATTTTGGATATTATTATTATTTTATTTTATAAAAAAAATCCTATATATAACAATCATGAAGATTGTTAGATGAGGTTGGTTTGCAAAATTTTTTTGTGAAAATATTTTAGTATGTGCATTTTGAAAAAGTGCTTTTGGAAAGATGTTTTTTCATAAAAGGATTTATTCTTTCTTTATTTTTCAAATGAACTTTACTTACCAGAAATAGTAAGGAGGAAGTCTTTAGTTATTTATTT